>LR990116.1:8757500-10007500 GCA_905147225.2 Euproctis similis | reverse complement strand
AAATGGAATTTTTACCGTTCCGAAGTTTCCTTATTATAAAATAATTTGATACAAGCCCAGCTTAAAATACATTGTTATTTTAACATAATACAGTTACCTCAGCTTACAATAGGAATAAATTAGGATAATATCAGGTGAATTCAGGTGATATGACACCCTTGTTAAAGCAAAATATTGACACTCACAACGTTTTGTAGGAGTTACGTGACTGTATTCATTAGTGATATAGGTTGTTATATTTATATTATATTTATATTTGATATTTTTGTAAAAACATATAAAAAAACATCAGTTTATTTATAAGTATTAAAAAATCAATTTAAAAAAATTCCTACTAATTTTTGCAACCGCTAACCCAATTTTATAGACTGCCTGCCGTATTTAGAGTTTCATCTGAAAATAAATTTCTTAGTATTTTGAAAAGAATATTGAATGAAGAAATGAGAATAAAAATGCGTAACTAACACCAAGTATCTTGTGCAGGGAATGACGGTAGGCAGAGGGAACTGAGTGCCATCATTACATAGTATAAAACAAAGTCGCTTTCCGTTCTCTGTCTCCTTATATGCTTATATCTTTGAAACTACGCAACGGATGTTGATGTGGGTTTTTTGTAGTGGATAGAGGGTTTGGGATGGTTTTTATCTATAATTAATGTATGATACAGTAAATAAAAAGTGATAAATCCAAAATTTACTTATTTATTACTTTTGATGCGGAACAAAGTTTGCCGGGTCAACTAGTAATAAATAAAAAATAGTATATTTTCCATCAGCTATACATATATTAAAATTGTAGAAAAGTTGAAACTGTACCTTCAATATATATTTTTTAAATACTTGAAACATGATCTACAATCGATACCGGACCCAAAAATGTGGTATTTAGAACTTTTGTCTGTTCGTCTCTTTATCTGTTTGTTTGTGTATTTGTTACGGATAAACTTTAAAAGTACTGCATGCTTTTACGTCAAATTTTTCAAAAATATACCCAAGAGGTCGAGTCAACACATCGGCTAAATATTGTCAGGCTATCACTAATTGGGGGTGATTAATGAACCCTTATAATGGCAAAGGCACAGTATTTTTGCTGCTTCAGCCGAAGTAGGGGGCAACAGCTAGCGTGTAATAACGATATCTATGATAGTTCATGTATTATTAATATTTTAAAATATGAATATAATAGCTTTTTAATTGTTAGTAAAGTTGAAAACAACAGCCTATGAATACAGTGACGTCACAACGGACTGAAAATCAGTAACACAGTTCAAATTTATATAGTATTGTCTTACCTTAAAACTGTATAAAAATCAATAAACACACTAAATTAATACAAAAATTCAATGCCATCATTATCCCTGGTATCCATTTACAAGGCTAAGATACAGAGAAGGTGTTCCGGAAATATATGTTTAAAGATTTCCTCGGCTTTGTTACGAGAGTTGAAAAGGTAGAAGGTAAGTTATTTATTGTACAAAGGTGCTCCCCAATAGAGATACAACACGGAGTACCGACCTTTCGGAGGCGTCTCATACACCGAACTTCGTGGCCTTTCGTACACAATGGGGGCTGACTGAAGCCGACGCCAGTGACATAACTAGAAGCGCTTGTTAGTTGTCACAAAAGCTTACTATATATACACTTACATATATAAATAATAAGTAATTTTGGTGTTAGGAAAATATTATTTTAACTTGTATCGTCATACCGTCAACTAGCGCTAAAATAGGCAGATGCTTATTGATTATTTTTTCATTTAAAATACATCTCTTGTTTCTTATGATTAAGATTTCTAAGGAGATACAAACTTCAGGGACAGAGGTGGAGCATCCCGCGTCTGATTTAAGAAGTAATATGTAGGATCGATTTCGGGCTCACACCATGACTACTCGAAATTCTTTTGGGAAGTGTAATAAATATTGATAAATGACAACATCGTGCCCATTGTATGGCAATAGTTTCTGCAGAACGTATTGCCTTGCTCGCTCGTTTCTTTGTTGCTCAGAATATTTGTCATATGTCATACACGCTTGTCGGTTTTTTAATGCTTGTGACCAAGTTTATTGCTTTTATCTCAGATATTTATTGCGATATCTCATAGATATTATAACCTTTCTACAGAAGTATCGGGATTCGATCCCTTACTCATCATAAATACCAGTTAGGGTGATGAATATTGTTGGTATGGCCTAACGACGATACTGTTTATATTGTATGTATCAGTGTAACATGTGGAAAATTATTCCTAGAGTAAAAGAGAAGAAAAAAAAAGTAAAGGCACCAGATGGCGTTATACAAACTTTTCTTGTCTAAAAATTTATTTTTGTTGTTAAACTTCTTCTTCTTGTTTTGCTGTTATGGCCCGTATCCTCAGAGATACGATCTTGCCAATGACGGTGACTGAAAGAGCTTGATCGGTATTATGATGGCTTGAGCGGTGTTAGGAGACTTGTTCAGTTACAGTATGATGCTCTCATCAATTATAAAAAAGACTGATTTCATTGATCGTCGATCAGGTTTTTACTCGTTAGTAATGTTAAACTGTTGTTAAACTTCATTACATATTTATATGGAACATCCGTACAATATGACTTATAAGCCAATACTTAATCGATAAATGTTTTTAAAAACAAGTTCAAAAAACCTTCGCAAAAGACTTGTAACTGCAATCTCATTTTGCAGCAAATAAATTTTGCCCAAGGACTTAGTTTGTACTATTTTTAAAACTATTTCACAAATAGTTTTTTTTGCAATGAGGCAGTATTTTTTTTGTTTTATAAATGTTAACATGCACTGCATAATTAAATTTGACATTGACTTGTATATTCATTTTCGCAAATTTTAGTGGCATTACTTAACAAAAATTGCGATATAAAATGGCAAAATGGAGGATTGCATTAAATATGGCCGCTACGGAAAAAATATAATCATTACACAATATAAAATAAAGTCGCTTTCCACTATCTGTCCCCTTATATGATACCTTTATGATTATTATGATATATCTTTGAAACTACTCAACGGATTTTGTTTCGGATTTTTTGAATATACGGGGGGTGTCAACAGGGTGGTTTTTATCTATAATTTATATATGTTATAGTAAATAAAAAGTTATAAATAAAAAAACACTTATTTATTACTTTTGATGCGGAACAAAGTTCGCCGAGTCAGCTAGTTACTTAAAAGTATTAATGAGTGTCTAAATGCTCCCGAAAACAAAATCTAGATTTCATTCTATATTATCCCTCTTTTTCCTCAGTCTACCTAAATGTGCATCTACGGATTTATATTCTATGTGTGCATAGACTGATGGATGTATAGACTGACCAAAATTAGGCCTTTTGGGTCATGAATGCAGCTGCTGAATAGAGGTCGGCGGGTTTTATTCCTACCTGAGTACAAATATTTTGTGAAGAGCGGATCATGCATTTTTGTATAAAGTGAGGTCATTTTTTAATGAATTTTAAACAAGTATGTATTTACTTATGATGATTTAGCCCCGTGGTTTAATTTTATAACACTGACGTTAAGTCCTTACCTTGAAAAAGTAGATGGTAATGTGTGAACTGCGTCCAATACATAATTACTATTTTGATTCTATCGTAGACTATTGTAGAATTAACCGTCGTAGACTATTGTAGAATTGACCGACGTAGACTATTGTAGAATTAATTGTCGTAGACTATTGTAGAATTAACCGTCGTAGACTAGAATTGTAGAATTAATAAATGGTTTTTCTTAATAGGTAAATGAACTATTTCTTGTATATAAAATTCTCTCATCACCGTGTTTGCGGTAAAACTCCTCCGAAACGGCTTGTCTGAAATTTCTCATGAAATTTTGGGACAGCATCTATTTTTCATCCCTACTAAATGTGAATATGGGTACTATACGCCAATTTTATTTTATTTTAGATAATTTAATTTTTTTATGAAACAATATACAAAAATGCACATAATCCTAAATTTTCAACCATCTACAATCAACCCTTATTTTTCAATTGTTTATCGAAAACCTTATTTTTATGGCAACACAACGTTTGCTGGGTCAGCTAGTGATAATGTAAAAAAAGCCAATGTAAGTCTTTAGAGGATGACTTTACATATAACTTCAAGGCATAATAAAACGAAAACCATATTGACATTTGGCGTGATGTTAAATCCGAGACTTTCGTATTTAATTGGACATATAAAATTACAGACTGCAATAAAAATTCAGAGGAAGTAAGTCACTTTATGTTTACACTAAAAGGCTTTTTTTATGTTTAGTAATAAAAATGAGAGAACTGGCGACTCGATTTTGTTGTTTATACAGAACTTGTATGCGTGTGTAGTTAGCCAAGTTACTTATAGAGCTGCAGGTACTGCAGTCGTAATGTGATTTAAAGTTTCACCTGACAGTTGTCAGGTGAAACTTTTTAGACATAAAATGGACTATCGTTCATCGCGATATTTTGTATATATGTATAAATTTTACAGGGTACAGAATAAAAAACAATGGGTTGTATTCGAAAGTATAGCAAACCTCTTCCCGAATCATCCCAATTGTGTAGAAAAATCTATTTGAAAATCGTGTGTTTTTGTGGAACGGCAAAACATGTCATCCTTTCGAACTATCTATCTTGTCAAAAGATTTGGCTGTGGTTTTACGACCGACCGCCTGCCTGACATCAACGCTCCTTTGGAATGTTTTCGGTGTTTTCGTTGACAGGGATGGGGTTAGAAGTTGGATAGAGAGAGGAAGGGGTTGGGCCTCCGGATACCTCTTTCACCGACCGGAACGCGGTATGAGCCACTTCATGAGCCGGCTCATTCATGCAGCGTACTGCGTGGCTTTATTTCTTATCATACATACATAACTTCACGCCAAATCCCTTGCGGGGTAGGCAGAGAGAACAGAGCGCCATAGGGCACGATTCTTACACACCTCACTCGCTTCGTTGACTTTCATAACTCTTTTCATGCACGCGCGTCGGTTTTTGAGGCTCTTAACATCCCCTTCCTCCAGAACACGTTCTATTTGGTCTTGGAATGTGTGTCTTGGCCGTCCTCGACTCAAATTTCAGTTTTTTATCATTTTTTTTATTATAACGTATGTAGAAAAAGATATATACATATTGATATTGTTTCCATAATAGGTACAAGAATTTAGTGGCTTGGCGTGGAAAACTAAAAGATGCTATTTTGTTAAAAAAACATTATTTTATAATTATTATTTATTTAGGTCCCTGAAGAGTAAACTTTAAAAAGTAAAACTTGTTTTTACAATGTATATTTTAATCTCAATACCCAACGGTGTAGAGGAAAATAATTAAAGGTCCTGGTGCTGGTGGACAGTATATATTATTTTCAAAATTGGATCCTGTGTTCCTCTAATTATAAATTTATCATTATAAATGTAATTACTTGGAAGGAAGAGGGAATTAATTTATAATTAGTTGAAGGATCAGGTATTTACATACAGTAATGAGCGCTTGGGAACCGTTATAAATAGACAAAAAAAAAACAGTTTTTTTTCGAGAGAACGATAGTAGAAATACTTGAAATCCACAAATGTTCGTTGTTATAATATTTATTCGAAAGTTAAGTGTGACAAATATCGATGACTGAAAACTTTGTGCCCGATATGGCAATCGATTCGCCACCTATTCCACTTGTGGGACTTAAACATAACGGCGAGACGAGGTTTAACAGCCGCTCCTTACACCTTCAAGTAACAAAAGCGTGATTTTTTCTACTCGCGATTAGATTTTTCCTCACAATTATTAAAAACTAATTGCTTCTAGTACCTTGGAATGATTTGTTGTATTTGTTATACTTGGAATTATTGTGCGTAGTGTATGTTTGTATGTGTTATTCTGCAGCTCTTAAAGTGTACAGTAATACGCAAAGGGGTTAATGCTACGTTTTTTACGGTGAGAGACCAGATCCGAAGGCATTTTCTCCTTTCTCGCCAACATGTTTCCGACCACGTCTCAATCTCATCTTGACGACCGGCAACGCTATTATAACACTATCTTTGTTGCTGGCCATAATGAGTGGCGCTAATCACTTACCATTAGGTAAACCACTTGGTTTACCCCTATTTCATACTTAATAAACACACATAAACATAACTTCCCCCCCTTTTCTACCCGAAGGTGTAAGCAGCGGCTGTTAAGCCTCGTCTCGCCGTTATGTTTACATCCCAAATGGAATAGGTGGCGAAACTATTGCCATACCGGGCACAAAGTTGTCAGTCATCGATATTTATCACACGTAACTTCCGAAAATTTCGAAAAGTCATTGGTGTGTGCCAGGATTTGAACCCACTACTTCTTGAATCAGAAGCGGGGTGCTAGCCACTGCGCCACCGAGACTGTCCATACTTAATATAGGATAAAAAGAAGTCCAGACGCCATACACATACAATCACCACAAATATTTGTATTCGATAGATCACGTAGACATCAATCTATTCAGCAGTCGTTTGTTTGGTCAATGCACCACGACGCCAGACAAATACAAATAAATTTAGTATACATTTTGTGGTATCTTCGTCAATAAATGTCTAGAATCGGCCTTCATTTGGAAATAGCACTGCCGTGGATACGATCTGTGCTCGTAAGTTATTAATATATGCCGGTGAAATAGAGCCTTGACCCGACCTGTACGCTCGTCTGCCCCGTACCAACTGCGCTTTTGCGGATATAACAAAATTATAAATTACCCCAAACAAGCAAATTTGATTTACATAATTCACTCAACTTAACTTTGACGGGCCTCGTGGTGCATTTCTAAAATTACCGACTGTATAAGTAGAGCGGTGGTCGGTGGGTTCGAGTACAAAATGTATGATGACAAACACGAAAGTTTGCATGGCGTTTGGGTGTGTTTCTATGTATTATAAGTATGGATTTACAAAAGAGAAATATATGTAGATATGTATTAATATCCGTTTCATCGTTCGTTTCGTTTCCATAACCCAAGCATTTAGTTCCATAACTTGGAACGAGATGGCGCTGTATGTATTGTGTGCAAGATATTATTACATATACATAAACATAACTTAACGCCTTTGTTATCCGAAGGCCTCGGCTCATTCAATTCAATTTTCCACGACTTTTCTACCCGAAGGTGTATGCAATAGTTGTTAAGCTTCGTATTCAGGATTTTTTACGTACCAGAAGCGAATTACTTTGACCACGAATTTGTTCTGAGATTTTCGATCTCCAGATCACCGTGAAGACTTTTAAATATTAAGTGAATATTATTTAATGACTGAATGCTCCTTAACCGATTGAGCTTGAGAAAGATATTAAGGCACAAATGTAAGGTACTCAACATAACGTGTGTGTTTGAATGTTGTCCTTTGGAACTATTTTTCACATCCTATTTAAGATAAATATTTACTATAATACCCGAACAACAGTCTCGGTGGCGCAGTGGTCGAGCACACGGCTTCTGATCCAGAGGTCCGGGTTCGATTCCAGACACTGGCTCACACCAATGACTTTTCGAAATTGTTTTCGGAAGTTATGTGTGATAAATATCGACGACTGAAAAACTTTGTGCCCGGTATGGCAATAGGTTCGCCACCTATTCCATTTGAGACGTAAACATAACGGCGAGACGAGGCTTAACAGCCGCTGCCTACACCTTCGGGTAACAAAAGGCGTGAAATTATATGTAATACCTGAAATTGTAAACTAATAGATGAAATCCTACGATGATAAATTTTAACTAGAATATTTGAAACTGTAAACAACCCGAAGGAAGAAGGGAATGTTAATCCTTTTCAAACGGCAGAGGTGATCGGTCGAATTTAAAATAAAATTTAACAAAAGCTTTTGAACCTGTTTCTATTTCAAAAATAAAAACAAGATCCTTTACAAATACTCGATGATCTTAAACTGGTATATAACACTTTTCGGAACATTGTATATTTTGCATTGTATTTTGATATGTAAGAATATGACTATACAACTTGTTCAAGTTCCACTTTCCATTGTTCCAGGTGTAGGAGGAACCTTAAAGGTCACGTATTATGGTAAGTGGTTTCACGATTGACTCCTGTATTATTTTACGCTAAACGAAATAGCTATTAGGATATAGTGTTACATCATTGTTTTTTTTTTTTACCTTGAGAATGTTTCAGTTACGGATGAAATTTTAACTCACTAACTTTTAGAATTATTAAAAAAGAAAAGATAAGAACTTATCTTAGATTTATTTTTTCTTGGCCAAAATTGAGATAGTAGGACTTGAGTTGACACGTCATGTTAGGTTAGGGTTAATAGTAACGCCGTAATTTTGATATGCAAGAATATGTTATGAACTAAATTAATTAACATGATTAGTAGCAAAAAATGCTTTTGGTACCGGTCCTGATCCTAACGCCAACTTATGGAAGCGAGAGCTGGGTATGGCAGAGTGTGCATGAAAGTAGAATAAACGCGGTAGAAATGAGGGCACTACGCGAAATCTGCGGAGTGACTCTCGCTGACTGCGTAGAAAACAAGGTTGTAAGGAAGGAAGTTGGTTTGAAAGAGTGTCGGTGTAAAAGTAAGAAAGGGCATCCTCCGATGGTTCGGACATGTAGAAAGAATGGTTGATGCAAGACTGACTAAGCAGATATACAATGCAAAAGCGGATGGATGTAGGATTCGAGGACGGCCTAGACACACATTCCATGACCAAATAGAACGTGTTCTGGAGGAAGGTGATGTTAGGAGACTCAAAAACCGACGCGCGTGCATGAAAAGATTTATGAAAGTCAACAAAGCGAGTGAGGCGTGTAAGAATCGTGCCCTATGGCGCTCTGTTCCCTCTGCCTACCCCGCAAGGGATTTGGCGTGAAGTTATGTATGTATGTATGTGGTACCGGTCTAATAAAAGCGTTATCACTTCTCCATGGGTGGCGTAAAAGTCGTCTAGGGAATAGGAAATACGCCAGACCATATTTCGTATAACTATTGATTACCTGGTGGTGTAGAAATCCGACTTCCATTTCAAAAGTCTCAAATACGTGATTCAAACAAATTAGTTTTCGGAAGTTATGTGTGATAAGCTCAAATAACTAACAAAGCTGTGCCTAATTTAGATAATAGGTTTCACCCTGGGACTTAAAAACTAATGCGGTATTAACACTATTACCATGTATCAAGGAGTAGTTACTACAGCTTACACTTTCAAGTATTAAGAGCGTAAAGACACATGATAAAGCAAAACAGTCTTCATACAATTTTATTACAGGTTGCTTAGAATAATTTACGATGAAAATGATAATCAAACCTATGGAAACTGATGGAACTAAATTGAGAGAACTAAAGCGATAGTTTAAATAAATTTGAAAGACAACCGGCATGATGTCGTGAACGAGAATTGTGTTGTCATAATATGGAAGCCGCATGGAGTCGCGCGCGCAAATGAGTCATTCCCTGCCGACGAAGCACAGGCAAGAGGCGACATACAGGAGTTGCTCGCAATCATTGCCGCTAGATATTCTGTGAGTAAAACTAAACTTATTTATAAACGTTTATTTTTAATTTAACGTAGTTAAAATTAGACTAAAATTTGATTGAAATACACAAACTTAAATTAGCTCCTTTACGAGCAATGGTGTGTTTATCATAAAAGTCATTGAATCAGGCAAAATATATTTTATATTATACATTCATACATAAATTCACGCCAAATCCCTTTCGGGGTGGACATAGAGAAAAGAGCGCCATAAGCCACGATTCTGACACGCATCAACTGCTTCTTTAACTCTCATAACTCCTTTCATACACACTCGTCGATTTTTAAGGCTCCTGACATCACCTTCCTACAGAATTCGTTATAAGATCATACAAGGCGTGTCGTGGCTGTCCTCGACTCCTACATCCATTGGATTTTGCATTCTACCTTGTTTGGGATAAAGGCAGGATAATACGAATTATTTTATAACAATGACGTAACAGTAAAATAACACTAGTAATCATCGCTATATTAAGACCTGACCTGAGATGTCTCATGTTACGGACATTCCGCTAAGGCGTGTATCCGTTATAATTCAAAGCAAGTAAATAGCTCGTATGTGACTGAGCTATTCATAATTCTCCTAAAACGTATAGCTTTAAATTCAACTACGATATTCGTACGATATCTCCAAGTATTAATCAAGTGTTTGTGCTATATTGTTGTATAATTTCCTTAAAATCTATTTAATAGTTCTAGTGTGAACGCAAACATCGATCTTCTAAGACGATTTAAACAGCTAAGTTCATTGACAGCTACCTATTTTTGTTATGTATAGTTTTTACGTGTATTTAACAAAATATTTAACAACGAACTGGCAGTAAACACTATACTAACGCAAATTTATAACGTCATAAACATTTTGAATGAATTAATTAAAAGAGTGACTTGAATATTATTTTTGTTTAGTGATAAAGTAACACGCATTTACCCTTTAAGCCGTGACCTTACGAAAAGCTACCCGTAATAACAGTGACCTTTGTGTTTTTTTTTATGATAATATTATTGTTCTTTATTTATAATTCGAATTTCAAATTTGTGTTCTATATGCGTTCGAGTATTTTCGGTCGGTAACAATTTGGCTGTAAAAAGTTAACGTTTTGAAATTGAACTCTTGAAATAAATAAATATATTTATTAAGAACAATACAATAAGCTTCTTTTTTTAATTTATTGAAGCATTGGTAAAGCAATTAGATTAACTGGCATTAAAAAAAACATTTAAGCATGGTATATGCAGTACCTTAAACTGGCTGTCAAAATGACAGGTCATTTTTAAAAAATGTATGACTGTACAGATGGTTGCCGCGGTCGTCTTTTCGGCCGGCGGAAGGCGAGCTGGCAGACTGTGTGCTGGTGGTGGGAGTCTCGCGGCCGAAGCTAGCCGCGGCTCTCCTCTCTGTCACACTGCTCTCATTATTCCTCACATTTCACGTACTATATGACAGTGCCCTATATAGCATACAGGTAACTTTTCAAATGGTAGCTTAAAACGTAAAACGTTTTTAATTGAAACGTCAAAATGTCACCGTTTGAACACAATTTGATAGACAATTGATCTGATAACCATCTCGCATAATATTTAAAGACTTATCAGTATCGTCTGTTATGCTATTAAAATTATAGAATTAACTTGGAACTTAGCACTAGAGCCTCTGTTAATATCTTAAATTCGTAATATTTAGTCGTAGCAATCGTTACATGCGAGTATATAATCGTATAAGCATAATAAATACGTAATATCGATTCGAACCTACACTTGCGTATGTAAATTCTGTGGCGATATATTTAAATTGATGTGCCTCGATTACTTTCCACGTAGCATCTATTTATTGATGGTATCTAAGGTGCTACCGTCGTAATACGCCCACGAGTAGAATTCAGCTATAATTTGCTAATTCATCTTAATTTGTGGGACTAGTGAACATACGATTTGGTTACACCATTTAAAAGAATCAGTCGGTTCTAAGACATTTTGATATGCTGGTTTAGGTTTTGATAGGGACAGTAAATTATATTCCTTTATCATTGCATAAAATAAAACAAAGCCACTTTCCGCTGTCTGTCTCCTTTTATGCTTAGATCTTGGAAACGACGGATTTTGATGTTTTTTTTTTCATTAGTTAGAGGGTGTCAGCGGGTTGGTTTTTAATGTATAATTCATGTATAAAATATATAATGTAGTAAAAAGTTATAATTTTTGATATTTAGTTTTTTTTTATGGGATAGGAGGGCAAACGAGCAGGCGTGTCACCTGATGGTAAGCAACCAACGCCGCCCATGGACACCAGCAACACATACAGTGTTCCTGTTGCGCTGCTGACCTTTAAGGGATAGGGGATAGGAAAGGATGGGGAAGGGGGGAGGGCCTCCGGGTACCTCTCTCACCGAACGAAACGCGGCATGAGACACTTTACGTCGGTCTTCTGAGAGGTCGTGGTATTTCACCGGTCGAGCCGGCCCATTCATGCAGCGAACTGCTTGGCTCTACCACTGAATAGTAGTGCTATAATTATTCATTGAAAACGCTGGCTGAACCCTAAGTGATAAATCAAAACAATGTACTACATTATTATGCATCGTGAGAAGGTCTACAAAAACGTCTGCGATATCTATCTCTTGGGGATAATCCACAATGACCATTTTTATTCCTTCTTATTGATTCTAAGGCAAAAAGTTCACTGGGTCAACTAGTAATTAATATACAGGACTGTCAGATGATTAAAGTATCGCTTTTTATGCTAGATTTATTTAATAATCTAACTCTAACCTAACCAACACAAACATTTCAAAATTTATTCATCAAATTTTAAGCTATTAGCAATGTCTGAAGGAGATTAAACGTTGTAATACACAGTTACATCATAAATGTATGAGTAATGATAAGACCATATATTTACCTTATTATCGTCAGGCGGCCAGTATTGCTTCTGCTGCAAATGAAGGTCGGAAGATATTGCAGAGCCAAGAAACTAACAGTCGGACAATAAACCATCCCATGGCACTGAGGAAACGTTTAAGACCACCGCGACAGCCTCGACCTGCACGCAGACTCCCACAGGTAGACCTTTAAACTCATTTCAGTAGATAATCCCAATTATTTAATATAGGCTTGTTTCCACAAAGAATGAATCGGATGGCTTACAGTTTCTAACTATTGATTGAGATATACAGCTTTAGTAAATTTAAATTTACTTAAAATAAAATTAATTACGTGAACATTATTCATATTTTTCGAAAAGAAAGTCTTAAAGATTAGGCATTGCGTCGCATGACAGTGAACGTCATTAGAAAATGTCGTCTTGAATGACGTCACGCCGTTCTAAAGATCACTAAAAACTTTGACAACATCCTTACACAAACATATGTATGCCACGGCGAGCGGTCATTTAAGACGGCATGATAGACAAGAGCGCTTTTGTGCAATTCGTTTGATCTTTTAAAATGAAAATTTCATATTGTAAATGTATGTTTAAAAAAATAATAGGTGTTTCAGAACGACATAAAGATTAAGCTAAACATCAGCTAACTAATTTTAATTTAATTAAAATTTCACTTAGTAAAAATTTTAATTAAGTGAACAATTCTATTAAGCCAATCCAAGTATATTTTTTAACTATCTCTAACACATATTTTTCTCTTAAGGCTCTGATAATAGGCGTCCGTAAATGTGGCACACGGGCTTTGCTAGAAATGCTCTATCTTCACCCCATGGTACAGAAGGCTTCAGGGGAAGTTCACTTCTTTGATCGTGATGAAAACTATGCTCTTGGCTTGGAGTGGTACAGAAGTAAAATGCCATTATCGTTTAAAGGACAGATCACCATAGAGAAGAGTCCCAGTTACTTTGTAACTCCTGAGGTGAGTCGATGTGTAATATTTTTTTTACTTAAATCAATTATATTGTTATATTTTTATTTAATTTATTGAAAACTATTAAAAGTCAAATTAATTCATTGTTATCACGCAATAATGACTCGTAAAAAACATTTGGGCAAACACACAATGTACTTGAGTTTTATTAATTAAAGCTATAAATACATAACATAACATAACATAACATAACTTCACGCCTTTTGTTACCCGAAGGTGTAGGCAGCGGCTGTTAAGCCTCGTCTCGCCGTTATGTTTACGTCCCAAATGGAATAGGTGGCGAACCTATTGCCATACCGGGTACAAAGTTTGTCAGTCATCGATATTTATCACACATAACTTCCGAAAACAATTTCGAAAAGTCATTGGTGTGAGCCAGTGTCTGGAATCGAACCCCGGACCTCTGGATCAGAGGCCGTGCGCTCGCCCACTGCGCCACCGAGACTGTTATATATATATATATACATTTTTTTTTTTAATGGGATAGGAGGGCAAACGAGCAGGCGCATCACCTGATGCTAAGTGACCAACGCCGCCCATGGACACCTGAAACACATATATAGTGTTACAGTTGCGTTGCCAACCTTTAAAGGAGTAGGATAGGAAGGGATGGGGAAGGGGGATGGGCCTCTGGGTACCTCTCTCACCGAACGAAACGCGGCATGAGCCACTTTACGTCGAGCTTCTGAGAGGTGGTGTTATTTCACCGGTCGAGCCGGCCCAATCATGCAGCGAACTGCTTGGCTCTACCACTCTCAAAATTTACTATTTACATAAACTATAATTGTTCGAGCATATCTAAATTCAAATGCTCAATAACGCATATTGAGCTCCTCCGAAACGGATTGACCGATTCTCACGAAATGCATATTTTATATGGATATCGGGCCCCAAATTTTGACACCTCTATGATCAATCCCAATTTTTTATTTATTTATCAAACACTTTATATTTTTGGCAAGACCACGTTTGCCTGGTCTGCTAGTATTTATTATATAATTCACTTATGAGTAAACTTAGCGTTAGATCAAATAGCTCAAATGGAATCATATAGATCAAAACTAGAACACCGTTTATTTAATATGGAAAACTAACAATAAGTTGATGTCTACGAGGTATGGTTTTTATGGTATATTTAGATGTGATAAATCAGTGCCCAGTGTTTTCAATTTATTGTAACATTGTCGACCAATAGTCAAAATCGTAATACTGTAAGTATTACGATTTTTAAATTCGTAAAATTTAATTTAATTAGGTACCAGAACGAGTTAGAGCAATGAACTCCTCAGTCCGTCTTCTACTAATCGTTCGAGAACCAGTAACCAGAGCTATCTCGGATTATACACAACTGCGTAGTCGAGCTACACCGTCTGCGCCGGCGCATCCGCAATTGGCAGGACATCCCATGCCAGATGCCACAAAACCCTTTGAACACTTGGCCATTTCACCTGATGGATCTATCAACATCGCGTACAGGTTCGAACACCGATTTATTTATCTCTTTTGTAGATATATCCAATATTCAGTTTCAAACAAGAACTACCATTTTTATAACGTTAAAATAATTAACAATATTTAAAAATTTAAGCCACTTTTCTGCAGGAAAAAAAATACTATGAACAAAATTTCTAATTACCTGACCAGCTTCCTCAACTTTCACAACTTTTGTCATATTTTAATACTGAAATTGTTAATGTTCCTAACCTTATCTTACGATAAGACTCGGCTAATTTGGATAAAGAAATTGAACCCAAGAATAACAATAGTAATTTATACATATAAATACAATGGAAGTGCCTGTTTGTAATGTTGAAATGACTGCATCGTAATATATTCATTTGGATATATTTAAGATACATGACTGGACCGATTTTGACGCTGAGGAGTAATTTGGGCTACTTTTTTAGAAAATTTTTTTTTTCATTGCTTCCGCGGTGAAACAAAGTTTGCCGTTTGAGATAGATAATAATAACAAAAGATTAATTAATGTCTTATTATTCAAAATGACAGGCCTATAGCCATATCACTGTACCACGCATACTTGCATCGTTGGCTCGAAGTATTCCCTAGAGAACAAATTCTGGTAGTGAACGGTGACTTATTAATTGAAGATCCTGTGCCACAACTGCGACGCATAGAAAAATTTCTCGGACTTGAACATAAAATTGGTAAGTGGGAGAGATTTGAACATGACATTAACTTTTATAAGTCTGCATGAACAATGACGAACTCTGTTATATTAATATAAATTAATCCAAATTTATAACAACTACCGGTTCATATTTTAAATATTATATGAATAAATTGGTTAAAAATAACGAGGATATTGACAGTATTTTTTTTTTAATCTGTAGTAAATAAATTCATAAACACAAATAGTATTATGCAACCATAATTTTAGACACGAAGCTCGAACAATGAAATAGTGTATTTGATAGTATTTTTTTTTAACTCATACTAATATGTCTTTGCAATAATCTTACTTACAAATTAATTTGTCCTTGTCCTAATAGGAAGGAAGAATTTCTATTTCAATGAAACGAAAGGCTTCTATTGCCTACGTAATGATACTACAGACAAGTGTTTGCGAGAGACAAAGGGTAGAAAACATCCACGTGTCGATCCAACGGTCGTCACAAAACTGAGAAAGTTCTTCATCCAGCACAATCAGAGGTTTTACGATCTGATCGGTGAAGACCTTGGATGGCCCGAAGACTAAGATTGAAGGTACCACCATATCAATGGATGGATGGATGGACCGTAACTTTGTTGTGATCTAAATACATATCAAATCTAATGTCAAGAAACATATCACTAGATGTATAAGTTCTTTTTAAAAGTCATTTATATATTGTATACATTTAGATTAAACGTACTAAATAATGAAGAAATCTAAAAAGAGATATTTTTTATTTATACCTAGCAAAACATTTTTTTTGTATTATTAATTAAATAAAGACAATTTAAATATATTTATTAGACAATATTTTAGTTGCATTTTGTTTTCAATTTGATATTCGTATTTGACGAATTTAAAAGGACGTATGAAGCACGGGAACAACAGAAATTATGTTTATATATACATATATAAATCAAATATTATTTGTTTTTATTATTTAATAATATTATTTTATAAATATGTTTTAACATCGCTTCAACAATTTACGCAAGAGTAAAAGCACTGATTTCATATAGACCGTACCCAATGGAACTCTGAGCAATATATTTTTATATATATAAAAAATAATTAAGTATTAAATTAATTATACAGCATTTATTATTATACAAAACATAATGTGATTGTTTTATTGAAATATTTGTGATAATTTTCCTTTTGTAGTAGAATACAATAATGAATTTTATATAGACATAAGTGATATTAATATGAATGAATTGTATAATATTATATTAATTAAAAAGTGAATAAATATAATAAATTATTGTAAACTTTTTGCTTACTATTTTTAGATGTCGTAATTTGATCGTGTATTGTTCTAAATGTCATTTATTTGTGTTTTAGTGTGTGTGTATGTGTGTGGTTTTTTCCTATTCCTAGATGTTTAATATTTATACAAAACATAAAATAAAATAACTATCTTGAATAAATAAAAACCAAAGTATATAAATAAAATAAAAATTCCTTTGTTTATATTGATGTCAGAAAATGATGCAGACGCTGTTTGGTTTTTGTTTTTTTTTTGTTGTAACGCGATCTGATAACAAATGGTTTTTAGACATCATTTTAAAGACAAACGTGTGTTTTGATTTACGCAATAGAATAGATAAAACACGCTGTCTTACTGTTGATTTAGTAAAAAGTATTGATGGAGTGACATTACGACGCGGGTTTTAGAAGTATTCTATTTAAGTGTAACGTCCAAGACTGAAGAAGTTAGTTGAATAAGTCTAACTAATACCTACTTAGCATAAAAAGTCCATAGATAATATGCAAGATGGCAAGCCGTAATCACAAGGTTTTTAAGGTGAAAAGTGTTATTTGTAAAATTTGAAACATCAAATTGTACCTAATTGATTAATATAATTTAAAAGTCATCTAGGATAAATCTATCTATCAGTAGATTCTGGACCCTGATTAGTTGAATCTCTGGTAATGATACATCATTTGTCTCCCCTTCTTCGACTCCAAGGATGTCGACGCAACATGTTATACCTTCATAATCTCTTCTACCACTTGTCATTTCTAAATATCTAGTCTTACACAATGTACCCATCACTTTCAGCATCCATCCTGTCTATCAACATTATCTTAGTTATAGGTCAATAGTCTCGGTGGTCTAGTGGCTGAGCTCCACGCTTCTGATTCGGAAATCATTGGATTCCTCGGTATTCGTTTCGTAAGTCATGTGTGATAAATACCGCAGACTGACAACCTTGTGCCCGGTATATGACTATAGGTTCGCCATTTATTCCATTTGGAAGGTCGATCAGGTCGGTTAACGATTCGGCGAGTCGAGGCTTAATAGCCGCCTAATACACTTTCATGTCTGAATTTAAGTATATTGTCGTGATAAAATTGTTGTCAAAGAAAACATTATTAATAAATTAATCAAAATACACATGTTAATAATGATACATAAATACTTATTTTTAATGATGGACTCGAAATAAGGACTTTTTCTCTATCGCGTCATTAATTGACGTGAAATTATGCATTCATATGGATAATCTAATGAATTTTGATGTGGAACATTAATTTCCCTTAAAAAGTTCCCTATCTCCGTCACGGGAAACGGCATGCCGCTCTGGCGCCATTAAGGCCTTTTCAGACTGCTGAACAAGCAATAAGCTGTGTACTTTTTTTGAGCTTAACGTTTTGAGAGTTACCGTAACTATTTACTTATTAGGTTTTTAATATGTGTTTGATCATGTATATGTTACAAATTTTACAAATCCGCTCAACCTTTGTACGTTTTAACATCTTAGAGGCACAACTGACTTTGAATATCGCAGTGTGGTGTAAGGGTGTAATTATTTTTAAGTAGAATATTGCTTCCAAAATTACAGAATCAACGAATATTTATATGTTCTTAATGTCCCTTTTATTGGCGCATTTGATATAAATATAAAAAATATCAAAACAACATTTTATAAAAGTAAAGATAAAGAATTTTTAAAGGATTTAAAAAAATAAAGCACTTGTGCGTATTTTATGGCAGCGTTGGATCCACTTCAATCACAGATGCAAGTTCAATTTAATTATTTCATCCTTTATTAAGGAATAGGGAGGCCGATAGGGAAGGAGATATGGTGGAGTGGGGGAAAGAGCGGGCTATGGCACCTCTTTCAGCAAATGAAATAAATCACTTTACGCCAGATTTTCAAGAAGTTTTGGTATAAGGTCAGTCTAGAGACTAGACGGACATACGATGCAGAAAACTTTGTGACTAGCATTTAAATCTAAAAATATACCAACAGTGAAATATATTACTTTCTATTCCGACTCTATGTGACTATGTTTGTTGGCACAGTTTTGGGGCCTAAGCAAGATACTTTTTACATTTTTTCTTGGCTTCAGTAAAGTATATGGCCATCCTACTACGGTTAGGGGTGATCCTCTATATTTTTTAAGTATCAGAATATTTTTTATTTCCATTCTATTATGATTTATATAAGAAAATACACAAAACTCTTAATTTAAGCCCGTGATTGAAGTGTTTCTTGATTTAATTGCATAAAACAAGAATATCAAACATATCAAAAGAAAAAAAAACATTAAGTATAATTAAATTTAATTATAAGTATATTTTAAGTTTTATCTTTAAAATAATATATTAGTTAAGGGTATTTTATTTGTTTAGATAATTAATTCACTAGTTATAGATAAGGTTTAATCACTGTTATATGTCGTGCACGTATCTAAGATGTAGTTTTGAAATAGGGCAATAAAGTTTTATAGTTATTGAAAAAATAAAATGATTTATATTAAAAAATATATATATTTAAATTTAAAATTTCCAATTTTAATATTATTTAATTTATCTAGTTGTTGCAACTATTAATTTATCGTGAAACTCTATCGTTTATGTTTTTTTTTTCGTTACATTTGAAGTTGTTGGATTATTTTATGATTAATTAATAAACAAAAATGTTTTTTATATAGTATCAATTAAATTTTTAATATTTAACACCTTGTAAATATATTCTCGATCTCCTTTCTGTAAGTTACATTTATCTACAATCTTCAATAAATATGATACGAAGCAAAGATGACGAAGTGGTTTCAATTGCAAAACAATATTTTCAATTTCTCAAGGAGATGATTAGAAATGTAAGTAGTAAATCTTCAGGTATGAATTATTGAAAATTATTTTCAGACGCTAAAAGTTATGTTCCTACTTTGTAATTTAATAAGTTATTTCGCAATATAATTGAACTGGTAAATTAATTAAATTAATCTCTATAAATAATGTCTCGGTGGTCCAGTAGTCAAGCACCACGCTTCTGAATCAAGAACTCATCAGTTCACTCATTTGAGGACGTATACATATCGGTGAGTCGAGGCTTAACAGCCGCTGCCTAAACCTTCGGGTAGAAAAAGGCGTGAAGTTATGGTATGTTTTGTTCTTTGTGTTCCAATATTGTACGGTAGGAGATTACTTGCACTTACACCAAGCAAATTGTTCGTGTTCACATCTCTTTAGAATCCTCAAATCAAATCAAATAATGAAATATAGCTTCAAAGAAGTCACTAAATAAATGAAACCGAGATGAAACTTATTACTATAGTAAAATTTTAGAATAACACAGACGCAATTGCAAAGACCGAGCCCGATTCCGAGAGTAGGGGTGGAGGGGCTATCATGAGAAGAATCGGGTGAGAAACTCATTTGCCAAACAACTAAAACTTAGCAGTAGGCTCGTGCATAAAAGGTGTAGTAGCCAGAATACTCGACCAATTAACAATTATTGTTCTTCAAGTTATGGACAGAAAATTTATGCAAATATTTCAGTCGAGCACAACTCATGCGACATCTTTAATTTAATATAAAGACAAGCAACAACTGTGGACAGTAATAAGATTCTTATTTAACATATATTAACTAAAACAAACACATCAAATTTAAAATAAAAAGTCGCGAAGTATCTTACTAGCCATATTTTACACGTTGAAGGCCTATATAGTAGTTTGGGAAACCTTGGAATGGAGACAATGCAGTCAGCGGATTCTTACCTGGCCAGCAGATGTGAGGCTATTGTGGTCGCAAATGTCTATGTGTGGCCTAAGTCACTTACCGCCAGGTAATTCGCTTGCACTGTTGCGCAGTGTGGGTCTCCTTCCGGTTAGTTGTTGCGATGATATATCCAGCAGCGGACGTAGACAATTTGATAACGATGATGACTGAACATATAAATACCATTATAGAATCCTTTCATTTAAATGATTCATTCACATAAGACCAAAACTCCTAGTTAAGAATCAAGTTTTCAAGAGAAGGTGTTATCTGGGTCGTTCTGACTAATGCTTTTTGAATCGTCGCTCGGATACCAACTTTATAATCTTGATCTGAACTTTTCAAATCCAAGCAGAAACTGCAATATCCAGTTAGGAAGTTTTTTTTTATTCATAAGCCGGAATAGGGTACTAAAGAGAAGTTTGAAATAACTAATAAACTTACCTTTACCTTCATTGAATCTTTGCTTTAAAAATAATTAAAGCTAGAATAAGTTTAATTTTATTTTTTAGTAGGCAGCGGGTGTTCCGCTCCAACTCGTCTAATTCTTACGTTATAAAATGGGTGACGGAACCTTTTTTTTTTTTTTTTTTTTTTAACGCGAGGTAATGCTTTATGCACACCCCCCGCCTGGGGACGACAGGGGGTAGTGTGGGACTCCCAAAACAGTAAACTGAAATCCGATCCTAGGGTTACCCACTAAAACCTCGCGGCGGCCTTCCTCCGGCGTTGGGGTGGTCCAGGATTCGGATAAACCCCTCTGGTCCACCCCGCCGTCGCCCCCCCTCAGTCACGAGGGGGTGCTCATCCTCGGGGAGCCTGGCGAGGCTCCCCCGGGCGGGGCGGCTCCGACCGCGCGCTGTAAAGAGGCGCGCGGCCGGCGGCGCCCCCGACGACCCTTCCCGGCCGCACCGGGGGGTCATCCTTCCCGGGCCGCGGCCCGGGCGCACCCGCGGGGTGTGCGCCCTCGCGGCCCGTCGGCGGCCTCCTGCTGGAGCATGACTGCTTCGCAGAAGGAGACCACAGCCCTCCACTCCTCCTCGCCCGCCAGCATTGCCGCGACCAACGCCGGCGGGGACAAGTCTCGCCGAAGTTCGGTGTATAGCAGTAAATATCGATGACTGACAACATTGTGTTCGGTGACCGAACACAATGTTGTCAGTCATCGATATTTATCACTTATTTATATTTATAACTTCTGAAAAGAATTTCGGTGGCCCGGTTTCGATCTCATATCTTCTTGATTCAGAAACGGGGTGCTCGATTTTCAGATCACCGAGCTGATCACATTATTTTAAGAGTTTTGACAGTTGCAGCCCTGCAACTGTCAAAACTCTTAAAATAAAAGTTCGCTGCATGATTGGGTCGACTCGACCGATGAAATGCCACGATCTCTTAGAATATTGACATTTCGTTCGGTGAGCGAGGTATCCGGAGGACCAAACACTACCCCTCTTCCCTTCCCATCCATCTTCCGACCACCTTCCTGTCTCGTTTTAAATGCCAACAACACATTTGTAACACTATCTATGCTGCAGGTGTCCAAGAGCGACGTAAGTTACTTACCATCAGGTGACACGCCTGCTTGCATTACCAATAATAAAATGAGATTTTAAGAGTTATATGTATTAAAACCTTGTATTGTTTAATACCATTTGTTCTGAGCGAAAAAAATTGAGATGTTGGCTTGCTATAGAAGTAGTTAGAGACTTTCTATTTGCAGATTATAAAATGTTTAATTAGCATACCTATGTTCAAGTTCTAATATCAAATTTAGGTAAAGAAAAATCAGATAATTTTAATAAGTTCTTCACCGAGAAAAGAATTCTCTCTTTCCTTTTAAGATAATATTTATAGGAATAATATCAGCCTTGTAATAATACTGTGTTATATTGTAATATATACTCAGCGAGATTGGCTGTTTGCGCAACGGAAACAGAAATCTATTACAGGGAAATATAGATTGCCTACAACCTACTGGCAGATATTACACGAGTTCCAAATGAAAAGAGGATCATTTTTATTTAAACCTAAAGATACATGTATATAATGTATCGAAATAAAACAAGAAATTCAACGCGTCATATTTGACGAAGCCTTTTTATAAAAAAATACACCCCTGGTGCGTTAAAATTCCAAATTTGAGATATATTTTACAAACAGAGAAAAGCTACGGAAGAAAAGTAAAAACATTTTCACTCTGCAAGAGAAAAAAAGAAATCCGATTATCTCAACATGTGTCTCCTGTCTCAGAGTTATCGTTGATAAACACTTAAATATTTACATACAGTACATTTACATATTTTCCGCATTCGTATAATATTTAAAAGTTGATTAGAATAATATTTTTTAAAATTATACATTCTCTTTGTAGACTGAAAACATTTTTAATGTTACCATTTTATTTGCCCGATGGCAAAAATCTTTGCAGCTACATTGCTACATTTAGATATAAATCATTAATTAGACGTGAACAAACACACCCCTACCTACAATCTGGCAATCGGCCCAACGTCCATCTATTACATAATTTCAATAAAAACAGTCACAGCAAAAAAATATAATTGAAAATAAAACAATAAGACTAATTTTTAAACAGACGAGAATAGTGGTAATTACACAATCTCATTACTTAAATCTTTCAAAGCCAAATTCGCCATGTTTTATAAAGAAAGGAAAATTGTTATTTGACACAAGAAGATACAGCGACCTTTTGAATGACTCCGCTCTGTCATTTCGTTTAATAAGTTCACAAATAATAAGTATTTTATCATTTGACTTGTTGTTAAATCCGAGTAAAAATAGAAATGATAGAATTAAAATTTCAGTAAGAATTCAGGGGAAGTAGGTTGCTTTATGTAGTACTCTTAAATCTTGTTTTATGATTGGTCGTAAAAAAGCGAGCCTCCACGAGCCAATTTCGTGCTTTAATTAGGGTAAAAAGTTGTTTTATACAGAACATCATGCACGGTTATATGCAATATAAAATAGTAATATTATTTGAATATTACATTTTTAAGTTGAATGATTAAATTTATAAGAAACAAATATAATAAGACTTTTGAATATACTTAAAACCTTTTTGAAAGACTTCAATTACGAGCACCCAAAAATAAGACAGCAAAGAAATTGACAAAAAATAAACGTTCTGTTCTGTTCTGTCTTCTGAAAAGAAAAATAATAAAAATAAATTTTTGGATTATAAAAGTCAGTTTGTTTCAGCTAATCTTTCAAATGGCCGCACCGATGATTACGACGAGACTTTTATTGACGGGCAGCTGATATAATAAGGAGTAGTATAGGCTATATTTATTTCAGAAAAATATTTTATTTGCTCACTTATTGCGACTCTAGCGATACATAGTTTGCCGGGTCAGCTAGCGTACAATAAAAACTTGCAGAAAGAAAAAAAAACACAAAGACATGCATGAAATCTAGTGTCCGACCAAAGTTCGGTTTCGGTTTCGGCCAAGTTTCGGCCAAAAATAGAGTTTCGGCGGAACTTTTGCCGAAACCGAAACTATTGTAGTACTAATTTTGACTCGTGGTTAACTTTGTTGAGAGTGTAATAGTACATACATAGCTACATATCTTTATACCAAGTCGAAGGGGTAGGTAGAGAAAACAGAGCGCCATTAGGCACGATTCTTACATCCCTTACTTATTTGACTTTCAATCATTCAAGCATTCTTTCTACGTGTTCAAACCATCGGAGTAGGTACTTCCCTTATTTTTACACCGATACTTTCTTCCAAACTTTTATTAAACCTTCCTTCCTTATAACCTTTTTTTTCTACGCGATCGGTGAACCTCACATAGCAAATTTTGCGCAGCATTTCGACTGCTTTATCATTATTTTCATGCACCCTCTACCATGCCCAACTCTCGCTTTCATAAGTTAGTGTTGGGATCAGTATCGTACTGTTAGCGAGCTGGATTTTGTTGCTCAGATTGTTTGCTCCCGGGTATCCCCCAAGGCTCTTATAACACTGTTTTGTAATTTTACTGTGCTTTCTACATTCCCGGTGTGATCATCATCTTCCTGCGCTTCTCCCATCATTTGGGGTCGGCACAATAGGTTTTTCTATTCCACGCTTCCCTATCAGTCGCTTCCTCCACAGTAACACCCTTCCTAGTCATATCGCCTTTCATACAATTCCTCCATGTTTTCTTCGGTCTCTCTCTTCTCTTGTTTCTTTCCACATTCAGGTTCATCATCCTTTTGATGACATGTGCATCATCTCTCCTCATTACCTGTCCATACCATGCAAGGCGATTTCCACTTATCTTCTCAGTTATAAGCGCAACTTTCAGGCTTCCTCTTACATTATCATTCCGTATTTTATCTCTTTTCGCACTCCACACATCCATCTCAACATTTTCATCGCCGTAGCCTGCATTCTTTTTTCATCCGTCCCTTTCATGGCCCAACATTCTGATCCACACATGACGACAGGTCTGATAATAGTTTTGTATATCTTGCCTTTCAATTTGAGAGGTATATGAGGGTCCCAAATTGTTCCCGTTACCTGTCGCTATTTGATCCATCCCACGATAGTTCGGTGCAGTATCGCGGTCAATTTCGCCATCGCTTTGCACTTTAGATCCCTGGTATTTAAAGTCAGAGCAGACCGGCAGCAGCACACCATCCAGCGCTATGGAATCAGAATGGGAAAGATCGCCAAAAACACAAAATATGTATTCTGTTTTGGATCTGCTGATTTTCAGGCCAAAACTCTCCAGCTTCTGTCTCCACTGGTCTAGTCTGCTCTGTACATCCTTTCCATCTTCCCCGACGAGCACGATGTCATCCGCAAAGAGCATGCACCAGGGTGCCTCCTCCTGTAGATTCGATGTCAAAGCGTCCATAACTAGCAGGAAGAGGTAGGGGCTCAAAGCAGACCCTTGGTGCAGACCCTCCACAGCGACACCGAATTCGTCAGTAGTATGAGTGGGTAGTAGACATGGGTACAATGTGTTTTGTACATAGCACGAACAAGATTCACATATTTCTCGGGTTCACTTTTCTCCCTTAGGGCCCACACGAAACCTTTCGGGGAACACGATCGTACACTTTTTTCTACATTCCCGGTGTAATTTAAGTAATTATTATTATGAGATGAGATGAATGTAGAAAGAAGAGTGGCGTTAGAAAACAGCGTAAATGGAGAGTAGGGCAGATTCCTGAGCGCAAAGAATAATAATAATAAGCGAGAGCTGCGTATGGCAGAGTGTGCATGAAAGTAGGATAAACGCGGTCTAATGAGGCTATCGGCGAGTTTGGGTTTCGGCCGAAACTGAAGTGGCGGCCAAACATTCGGTTTCGGTCGGACTCTAATGAAATCTCATCGATTTTGGGTACATATCCATATAATATATGCACATATATGTTGCTTAATGCTTTTTCACGAGTTCAAGGTTGTTCTCTTTACATAATGTATCATTGCAGCTAATTTAGATTTAAAACGGAAGCTCTACAAACATACATTAACTCACAATACATATCTACTGTTAATTTTACATCCGACCTCTTTAAACAAATACAATTATAATTGACCATAAACAGCTAAAAAAAAAATTGAAGCCCTCGTCATCAAATGTAAATTATGTTTTTAACATTACATAGATTAAATCAAATGTCAGTCTTTTCTTTTATTATAAACTCTCATTTAGAATTTACATTACTTATATAAAATTTATAATTATGTCGTCTACTTACTTTATCAGTCTCGGTGGCGCAGTGGTTAGCACCCCGCTTCTGATTCAAGAAGTAGTGGGTTCAAATCCTGGCACACACCAATGACTTTTCGAAATTTTCGCAAGTTATGTGTGATAAATATCGATTACTGACAACTTTGTGCCCGGTATGGCAATAGGTTCGCCACCTATTCCATTTGGGACGTAAACATAACGGCGAGACGAGGCTTAACAGCCGCTGCCTACACCTTCGGGTAGAAAAAGGCGTGAAGTTATGTTATGTTACTTACTTTATTAAAAATTAAAAGAAGTTTAATTTGGGAAATTTTATGAACTATAATAATTGATATTTTTTTAAGAATCTATATTATTAGCTCTGCCAAGAGCTTTGGTCGACACAATTGACGCCCAGCCTTAGCTGAATAGTAAAAGTGAAAACAAACAATGATTCTGAGTCCTAATGAGTATATTTAATATTGAGGCGAACAAGTAATGTCTAAAATTCTAATTTTATAACAGTCGACATTATGGCCAAACGCCATGCCATTTTATGATGCCATTTTAAACTCGTAAAGGTCGAGACATACGTATTCATTGACTTTACAATTCAATCAGGTCCGGCATATGTTATATATATATATATTTTTAAATATGTAAGTCCTACTTCAAAATTCTGGTTTTCCTTAAGTTAAGATGTATTATTATTATATGCTAACTCAACCCAATGGCTTGTTATATGACGATGGCAAGAGACCCGACAAAATCTGTCTGAAGACGGGTAGAACTTCGACGTAAGACTCCACTTGTGACCTTTCACCTCACCGTGCTTATTATTAAAATAACAAATCGTAAATACTCGTACACGTATTGTTCTAAATTGGGTAAAAGTGAATTGAGCTATCTGAGTTACAAAAAAAGGTCTGGGATTGGCCTTCAGTTGGAAATAGCTGTGACGTGACAGCGATCGTACGTTATTAATATAATCCAGTGCAATAGGCAAGTCGGCAGTGAAATGGAAGTCAGGTCAAGGCTCCTTGACCTGACTTCCATTTCACTGCCGAGTTTCACGTCTGACCTCCAAAAATTATCTAACTTTTACCAAACCTACTATAAAACGTTCCGTAGGTAATTTGATTTAAAATCTTTCAAAACTTATAGGAAGAGTTAAACAATTTTTCAACTTTTAAAAACCTCGAGAGATATTGAAAAGTTTTCGTAAGGAAACCAGGAATTATAACTCGGCTCTGCTCTCACACGTATATTGAGTGAAAAGTTGTACAAAGCCTTTATTTAACGTTTGTACTTCCTTTCAGTTTCACTCAATAATATAACACTCACAAATGGTAAGTTAATTAGATTAGATTAGAAGATTAGTTCACAATGGAAGTGAGGATATAATATACTTAACTTGTTAAGTATTAGTTGCTTGTGAGTTATTAATTAAATGGATTAATTCGAGAATTGAGACATACAAATATTTGTCATAATATAACGATTCATAAGTGTATCTAATAATATTGAGATCACAAAACATTGGGTTATTTATTATGTCAGAATCAATAAATGTTCTCTCAGAAGTTCAAGTTTATTTCTCTGTTTCTCTATTTTTAAGTAAATAATTATCGATCAAACGATGATATTGTTCAAATCTAGCTGGAGTTCAAATCTGTGATAAAATAAATATGCTCTGATAAATATCTAAGTTTTATTCAGGCGCTCAAAGACAATAAATTTTGGCACTTATTAGATTTGGCACTATAAAATTAACCTCTACACATCGAGCTATTAAAAGCATTATAAGTAATTAAAGGCATAATAAGTCTCGGTGATCGAGTGCTCACGCTCCTCGTTTCTGATTCCGAAGTCGTAGTTTCGATTCCGGTTTGTCAAAGTTATGTGTGGTAAATATCTGACAACTTTGTGTGTGAGTGTAGTGGCAGTATGTTCACCGACTATTCCTTAACGATTAGGCGAGTCGAGGCTTTAATAGCCACTGCCTACATCTTCGGTAGAAAAAGGCGTGAAGCTACTTAAGTTTTGTAAATACAGAATATTGTTTTTAAAAGTATACAATGCTCTTGAAAATACTACACCTACATAAAAAACTCATAAAAAACTATATTAGTATAGAGATTATAATATATCGTAGTGTACAATACGATAGTGTAGTCAGTTAGTTAATTAATTCTCATGTACACAATAATTGCAAGCCCGAGGCACCAAGCGAGTACATATATACGAACAATCAGCAAATTGTTACACAAATCATTGTCTTTATTTGATTAATATTGTGTTATTATGATAAGCGGTGATAAAATTCGTAGTACATAAATACATTCACATAAACAGCAGAGAGAAGAACGCTATATGGCACGATTCTAACACGCTTTACTCGCTTGTTTGACTTTTATAAGTCATGTCATACTCGCTCGTCGGTTATTAAGGGCTAGTTCCAATGGCACCTCCAATACAATTTGGTCATGGAAAAGTGTATCCTGGCTGACCCATACAGGCTACATTCAGTTCTAAATATAATTTAAGTAAATATTTCAGTATTATCAAATATCTTTTAACAGTCTCGTTGGGACAGTGGCTAGCACCCCGCTTCTGATTCAAGAAGCAGTGGGTTCAAATCCTGACACATCAATGACTTTTCGAAATTTTCGGAAGTTACGTGTGATAAATATCGATGACTTTGTGCCCGATATGGCAATAGGTTCGCCACCTATTCCATTTGGGACGTAAACGTAACGGCGAGACGAGGCTTAACAGCCGCTGCCTACACCTTCGGGTAGAAAAAGGTGTGAAGTTATGTTATGTTATTAAATATCTTACAGAACATGGTATTAATTAATATTCGGTCACAAATTTTATCAGAATTTTATCGCGTGGTAGAGCCAAGCAGTTTGCTGCATGAATGGGCCGGCTCGACCGGTGAAATACCACGACCTCTCAGAAGACCGACGTAAAGTGGCTCATGCCGCGTTTCGTTTGGTGAGAAAGGTACCCGGAGGCCCACCCCCCTTCCCCATCCTTTCCTCTCCCCTATGCCTTAAAGGTCGGCAACGCAACAGTAACACTATATGTGTTGCTGGCGTCCATGAGCGGCGTTGGTTGCTTACCATCAGGTGACCTGCTCGTTTGCCCTCCTATCGCATAAAAAAAAAACTGGATTGTCGTCTCGGCGACTCCCCGCTTCTGGATCAATAAGTTTTGGGTTCGAATTCTGACTAACACTTATGACTTTTTGTAATAACTCTCGGTAGTTATGTATAAGAAAAAGTAACGATTAACGAAATTGTGACGTTAATTTGAGACGCTAAAATTTATCGTCGTAGATTTCAACCACCCGCTGCTTAGAGCTAAGTAAGTAAAAAGCATAATGTTGCAATAAAAATCTGGTTTATGATCAATAAACAATGATCAGACTATTTGTATTGAACATGAATATTTGTTCAGATAAAGTGTGGATTAAAATTGCTCGTCCTACAATGAATTTCGTGAAAAAACGCACTAGTACTCAGAATTTAATATCTTTATTCCAAAGGATATTTATTCACCAAGGCACAGTTTGTTTATAAAAAGTTTTGCATTGCTAATGAACTAAAATACCGCCACAGTACAAAGTATAAAGATGATTTTAAACTTTGTTGGCATAAATTTATCTCAACGCGAATGAAAACGTTCTCTACTTTGTTGGCAGAAATTCAATATGAAATAAAATATATCTATTTTTTTATATTCCGAAACTATAAGGACACATCGAGAATATAAATACAAATCATTTCTCTTCAAAAAAACATTTAGAATCTATTATGATTTACTTTATTAGTTTGAAAATTTATGAATCTAAGCGTAATAACACTTACGAATTGCTTTACAGGTTTTACTAACCCTTTTTTTTTAACGTGAGAAAATGCTTTATGCACACCCCCGCCTAGGTACGGCAGGGGGTAGTGTGGGACTCTCAAAGCAGTACACTGCAATCCGATCCTAGGGCTACCCACTAAAACCTCGCGGCGGCCTTCCTCCGGCGTAAGGGTGGTCCAGGATACGGTTAACCCTTCTAGACCGCCCTGCCGTCGCCCCTCTGTTACGAGGGGAGAACAACCTCGGGGAGAGGTCTTACTAACCTGCTAATGACTTTTACTGTACTTTCACACCATTAATAGTCAAAATTATAAACAACAACTTTACATGTTTCTCAAAAATATTTTTTTTATTCCCATCAGATAGCTGGTCATAAACTGGAAACGATTTGTCAGTTAACAATAATTATATCGCAGAAAACTTTTTGCAAACCATATGAAAAACCGTATGTCAACACTTCGATGACTACTATGACTTGTCCAATAAATAATAGAATGCTAAACTACTGCGCAACTGAGACAAAAAATTATAGGCAAAATAAATAATACCAACATGCCAGACGATTCGAACGAATTAAACCAATAGGGTATGGAATTGTTCGTTAAAATGTGCGGCTAGACACAATTCGAACGAGGTTATCGCATTCTGCAACTGACGCTCATGACTATATCGAGAATGATTCTTTTATTTACAAATTGATTGGCTGCTCGAGTACCAAAAACGAATTTCGTATTTTGTATAATAAATGCCAAAAATCAATTGTTCAGAGCTACGATTATACTGGGACTATACTAGTTAAATATCAGAATATTTATATAAGTGAAATATATTTATAACATAACATAACATAACTTCACGCCTTTTGTTACCCGAAGGTGTAGGCAGCGACTGTTAAGCCTCGTCTCGCCGTTATGTTTACGTCCCAAATGGAATAGGTGGCGAACCTATTACTATACCGGGCACAAAGTTTTCAGTCATCGATATTAATCACACATAACTTCCGAAAACAATTTCGAAAAGTCATTGGTGTGAGCCAGTGTCAGGATTAGAACCCGGACCTCTGGATCAGAAGCCGTGTGCTCGACCACTGGGCCACAGAGATTAAGTCTAGTAATATTATTATTAGGTACATTAGTTTCAACAGAATTGGTGGTCCACTAGACGACCTCGCTCCTGAATCAGGAAGTCGTGGTTTTGAAACCAGGCTCACACCAATGACTTTTCGAAAGTAATGTGTGATAAATAACTCAAACATAACGGCGAGTCGAGGCTTAACAGCCACTGCCTGCTCTTTCGGGTAGAAAAAGGCTTGAAGTTATGTTATGTTCCACGCAATACAAGTGGAAGTATTGCGCAGACTAACTTAAAAATAGGGCAGTGAGATATTTATCTCGCTCACTATGAAGCATTCTGTTCCGATAGTGGTCTGGTCAAAGGACGCCTGTTCGAATCCGGCCCACATTTATATATATTTTTATATAATTAGACTATAAAAAATCGAAGCATCGACGAATAATTACAGCTTACTTACGTGTACGTTTCCCAAAAAATTGAACTTAATCCATCATAACGTTCTCTTTAGTCGTACGTAACTAGGAATTGAGGAAAGGAAATTGATGGAGTCTGTAAAAGACGACATGATTATGAATTTATTTATATTTATTTAGTTTATTTTACAAACAAACATACAATCATATTGTATGCCTCATACATTACAATATTATTGGCAGATCACTGAAATATTCATGAAGAATATCGCTGAGAGATATCTATATATTGTCGTTCAAATATTTGTATTCAAACACAATACACACGACAAATATTATTTGGATATACATATGCAACACGTTGACCAAGCTGTTTGTATTACAGAGTACCACTTCTGAAGCAGAAATAGTCTCGGATATGAATATCTTTGGAAGATAAGTGAGTATAAATATATGGCAATAGGTTAAACCACGGACTTGAAACATATATAAAGTCTAGTGATCATGTCGTTTATAATTCACTACATTTATAATTTTACATAATAATAATTTAATAATAATAAAAAAAATTCTTTATTTGCACACCTTAAACTAACAAGAGACATAGGTTGGAGACACGTAAAACATATGGAAGTACAAATGGCGGCCTTATCGCTAAAAGCAATTTCTTCCAGGCAACCTTAGGAAGGACAATATTGCATGAAAGAGACGAGTATAGACCAGGGTAGATAATTTTTAAAACCAAAAAAAATAATAGTAGGATAAAGCCCATTAGAAAAGGCGGAGAATATTACAAAAATGAAAGGAAAAATAATTTACGGGCGATCTGAGGTCGGGAAGGGGGTGGGGGTGAGTTTTAAAGGGTAAAAAACGGTTTTTCTTGATTTCCGGCAAAACTAAAAGTCCTATGGAAAATAGTTTAATGGCAAAGTTGTAGGTAATAAAAAGATCTAAAACTTTTGTATTTACACTTTTTTCACAGAACCTCAAAATTTAGATGAAAAATTCAAAAAACCATGTTTTTGGATTTTTAATTTTATCTTTTACAAAAATATTTTTTTTCCCCACGATATTTTTGTAAAAGATAAAAATAAAAATCCAAAAACTTGGTTTTTTGAATTTTTCATCTAAATTTTGAGGTTCTGTGAAAAAAGTGTAAATACAAAAGTTTTAGATCTTTTTATTACCTACAACTTTGCCATTAAACTCTTTTCCACAGGACTTTTAGTTTTGTCGGAAATCGGGAAAAACCGTTTTTTACCCTTAAAAACTCACCCCCACCCCCTTCCCGACCTCAGATCGCCCGTAAATTATTTTTCCTTTCATTTTTGTAATATTCTCCGCCTTTTCTAATGGGCTTTATCCTACTATTATTTTTTTTGGTTTTAAAAATTATCTACCCTGGTCTATACTCGTCTCTTTCATGCAATATTGTCCTTCCTAAGGTTGCCTGGAAGAAATTGCTTTTAGCGATAAGGCCGCCATTTGTACTTCCATATGTTTTACGTGTCTCCAACCTATGTCTCTTGTTAGTTTAAGGTGTGCAAATAAAGAATTTTTTTTATTATTATTAAATTATTATTATGTAAAATTATAAATGTAGTGAATTATAAACGACATGATCACTAGACTTTATATACGTTTCAAGTCCGTGGTTTAACCTATTGCCATATATTTATACTCACTTATCTTCCAAAGATATTCATATCCGAGACTATTTCTGCTTCAGAAGTGGTACTCTGTAATACAAACAGCTTGGTCAACGTGTTGCATATGTATATCCAAATAATATTTGTCGTGTGTATTGTGTTTGAATACAAATATTTGAACGACAATATATAGATATCTCTCAGCGATATTCTTCATGAATATTTCAGTGATCTGCCAATAATATTGTAATGTATGAGGCATACAATATGATTGTATGTTTGTTTGTAAAATAAACTAAATAAATATAAATAAATTCATAATCATGTCGTCTTTTACAGACTCCATCAATTTCCTTTCCTCAATTCCTAGTTACGTACGACTAAAGAGAACGTTATGCTGGATTAAGTTCAATTTTTTGGGAAACGTACACGTAAGTAAGCTGTAATTATTCGTCGATGCTTCGATTTTTTATAGTCTAATTATATAAAAATATATATAAATGTGGGCCGGATTCGAACAGGCGTCCTTTGACCAGACCACTATCGGAACAGAATGCTTCATAGTGAGCGAGATAAATATCTCACTGCCCTATTTTTAAGTTAGTCTGCGCAATACTTCCACTTGTATTGCGTGGAACATAACATAACTTCAAGCCTTTTTCTACCCGAAAGAGCAGGCAGTGGCTGTTAAGCCTCGACTCGCCGTTATGTTTGAGTTATTTATCACACATTACTTTCGAAAAGTCATTGGTGTGAGCCTGGTTTCAAAACCACGACTTCCTGATTCAGGAGCGAGGTCGTCTAGTGGACCACCAATTCTGTTGAAACTAATGTACCTAATAATAATATTACTAGACTTAATCTCTGTGGCCCAGTGGTCGAGCACACGGCTTCTGATCCAGAGGTCCGGGTTCTAATCCTGACACTGGCTCACACCAATGACTTTTCGAAATTGTTTTCGGAAGTTATGTGTGATTAATATCGATGACTGAAAACTTTGTGCCCGGTATAGTAATAGGTTCGCCACCTATTCCATTTGGGACGTAAACATAACGGCGAGACGAGGCTTAACAGTCGCTGCCTACACCTTCGGGTAACAAAAGGCGTGAAGTTATGTTATGTTATGTTATAAATATATTTCACTTATATAAATATTCTGATATTTAACTAGTATAGTCCCAGTATAATCGTAGCTCTGAACAATTGATTTTTGGCATTTATTATACAAAATACGAAATTCGTTTTTGGTACTCGAGCAGCCAATCAATTTGTAAATAAAAGAATCATTCTCGATATAGTCATGAGCGTCAGTTGCAGAATGCGATAACCTCGTTCGAATTGTGTCTAGCCGCACATTTTAACGAACAATTCCATACCCTATTGGTTTAATTCGTTCGAATCGTCTGGCATGTTGGTATTATTTATTTTGCCTATAATTTTTTGTCTCAGTTGCGCAGTAGTTTAGCATTCTATTATTTATTGGACAAGTCATAGTAGTCATCGAAGTGTTGACATACGGTTTTTCATATGGTTTGCAAAAAGTTTTCTGCGATATAATTATTGTTAACTGACAAATCGTTTCCAGTTTATGACCAGCTATCTGATGGGAATAAAAAAAATATTTTTGAGAAACATGTAAAGTTGTTGTTTATAATTTTGACTATTAATGGTGTGAAAGTACAGTAAAAGTCATTAGCAGGTTAGTAAGACCTCTCCCCGAGGTTGTTCTCCCCTCGTAACAGAGGGGCGACGGCAGGGCGGTCTAGAAGGGTTAACCGTATCCTGGACCACCCTTACGCCGGAGGAAGGCCGCCGCGAGGTTTTAGTGGGTAGCCCTAGGATCGGATTGCAGTGTACTGCTTTGAGAGTCCCACACTACCCCCTGCCGTACCTAGGCGGGGGTGTGCATAAAGCATTTTCTCACGTTAAAAAAAAAGGGTTAGTAAAACCTGTAAAGCAATTCGTAAGTGTTATTACGCTTAGATTCATAAATTTTCAAACTAATAAAGTAAATCATAATAGATTCTAAATGTTTTTTTGAAGAGAAATGATTTGTATTTATATTCTCGATGTGTCCTTATAGTTTCGGAATATAAAAAAATAGATATATTTTATTTCATATTGAATTTCTGCCAACAAAGTAGAGAACGTTTTCATTCGCGTTGAGATAAATTTATGCCAACAAAGTTTAAAATCATCTTTATACTTTGTACTGTGGCGGTATTTTAGTTCATTAGCAATGCAAAACTTTTTATAAACAAACTGTGCCTTGGTGAATAAATATCCTTTGGAATAAAGATATTAAATCCTGAGTACTAGTGCGTTTTTTCACGAAATTCATTGTAGGACGAGCAATTTTAATCCACACTTTATCTGAACAAATATTCATGTTCAATACAAATAGTCTGATCATTGTTTATTGATCATAAAAAAATCGTGGGGAAAAAAAATATTTTTGTAAAAGATAAAATTAAAAATCCAAAAACATGGTTTTTTGAATTTTTCATCTAAATTTTGAGGTTCTGTGAAAAAAGTGTAAATACAAAAGTTTTAGATCTTTTTATTACCTACAACTTTGCCATTAAACTATTTTCCATAGGACTTTTAGTTTTGCCGGAAATCAAGAAAAACCGTTTTTTACCCTTTAAAACTCACCCCCACCCCCTTCCCGACCTCAGATCGCCCGTAAATTATTTTTCCTTTCATTTTTGTAATATTCTCCTCCTTTTCTAATGGCTTTCATCCTACTATAATTTTTTTTCACTTTTTATTATTTTTGAAGGCATCTACCCTGGTCTAGTAGTTGAAGGCGTTAAGATAAACAAAAGCCAAACATGTTTATTTAAATAAAATTGTAAATATATAACTTTATAAATAAATAATACTATAACATAATACAGTAAAAAATACTTAAATAAATAATAGGAATATATACATTTACATAACACAAACATACATAAATACATACATACATAAATATATACATGACTATGGATACACAACAAACAGAAACATTACTAAAACAGAAAAAAGATTGTGTTGCATCAGAAGAGTTTTAAATAGGGTTAGGGACTTGTCTTTTCTAATCTCCACGGGCAGTGCGTTCCATAGCAGCACTGCCTGGACGGAAAACGATAACCCATAAAAATGCGTTGAATGCTTAGGGACTGCCAATCTCAAATTTTCCGATGACCTCAGATATTTCGAATGTGTGTCATGTAGGAACTCGAAACGTTCTTTGAGATAATGAGGGGAATTAGGGTTAAATAAAACGTTATACAATAACTTAAGAACATGAGTATTCCAGCGAAGACGAATAGGAAGAGCTTATTTCGAAACTCAGAAACGTGATCATATTTGCGAAGACCAAATATAAATCTGATACAGACATTTTGAAGACGCTCAAGTTTGTCGAGTTGTGCTTCAGTGAGATTCAGATAGCTGGTATCGGCATAGTCGAGAATAGGTAGTAAGAGAAATTGAGCGAGTGTGATTTTAGTGGCAGTAGGCAAGAAGTTTAGTAATCTTCGTAAGGACCACGCAGAAGCAAACAGTTTGCGACTTACTTCTTGCAGTTGAGGACCCCAGGATAACGTGTTATCAATATAGATCCCCAAGTTTTTAACCTTAGTGGATATAGGTATATCGGTTCCGTTAAAAACATACCTTAGGCAACATTTGGAAATAATTTAGTTATATTAATAGGTTTTATGCATTATTTTTTTAATAAGGCAAATGTTTTAAAAAGTTTATAATGCTTGAGCAACTTTACGTTAATATTCTGAGAGGTCGTGGTATTTCACCGGTCCAGTAAGTCCATTCAAGCAGCGAGCTGCATAGCTTTACCTTTGTCTAAAATCTACATTGATGTTATCACACAACTCTTTGCGTTAATAATGGAAGCAGTTTATCACACCACTGCGTAATGTTTCAAATTAGTCTCACCTTCCCAATTGGAGCGGCGTTTCATTACAGCACACCTTTAAGCTGCGACCCAGTGAAATTTAAAATGCTATCTCGGGGGAAATGCTTGTGTAATAGTCACTCAAACGCCTCGAATACTTGCCGGATCCATTGAAACCTCAGAGCAGCATGTTCCATTTGTACAGTGCAGTACATTTTCAGCTGAAAATTTAAATAGAATTCAATTTATTTATAACAAAAAAACTACGAAAACTTTTATTATTAATCATGATGAAATTTAGATTGATATCAATATTTCGATATGTGTGGTTGTAAATAAGTCAACAATCTGACTTGCTTACTCATGGACACACCAATTCTAGTAGCATATAATGTTTTGAAGACCAACATAATAAATCTTATTTGACATACAGATGGCTCTTGCGATCAGAGAGAGCTGAGAAGTTTAAAGTTCGGAAAAGAAAATTATAACTGTCGGGAACATCGAATGCATGGATTCCGATTTTTTATAATCCTAACATGTTCTTTCGACTTAAATTCTGATACAAAAGTTAATCCAAATGTAAAATTAAGTAAATAAATTTCGTAAACACATCTCGCAACATTTCTGAAGACAAAAGAGACGTGGTAGAGTAAGAAAAGTAGAAATATTTGTTATTGGAAATAAAGATAATGTAGCATTTTTTGTTAATATGAACATAAAGAATATTATTATGGCTTTCTTTGTTTTAATATCGACCTAATTTTTTTTCAATACCTCTGTACAAACATTGCTTTTTCTGTAGCAATCATTTTATCAGAGCAAAGATTTTATTTTATACTTTACTTTTTAGATACTTGGCAAAAATAAAGTATAAAATAAAATCTTTGCACTACAATAGCTTTGCCTTAGTGTCTCAACAATTCTAGTTTAGATTTTCAGTTTGAAATCCTGGTGCATACTGTTCGGAATTTACGATATATATACTAATAAAATAGTTCATACAAGGGATACAAGGGTATCCAGCACGGTAGGAACAAATAATTCGCTAGATAAATTATTCGTTCGAGGCGTTATTGTCGCTGCCTGCATTTACAGGTATCAATGAAGTACGAATAGTAAATAAAAGCTTCATGACTGATGATGATGATGAAAATAAACTTTGGAAACGTCCCGTACTGAATGAAATCCTTTTGCTGTTGGTACGTTCTCTACCATTCATTAGCGTGTTGGTACATTTTCCGTTTCTCACTATTCAATTACAAGTATCGCCTCGAAGGCATAACGAGAGACGACAATATAATCAAACAGGACCACTAGCTGCACTGAATTATCGACAGTTTTAATTATTTGCACGCAATTACCGATAAATTGCTTTGGTTTATATGTGAATAGTAATAGCAATGATTCATTTAATATCCAGGCTATTAGTTTCTGGAATGATCTTCCTCGTGATATCAAAATGTCTACGTGGATGTACACACATCAGCAATACTCATGGTTGACTGGTTTAGAATGCCCTGATATTAAGTCCGCCACTCTAAACATGTTGTTAGTTGAAGTTAAAATAAATATATAAATGTAATGAAGGTGGATATTAGCCCAGACAATCAATGAGCAGGTTAAGTACCTACTCATTACCTACTCACGGAAGGCATTTTTTTAATACAATATTTCTGATAATTTCAAAGTATAGACAAAAACTGAAATGGTATTTGATACGAGCAAAGCGGAAGGTACGAACCAGTTAAATATGAAATTTCAGTAAACAAAAACATTATTACATTTTCGAGAACAGTTAAAAATAACAAGGAAATATAACCAACGTTTTATAATTACCGTGCCGTTGTTTATTAAGACCTAATTAATAATTCCACTGTGTACATTAACCAGGTGTTTAATTCGTATAATTCAATAATTAAAACCATTTCTTGGCAAGTGGACCGATGTTTATGTTTTAGATCATTTTATATAACAACCTTACTAGTATTATAAATTATAAAATGACTCAGTCTAACTACCTGTTTAGGTAAACAGGTAGTTAGACTGAGTCATTTTCTCCCAAAATGTTTCAGTAATTTAGGCGTGGTAGGTACCACGCGTAAATTACTGAAACATTTTGGGAGAATTTCGATATTTATTTAAATGATAATCAATATAATCAAATCAATTATATTATAATTTTAATAATTATTTAATTTCAATCAAATCAGCTAGTAAATATATAAATGTAATGAAGGTGGATATTAGCACAGACAATCAATGAGCAGGTTAAGTACCTACTCATTACCTACTGAGAATAATTATATTATTACCTAATTACATTTCACAGACCTGAACCGTATTATGAGAATGTTATGTTTCTGCCTCTGCCCATTGGTAATGCCACGGCAGAGGTGAAAGACATACAACTATTTGGTTTGAGCTCAGGAGAAGTTAAAACATTTTTGTAAGTATTAAAATGATACTTTACTATTAAATATCAATGTATATATATATATATATGTTGCGGCGGTGTTAACAATGGAAAATTCCCATTTTTAACCTATAGCTGCTATCGACTTCAAATTTGTCGAAGATATTGCAGTATTAACATAGCGGGGCAGCAGTTATTACTTTTGATGCGAAACAGAGTTCGCCGGGTCAGCTAGTAAATATATAAATGTAATGAAGGTGGATATTAGCACAGACAATCAATGAGCAGGTTAAGTACCTACTCATTACCTACTCACGGAAGGCATTTTTTTAATACAATATTTCTGATAAATTCAAAGTATAGACAAAAACTGAAATGGTATTTGATACGAGCAAAGCGGAAGGTACGAACCAGTTAAGTATGAAATTTCAGTAAACAAAAACACTATTACATTTTCGAGAACAATTAAAAATAACAAGGAAATATAACCAACGTTTTATAATTACCGAACCGTTGTTTATTAAGGCCTAATTAATAATTCCACTGTGTACATTAACCAGGTGTTTAATTCGTATAATTCAATAATTAAAACCATGTCTTGGCAAATGGACCGATGTTTATGTTTTAGATCATTTTATATAACAACCTTACTAGTATTATAAATTATAAAATGACTCAGTCTAACTACCTGTTTACCTACCACGCGTAAATTACTGAAACATTTTGGGAGAATTTTGATATTTATTTAAAGTAGGTTAACCTAGTCGTAAGATGATTTGATTTGATTTTGATTTGAATTCTTACTGGTTGATACGAGGAATCTCTTAAATCCTGACTCACGTTCGTTAATTCTCGGTGTTCTTTTCAGAAGTTATGTGTGATCAATGTTGATGACTGATAACGTTGTACCCCATATATGGACATAGGTTTAGCCACCTTAGGTATTTGCGCCCTCCCGGTGTAGGGCAGGTAACTGGCGCGAGGGCGCCCTCACCCGCATTGCACTTAACTACACCATCGTCGGAAGGCGATGGCCGGCGATCCCCGGCTGTTCCCGAGCCCCTCACCATCCCGAGGGGTGCGCGGAGCCTGCCGTAAGGGCGGGCAAATCGTCCGGGGGACTGGCTGAAAGGCTCGGACGTGTCCCAGTTTCCCCTAACACGACGAAGCGGGAACGGCTAGGTTGTTTTAGTGGGTAACCGAACTACCATCTCCCGGGAGCCCCACATAACCCTCTCATCCCCCGGTGGGAGGCGTATGCACAATGCATTTTTTCCCAGCGACAAAAAAAGAAAAAGATATTTGCAACCTAAAAATTATGTGATGGCAGGCATAATAGCAGCTGCCTACATCTTCTGCGTTAGAATGAGACATGGAGAAATAAAATCAATTTGTAAAAATCTTAAAATATGATGATCTGATTAGTGTTTTAGTTTCTTTACATTTCCAAAGAAAGATAATTATCTTTCAAAGTTCTAAGAATCTTCTAGTAAGTATGTCGTTATATTAAGATTACTTTACATTGAGAATGATTTTATCTTTAACTTTTCCTCCGGGCTAAATTGTTGGCGAGTATACTTCATATTTATAATTAAATCGTAAAATTCTAGTCTAAAAGTAGATTATAAATTTTCCAAAATTGAATACAACAAATAATTTATTTATAATAATTTAATAATTACGAGTTCCGCACTTAATTGGGTTTAAAGGCAGAATTATGTCTGTTCCCGTTTCAGCCTGAAGTTAAATTGAACAAACTCTGACACTAGCGACTTCAAACATTATTTAAACATGAAGCACCTCAAAGTTTTTAACATTGGTAGTGTCATGCAATTCGATGCATGAATTCGGGCCGGCTTGACTGGTGAAATAAAACAACTAAAAATCAACGTATAGTGGCTCAAGTTATGTATCGTACGATGAGAGAGGTTTCCGGAGGCCTGCTCTCTCGACATCCCCATTTCCTCTACGGCAACAGGTAAGAAAATTATGAAATTATGCCTTACCTCACTCAAAATATTAATAGTATTGTAACAATTTTATCAATCATCGATGTTTAATACTAGATAATTTGAAATAAAACTTATTGATGCATTAACCCGATTCAAACTCTAGACTTTTGATTCAGACGGGCGATGCTAAACTTCCAGACCTCCACCAGATGTTAAATGAATATAGATTCTCGACTGCTGCACCATATAATTAATAAACGGAAGGTAATTTACCTAATTATAAGGGCAATTATCCTTGAGTAACTTTTCTTACTTGGTTCTAATTAACTAAATGGTGTACTCGTGGAATATGTACATGTGCCATGTTTACATTCTACAAAATACAATGTTATGTTTAATTATTGTTTAAATTAAGTCTAGGGTATTAATGTGTTTTATAAATATAAAATAACATATATTCACGACTTTTATACCCGATAGTATAGGCAGTTGCTGTTAAGCCTCGTCTCGCCGTTATGTTTACGTCCCAAATGGAATAGGTGGCGAACCGATTGCCGTACTGGGCACAACATTTTTAGTCATCGATATTTAATCACACATAACTTTCGAAATGAATTTCGAAAAGTCATTGGTGTGAGCCAGGATTCGAACCCGCGACCTCTGGATTCAGAGGCGGCATGCTAGACCACTGGGCCACCGAGACATGTGTATTTATAATGTTTATAAATTCATTTTTCATGGAAAATGGAGTAAAAGCCGGTCACTTGGTGTTAAGAGATTATCGTCGCAAAATATGTGCAAAAATCAGAAGGTCAGAATGCAAGATTTGTTATGTAAGAATTTGAGGGGCCTCGTGGCGCATTGGTAAAACTACCGGCTGCAGCAATGAGGTCGGGGGTTCGAGCCGAGCACAAATATTTGTGACAAACATGAATATTTGTGTCTGGGTGTTTTTCTTTGTATTATAAGTATGTATTTACAAAAGAAAAGTATATATGTATGAATATCCGTTATCTCTAGTATCCTTAACACAAGCATTTAGTTGCTTAGCATGGAACTAGAGGGCGCTATGTGTATTGTGTCCAATCTATTATTGTATAAGATAGTGCGCGGAATGAGAGTGATGAGAACAAGAGAGTCAAGGGCTCCGGATATTTTTCTCACCGAACTAAAAGTAGTATGAGCTACTTTACGTCGAATTTCTGAGGAGTTTTTATTTTTCACCGTTCAATTCGACTCATTCATGCAGCGCACAGCGTAGCTCTACCACCGAGTGATAGATTATATCTTAATACCTAAAGTTCGTAAATTATATAATAATATATTGTCTCAGACTTATTAACACTTCGAGATGATCTGCTAAAAATTATTTATGATCTAGAAATATATTTTAACAAAGACAGGAGGAATCATTATTATCAGTTTAAAAAAAATATATGCAGCACTTGTAAATACTATAAATTTGAAATGGTAACACGCACCACAAATATCGACGAAGGTTTCGCCGTAAGAAGTTCAATTTAGTTTCTGAGAGGGTATAGAGTAATATCTTTGACAGATGATGGATAGCAAAGAGCAGTTAAACCTTCAATTTGACAAAAGGGTATGGTAGTTTTAGTTATAAAGCAGTCTTGGGCTATTGTTACCCAAAGGTTTTCGCAATACCTGCTCAAAATTTGAAGACGTACAGCTAAAGTTTCTTATCTGTGCGTTAAAAGAATTAATCACAATTTCATCTGAATGATAAATGTTATCAGTTTGCGTATTTATTAGATATTTACATTAATAAAAGATAATATAATCCTTTATATTTAAAAAGGGAAGTTCCTCAAGGGACTTGTCGTGAAGACGTGAATGTATGTTTATATTCGAGAATTAATTAACGAAACTAATTAGGGATTGTATGAAAAATAGAATGATTTAACAACAACAACATAATATAACTTCACACCTTTTTCTACCTGAAGTTGTAGGCAGCGACTGTTAAGCCTCGTTTCGCCGTTATGTTTACGACCCAAATGCTCATTGGTGTGAGCCACTATGTGGATTCGAATCCGCGACCTCTGGATTCAGAAGCGGGGTGCTGAACCACTGGACCACCGAGACTATTATTAAATGATTGATGAATGACTGAGGAATGATTTGATAAAGTTATTTATTTTGTATTTACCTCAGTAACTATACTACTGTATGGTTTCATGAAGATTGTAACACCTTATTGTCGTAATACTGAAATGTTGTAAAATTTATTTATCTAAACATTTATCTAAAACAATCTTTATTCCATATATAAGTTGTATTATTGTATATACAACAAATGTGAGGGCATAAAAAAGCTTATTCTATCTCTCGCCCATAAAGCGTCGCAACGTACGGCGGACCGTTTTGAGTCGGCCCTCGTGAATCGTGAATTTCGGAACAACTGTGATTTTCTGACCACCTGCATTCGTGTTCCATAACTTTTGTTTGTCGAAATATAAATATCATATTAATTCAATACTTTTGCAAGTGTAGCGGAAGAAACTTAAAGGTTTATTTCCAATAATAAGAAGAAATTAATTAATTACATTATTTACAATATATACAATTACGATAAGTATATATTTCTCCGCATCTCGGTCTACTGGCAGCATGCCCAGAAGACTGGCTGCATTGCCACGCTGAATGGCAATGCTAATCCTTTAGATCTTTAGAATAGAATAGAATAGAATATACTTTATTATACACCATATACAGCACAAATTACAGTAGATATACAAGGTAAATGTAAGGCAAGTACAATTAGGCGGTCTTATCGCATGCTGCGATCTCTGCCAGACAACCTTTAGATGGACATGCTAGCTAGGAAGGTACTTATGCGGTGTACAGTTGTTTCTTTAAAATATATATGATAGACTTTCATATAGATAAATACATACATACACTTATTACATAGATACATACACATAATACATAAATACATACATAGATAACTACATATAAATACATAGTATAATATAGTTATATATGGATATATATTTATAGTGACAAGTAGAATCTTTGAGATATTTTTTTAAAAGACGCCAATGTCTGTGCGTGACGAATATACTGAGGCAAATCATTCCAGAATCGTGAAGCCTGGACGGAGAAAGATTAATCGAGAAAATTCGTGGAATGCGCTGGTATTTCCAGGGTCAAGCTCGCCGTTGATCTCAAGTATCTCGCATGTGTGTCATGGAGAAACGCGAAACATTTTTTAAGATAGTAAGGAGTAGCAGGATTGAAAAGAGTACTGTACAGAAGACAGTGAATGTGACTCTTTACTTGTTATATATTTTTTTCACTTTAACAGTGGCAGAGCCAAGCAGTTCCTTCGCTGCATGAATGGGTTGGCTCGACCAGTGCAATACCACGACCTCTCAGAAGATCGACGTAAAGTGGCTCATTCGGTGAGAGAGGTGCCCGGAGGTCTACCCCGTTCCTCATCCTTTCCTATCCTACTCCCTTAAAGGTCGGCAACGCAACTGTAACACTATATGTGTTGCAGGTGTCCATGGGCAGCGCTGGTCACTTACCATCAGGTGACACGCCTGTTCGTTTGTCAACCTATCCCATAAAAAATAATATGTCCATCGTAGCACCTTGTCCTTAGAGACGGTATCGTTCCTGAAATTTTGCATGATTGGATTGATGAATGAAATATTTATTGTAAATATTTTGGATAGATTTCAATACGCTTTCGTATTTAGATCTTTCACACTCGAGTCCTTTTTAGTCAATATTTTTAAACATGATTTAAAACTTCAATGGTTTAAACTCAATTGGATCAATTTTTTGCTATTTGAATAGGGCGCTTTGTAAAATTACTTTGTATATTCTGTACATGACAGTTATGACGTTACAAATCTAACTGTTCATTCGATATTTCGATATCAGTATTGTCAGCATTAGTCTTATTAACTGTGTTGTTACAATATAATAATATAAGATTACATACATACATTCATAACTTCACGCCTTTTGTTACCCGAAGTTGTAGGCAGCAGCTGTTAAGCCTCGTCTCGTTATGTTTACTTTCCAATTGGAATAGGTGGCGAACTTGTTGCCATGCCGGGCGCAACGTTTTCAGTCATCGATATTTATCACACATAACTTCCGGAAACAAATTTAGAAAAGTCATTGGTGTGAGCCAGTGTCGGGAATCAAACCCGGACCTCTGGATCAGAAGCCGTGTGCTCGACCACTGGGCCACCGAGACTATCATAATATAACATTTTGTACAATATACCATTTTGTTCACGAATTAGAGGCGTTATTGGTAAGTAGGTGCCCCGTCCGGGATAATGTCATCAATCTTGTCAGATTTATGGTTTCCAGGCATATAGTTTATTTCATGAGCTTTAGCCACAGTATTATTACTGCAATACTGCCTACCCACTCATATTCAAAGGAAAATTTATTATCAATGATGTCTTTACACAGATTTCAATTCCCGAATTCTTTTCTAATTCCCGATATCAATCCACATACATAATTAATACACAATATAATACATTATTATAAATCTCCTGGAAATGGATTTTCTTACTTCCTTATACTAAGGTCTCTTCTCTCAGTCAGCCGGGAGCGAAAGAAAAACTTATGGCTGACAAGCTTACACAGCACAACACCGAAAAATGGCGGGATAACCATTTTTAAATATGGGTCAACCTAAATGTTCTTGGTGGGGGCGGGCAGCAGCGTCCCTATCTAAAAGAGGTTTACCCCTGCGGTCTCCAACCCGTTTGCCAAGCGTGGGGACTATGGGCATAAACCTTCCGATGAAAAAAGCACTAATACAACGGCGCCCCAGTTCCCGGTGGTCCCGCTATTCCCGGCCAAAGTAGCGGTCGTGGTACCGGTGGGACAGGGGGTGCGAAGAATCTCCGGGTTACGGCAGGCTGCCAAAAACAACTACTCGTGGCTACTTATAATGGACGCAGTCTTCGGCTGGACCAACATCTCACCGAACTCGAGGTAGAGCTGGGTTGCTTGAACTGGCATGTTCTAGGGCTATCTGAAGTCCGGCGAGAGGGGGAGGACACGATAACCCTACAGTCAGGGAACTTACTCTACTTTCGGTAAGGTGACCAGCTCTCCCAAGGGGGTGTCAGTTTCCTCGTTCACAAGGACCTCGTTAGCAGCGTTGTGGAGATCAGTAGTGTGTCGACCAGGGTAGCGTACCTTGTACTGAAACTTTCCAACAGGTACACAGGAGGACCCTGAAGGTAATACAGGTATATGCGCCGACCTCGGCATACTTTGACGAGATAGCTGAGGCGATGTACGAGGATATTACAAAAGCAATACATAGTACCGCCAAGGCTCACTACAACGTTGTTATGGGGGACTTCAATGCCAAAGTGGGAGTACAAGAATGCGGCGAAACGAAAATCGGTCCATATGGCTTGGGGTGCCGAAATCACAGAGGCCAGATGCTGGTCAACTTCCTGGAGTCTGAAGGGCTTTTCTTGATGAATTCATTCTTCAAGAAGAGTCTCCACAGGAGGTGGACTTGGCGAAGCCCCGATTCTGTGACAAGGAACGAGATAGATCTTTTCATTACGGATAGTAAGCATATATTTAGAGATGTCTCTGTGATCAACAGGTTCAATACTAGGTCTATTATCCGACCTACGCCACTCCAAATAGCCGAAACCAAAAAGTTCCAAATGGAACTTAAGAATCGATTCGACCTGCTGGAAACCACAGGCAACGTGGACGAAAAAGCCGACACTGTGGTCAACACGCTGAGGAAAGTGTCTCAAAGGTTGTTCCCGAGAGTTTACTGCAGTTTACTGCATAAATGGGCCGGCTCGACCGGTGAAATACCACGACCTCTCAGAAGACCGACTTAAAGTGGCCCATGCCACGTTTCGTTCGGTGAGAGAGGTACCCGGAAGCCCACCCCCTTCCCCATCCTTTCCTATCCCCTTCCCTTAAAGGTCGGCAACGCAACAGTAACACTATATGTGCTGCTGGTGTCCATGGGCGGCGTTAGTTGCTTACCATCAGGTGACACACCTGCTCGTTTGCGCTCCTATCCCATAAAAAAAAAAAAAAAAGATCGCAGAAAAAGGAGTCCAAGCTCTCTGCTGAGACACTCGAGCTGATGAGGTAAAGGCGAGAAACTCCCGACTTGCCGACGACTTCGTTGTCATGGCAGAGTCGCTGGAACAGCTAAGCGAAATGCTGCGCAGCCTAGACGCGTCCTCCCGGCGTGTCGGTTTGGGCATGAATTTGGACAAGACCAAGGTCATGTTCAATGAACATGTCGTGCCCGGACCGATAAGCGTCGAAGGGTCAGTTCTCGAAGTCGTAAACAAATACGTCTACCTAAGCCAAATTATCAAGTTAGGTAGACGAAACTTCGAGAAGGAGGCCGAAAGGAGGATTCAGCTGGGTTGGGCTGCATTCGGCAAACTGCGTCGAGTCTTCAGCTCGCCTATACCGCAATGTCTGAAGACCAAAGTCTTTGACCAGTGCGTCCTACCGGTGATGACCTACGGTGCCGAAACGTGGATACTCACGGTGGGGCTAGTCCACAAGTTTAAAGTCGCTCAGCGAGCTATGGAGCGGGCTATGCTCGGGGTATCTCTGAAAGATAAACTCAGGAATGAGTATATCCGCCAGAGAACTAGAGTAACCGACATAGCTCGTAGAATAAGCTCGCTGAAGTGGCAATGGGCTGGTCATATCTGCCGAAAGACCGACGGTAGATGGAGTAAGAAGGTCATAGAGTGGAGACCGCGTCTTTGCAAACGTAGCGTAGGACGCCCACGAGCCCGATGGTCAGACGACCTCAGAAAGGCTGCTGGGAAAGACTGGATGCGGAAGGCAGAGAATCAGATGTTGTGGCGCACATTGGGAGAGGCCTATGTCCAGCAGTGGACTGCAATAGGCTGATGATGATACTAAGGTCATCCATACTATCCCAATCTACTACTATTTTTTTGCTATTGATTCCCTATCGGGCTACTTCTAGTATTCTCATTTCTTGTCTTGGCGATTCTGGTCTTATCTGTAATTAGGGCAACATATTTTTTATACACAAAAATAAGCCGTGGGTAGCTTAGAAAAAGGATGGTTCTCGATTCTGAGGACTCTGAGAATTCTTTGTCTACTATAGTGCTCGGATTTGCTTGCAAAACTAACACACAACCCTATGTATAATTGTTTCACGGGCTGCATTTGAAAGTTCACTACAAGCGTCTATCTCTCCTAAGTTTCTCGTATCCAACAAAATGAAATTCATATAAATGGTCAAACCTGAAAAGGGTCATTTCCATCTTGAAATATATTTATATATTGGAATGAATTAGAGAATACGTTTTAGGTAATAGCGTAGCAGAAAATAAGTAACTTATATTATCTTCAAGAACAAATTGTTTACTAACAAACTCAACGTAAGTATATATAGCAAGTTATGTAGGTTTTATCCTCAGAGACCGGTAGCCTGTATTGTAAATTCAAATAAATTGAGTGTATAAATTGGGCTATCCCAGCGGATGAAGGTCTGGGTACGACCTTCAATTGGAAAGAGTAGTATCGTGATACAATTGATGCTATATTATTAATACAGGCCGGTGCAATAGAGCCTTGATCTCAGCTCCGAGTGAAGGTGAGTATCCCTTACCAGATGTAAAAGTACCAATAGTAGGCTTCTTATAAATACTACTTCAGACATTAGCGTCTAATAAAGGTATCTTGATGATGAAAATAATAAAAGATTCTTTCAAGACTTAGTAAAAAGGATTGAAACTACAATTGAAGTAAAACCTTTCGTTATAATTACAGTTTACATTGTTACAAATCCCTTTTTTTTCTTAATCAAAATAGATATAAGAGGTATTGCTTATGCTGGAACATCTTGAATTCAAGGGCTTGACAGAACCTATCTTTCTGTTATATTGTCTGCTGATGCCCTATATTTTTACACTTGTGTTAAAACACATTTATTCTTAGCTATGTATTCTTAGCTAGGTAAGGGATCACGTATGCAGTGCGCCAGTTACAGGGCCATTAGTTTGATCAGTTTAGCAGCAAAAGTGTATGGGAAAATTATTGAAAGGAGAATGAGGGTGATATCTGATGGAGTGTTGTGGGAGGCTCAGGGTGGTTTCAGAAGCGGACGAGGGTGCATGGATCAGATTTTTTCTCTTCGCAACATCGTGGAGAAACAACTGGCTGTTAACCGGAAGGTTTTCTGCGGTTTTGTGGATCTGGAAAAAGCGTTTGACAGAGTGTTACGAAAGGATCTGTGGGATATACTCCCAGGCTACGGGGTGAGCGGAGCACTGCTGCGCGCTGTGCAGTCCACTTATGAGGGCTGCACAGCATGTGTGCGTGTTGACGGCGGCTTGTCCCCCTGGTTTGACGTCAATATCGGCGACAGACAGGGTTGCGTGCTGTCCGCTCGACTGTTCATCCTGTACCTGGACAGTTGTCTCCAGAGAATGAGATCGATGGATGTAGGGATGCGAATGGGTGACCTAGTTGTGAGCTGCCTGCTTTACGCAGATGACGCCGTGCTTCTAGCCGAATCGCCGTCGGACCTGCAAACACTAGTCACTACTATGAAAGATGATTGCATGATTAAAGGCTTGCAGTTGAATGCGACGAAAACGAAAGTAATGGTGTTTGAAAGGGAGGAATCCAGAACAGATGCAAGGATAATGGTTGATGATGTAGTGCTAGAACAGGTGAATGAAATTGTATATCTTGGATGCGCTTTTAGCAGAGATGGAAGGTACACCGCGGATGTAGAAAGACGAGTGGCGATAGGAAATAGCGTAAACGGAGTGTTGGGCAGATTCCTGGGCGCAAAAAATATTAGCAGAAAGGCCCAGTTAGCAATTCACAATGCAGTCCTGATCCCAACACTAACTTATGGAAGCGAGAGCTGGGTATGGCAGAGTGTGCATGAAAGTAGAATAAACGCGGTAGAAATGAGGGCTCTACGCAAAATCTGCGGAGTGACTCTCGCTGACCGCGTAGAAAACAAGGTTGTAAGGAAGGAAGTTGGTTTGAAAGAGAGTGTCGGTGTAAAAGTAAGAAAGGGCATGCTCCGATGGTTCGGACATGTAGAAAGAATGGTTGACGCAAGACTGACTAAGCAGATATACAATGCAAAAGCGGACGGATGTAGGAGTCGAGGACGGCCAAGACACACATTCCAAGACCAAATAGAACGTGTTCTGGAGGAAGGTGATGTTAAGAGCCTCAAAAACCGACGCGCGTGCATGAAAAGAGTTATGAAAGTCAACGAAGCGAGTGAGGTGTGTAAGAATCGTGCCCTATGGCGCTCTGTTCTCTCTGCCTACCCCGCAAGGGATTTGGCGTGAAGTTATGTATGTATGTATGTATGTACGAGTATTAGTATTTTAAGCTAGATGCTTGAACTGAACAATTGATTGCCTGAAAAAAAATGATACAAAATGATTATTCAGTTTCTTTACACCCTAATTGTTTGTTGGTATAGCAACTGAGCTCCTAATTTGAAATGTGTCACGTTCAATTCAACGTCAATATTAAAAGTGTCAGTTGATTGTATAAACATACCTTCACGCCTTTTTTACCTAAAGATGTAGGCAGCGGCTTTTAAGCCTCGATTCGGCGTTATGTTTACGTACCAAATGGAATAGGTGGCCAACCTATTCCCATTACACCGTTCACAAACTTGTCAGTCATCGATTTTTATCATACATAACTTCCAAAAATAATTTCAAAAACTCATTGGTGAGCCCGGGTTCGAACTTCGACTTCTTAATTCAGAAGCGCAATGCTCGACTACTGATTGAATAATTGAAAATGTACTAAGGTAATAGATTGAATCATTACTACTACTACTAATAATACTGGTAATGATATTACCAGTATTATTAGAATTTATTATTGCCAATAAAAAGATATAACAAGTAAGAAAAATAATATAAAAAGTATCTTAATTCACTCCGAAATCCGTATAGCGCCATTGTATGTTCGGCGAATCGAATCTCCCGGCTCTCGTGAATCTGGGATCAGCTGTGATTTCCTGACAATCTAAATCTTTTTGTACTTTACCTTTTGTTAATCAAATTAGTAATTTAAACATAATAATAAAATTCAATGTTCACTTTGTCACCTTGAAATTCGATGTCACTCAATATGTAGAGTCTTCAACGGGATGAATGACAGTCGTTTATTTATAACTTCACGTTCCTAACAACTGTGAATGTAGACACGTTATCTCACATGCTTGAATGATAGTATCAGTTTATATTATCGTGAGCAGCATGGCAGGATCAAATAAAACGTTTATAAACACATTTTTTTATTAAAGGGTGCATAAGAGACTATTGACAATTGTCCCTACGAAGACCGACTTTCGGTTATAAAAACGCGTGACGTCTTAAAATACATAAACCTAAACAGCTTAAGTAAAAAATCTCATCTACGAAATAGCACGTAAACGTATGCGTAATCATCCCTAACAAGTAGTTAAGTAGCGTAATATCGATTCAAATCTGAATTTTCCTGTATAAATTCAAAAGGGAGGTTATTGCTATTCCATTTGGCACATTTATTTTCCGCGTAATAGGTAGTTATCTGATGTTATCTGCAGCCCACGCTACCGCTGTACGCCCACGAACAGAAGCCAGTTATAAATGGCTAATGATGCATTAGCCATTTATAACTGGCTTCTGTTCGTGGGCGTACTCCTTACAGTACGCGCGAGTGTACGAACAAGTTCGGAACCCTTTCTGTTAAGTCACTGACACAAGCTGGTTGACTTCCGGGTCTCGCGTGCCCCAAGGCGTGCCCGCCAAGCCTTCACCCACTGCCTACCTTACCTGCAATTGCAATTAATATTCAGAACTGTTTTCAAATCATATCATAGAAAACTTATGATATTCATTTGCACACTACGGAAACACGTCACTATCATGAAAGATGACTGCTTGACCAATGATAAATTATGGAGGTGAGAGTTGGGTATGGTAGAGCGTGCAGAAAAGTAGGAAAAACGCCGTCACTGTGCAAATTTTGCAGAGTGACTCTTGCTGACCGCGTCAGGAAGAAGAGGAAGGAAGTTGGATTGAAAGAGAGGGTCGGTTTAAAATTAAGAAAGGGCATGCTCCGACTGTTCGTTTTGAAAGATGTTTTATTTCTTATTTATATTATGATTGTTATCATTTAAATACGCTAACTATTACTATTATTAATTACTGCAATATGCAAACGCAAAGTGAAAAGTAACCTTCACAGCAACTCGCCATTTTTTTTAAATGGCGTCGCTATGATGCGCCCTCATGAACTTGTATTGATAGATAAACAATCCGCGCGCAGCATGCCGAATTTAAAATAATGAAATAATTTAAAGAAAAAAACTTTTTTAAAGAAGCTTTTATTTGAACGCTCTAAAAAGAATAAAATAATTTTAACCTTATACATATTAACTATCAACTTATAACCTTATTATATACAATTTATGTGATAATAAAAGCTTGTCGCTATGTTTAATTACCTATCAGTGGCTATCCATAACCATCTAGAAATATTTTTTTAGATTTAATGATTACTGTGACGGATCGCATTATCCAAATATATTTTTTTGGCTTATAACACCCGAACCCGACACCGAACAACCCGAACACATATAGTGGTACAGTTCCGTTGCCGGCCCTTTCCATGGGAAATGGAAGGGGTCGGAATTGGGATGGGAAGAGGAGGGGGGAAGGGTTGGGTTGAACATAGCGACAAGCTTTTATTATCACATAAATTGTATATAATAAGGTTATAAGTTGATAGTTAATATGTATAAGGTTAAAATTATTTTATTCTTTTTAGAGCGTTCAAATAAAAGCTTCTTTAAAAAAGTTTTTTTCTTTAAATTATTTTCAAGTTTTTAGTTATCGATGGGTAAGTTTCTCAGTCTCTTCATCTCATTCAAAGCATCATTGTTACAAGGTCATTTGCCAGTTAATTACGAACAGTCCAACTCTTCAATGAGGACACCTCCTAAAGTCTTTTCTCTACTTAGGCCGCGTATGCTTGACCAGCAGCAAAGAGTTTCGAGCCTAAGTAAACAAATTTTTTTGTTACTTATTTGTTGATTTTGCAACTTAATTTTGTTATGTGGGACTGTTGTTAAATAACAAAATATGTTTAACTACTTGTGATGTGTAACGCCATCTGTTGTTTTAATCAGTACTTTATACTTGCTGACCTGAGTGTAACATAGGAGTGAGTTGTAATAAAAGTTATAGTTCGTTCCCACCATCCACTGTGTTTAATTCTAATAATACCTATAACACCATTAAAATCCGTTAGTGTAGCAATCATGTTAAAGTTATTAAATCCTGTCCAATTTACGTCGGTTTACGTCCTGAAAGGGCATGGCATTACACCGGTCGAACCGGCCCATTCATGCAGCAGATTGCGTGGCTGACCACAATTAAAACACTGTTAACTATTAAAACATAGGTCAACGGAAAGCCGTCGACTGTGATGGACTACCGCCTCAGCCGTAAAGTGGTCGTAAGGTTCTCAATGTTAGCACTAACTCATTTTGATTATAAATTTGGACGCGCCGCTTAACCCTGTATCTTGACATGGTGATTTGGCATCAGTGACTGAATAGTAAACAACAGATTGACTGACACTGCCCAAACAAGCAGGCCACTAGTATCTAGCCGCTCATATTGAAAACCCTATGATATATATAATATTTATACACAATCTAATTTGTTTATAACATTAACTAATAACATAACATAGCTCGACTCCTTTTTCTACCCGAAGGTGTAGGCAGCATCTATTAAGCCTCGACTCGCCGCTATGTTTACGTCTCACGATCTATAAGGGAGTAGGATATAGGATATGGGAGTAGGAAGGGATGGGGAAGGGGAGTAGGTCTCCGGGTACCTCTCTCACCCAAAGAAACAAGGCGTGAGCTGGTTGTGGTATTTCACCGGTCGAGCCAGCCCATTCATACAGTGAATTGCTGGGCTCTACCACTGTTGCCATACAGCGAGCACAAAGTGGTCAGTCAAAAATATTTATTACACATGACTTTCGAGAGAAATTTCGAAAGAATTGGTGTGAGGCCAAATTCGAACCCAAGACTTCCTGATTCAGAAGCGGGCTAGTTTACTGAACCACCGAGACATAGTTTTTGAAGTTCTCATATAACTCTTTAATGAAAGGGCCATTTGATACGCATATAGTAGAAACGCAAATATTTATTCCACTATATTGGATTTAGAATGACTTCACATTATTTTTCGAGCTACTATTAACAAGCCCTTTCATTTGATACCCATATTGTAGAAATGCATTAAAAAAAACTGTTCCTCTATCTTGGATTATCCGCCATATTGGATTTAGAATGACGTCACATTATTTTTTTAGTTTTCCCAATGAGCCCTTTCATTTGATACCCATATTGTACGAAAGCTTAAAATATATATTCCTTCATCTTGGATATTCCACCATATTGGATTTAGAATGACGTCATATTATATTTTGAGTTACACTCAACAAACCCTTTCATTTGATACCCATATTGCAGAAATGCATTAAAAATATCCATTCCGCCATCTTGGGGCGTCCGCCATATTGGATATAGAATAATGTCATATATTATATCATGCATTGTCATCCAAAGTAAACGTGTATACAAAATTTCAGCTCAATCGGTTGAAGGTATCTACTTCAAAATTGAGTTACAAGATTCCACCGAACATACATACTTACATACATACATACATACATACAGTGCAAGGTAAATAAAAGCTTATAATAACATAACATTTCATTACATAATTTCATTATATCAAAAATATTTTTTAGTTTTTATATAGTTTCGGGAATATCATCAAATTATACGTTATTTAGCAGTAAACCTATTGAAGAGCAAGCATCTAACAGTTATTTAGCAATAATAACTCTAAAACAATTAGATACCGATTTTTTATTAGGCCTTTGTCTCCTTGAAGTTTTTACGCCCCAAATAGAGTACTCGACTTCCAATCCACCGAGATATTAATATACATTTTATGATGTGTTATACGTACGCTTAACTAGATATATGTATGCACATATTAAATGTATCAACCACAATAGGACTGATCACTAAATCCAAACAGAATATGGAATTAACAGAAAGCTTTGCAATGTCATAATTGCGGTGTTCAGCATAATAGTATTATAACATTGACTTGTGTATATGGACGAGACATATTCTTCTATACGTACAATTGCTTATATAAATATTAGACATTTTGACGGCGCACACATAAACATATATCTGTCGCGTTCTTACTCAGCGCTGTCACTCGCATGAAAACAGTATTACAGTATTTCAGTACGTACATAAAGTGAATGAATACGGAAATAGGATAACCCGATAATACCGACTGACGCCAAAATTCCCGCAAAGTATGGCGGATTTTTTGTCAGTTCAGCCAGTAAAATAGTGTTGGGAAAAATTTTACCGACAAAATTTCTTTGCAGAACTATCTAAATAAATTAGTTTTATTTCGTAACGAGTAAAAACCTATTGTAAATTCATTTCAATTCAATTCAATTCAAAAATATGTAATAATTAATTGATCTTAGACTGAAAGTCGAAAGAGATGCATTTGTAACCAAAACAATGTTCTGAAGATGTTTTGTTTTGTTTATTACGCGGTCACTGTATAAGTTTAAAATTTGAATCATTCTTATTGACTGTGGGGCGCACCTATCTAGAGGTATGTTGCAGTAGTGAATTACTTACTTTAGAGTCAGCAACTTAATTAAAATAGTTTGTAAAATAGAGGTAAGTAGTCTAAGAAAAACATGTACTCTTATTTGGACATCCAAAACAGCATATTTAGCATAACAATATACTTACTTCCTATTTAAGTATTAATTCTACAAATAATTAATATTCAATTTTAGAATAAAATTATGAAAGTAAGTAGTTTAAGAACAACATGTACTCTTATTTTGATATCCAAAACCACATATTGAATTTAAAATGACGGCTAAATGACGTCACAACCTGCTTCAATTTTGTGTCGACATGCCACTTCCATAGGTTTCCTACTTCATTGTATTACAAAGCGATTTTTCATCGTTAATAATGACACGGGAAATTAGAGTCGCAATTGAATTTCATCGATTATAAGGTATCGATTCGAATTACATTTATTTTACGTGCTATTAATTAGGAACTCTGATCTATAGGGGTATACAATACCGTTGTCATAAGACGCAAGATTTAGACTCTTGAAAACATGTTCATCTCAATTTTTTTCAATAACACCTTTTTTACCTAAATGGCTGGATGTGTTCTTAGATTGTCCGAAATTGTGTCTTATGCGTACCGTGTACATTATGAAAAGGATTTGCCACTGAAACAAAGATTACCTTTATTTTGACGCGAAGTAGTTCGTGTTTTTTAGAACGAAGTTCTTTATCGCGCGTTGTGAAAGGGGGCTAGACGGAAAAAAATCTTACGAAAAGTTGCCACGACACTTTTTCCATGCTAAACTAAGGCACTTTTAAGTATTGGCTTATTTAGAACAATGTGTAACTACCCAAATGGTCTAGGTTACCTTGCTTACATCGAGGAGGCTCAGGATCGTATCCCGGTATCGGAGTTATTTTTTGGAGTTTTATTTTCCATGTTTTCATATTTTATATATGTTTTTTTTTACAGAAGGGACCAGAAAATGGTACGTAAAAGTGCGATCACTGTTCCTTAGAATTATCCGGTATTTATAAACTAAAACGTCACAAAGCTACTTCTAGTAAGTCTTGTACTTAAATAAAACTGATCAGCAAAATTGAAGAGAAAAATCAAGAAAACCTACATAAAATTGAGCACGATTTTTTTGCATTGATTCTACATTAGCCGAAGGAACTTCGTTCCTACCTGGTGTCCCACGACACCACATCTTTTTCTTTGTTTCATAAAACTCAGATTCAGAGAAACTCAGATCCTTTATAAAACTCAGATTGGAGACTGAAATAGACTAGGTATGAAAAGCAGATGTTCTAACATTAATTGAAAGAAGAGTGTTTGGACTTTGGTTATTTGTCTTTGAATTTTGCCCAGGGACGTTTCATATTCATATAGAAGACGATGAAACCCATCTAGTTAAAACAGATGCATAAACTAAATCGTTACAGTGAGTTTTGATGAAAACCGTTTTAAAAGCAAAATAAAATGTCAATATTATACAATAAAAAGCATTCTCTTGTTGCTAAAATGTAACAAACTTTTATCGTTTCATTATTTTCATAAAAAACCAGATGCAAAATTTTGTTCTTGAAATATAATGGAATAACGTTTAGTACGTTCGTCTTGGACATCATCAATCTTGTCAGATTTACGGCTTCAACTCGTCTACTTTATCTTGTGACCTCGAATTGCAGGACTTTTGGCGTTCTTTTATAACCAAATAAAAATATGTGAACAAAGCTGGCTCTGTGTATCTTTATGCTCCCAATTCACAAATTATGTAGGCAGGGGCAAGTTATGCGTCCACACGCGGAATGAATATTTCTAGTATCAAATAATAAATCAGATTATTGCATCTTCTAAGGTTTCGGTGATAGTTTTTGGATTATTCGGCTACAGAATGACATACTATAATTCTAATATATCGTTATTTTGTTTTTTGTTGCCGCAATAAAAGCCTTTCATATTAATTTCCCTCCAATATTTCAACTTGTTACAATTTAACTTTAAATATAGATAAGATACATAAAAATCGGATTTAATCAATAGAACTCGTAAAGCTTCAACAGTGGTATAGCCAAGCAGTTCGAATGAATGGGCCGGCTCGACCGGTGAAATACCACGACCTCTCAGAAGACCGACGTAAAGTGGCCCATGCCGCGTTTCGTTCGGTGAGAGAGGTACCCTTAGGCCCACCCCCTTCCCCATCTTTTCCTATCCCTTATCCCTTAAAGGTTGGCACCGCAAGAGTAACACTATATGTGTTGCTGGTGTCCATGGGCGGCGTTGGTTGCTTACCATCAGGTGACACGCCGGTTCGTTTGCCCTCCTATCTAATAAAAGAAACTAATATAATTATTTAAGTACTGTTATTGAAATTAATAAGAACTTTCTGTTAGTTTATTATATCTTAGTACCACTAGTTGTGTCGTGACAGCAGATAACAAATATAGAAGAACATAACTGACTAATTAAATATTTCAAGGTAGGTACTGTTCAACGATATCACCAACGAGCCAACACGATGTGATAATTGTCTATTGTGAGCGTCAAATGTATATTTTCATGATAAGGGTTGTAAAAATACATATTAAGGGGGCGAACGAGCAAGCGGGTAAAATGTAAGCAACAAAAGCTGTAAACGACTCGCGCTGCCCAAGGACATCTGCAACCTTTCGGTTTGTCTCATGTCCCTGGGCAGCGCGAGTTGCTTACAGCTTTTGTTGCTTACAGTTTAAACTTAAAAATTGTTGCGTACAGTAGCGAGAGAAAGAAGAAGGTGGGCCTCAAGACCTCTCTAACTGAAAGAAAAGGACAAGAGCTACTTTACGACGATTTTTTGAGTTATCGTACTATTTCAGCGGTCAAGCCAATACATTGAGTTACGAGTAAATATAAAAATAACACAAGTATGTAAAGCAACTCATAATTATTCTTCCCAAAGTTACGTGGTAATGCCATTTTGTACTAGTAGTTAAGACGAATCTACCGGCAGAAATTAATAAAAATAAGTAAATATCTATTGGATAAAATAACAAGTTGTTTAACGAAGCTCAGTCTGCACGAACCCGGTTGGTTGGTACTGCTAAATTGTGCTGTCAGGAGTAACTGATGGCATTCACCCCACACATTTTTCTCAACAACTGACTAATGATCGCTATCCATATTATACATACATACATAACTTCACGCCTTTTGTTACCCGAAGGTGTAGGCAGCGGTGTTAAGCCTCGTCTCGCCGTTATGTTTACGTCCCAAATGGGTGGCGAACCTATTGCCATACCGGGCACAAAGTTTTAGTCATCGATATTTATCACACATAACTTTCGAAAACATTTTCGTAAAGTCATTGGTGTGAGCCAGTGTCAGGAATCGAACCCGGACCTCTGGATCAGAAGCCAAGCTCAACCACTGGGCCACCGAGACATATTATAGTCCATATTATATTTGTTTTTATATAAGTTAAGTTTTATATAGTTAGTAGTAAGTAGTTTGGTTTTATATAAGTTATATATTTATGTAAGGTATATATATAATAATAATAAGGTATATATATTTTAGCGTTATTTATTTTTATTATTATTTTGTTTAGCTACCCTATCTCCAACTGTACCAAAAGGAGGGCTACGTTTTATAGACTTTGTCTTGAAAGAGTGCGATTTCCTACGAGATAGGCGGTCGCTAAGTATGTTTGAAGATTTAAGAATGTTCGTTCCACTATCGGAGAATAATTTGGATATATTTTTTTATATTTTATAATGATCAATATAATATTAGTGTTTTAGATTGATGAAGTGTTAGTTATTGATCTTGAAGTAATGAGTGAGAATGAGAGATTTTAACAATGATTTGACTACAAGAAAAATATTTTATTCAGAAGGAATATATGTTAAATTTACTTTATTTAGAATATAAAAATCAGCCAGTGTTTGTCTAAATGATCCACTTATATTTCCATGAACGAGAGCAATAAATGTTGCTTTTGCTTTTTCCGTGAGTAAAGCTGCGCTTAAAAGTAGTACCGTTTATGTTAAAGGTTTACTTTTAAAGGGGGTTATTGAAGCCCTCGAAAAGGTCGACGTTCAAGGCCGCTAAGTGAATTAAAAAATAAATAGTGTATTCGGTGCTGCTTTATAATTAATGACTTGAGGCCGATGTAAGGCTGCTAACACAATATTCTGGCGTTTGAGTATTTAATAGGTCTTAGAAATATGATTTTATTTTCGTTAGGGATATTTTTCTGTTTTGGTCATCATAATATTAATAACTTTTAATTATTTTATTTGTAATAATTATTAAGTCTATTGCAACTTTGTGTATTTGGAAACTAAATCTTGATGTTTGGTTAACGCAGGGGCGCCGACCATTTCTTTGAAAAGTTATTGATTTAAATCCTGGTTATATTTATTAATCTATATTGTAGAGGATTATATCTCCTACAAATTTTCTTAACTAATTTTAGCACGTTGTTTCGTTACAATTTTGCGTAGATCTTGTGGTTAGAACATCTTAGAACATTAAAAACAATCCATATAAAGTTCATTAACTGTTGTATTAATAAGTTATTATTAATAATTTTCGTTGTTTACTTTATATTCCGACTTTTTCGAACTCTTACCATGTAATTCCGAAAAAGGATTAAACTTTAGTAACCCTTTTGCGAGACGGAGATCAGATTCCAATATAAATATACAAAACACAAACTTTACCCATTATGTTTGTATCGTTAGTATCTCCCCAACTGCACGAGAAATAGTTTTGTATATTTTTATGGAGCAGAATAAACGGTTCAATGGTCTTAACCCATATTTTCCCAAGACACTAAATTTTTAGAAAAACATTGTTTTCATTATGTATATCTAAAAATAAGCTCTAATGTTACATAAAAATGAGCATTTATTTTTTTCAAGTGTTATAGAAGCTGAATTTCAGGACGGCACCTTAAATGGGGCGTTGGGAAAATATGCCTATGCATTATGTTTAGAGAAATAATACAGACGATGTTATGTTGGATCTCTTTTATTTAAAAAATGAAAATAAAATAGGCAAATTAAAACAAATAATATAAAACCCTTAAACAACGAAAAAAAAATGCTAATAATAACAGAAATTTTTTTTTTTCTGTATGGAAAGATTGAGACCAATGTTGATGTAACCCCACCCCAATTTGCTGCAAACTTAGTGTTCTTGTGGCATTGACGACATCGAGTTTGGGTTTCGTTTTTGATTATGTAGTGATCCTTTCCATCTAATCTTATCGAATCAGGCAGATTTTTCTTTGGCATAGGCATATTTCCAATCCGGTTTGGGAGAGATGACGATGCTTTCCCAAGAATCAAATAAGTTTGTAGTCTGTATCTTGTTAATGATAAAAAATCGCGAGAATCTTTAGCTTGAGCTGTTGGTGATAGTCGGTACAACTGGTATGTGTTATTTGCACACACGTTTATCGGAAACATCTTCATTTGCCAATACCAGATCTTTTTTGATGACCATTAAAAAAAAATTATCTAAAAACCTCTTTATCTAAAACAAACTCGGGTGTAGTGGTAGTTTCTTTTTCAGGTTTTGCTGATATATCTGTGTGCCTCCACTTCCTCATAACCATAGTCTTAGCTTTTTAGCAGGTTGTTCAATGGCTTGAGATGTGGTTGGCTGCTTCTCCTCTTCTTCCTGATCAATACCCTCCACATTTTCCAGAATTCGTTCTAATGATGAAACCGTACGTCGAACCTCAACTTCAGCTAACAATTGAGGACGCCCAAGATTACTAATCTCTACTGCATCCTCGCTTCTACTATCTTCATCACTCAAATCGTCATTTTCAGGTGGCGTGATAAAAATGTCAGCAGAAATTGTAAGGTTATCGTCTTCCAAGGCTGATATAATTTCATGAACATTCAAACTGTAATAAAAAAAAAAACAAAAAATAACTAAATACATAAAAAACTACGTTCAAATAAAAAAATTACAACAATACAACAAACAAACTACCATGGTGCCTCCTCTTCCCAACGCACCTCAAATGGGGCGTCCAACACAACCTTGTAAAAGTCATTTATAAAAACAAAATATCATCATGTTCTTATTATTACATAATAGTATAACAAATACCCTACTAAAAACATTAAATCACTATAATTGTAAAAAATAAAATATAAAAGTTATTACTTACTTTTTGCGGGAACTCATGTTGGTTGAAATTCACAAAACTCGAAGATTTATAAAAATGTAACGAATGAAAACAATCAATGTCAACTATCATTAGATTAACTGCAAAGGCGTCTAGTTTAAGACAAAATTATAACATCTACCTTCACTTGTTAAAATACAGACTTGTCACCTAAAATATAAGCGCACTTTAAATGGGGCACTGGGAAGATATGGGTTAACAGCTTCAGAGGTGTCTGGTATAGTCCAAGGAAAACGTCTAGTCTATTACATTAATATTGAAGACCAGTAACTATTTATCATAATTACACACCTATACACGGCTTCTGATCCAGAGGTCCGGGTTCGATTCCAGACACTGGCTCACACCAATGACTTTTCGAAATTATTTTCGGAAGTTATATGTGATAAATATCGATGACTGAAAACTTTGTGCCCGGTATGGCAATAGGTTCGCCCCCTATTCCATTTGGAACGTAAATATAACAGCGAGACGAGGCTTAACAGCCGCTGCCTACACCTTCGGGTAACAAAAGGCGTGAAGGTATGTTATGTGTTACACCTATATTTTTGAATATATCTATACTAACGCTATAAAGATGAAGCTATTTATTTCTTTGAACGCTTTAATTTTAGGAACTATTCGTTCCAATAGATTTAGTATTTGTGTATTGGATAGTTCATTTATCGAGAAGGATTTAGTCTTTATAACATCACGCTATGATCACTAGGAGCGGTACACTAATCATGGGTAAAAGCATATAATATACCGGTACGAAGTTGGCGCGGCTAACATTATAATACAGGATTACTTTGATTGTTCGTAATTTAGATATAATCTTATACAAACGGAAATAATGTTATAACATATAGTTATATGTAAGGTTAAATCTATATTTGCATGTTCTAAAATTCATATTTAGCGTGACAGCATGGTGTGTTTACATTGTCTTCGGATCGATATGCGGGTCTGACCTTGGAACTATCACAATACCAACGTATTCATGACCAAGGTACATGACTGTTTACCTTTAATATAATTATTATGTTTCATGAATCTATTTGTTTTAATTAGAGTTTGAAATGTCAAAAGGTCGTAGCATCCGGAGATGTCCCGGTCACGATCCTCTTTTGATATATATCTCTATTCTATGATTTGGCACATGGGTAAAACAACTGCGTCATATTTATGTTTAAACAAAAAACTTGTGGAAGACGAATTACCGCTAACTATTGCAGGATTGCTGTTTCCGTGTCAAAAAAACTAGTATTTTTATTACTCTTCCTTATTGCTCTTTTGAAAGAAAAACTAAGTTGTGGCAAAGTTGAAGGTCTCTGGATTACAGCCGTTGAATTGTCACGTGACTTGAGAATATTTAATGATATATTATTATGTTAAATCGATTATTTTACCGATTTCTTGGAAAATAAATTCATATCTTTAATATACAATTATAATAACATGTTTCACCAGATTTGCATGAAATATTTCTATTTTATGTGTAGTTCAGTATGTCTGAGTACCGGCAGTTATTTAATTTCTTATACCTCAAAGTAATTCGTCCACCTCAAGCGTCTTTTTTGTCTCTGCCCACACTCTTTGGGCAGTAAATTTGTTATAGTGTATATTAGGTTTACGTGTGTAAATTTATTAATAATCATTATTAAGTAAAGTCCAACAGTTGTTCTGCAGAGGTTATTAAGTCGAAGAAGTAGGTAACAAATTTTAATATTAATTAAATTTAACAAAGATAAGTCATATTAAGATATACAAATGCCGCTAATAGTTGGCAAGCATCCGAGTCACGTACCACCCCGACGGAGTCTACCAAGAGTACTCCAGTTAAATTGTTCGACATACAACAGTTAAATTTGTACGTACTGGTAGGTCAAATGTCTCTCGTCTTCTGAAAATGGCAATTCACATTATTTGTATATATAAGTATATACACACACTGCATGCAAAAAACTTAAACTAATAATAAATATGATCATTAATTCTCAGAATATGAAATTTCATTTTAGAAATAAGAATGTCGACGTAATGTGATGCATGATGGCGAGGGGATATCCGGCGGTCTACCCGCTTTACAGTCCCTTCCCAGCGTAACTATAACACTATCTGTGTTTTAGTTACGTGGGAAGGGATCGCAACGTCCATGGCGGCGCTATTTGCTTACCATCAGGTGAACCGCTTACTCGTTTAACCCTTATCTTATAATAAAACAGGAACAAGGGCTCATGAACATACAAGCATTATCTGAGTTCTCGGCCTTTAAGTTATTTTTATACTTATAGTGAGTACTAGTTACATTAAACTATAACTAATTCAAGGAGCTACAAAAATGTCAACGTTATTCGTTCCTTCAATGGGCTGGCTTGACTGGTGAAATACTACGACCTTTAAGAATATCGACATGGCGCGAAGGTGGCTCATGCCGCATTTCGCTCTGTGGGAGAGGCATCCGGTAGCCCCCGCTTTATTTGCTTACCATAAGCCGACACGCCTATTAGTTTACACCCCTTTTTTTACGTTAGGAAATGATTTATGCACACCCCCCGACTGGGTACGGCATGGGGTAGTGTGGGACTCCCAAAACAGTAAACTGCAATCCGATCCTAGGGTTACCCACTAAAACCTCGCGGCGGCCTTCCTCCGGCGTTGGGGTTGTCCAGGATTCGGATAAACCCCTCTGGTCCACCCCGCCGTCGCCCCCCTCTGTCATCCTCGGGGAGCCTCGGCGAGGCTCCCCCGGGCGGGGCGGCTCGCTGTAAAGAGGCGCGCGGCCGGCGGCGCCCCCAACGACCCTCCCCGGCCGCACCGGGGGGTTATCCTTCCCGGGCCGCGACCCGGGCGCACCCGCCGGGTGTGACGCTTTCGAGCGGGATCGGCTCTTTGCCGATCCCGCTCGGCTTCACTCCTCCTCGCCCGCCAGCATTGCCGCGACCAACGCCGGCGGGGACAAGTCTCCCCCGATCCCATCGACCAGGACTCGGCGCTCGTCCGCTCAAGCCGGAAACCACCCCTGCACTCGCACCCCTATCCTACAAACAAAGATCTATTTATTGCTGTACTAATAAGTAAAATTTTGCTGAGCTTCTGTTTAATTAAAGGATATATAAAGCATATAATGCTCATAATAATAATAAAATTCATAAAAATAAAAAAATATCAAAATAATAAATTCATTTTATAGAAGTACATTTTTATTGTAATTTAGAATACAGCATATCTTTTGCGTGTGGGACTTTTTATTTATTATGACGCTTTTATGTTATGTGATGAAAACAATTATTTATTCATATTTACATTTGTTTATTCAATTGACGACATAAATACAGTGTTTATGTAAATTATAATGATACCTAACACTAACAAGAGTTTAAGCAGTAGTCCGTAAGACAATTATGTACCGTAGTTGACGATCGGGGAGGAGCAAGTGACAAGACCAACTTTGCCAGTTACCAGGGACCCTTAAATTGATTATGTCGCTTGGCTTCCTACCGTCGGCGTCCTAGTTCTTATGTCTCTTTATAAGTACATAATTGTTCTTACTTTATTCCCTTCCTTATTCAAGTATTCATTCTAATTTTTCCTCCAAGATTCTTCTACAATTTTGCCAGTTATTTCTAATTGATATATTAGAAAGAGTTCTTGTTTTTTACACGCCTTTTTGTCAATCAGCCAGTTAGCTGTAATTTTGAATGTGACATTGTATTTTTATAACTCTCTCAGCATAACTACTTACGAGACCGTTTTAATATTAAGTGCATACAAAGTTTCACAGAATAAAACATTTATATTACTTAGACACTTGTTGCGGAGTAATTATTAAGAACATCTAAACCTTGTAACAGTTCTTAGCTACTCTTTTAACTATGATGAAATTTGTAAAAAACTCAAATTGTAACAGAGTTAAATTAGAAGTTACCAAATCGAGCTACCATTTCTCAGTTTTCATTGAAGCTACGAGGTCGTTAATTGCCAGTAGTTCATACTACAGGTTTTATGTGCTACGGCTTCAATTTACGTCTAGACGTTACAGGGACAGTGTACTACATGTTACTACGAGTATGAGATAGAAGTTGTGTTACCAGTACAAAGTGCCAGTAGAAGGTATTGGTACTGGTAACTGTTCAAATTGCGAGTATTAGCTAGTAGATCAAACCAGACATTCTAGGTACGAGATCAGGTCAACTGGTTAAGCTACGCCGTAGCACTTTGTAGCGTAACCGTTTCAAACTACGAGTACTATTTTACTATTCCGTTCACTCTGAGGTCGCTAACTCTTTTAAATATATACAGTGCCTAAATTATTTATGAAAGTTAGGTTGTTACTTAGTTTACAGAACAAACGGGAAACTCTGAAAATATCATGTACTTCGTTATAGGGTTTGACTAATCAAAGTTTTAAATTCAATCTATATCTCAAATTAGATAATATTAAATTTGCCTACGCCACTAATTTTATTGGCAGGTAAAATACTAAACCAAGTAGATTGATTGATATTTATTTCATCAAGAACATTAAAACAATAAAAGTAGGTAATCAAATAACATTATTACATAAACAAATTTACACAAAGGCAGTTATTAAAAAGGAAAAAGTTAATTTAAATATGTAAATATCAATATTATTATTATTAAGCCTATTTGTTGATTGTTATTCAAAAGCAGTAATCCGCGGAAGGCTTTTGATAAGGCTGCATGTTTATTTATAAATTCATAATAATACGACAAATTATGAGAGTTTATCCTTTTGATTATTACTGCAATAGATTATTACAACTGTAAATTTATCTGCAACATGTTTAATATACTTTAATTCCACTGTATTTATTTCAGTTGATAAAACGCCATGAATTTTAATGCGTAACTTTGTCATATTACACACATGTTTCAATAATTCTCCTTCTCGTTGCAATCTGTGGTAGTGGACAATATTCTTGAAAAAACCTACATAACATTTTATTTTTTTGTGATGAAATAAAAAATAAAAAATAAAATAATTCTTGGTAAACGTAGCGTAGGACGCTCACCAGCCCGATGGTCAGACGACCTCAGAAAGGCTGCTGGAAAAGACTGGATGCAGAAGACAGAGAATCGGATGTTGTAGCGCACATTGGGAGAGGCATATGTCCAGCCGTGGACTGCAATAGGCTGATGACTATGATGATGATAAAATAAAACTTTGTAAAGCTAAAGTATTCGACTTGACTTTAAGTAACTACACTCAGAATATGTTCACGTCAGCACAGAGCTGTTACATCCAAGACGAGATTGACTTAGAAATAAGGTTCTATTTGCTCGCTCAACGCTCTATGTCATTTGGATTCAAGTCCCGCATCTCACGCTCTCTGTCCAAATCAGGAATATGTAATAGCATTCATATAAACCGTAAAGGTTTTAGAGTATTAGGCGTCAGTCACATGTTTTCTCTGACCTACGACTTAATATTCGTGTTGTATTAAAACCGTGTCTTTCTTTTTAAAATTGTAAGTGCAACTTCAGGCTATCAATAACTATAAAATGCAGATTATTTTTTTAGTTCCAACTACCTGCGGAACGTTACTGCCAAAAATAAGAAGGAGGGTCCTTCTTATTTTTGTCCATCCTAAGGTCGCCTGGCAGAAATTGCTTTCAGCAATAAGGCCGCCCTTTATACTGTTATATAAATAAGGTTTTTATTATGTAGCTTTGTTTTTTCTTTTTGTGCAATAAAGTGTAAACATAACATAACATAACTTCACGTCTTTTGTTACCCGAAGGTGTAGGCAGCGGCTGTTAAGCCTCGTCTCGCCGTTATGTTTACGTCCCAAATCGAATAGGCGGGGAACCTATTGCCATACCGGGCACAAAGTTTGTCAGTCATCGATATTTATCACACATAACTTTCCGAAAACAATTTCGAAAAGTCATTGGTGTGAGCCAGTGTCTGGAATCGAACCCCGGACCTCTGGATCAGAGGCCGTGCGCTCGCCCACTGCGCCACCGAGACTGTATATATTTTTATATAAAGTATATATAAATAAATACCTCTTATAGCACCCATGGTATATGGTCAGGTGACGCTATATTCTAGAAGGATATGCCATGCCACGCAAACTACCAGAGAAATTACCCGGAAACGATTTTTGGGTAAAATTCTTAAAAATTCCTAATGTCGGTCACAGAGTCAGTGTTGATATTTTTACTTTATTCAATCATCTATTACTAAGTTTTATAACGCTACTTGGCGGCGTAATTTGTAAGTCATACTATTTATTTATCCGACCTCTTTTATACGTGATCTCAATAATAAACTGTGATTCGTTGGTGGATATGAGCAAGGATGCTTTCTATGGTGTCTAAAAGTATTTCTGTGTATTTACTGTCAACAAAATAGGAGTTATATTATGTTTTTCATTATTCAAACTTTAGTATCTTATTTTGGAAGTAGGTGGCACTATAAGGTTACCATCCAAACATGATAATTAGCGATGGTTGATGAATTAAACTACAACTAAAATTGTACTATATAGGTTGCTAATTTTCAAGCCACTCCTCTTGATTTATTTACTTCAATATATCATCGAAGCGTCACAACGAAATCCTATTAAAATGTTAATTTCATCTTTAATCGATTGTGTTTTTCCACCAAATATTTATTCACATTATGTAGTAATTGTATATTTTTATCTCAAATCAGTGGTCACTCGGTTTTTAACGTTACTAATCTTTCATAAACATGTTTAAGTAACAGTATTTTTAATGTTGATAAAGGACATAAAAAGAATCTATGTCGTATAATTCCGATGCACAATACCCTATATGTAATCGATAGAAGATTGAAAGGCTGACTATTCTGTGACGGTGATCAAAGCCTCAGAGCCTTCCGGATCAATCTGTATCTGCGCGAATTATTAATGAGACGCTTGATGTTCCTTCAGATCGTGTCACATTGATAGTGTCAGTATCAAAGTGTGTCGTGGTTGAACAAGAGATGGATTTTAGGATTGCAAAAAATATATTATCTTTATTTCGAGTCTAACATAAAAATGTTATTGTAATTTTGTTTTTATTGCATTATTTAATATTTTTCTGCAAGAAAAAAGATAAAAAGTCTTCGCCGTTACGTAGTTCTATCCAAAACTGTTTTTTCAGGAGTCGAGCCGACCCATTCATGAAGCGAACTGCGTGGTACGAATGGTACAACATGATGTACTGTAATATGGTTGCGCAATAAAAGTTCATTTTTTTAACTACTTATTGATCTTTATTTCTTATAATATTTTTTTTGTATTTTGAAGGTAGGATATTAATATTTGAACAACAATCACAAAATGTCACATTACTTGTTAGTATGTCTTTATTGTACGTACTTTATGGTACACAACCCTTCGAGTTGTTAACAAAACTGTGGAAATGTTTGAAATTTGTTTCAACCTCCAAATTCAAGAACAATCTGTTTACTTTTCAGCTTCGTCTTCGTGAAACTTAAAAAAGTTATTCAAAGGAAAACGGTTATGTCATCAGTATATTGGCTTTCGCCTTCTTTTTCAAAATTATCAGTTCGTCTTTTCTGTATTTAACAGCTACAATAATTTTCACGAGGTTTATACTTAAGTATATAATTGCTAAGTCTATGTACTTCACATATTATTATTGAAGTAGGAATGTAACTCAAGTTGTAGCGCAGTTGGTTCATAAAATGGCGGTGGTGACATTTTAACGATAGACATTATTATATTAAACGGAAATTGTTTTCATCGATTTTTATAATTACAGGTTCTTTCGTCGTTGGGGTTCTAGCTACTTATGTAGAATTTCTGTTCCTTTTTTTTATGGAATTGGAGGGCAAACGAGCAAGCGGGTCATCTTCTGGTGAACAACAATAACCGCCACCCATGGACACCTCCAACATAGATAGTGTTACAGATACATTGCCAGCCTTTATGGCAGTGCTATCAGATAAACCGCTTGCTTATTAATCCCCCTAGTCTCATAAAGACATCTTAAATATGGATGTTCAAAGCATTTAGCAAACATAGGTATTATTTCTCTGGATCCAATGTGAACGTAATCCTTGTTTTGTGATAGATTACAGCGACTTAGTGTTGATTTGTGATTGTCACAATTAGTATAATGAATTGATCTTCCACGGCTCAGCACACGCAAAGAGTTTCCAATCTGTTCGACTTAGACGTAAACATTTTCTACTGCCAATTACCAAAGACAATCTGAAAATAAAACCAATAAAGAAGGTGTCAGGTCATGCTTAATTGAGGGTACCGTAGTTTTGACCACAATTATCTAATACAGAAACCTTGTGACTATGTGTTTGAGCCGTTTGGGGTTGAGACTTTGGGGACATGGGGTCCGAGTGCTCGTACACTTTACAAAGATCTTGCAAAGAGGCTGATCGAAGCCTCTCGCGACCAGAGGGCTGGTCTATTCTTCGCACAGAGGATTAGCATTGCCATTCAGCGTGGCAATGCGGCCAGTCTTCTGGGCACGCTGCCAGTAGAGCGAGATGCGGAGAAGTTTGATTTCGGGTAGTTTTTTAATTGTATATATTGTAAATAATGTAATTAATTTATTTGTTCTTATTATTGTAAATAAATATTATCTAATATTTTCTGTAAGTGTTCACCAGCATATGTGCGTATTCTCACAACGCCGATATCATTTTCTCGAGAATCGCAAATCATTGTAATAACTCAAACACGCTACATACAAAACTGTTTTAATTATTTAAAGCAGTCGTAAAAATCAATTCAAAAATATAAAAAAAAATATTATTTTAGCATCATATACGGTTTGTACTAAAATTTTTATCAATGTGGATCGTGGCATTTCAAATAATAAATATACAGATAAATGATGCCACTTGGAAGCCATAGAAAGATGTACAAAAATAATGATGTGTAAAAAGTATATAGAAAAATACACTTTGTGTTTGTTATTTGTTAAAATTTATTAATCAGTCTTGTTGATGCTTTAGTAAAACGTATTTGTACATATTCTGTAGTTCGCCCACACGTTACGAGCCGCCCACGAGTCAGATGATATAATCTACGGTACAATCCTACACCCACACATAGGGATGTGATCGCCTTTGTTGATTTTTTTTACCATTTATCAAGAAATACAATTTTGACATTACCTATGTACTGACGGTTATTAATTGACAGGCCTCGTGGCGCATTGGTAAAACTACCGGCTGCAGCAATGAGGTCGGGGGTTCGATTCCCACCCGAGCACAAATATTTGTGACAAATATGAATATTTGTGTGGTGTCTGGATGTTTCTCTATGTATTATAAGTATGTATTTACAAAAGAAAAGTATATATGTATTAATGTCCGTCATCTAGTATCCATAACACAAGCATTTAGTTGCTTAGCTTGGAACTAGAGGGCGCTGTGTGTATCGTGTCCAAGCTACTATTATTATTATTAATTGTGTCAGTTTCTGAAATTTAGATATCAATCATTTATAAAAAAGATTTCTGTTTGTTAAACAAACTGATGACTTTAAGATTTACTACCACAGCCCACGCACAGCGTTTCTGAATCAAGAAGAAACCAATGACTTCTGAAAACTGAAGGTCTAGACAACTTTACCTAATACTAAATCCTTTGCAGAGTGGGTATTGAACAGTGTGTCACAGTACACCATTCTCACATCCTCATTCGCTTCCATGACTTAAATACTTCTATCATGATTTTTTAACAGTTTTTTAAGTCCCTAAAAGTGTCCCTAAAGTGAATTTATGAATTTTCATTATCTATATATATAAAAGAAAGTCGTGTTTGTTACAACACTTATAACTGAAGAACGGCCACACAGATTTGGCTGAAAATTGGTGGAGAGGTAGCTTAGAGCCAGGAATAACACATAGGATAGAGAAAATAGGGATAAATTGCGAGTAAAATACTAAAAAATACAATTTAATTTTCCCATACAAACGATTTGTTTACACTTTGACACACAAGGCAATTTGACCTTTAAAAACATGCCATAAAGTTCATTGTTAGTAGTGTTAAACTAAAATCTGTGTTGAAATTTAAATAATCAAGCATTGGTTTGAAGAAGACATCACAGAGACGGTAACAAAAGCCAGAAATTGGATGCCATTTTTGTCAAAGTTGTTCAAGCTTACCACGAAGAACATGACAATGATTTATCAGTTCACATTGCATCTAATATGGATGAAAAAGATGTGGTGAGTCGTCTCTCTGATCAGTCCAACTTCCTCAAAGTGAAATTCAAGAACGGATCAATAAATTACGAGCACACATTTTGCCCAAATTTATCAATTTGTAACGATACCGTCTCTATTCTTCAATAGAAGGAACGGTTTTGAAACTAACACCCTGGCGACCATGATCGACAGGATACTGGAATAGCACCGCAAAGACCACTACTATTAGGACAAATCAAGACAATTAGGAGCAAAAACTTTAGTCAATATGGATAGTTTGGATAGGATGACTACTGATGATATGGGCAGGAAAATAATGGTGAGAGGAACATAAAAAGTTGTGAATGTTGACATTAGTCAAATAACTACAATTAGGTCTCGGTGATCCAGTTGTCGAGCACTTTGCTTTTGAATCAAGAAGTCACGGTTCGAACCCCCATTAGTGTGAGCTACGATTCAAATCCGATTGTGTGATAAATAAGAGGCTTAACAGCCGCTGCCTATACCTTCGGGTACATAAGGAAGTTATGTATGTTAAGTATGTATATATGTAACTACAACTATAAATTGTTATAATATACATTATGTGCTTATATCTGTTCTTCCCTTCATTCGGGCTGCAGTGTTATTGGGTCTACCCATGATAATTACAAAAATATAAATACTTAGCAAGTTTATCACTCTTTTACATAAGTATCTATTTATGGAAATTATAGCTCCCTAAAAATATTAACCATTTAACAAATGGACTTGTAATTATTGATAATATATTTCATAATAATAATATGAAAGCCATGTAAATGAAGTAACTTCTATCGAAGTTCACAACTCATTGATATCACTAATACTCGTGAAAAAAATTACTTTAAAAAAAAAAGTTAAACCAACTTGTAGAAACGTAACACCACAAAATCTTTACGTATTTGAAAACAGTACTTCTATAACTAAAAAGTGATAAATAACGTAATTTACTCATTTCTATACTTATTACATTATATTAAACAAAACGTAATACTTTAATAAAGTCATAATTTTTAGGGAGCTATAATTGCCATAAATAGATACTTATGTAAAAGAGTGATAATACTTGCTAAGTATTTATATTTTTGTAATTATTATGGGTAGACCCAATAACACTGCAGCCCGAATGAAGGCCAATCGTAGCCTGGAAACTATAGCAGAAAATAAAAAAACATTTTTACAGAATTGTGTTCTAACTCCTAATCGTTTAAGAGTTCTGTAGCTTCATCATCAGTACAGCAGTATCAGAAGTTGATTCAAGCATACCTCCCAAGAAACACGTTATTCCTGTATACTACTAAACAGTTTCTATCGACTAACTGCAGTACTGTCTCCCAACTCCTAACCGTTAAGGAGTTCTGGGAGTTCTTCATCAGCATAGCAGCATCAGGTGTATATTCAAGCTTACTTCACAAGCACCACGCTAGAAAAAAATCTTTTATTTCCTTATATAATGCTTTTGAGGCGAAACAAAATTCGCCGGGTCAGCTAGTTATTATTAAAATAAAAACAAATGTATTATTTTATGAAACGTTTCTTGAAAGTTAATTTAATTACAATCACGTAGCAGATACTTTATTTCTTAGAACAGTGCCAAGACTGTCAGAGAACAATCAAACTTTCCCCGTAAACCAATTAAGGTTATGAGCCCAGTTCTTAAGCGATTTCTTTCACTTACTATTTAATTAATTATACCTGTTGTATATGTATCAATTCAATGTAACGTATATTGTTATTTATTCTTATTAATTTTGGGGCAAATGAGTTTTTGTAAGTATTAATCACTTTTTTTAGGTTCTTTTTCTGTCTTATTCACATATAAGTCACACTAAAGACTCATAATTTCTACACATGAGTTGTGAGGACATTTTTTTAGCAAAACGGTGACATTGAATAAGATGATTCATTATGTTAAAAGTCATTCTAAATCTTTCCCCGTGCAAAGAGTAAAAAACCGATTCCGTAATCAAATCATCAAATATGACTATATGAAAAATATGTGAAATTATCGATGACTGAAGATATTGTGCCCATGTTTTAAAGTGTGAGTGTACATTGTCTAACAACTATATAAAATTAAGGATTTTTTGTATGGGATAGGAGGGCAAACGAGCAGGCGTGTCACCTGACGGTAAGCAACCAACGCCGCCCATGAACACCAGCAACACATATAGTGTTACTATTGCGTTGCCAACCTTTAAGGGATAGGGGATAGGAATGGATGGGGAAGGGGAGTGGGCCTCCGGGTACCTCTCTCACCGAACGAAACGCGGCATGAGCCACTTTACGTCGGTCTTCTGAGAGGTCGTTGTATTTCACCGGTCGAGCCGGCCTATTCATGCAGCGAACTGCTTGGCTCTACCACACCTAAACATATTTCTACGTTTGCTCCCGTTGGTACGTCCGAATATAGAATAATCCGGACTTCAGACATAGAAATTAGACCACAAGTAGTCATTCGATTTGATAATATGCCAATTGCTTGTTTAATATCCAAAAAAATAGTACATTGGTTCTTTCCAATAATTTTAACTAGTAATTCTCGTTAAGACGCAGTCAATTTTTTTTTATGTCGCCATGGGTATAGTAGGTATGTAATAAAAAATAATATGTTCCTTAAAAACATATTTGTATTTGTTTATTTTATTCAATTTGATAAAGTTTTTGTTTCTTTCGTACTTGGTCAAATATCAATCTATCGATAGGTCAGACTCTATACGCCGCATATTGTCCTCTGAGGGTTCGGAATTGCTGTCGACTTGTGATTGATACTTGTAATTCAACCAGAATAGAAAATCAAGGGTCCAGACAAATTTATGTCTGAATTTAAGTAACATAAGAAGAGGCCGGTTTGGTCATTGTTTTAATATGAACAAATTTCATTTAAAATCTTTAAAAATTTTACCAATTAATTCTAGTTAATAATTAACAGTGTACATTTAAAAAGTCGTTTACAAAGATAAGTTTTAAGTATCATAACAAATATTAAACACAACTTGTGTAAAAACGAGTAAGTTTCAGTAAATTGTGTTGGCAGAAGTAATTTATATTTCATTCCAGGTGTTCAGATGTATTTAAGCGAGAGTTTATGTCTGACTAATAATCGCTATCAATAAATTAACATTTCAGTAATGTTAGCTGTTTATATCATTGTTAGTTTCTCCTTGCATTCCGTGAAATTCATTTCTTACATAGAATAGCGTCATCATTAATAAAGAAGTTGACTTATCCTGCTTACAAAATACCAGTCAACTGTGACTCGGAGAAATGTTACCAAGTTATATACCTACTTAGTAAGTTTTGTAAATATCTTTACTTTTATGTGATAGGCAAACGTATTTGTTCAATTAAGCTAAGTACATTTCTGTGTCTAGTATATTTCTCAAAGTATAATGCGTCCTATTATCTTAATACTTAACCCTCTTTGCTTTCAGGTTTCTTTATCTACTCATTATATTTTTAATTTAATACACTTTGGCTGAGTCCTTGAGAACTTCGGAACGTCAATGCCACTTTGTGACGCGCTATAAGGCCGTCGGTGAACTGATAAATTAATAGTTTTGTCAACACAATGTATTTAATTGTACTTTTCCTTATATTTGTGTTTCCCGAATACATTTTTTTGTGTTGTTATCATGTTTTATTTATTAATGTTATAGCTAATTTATAGAATTACTTCGCAATATTTACATAATAAAATAACCTTCTGCTTCAGCGGCCAATCTCAAGCGGCACAAATACAGAAACCATGTAGGTGATTAAGTAATTAAGCAGTTAGGTGTGAGACTCTAGGAACATGGGGTCCAAATGCTCGTGCACTCTATAAAGATCCTATAAAGAGACTGAACTAGTATTCTTGCGACCAAAGGCCTGGTCTATTCATCGCTCAGAGGATTAGCATTGCCATTCAGCGTGGCAATGCGGCCAGTCTTCTGGGCACGCTGCCAGTAGACCGAGATGCGGAGAAATCAGGTTTCAGCTAGTTGTTTATTTGTATATATTGTATTTAATGTAATTGGTTTATTTCTTCTTACTATTATAAATAGACTAATTCATTAACATATTAAATACGATAGCGGTTTCAGCTTCATTAGAAATTTTGTGGTTTAGGATATATCGCGATTTATGTTTCTTTATTTGGAGCAGTCCATATAGTAACCCGAACCCAAAGCAATATTATAATATTACCCGACCAAAACTTCTGGTCTGTATTTTTTTTAAAAATCTATAACTCTGTAAATAAATTGTAAATATGTATAAAAGGTAAAAAAAGAGATAATGCTATTATTTCTTTGTGTTTCGCAGGTAATGTCTATATGTTTGTTAAAAAAATGGCTATTCTGCTATGTAGCTATGGTAGCGCCAAGCAGTTCGCTGCATGAATTGGCCGGCTCGACCGGTGAAATACCACCTTCTCTCAGAATATCGGCGCAAAATGGCTCATGCCGCGTTTTGTTTGGTGAGAGAGGTACCCGGAGGCCCACCCCCCTTCCCCATATTTTCCTATCCTACTACTTTAAAGGTTGGCAACGCAACAGTAACACTATATGTGTTGCTGGTGCCCATGGGCGGCGCAGGTTGCTTACCATCAGGTTATACACTTGCTGGTTTGCCCTACTATCTCATAAAAAAGAACCTCTCAGAATATCAAAGTGAAAGTGCATAAAGTGGTCGGCAGCACAATTTCGTCTCAGCAGTACTTAGTACCATTCAGCTACAACCCTCTGCCTCCTACGCATTCGTCATAACACTGGTAAACAGATCACAGATCAGACTATCTAGATACAACCCAGGACATACAAAACTTTCATTTGAAGTACCTACTTATTTATTTAAAATATAATTTATGTACAAAACGAAGTTTTTATCCCGACAGAACAAACGATTTCCTCGGGATAGAACTTGAAGCTGTTTAATATAACTGTGAAATTATCACAAAATATAGATCTTTTTAACAAAATATAATTCCTCCGGACTTAATAATAATAATAGTCTTTATTTGCACACCATAAACATGAGATCTTATAAAAACAAAAAGTACAGCAGTAAGTAAGTACAGTATCGCTTACAGCAATCTATTCCAGGCAACCTTTATGAGGAGATATATGCATAGAAGACGGGTAATGATTTAAAAATTATATTATTACGAACACAATGTATTATAAGACAAAAACTTACATATTTTCAATATCAAAATATATACTACATATATACTTAGATAAACACATAAATATAACATATATAAATAAATATATTTAATATGCATAAATAAAAACATACTTAAATAAACAAATACTATTAATAAACTAGTGTAATGTTAAATAATACTGCATAAGCTGTGACTTGAACGAGGTAACTTAGTGCGCATTTTATATGTGGAACAGTTATAACTTTTGCTAGTTTTGTTAGCTCCTTGTAACATGCATATGTATATATAATAGGTTGGGGAAAAAGTATTTTCGTATTTTTGTATGAAAAGTCAAGACATTTTTTTCAAAGTTTATTTACATTTATTTACAATATATATGTACCGTTTTGTTGAATAACTTTCTGGCATTTTGTGGGCAGAGACATTATCCCGTTACTGTAGAAACTTTGGGACTTCTGATAAAAAAAACGGGACAAATAGTTTTGGCAGTCCTCTCTTGAGGTCAACCTTACAGAACCTAAAGAATTCTGAAGAGACAGAAACAGGTGAAAATCTGAAGGCGCAAGGTCAGGGCTATATGGTGGATGCACTAGGACCTCCCAGTCGAACTCTCTTAATTTTTGCTGAGTGGCTAAAGATGTGTGTGGTCTAGCGTTATCGTGATGAAAGACCACACCCTTCCTGTTGATCAATTCCGGCCGTTTTCTCTCGACTGCTTCCTTTAATCTCATCAGTTGCTGGCAGTAAAGATCAGAATCGATGGTTTTGCCGGACGGTAAAAGCTCATAATGAACAATGCCCTTCCAATCCCACCATACACACAGCATCACCTTATTTCGTGTTAGGCCAGGTTTGGCCACAGTCTGTGAAGCCTGGCCAACTTTCGACCACGACCTTTTTCGCACGTTCTTGTCGTACGTGATCCACTTTTCATCGCCAGTTATCAATCTCTTCAAAAACGGCTCGGTTTCATTACGTCTCAATAATGAATCGCAAATGAGTACACGCTTCATTAAGTTTCTTTGAGTGAGCTCGTGTGGCACCCAAATATCGAGCTTTTTTGTATAACCAGCTTTCTTCAAATGGGTCAAAACTGTTTTGTGGTCAATTCCCAGTTCTTCAGCTACATCGTAACTACTAATATGCCGATCTTGCTCCACTCTTTCAAAAATGGCGTCCATTTTATTCGTAACAGGGCGACCAGAGCGAGGTGCATCTTTAACATCAAAATTTCCGGACTGAAAACGTTTGAACCAAATTTGTGCTACTCTTACTGACACTGCATCAGGTCCATAAACATCACAAATTTTTTTCACTGCTTGAGTTGCATTTTTGCCTTTTTATAATAAAATTTTAAAATGTATCGAATTTCTTCATTAGATTCACTCATTTTTACGGAGAGAAAAACAAATGAAAAATAGCGGGAAACAACTTTTTTTTATTTTTTTCTTTTCTTTATAATGTAACCTTTTTAATGTTACCAAAACCAGCCAGACACAAATAGTACAGTCAAAGAAATTTTATAATAAGTTTATACCTACGTTATGCGAAAAGACTTTTTCCCCGACCTAATATATATATATACTCCACCTCGACTTGGACTTACCCACTATAACTCATGTATATAATATATATATATATATATATATATATATTATACATGTCGTAGGTGTAGTCCAAGTCGAGGTGGAGTTTCAGGGTAGATTTCGATGTGTGAACAACTGTGGTAGATCCAACTGCGTGGATCCCGCATGAATTCCAGCGTCATTACGTCATAGTATCTGGACGACCACCACGTCACCTTTCACTCTTCATCTACTCTCTATCCCATCTTAAAGGTGTACCTAAAACAAAACATTTGTAAAAAAAAATCGCTAAAAAAGTTAAAGTTTGTCAAAAAAGCACTTTTAATTAGTATTTTTCCGCGTGCTCGGACGAAAAGTTTTTTGTCATGTCATATCTAAATAAAAAGTTGACTGCTTTAAAATACTACTGGTGTCCCGTAAATATTGTTATGTCATTTTTTCATTTAATTTCATGGTGATATACTATTAAATAATTGGACACCAAATATTGAAGCTGATTTTTGTAGAGTTTTGCTTAATGATTTGGCAAATTTCAGGATTCACAAGTTTTGCCTGTTTGTCTTTCATATATGGTTAGTACACTAGTTACGATAGGTATACTGTCATTACTTATTTTACAATAAAACACAAGCCGAAAATACCTTAGCGAGTCTGTGCGCCGGGGTTCTAACCTTCTAAATTAAAATCTACATGATTAACAACTAGGCTATCAAAACAACTACAAAAATGCCAGTATGACACAAATAATAATTTCGTATATGTTTTTCAAGCGTAAATAATATGATGATTTACTCAGCTGAATTGCAAATTTCGTTACAAGTTTGCTCAATTTGCTGACATTTGCAATTATTTCATAGTTCAATTGTTTTAACAGTTAATCGAGTCAATATTTCGAGTAATTAAATTATTCGTTGTTTACTTCGATTTGAAAATGTCACTATGCTAAAATAATATAGTCCCAATTGTAAAGTAACAGGTATGTGGTTTCATTATGGGAATGTATATGTCCTTATTATTCAGTATCTACTGGCTCCGATGATGGTCCCAAGTTCAATCCCAAGTGCACACCAATTAATTTTAAATCTATTCGGAAAGTATGTTTTATAAATTTCACTTAGAATGTCGAAGATTGATCAAATGGTGTTTTATGTAAGGAAATAGGCACCACCACTTACTCTATAAAATGAGAAAATTCACTACACCTACAGGTATATAGCGCGTAATGTTATAAACTCGGTATAACGAGACAATTCCTTGCTTTTCACAATAATATTTAAGGCGGAGAGACACCATTCCTTCTCATAGTACTCGCTCACACCTTATCATACTATAACAGACGTTCCGCTCTTTTCTTTTTGTCAAAAATAGTATATATATAAGTATATACTATTTGTAGGGTGTAACGGTGGTCATAAAGAGTGATGGAAGAGAATGGGAAAGGATAACATTTTGTGCACACCCTACTTAGTGTAGGATGAGTGCAAAATAGTGATGACGAAATATAAGTGTAAGCTCTACGAGATATAGTTGTAAATTTAATATTCCAAAAAAAAAATCCGCTTAGATATTAAGAGCACAAAGATACATGAACAGTAAATACAAAGGAAATCATTCTAAATAACGTATTAATTTAAATATTCAAACCGCAGCCTGCAGTTTAGATTAGTCCGGCTATTTGTTAATTACAGTCCCGAATTGGGTTTAGCGTGAAAAGCTTTTAATGCCTTTTGCATGTTTGATGTACACATTTTATGATCATTCAACAAGATGATGACAATTTATGTGTTTGATTTATTACAAAATAAATTACTTGAATATAATCTTTACTAATTTTGTTCATTTTTTAGCTATTGTTATTATTTTTTGCTATTACCCCCATGATAAATGTCTTTAGAGCTTTTATAAAGGTATTATTTTCATTTGAAAATGAACAACTCAGCAGATTAACCAACTATCAAACAATATCAAGGAACATCGATCTATAATAGCCGTTTTATTTTAAAGAACATTGGTTGAGATTAAAATAATTTGGAAATACAAATGTGAGACAGAAAACAAACTTTAATTAAGGGTAATGAAACCTGAACAAAACTAGAAACTGCATTGCATTGCCATGAATAGAACAACTTAAGCTTCTTATCTACTAATGTAGAGAATTCAGAACAAGACGGAGTTTTAAAATATTTTATTTAAGACAGTAAGAGAACAGAAATAGACAGCAGGAGCAATAAAAATTATAAAAAATTGTTTTCGGTTTAATACTCGGTAAAATGGTACGCTTGTTTTTTTTATTTAAAATCGGGTTATCTTTATTTGTTTGAACTGCAGCTTATATAGCAAACATTGCAGACTGTCGTACAGATTTTCAAACATAGGTTACAAATTAATTTTTTATATAGACAAATATTATCTGGAAGAATTAACCTTTAGCGATAAGGCATACAAATAGGTCTATGATGTACAAATAAAGTGTCTATGACGTTTGAACTGAAGACAAGATATAGAAAAAACTAACAACAAACTGGTATCACTTGTTTCTGAAAACCAATCGGATGACGGATCGATATGAAAACAAAAAAAAGACTAGCGTAAGGAAATAGTCATCAAATCAAATGAGTCGAAGACACTGCTTGGAAAACAATAGATACCATAGATAGAGAAGGACCATGTGAGACCTGTGTATCATGGTACAGGCTGATCACTACATCTAATATTTATGTTTAAATGAAGCTTTTGTTTCATAACTTCTGGGATAGACAATGTTAGCTGCAAAAATAACGATTTAAATTAATACTAAAAATAACATTTTCAACTAATTTAATTTAATTTTAAATTGAGCAAATAAAATCAATAAGTTTGATTAAAGTATCATATTGATAAATCTAATTTACAAAATAATTTATACAGACAGAGAAAGAGAGAAAGAGGTACAGAGAGGATTGGGTCAGAGTACGTGACAAGAGAACTTCACGAGTTGACAGTGGTCCGCTAAATTAATTATATTTTGGTACCTACTTCTGCAGCACCTGGATTACAAAGTTTCCGTTATGAATAATTAACTCAAATAGAACTTAATCATGAAAATTATTGTACTGGTCACATTTACTGTATGTAGAGGTAATTATAATATTGATTCTGACTTTTTTTTCTTGTCCATTGTTGGGAATGTCAGAATTGTAGTAGTTGAAATATATATTCTATAATACCAGAAAAATAAACTTTTGAATAGATGACTTGATTCTTGGATTCGATTAAAAATAAATATCACATTTTCTTGTAGTTTCACAAGAAAAGGCTTCGGATTGTTTTTGTTATAGTCTATGTTAACGCTATATTAAATTAGATGCCATTGAAATATCACCTCTGTTCATATTACAGGAGGGGTTAAGGCGTCACATATTTCGCTATACGCCGTATTTGTATTACAAAACCATAAAATTATCGCATTTGAGAGATTTGCTTAAAACTCATATCAAATATTTATTCGGTGTGTTCTATTCTCACAATATTCATGTCATTTGAAATTCAGGTCCCGAAACGTACGTTTCGTGTCCAAATAGGCAAGAACTACATATATGCAAAAAGTCAGATTGATGTCAACGCATTCATATAATTCTTACATACATACAAACACCCAGAGTTATATTTCAGAGCACCAATTAAAAACTTTCTTATACTAACTAAAAAGTAACAACTGGTGAGATTTCACAATTTGGTTTGCTTATTAATGAAAATTATAGTTTCCTTATGGCGGCTTACAGGGTTTTTTAAGAGTGAAGAGGAAAAAACTAGTTTCGGAATATTGCTGAATTGTTACGGTATCGATGACGTGAAGATTAGTTTAAATGCTATTCAATTTATTATAATATTTTAATATCAGAATAAAATATAATTAAAAATTTTAAAAAAATCTGATGTAGAATGTGTTTTAGTATTTTCTTTAATTACCAGTTAGGAAAGCATTTAAATTTGATGTACAATTTTAATTCTCAATTTATTTGCACCACAGATAATCAAGTCGCTTAATGTTTTTAATTAATACTTTTTCAACTTTGTTGTTAAAATTCTAATTGAAAATAAAAATAGTTTTATAAGTATTAAATTGCCAATGCTGACGACGTACTGATGTGTATTTGATTGCCAAAAAGTTATTCAATCAATTAGTTACAAAACCCAGTAACCAGTCTCGGTGGTCCAGTGGTAGAACACACGGCTTCTGATCCAGAGGTCCGGGCTCGAATCCTGACACTGGCTCACACCAATGACTTTTCGAAATTGTTTTCGGAAGTTATGTGTGATAAATATCGATGACTGAAAAACTTTGTGCGCAGTATGGCAATAGGTTCCCCACCTATTCCATTTGGGACGTAAACATAACGGCGAGTCGATGCTTAACAGCCACTGCCTACACCTTCGAGTAGAAAAAGGCATGAAGTTATGTTATGTTATAAAACAAAGTCACTTTCCGCTGTCTGTCCCTTTACATGCCTATAACTTTGAAACTACGCAACGGATTTTGATGCAGGTTTTTTTAATGGATAGTTTAGTTTCAACGGGGTGGTTTTTATCTATAATTCATGTAAAATGTATTAAAGAAAAATGATAATTTTCGAGATTTAGCACTTTAATTGCAAACGCTGACTGAACCCTAAGGGATAGATCGAAACAATGTTCTACATTATTAAACACCTTTAGAAGGTCTACAAAAGTCCGCGATGGCATATGTCTATCACGTCTATCATCTAGGGATGACCTACAATTATAAATTATAATTTTTAGTTCTTATTTTTTACGTGCCTGCTTTACGCAGATGACGCCGTGCTTCTAGCCGAATCGCCGTCGGACCTGCAAACACTAGTCACTACTATGAAAGATGATTGCATGATTAAAGGCTTGCAGTTGAATGCGACGAAAACGAAAGTAATGGTGTTTGAAAGGGAGGAATCCAGAACAGATGCAAGGATAATGGTTGATGATGTAGTGCTGGAACAGGTGAATGAAATTGTATATCTTGGATGCGCTTTTAGCAGAGATGGAAGGTACACCGCGGATGTAGAAAGACGAGTGGCGATAGGAAATAGCGTAAACGGAGTGTTGGGCAGATTCCTGGGCGTAAAAAATAATATTAGCAGAAAGGCCCAGTTAGCAATCCACAATGCAGTCCTGATCCCAACACTAACTTATGGAAGCGAGAGCTGGGTATGGCAGAGTGTGCATGAAAGTAGAATAAACGCGGTAGAAATGAGGGCTCTACGCAAAATCTGCGGAGTGACTCTCGCTGACCGCGTAGAAAACAAGGTTGTAAGGAAGGAAGTTGGTTTGAAAGAGAGTGTCGGTGTAAAAGTAAGAAAGGGCATGCTCCGATGGTTCGGACATGTAGAAAGAATGGTTGACGCAAGACTGACTAAGCAGATATACAATGCAAAAGCGGACGGATGTAGGAGTCGAGGACGGCCAAGACACACATTCCAAGACCAAATAGAACGTGTTCTGGAGGAAGGTGATGTTAAGAGCCTCAAAAACCGACGCGCGTGCATGAAAAGAGTTATGAAAGTCAACGAAGCGAGTGAGGTGTGTAAGAATCGTGCCCTATGGCGCTCTGTTCTCTCTGCCTACCCCGCAAGGGATTTGGCGTGAAGTTATGTATGTATGTATGTATTTTTTACGTAAAATAATGGCTTATTTACGAAGCGATTTTAAAAATTACAGCATTAATTTTTATCTAGTGAAGTATCTTAAAAAAATTTGGAAAATCCAAAAGTGCACGCCTCATAGCGGTCATTCACATTTAAAAAAAAAATCTAATACTAAATAAAAAAAATGTATATATACGAGTAGATATACAAATACACAGTCGTATTTTAGTTTTTTACAAATTATAATTAAACGACAGTACTTAGAACGCTAATATTAACTAGGAATCAGCCCGGGGTATAACTTCATATAATAAAAAAAAAAGTATTCCGGTATGATGAATTTTTCGACCAATTTCTCTGCCACATACATGGATCCATAACCACAGACTAACGGACGTCCAAGAATGATTGATTTTAATGTTATTATTTACTATGTTAAACAAAATAATTGTTTATAAAATATATCATATGTGCTAGACAGATTATTTAACTTGATATTAGTGCACTCATATTATCCTGTAAGTGTTATATTAGTGAAAGAACAGTCATTTGAGTTTCGAAAGACCGGATTTTTTGGCATGTCGGGTGTAGAGCACTACCTCACGCTCCGCTAATGAGGCGTGCAATAAATTGTACTTTTAATATACTCGTAGATCAATATGGCCATTTACGGCATGTAGTTTAAGCGAATATTTACGAAGATTTTAGAGTATCGTGTGAGAGAGTTCGTCGTGCAGTAGTACCGACCAAGACGCGTTCCGATAAGTAGCACAAATTGAACTTTTTAATATCCAAATTTGACTTATTTATGATGCGGAACAAAGTTCGACGGGTCACCTAGTTTACTTATATAACGTAAATATTCTCTGTAGCGATACTATATTATATCAGTGGTAGAGCCAAGCAGTTTGCTGCATGAATGGGCCGGCTCGACCGGTTAAATACCACGACCTCATTAAAGTGCTACTTACTGCTCAAATTTCACGTATTCTGTCTAATGTGACAACTACTTAAACGCTTAAGTAGCGCTTATATGTTTGAGTGGCGGTTCAGTATTCGGGCGATAGTGAATTAAATCGATCCTCATGCTACTACCGATAGTTTATAAAATATTTTTATTCCGTCACGCCTTTGATACCATTGAGTGTGAAGGCAGTGATCTACTAAGTGCACATACATCTGTTTTTGCTTGCGTGTTAGCCTGTTTAAATATTCACTCGCTCACAGGGACATATTCTTTTAAATATCTTTTGTTTATGGTGTACGTATTATCAAGTTTAGATTTCTTTACACCTTGGATATTTGATACCACCTTAGGATAGCTTATTTGTTTTGAAAATGTTTATCAGACTATTATTATGATTTTATTAAATTTCTATGAATTTACATAAGACGCTCGATAAGTCTTGTCTTAAAAAATATCATCAACATAATTTCGTAGATAAAATAATTCATTTGCATTGAAGCCCTTATTCGTCGTTGAAAATATGCACAGATAATAAATTTTCTTTATGAATATTAACATCACTTCCTTGGTACATAAATATATATTTAAAAAGGTAATTTTGGTACTTAAATTAATTTTATTTACGTATTTGTAGGGCGCATGTAATTAAAGCTGGAGTGTAAAATATAAACAAAAGATTGTACCTGATATTTTACAATATTACAAGAATTAACTATTACAATTAAATATTACAATTTATGTCGATGAATATGTTATCTAAACAAGTAATTATTTCGATTTAATTTGGACAATAATATTTGCACCTTAAAGAACGTTGATATTTAGTTGCTAAAATATTATTTAATTCCAAAACAATAGTTCTAAATATAATTTTAACGCTATAAATTAATGAATATAAATGGTATGAGTACCAAAAAAGACCTATTTCATTCATATAGAAATATATTATAAAATCCTCGACATTCCCTTTGTTCAATCGGTCCTGAAAAAGTTCTTTAGTAAATGTACAATAGACCGGAAGTACGTGCAGTACCACAGAAATAGATCAAGATAGAACGGCGAATAGGCGTGGCAAGCGTGCCAAAACCATGCACTATATTGCATGCTTTTCGAAACTCGCTCTCATTACGCAACGAGCGTTCCTGCCATGCGTTCAGGACGTAAAAAAATAGATAAAACGTCACATATATGCCTTATTATGCTGTGGCAAATTCTAAAAACAAAAGTAGTGGATCAAATATGAAAAAAGGAAATATTTCGTATGATCAGTAAGTACAGAAAATTAGTAGAAAGTATTTTTTTGAGATTATAAATTATTGTTTTACTTTTACTATGTTCAATAATTACGATCACAAGTTGTATATTTTTTCGTTATGATAAATATCCATTGCTGTCCGCATTCAACGCTCGTATACAAAAACATTGCGCGTATAAATTATACGCGTAATGTACGTCGAATCGAACGAAATACAGAATACACCTGCTAGTTGATCGCTGTGTCTGTTAATCGCTGTGTTTGGCCTTCGAATGTTAGAGATGGGCACTCCATGTATCGTTGAGTCTTAGGACTTATCGATAAATTAATTCAATAATAATTTGAGTATCAGCTCATGTCTTCCTTTGTCCCTACTTTATTCTAACACCACAAATTTCAACCAAAGTGCTTCGTAATTACATTGGCAGCAGTTTATTTGACAGTATAAGTTTTCACCAATTTGACCAATCGCCGATGGAAAATCATTTCGTTCTTCTCAAACGGGCAGTAACCGAGGTATATGTAGACTATTGTAGACGTTCGGCTTCGTTATTTAATCAGGACTGTGAGGCCAACCCTTACAAAAAGGCAAATATTTAATAAATATGTATAGTTTCAAGGACAGTATAATAATTATAACTAAATTTTATATACTGTTGGAAAAATATGTTTTAGGTTTTAATATGTCGGATTAAAGTATTTAACATGTTTTACTTTCTATGATTATCGTTACACAAAATCAATAAAGTTGGTAAAATATAAAAATAATAAAATTAACACACGTTGCCGATATTAACATCGATAATCTAATGTGTGTGTCTCCTAACTAGTCGCACCGCTCACAATGAAAATGACGTCACGCTGTGGGCGTGGTTTTTCAAAAAAGTGACACGCTCGAAATGTATGGAAATATGACATCGCGGCCGTTCTATCTTGATCTATTTCTGTGTGCAGTACTGTGGCAATTCTTTCTTACATTTTATATATTTCTTTCTTCGGTCTATTTCGTAAAATTAGCCAAATTCTAAGACGCCACTGAATGAATATTCGATAAGTGTTTAAGATTCCGAATACTTGAAAATTGAAATCAATTTAAGTCTGGAAGTATCATTATTAATGAGCCTCTTCACTCTTTTTACTCTGATATCCCCACATCAAAGCCTCGAAATGATACTCGGCTGAAACTTGACTCAGATGTTCGTGTTTGATATAAGAGTCAGTGCTGGATTTCAGTATAGTATTTATTTTGCCATGCAGTAGTGACGTCAGATCTTGTCTAAAATGAACTAAGATTTATTTCCTTTGAGCAATGTGGGCACTATACTTAACGGTTTGACGGACACAGTTAAGATTTACTTTAGCAATATAAATACGAGAATTATCATTTAAAATAAATGGTGGCTTGCAGTTATTATTATAGAAGGGCTTATTTATTTTGTAATTCCATAATTTCGTGATCAGCATGAATCATCTTTAACGGTATTTATTTTTGTTCTAAATAATGAATAGTATTAATTTCGAAAGTTAAGTGTGACAAATATCGATGACTAAAGACTTTGTGCCTGGTATGGCGATAGGTTCGCCACCTATTCCACTCGGGACGAAAACATAACGGCGAGTTGAGGCTTAACAGCCACTCTCTACACCTTCGGGTAGAAAAAGGCGTGAAGTTATGCAATTTATTTTAGTAAATAAATTGCTGCTGCAATGTCAAGTCTTTTATTTCAGAATCGGGATACGAAACATTAAGCCACCGACAAACCGTACAAAATATAATATATTAAACTATTCCTTACAACGTTCGAAATTTCTAACACACACTTAAGGTTTAATGAACGGTTTGAGTGCACTTGTGCCTACAAAGGTATTACCTGAAATATTACTGAAAATTGAAGGCCGGACCCACACAAACCTTCCAACTCCCTGCACAATTTACACTCGGTCTATCCTTAGTTATTATTAACGCATGTATTCGTGCCTGTAATTAGTGCATTATTTAAAGGGAGTGCTGCCATATCAGGCCATTGGTTACGAGCCACGCCAAAGGTCAACTCGAACAAATACATACAGCGCTATATTTAGCAAAGTAAATAATTTATCTAAACTTTCACCTGACTTCATTCGAAAGATAAGTGATGTTTTATTTTTTTATAGGAAGGATAAACGAGTAAGCGGATCATCTGGTGGCAAGCGACGCCTCCAACACCGAGAGGGTCGTAGTTGAGTTACGGACCATTAAGTGGGAAAGGAAGAAGGTTAGGTAGAGGGTAGGGGTGTGCCTGACGCAGTAGTCAGGCACACCCCTACCCTCTACCAATATTTTAAAGTATCATTAGAGTATTCTTAATATAAAACTACAAGTAGATGTTAACAGTTAAAATCTTTGGTTTATTCTAAAAGTTAATTCGAGAACAAGATAATCAGTTACGTTTGTCATATCTCTAGTCCAAGTATCTGAAAACCGCGAAGTCAAAGTTAGCTGCGATATTTATGTTAGAATTTCTGCAGCAACATTAAATATAAAAACAGTAAATTTTGTACTTTGGAACAATATTAATTGCGATGTTTATGTTTTCATGTTAGTCAATATTATAATTAACCTAATTACAAATTTGTGTAAATAAATGCTGCTCTCAAATGTTATTTGGTTTATCCAAATGTAATTGGATAGCAATTAAAAACAACAAGAAAACATACCAAAGTTAAATAATTCAAATTGAAACAACGCTCCTTTGTTTAAATAACCACAATTAATTTTGTATAATTACAGAAACAATGATTTAAATTTTGAAACAATGTTTTTAATTATCATCATAATATAGCTAAACACACAAATATTTAAGCGTGTAATGGCACCGTGGGAATGAATGGGCCAGCCCGACCGGTGAAATAACACGACCTCTCATAACGTCGACTAATGTGGCTCCGGAGGTCTAACTTCCTTTTCCCCTTTGCATCCCACTTCTGACCCCATCCTTAACATTGTAAGGGTCGACAACGCAACTGTTACTCTATCGGTGTCCAGGTGTCTATGGGCGGCGTTTATTGCTTGGCATCGGGTGACACGTCTGTACGTTTATCCTCCTATCGCAGAAAAAAAAGTAACTCTGATCCTAGAAATATTCAAATGAGACGGATCCACACAGTAGGCGGCATTAATGGCTAAAAAAATACCACTATACCATATGCCGGTAAAATCCCATTACCTCTCAGTTTCATCTAAACAGTATCTAGTGGGCCACCTCCTTTCTCCACCGTTCCCTATCTCCATGCTCTTCCCCTTCTATATCCCTCCTTAAAGACTGACAACACGAGTGTGATCGTCGCGTTTTTGCAGATATTGATGAGCGGCGGTAAGTCACTAGTGACTTACAAATACGTGACCCACATGCTTGCTTGTTTGCCCGCTGTATCATAAAAATAAGTCAGAAATATTTCGATTATTTTCAAATTCACCACTAAATTGAATATTTAAAATTTTAAAATAAGTTGAGTATTACATAAGAAACTTCAATAGGGTTTTTAATATTTTTAATGCCATCAATAATGCGGTTCTGCTGTGTCACATTGACTATTAAAAAACTCATAGACTCCAAAATACATATATCCTGTATACAGAGAATAGCAACTATTATTAAATTGTTATAAGTGGGCAGGCGAGCAATTACAAACCCACGCAAAACAAATGAAAATAATAGTGGGCTGACCTAAATTATTAATTGACGCATCGTCGCGAAATCACCGTAGGGATCGCTACATTGAGTAGTAGCGTGAATGATAAGGCTTCTTTGATAGAAAACATTATGATGAGCATCAAATCAACTTATATTAATTGTTCTTTCACGGATTCTAATAGCATTTTATTTAAAGTTCTTAGATGAATTTCAATATGAATAAAAACTACAATTTTCAGGCCTTTTTATGCATATCTTTTTATATACTTAAAACTATATTACATGATATATATATTTATTGTACAGGAATATTTTCATTTACTTTTAATTTTACATATTGAATGTATACTACCTGATATATGATTGACATAACAATTGCGTTTAAGAAATTAAACATTGTTTTATCATTTTCGGAGATATTCAAAATGTGAAACGTTAGTTCAAATAACTTAAGGTCGAGCGAGCACCTGCGTTCATTCAATTTAACTTTTGCTGCGCCAGAACGATAGTTATTTTTATATAATACTAGCTGACCCGGTGAACTTTGTTCCGCATCAAAAGTAATAAATGAGTAAATTTTGGATATCATGAGGATCAATTTGTGCTATTTATCGGCTTTAACTGCTGTCCTGCTATATAATACTGCAATATCTTCGAAAATATTCGTTTAAATTGCATACTGTAAAGAACCAGGATCATCTATATTATATGCACAATCTATTTAAGACACTTAATTGCATAAAAATTACTGCTGTAATGTTTAAAATCGCTTCATAAATAAGCCATTATTTCTCGTAAAAATTAAAAAATTAAAAATGGTCATTGTGGGTAAGAGATAAACCTAAGAGATAAACATATGCCCACGCGGACTTTTTTTTTGGTCCTGCTAAAGGTGTTTAATAATGTAAAACATTGTTTTGATCTATCACTTAGGGTTCAGCCAGCTAAATCTCGAAAATTATCATTTTGTCTTTGCAACATAATATATGAATTATAAATCAAAAGTTCATGCCATGCAAAACATAACTTCACGGCATTGTTACCCGAAGGTGTAGGCAGCGGCTGTTAAGCCTCGTCTCGCCGTTATATTTACGCCCCAAACGGAATAGGTGGCGAACCTATTGCCATACCGGACACAAAGTTTTCTGTCATCGATATTTATCACACGTAACTTCCGAAAATTTCGAAAAATCATTGGTGTGTGCCAGGATTTCAACCCACTACCCAGCTACTGCGCCACCGAGACTGTTTTAAATCTAAAAGTCTACGGTTTCTAGAGAATGTAGAGTTCAAGTCTAGAATTATTTTTTTGCGTAAATGTATTTTGAATTAGATTTTAACGGTTCAAACAGTTATAATATTCTCTCAAAAGGTTTTTAAAGTGAATAATCTTGTTTTAGTTTGGAGCTGCCCGCAGTATTAAAAAAATTCTGATTTCAAGATAAGAAATCTGTGTGAAATCATCATTGTTTACGAATTTTCGTTAGAATGTGAGTGGGTAGTAGTAATAATCCTGTAGCTGAAGCTCAAGAGATAAACTAGATGCCTTAAAACCGTAAATCTGGCAAGATTGATGACATTATCCCGGACGGGGCACCTACTTCAATAACGCCTTCATTTCGTATTTCACTGTACCTGCATATTGGTTGTTATTTTTTCCTTATATTCGAGAAATCGCTGTGCATTTAAGAAGTAGCCTAATTGTTAAACCCGATACTAATATCGGATGAGTGGTTGCTTTGTGACGTCATAACAGTCATGTACAGAACAAACAAGTAGTTTAACAAAGCGCCCTATTATATATCAAAAAACGATATATATAGGTAAATAAATTTATATTTGGCTTCAAATTTGATCGAATCGAGTTTATACGGTTGAAGATTACAATAATTCAAAATATATTTACTAAATTTGCTATAGAAACCGTATCTAAATCTTTCCTATATATTTGCAATAAACAGTTCAATCACTCCGAATGTCAGGAACAATCGCGAGTCGAAGGACCACATATTCTTTGGGAAAAACGTTAACCCTAATAAGAAGGGTAAAAAGACCTTAAAATATTGCTTTGAGAATGATAAAAGTAATTTATTCGGATGATATACTCACCTAATTGGTGTCGTAAATTGATATGCAGCGGCTTCAAATGTCTCGCTGGACCAGTGGTCGAGCTGCCCGCTTCTAATCTAGATATCATAGGGTCGATTCCGGGCTTACACCAATGATTACTCGGACTTCTTTTCGGAAGTTATATGTGATTAATATCGATGACCGACAACTTAGTGGCTGGTGTATAGCAATAGGTTCCGCTACCTATTCCATTTGGGACGTAACGATTCGACAAGAGGAAGGGCATGAAGTAATGTTATGTTGGATAGTTTAATGGACATAACTTCAGCCCCTGGCTGGTATGTGGTAGTTCATTGTGGATTATGCTTAGTAAGATATTATATTGAGTTTTCCTTGCAATTTTCAAGAAACTACGTAGTAAATGCTATGTTAAGTGAAATTTAAATCAGAGATTTTACGTGCAGGTTATGCTGAAGTGAGACGTCATACACTCATATAGATAATGTTTGTTTTTGATATACTTAAAATATCATATGACATCAGACACTCCAATAGTTTGCTTACATAATAAAGTAACATTTAGCAAATTACTTTCAAAACTTGTTCACTACCACAAATTAAAAGTAACAAATCACTCCTAAAATTAAAGGGAATCTAACGACAATACTCAATCAAAAGTCCTTTATAAGTTGGTGGACATCGCCCTCCTTCTAGTGCAGGCTTCTATTCCGCTCAAGAGAATTCTATATATTGTCAGATCTTATTTCAATTACCTTCCAATAATGTACATATAACAGGTAACAACCTTCTACTATTACAAGACCTACAGGTCCTTGCACTACACTTGATACATAATTGAATTATTATAATATTTATATTTGTATTTCGACAAACAAAAGTTATGGAATACGAATGCAGGTGGTCAGAAAATCACAGTTGTTCGGAAATTCACGATTCACGAGGGCCGACACAAAACGGTCCGCCGTACGTTGCGACGCTTTATAGCCGAGAGGTAGAATAAGCTTTTTTATGCCCCAAGATTTGTTGTATATATAATAATACACTTATATATGGAATAAAGATTGTTTCGAATGATATTTAGATAAGTAATTTTTTAATAAATTTAATCAATAGTCTCGGTGGTCCAGTGGGAGAGCACACGGCTTCTGATCCAGAGGTCCGTGTTCGAATCCTGACACTGGCTCACACCAATGACTTTTCGAAATTGTTTTCGAAAGATAAATGTGATAAATATCGATGATTGAAAACTTTGTGCCCGGTATGACAATAGGTTCGCCTCGCCACCTATTCCATTTGGGAAGTAAACATAACGGAGAGACGAGGCTTAACAGCCGCTGCCTACCCCTTGGGGTAACAAAAGGCGTGAAGTTATGTATGTATGTAATCAATTTACAGAATTATATTGAGGGTTGATTTGATAGATTTTTTTTTCATTCAGTTTGGTTAAAGTTTAAAAGCCACACTGCCTTTTCTGTAGTGTGAATTGAAGTACATATTTAATAAATACACACACAATGATTGGCATTCAACATAAATAGTAATTGAATTATTTTAATGCACGGATAATAAATGGCTTTACGTCTTCAAATTTTGAGCAGGTCTTGAGAAAACCTTTGGGTAATAGTAGCCCGAGACTGCTTTATCATTAAAACTACCATACCCTTTTGTCAAATTGAAGGTTTAACTGCTCTTTGCTATCCATGATCTGTCAAAGATACAGCCTATCAGCCTATTACTCTATACCCTCTCAGAAACTAAATTGAACTCCTTACGGCGAAACCTTCACCGATATTTGTATTGCTTGTTACCATATCAAATAAGTTATTATTGTATTTACCAGTTATTATTTATATATGTTGATTTAAACTGCTACTAATGAATTATCCTTAAATTGTTATATATGTCTACAGAATAAATAATAAAAAAAAACAAGCTGTAGGTACTCATTCCGTAGGAGTCAGACAATATTTATAATTTGCGTAAATGATTAAGAACAACATGTATCTCAGTGGCAGAGTTACGCTGTTCGCTGTATGAATAAGTCAGTATGAACGGTAAAAACCACGACGTTTAGATAAAAAAGGCATACTATCTTACACTGCGACCTTCTGATGATTGCAGATCTCTATGGCCGGCGCTAATCTCTTACCACGGAGTGACCGGCTTTTTCTCTTTTCCACGAAAATGGAATTATAATATTGTACCGAACATTAATGCCCTAAATTTGATTTACCATTTTAATAAATATGAAATTATATTTTATAGAATGTAACTTAAGAAGAAATGCTGAAAATCAATCAATATATTCCACGAATACGCCACTTAGTTTAATAGAACCACGTAAGAAAAGTTACTCAAAGATAATTACTCTCTTAATTAGGTAAATTACCTTCCATTTATTGATTATAATGTATAAGAGTGGAACATCTGCATTCTTTTAACATTCGGTGGTGTAGTGAAAATTCATCATTGCATCCCTGAATCATAAGTCTCAGATTCGAATCGGGTTGCCGCACCAATTATAGTTCAATTATAGATATTAAATATCGATGATTGATAAAATTGTTACAATACATTTATTATTTTAAAAGAAAACTTCTGTGAGCTATGGTATCGTTACATAACTGTTTTTGCTGCTGCAAAGGAAGGGGGATGTCCAGGGGATCGGAAAGAGAACAGGCCTGCGCATACCTTTCTCGTATTCATTATTAACTCTTATTTCACCGATCAAGCCGACCCATTCTTGCAGTTAACTGCATGGCTCTACCTATGTAAAAAGTTTGAGGTGCTTCATGTATAAATAATATTTGTCATCACTTGTGACAAGTCGATTCAATTTAATTTTAGTCTGCAACGAGAACAGACATAATTCTGCCTTTATAACTAATTAAGAGTGGAACTCATTATTATTAAATTATTGTAAGTAAATTATTTGTTATATTCAAGTTTGGACAATTTATAATCTACTTCTAGACTTGAATTTTACGAGTTAATTATATACTCGACAAAAATTTAGCTCGGAGGGAAAGTTAAAGATAAAATCATTCTCAATGTAAAGTAACCTTTATATAGCAACAAATTTTCTAGAAGATTCTTAGAACTTTGGAAGATAATTATCTTTCTTTGTAAATGTAAAGGATTTAAAACACGAGTCTGAGCATCCGATCAATATTTTAAAATGTATATAAGTTGATTTTTATAACTCTATACCTCATTCTATCGTAGAAGGCAGCGGATGTTATGCATTAATTCGCACAATTTGTGGGTCACAATTGGAATAAGTGGCGGAACGTAACAGTGGTAGAGTCCTGCAGTTCGCTGCATGAATGAGCCGGCTCAACCGGACAAGGACCCTTTTGGAATATCGGCGTGAAGTGGCTCGTGCCGCGTTCTGTTCGGTGAGGACGGCATCCGGTGGCCCGATTCTCTTTCCCTTTCCTTTCCTCTCCTACTCCCTAAAGGGACGGCAAGGCATCACGGTGTTCATGGGCGGTGAGTAGTTGCTTACCATCAAGTGACCCACATGCTCGTTTGCCCTCCTATTCCATAAAAAAGTCATCAACATGTATCACAGAACTTCTGAAAAGAACACCGAGAACTTATTAAGATGAGTCAGGATTACAAGAGATTCCTCTTACCGTCATCATCATCAGCCCATGTCTGTCCACTGCTGAACGTATCCCCCTTAACGCCATAACTCCCGGCTCTGCCTCTAACATCCAACGACTCCTTGCGGTTTTCACTAGATCGTCGGTCCACCTAGTGGGGGGACGGCCTACGCCGCGCAGTCCAGTCCGTGGTCGCCACTCTAGAAACTTTCTTCCTCATCGTTCGTTGGTTCTTCGAGCGATGTGCCCTGCCCACCTCCACTTCAGCGTGCTAACTTTATGGACTATGTCAGTTACCCCCGCACGTCTACGGATTTCCGTTTCGGATTTTTTCTCGTAGAGAGATACCGAGCATAGCCGTGGTCTTGAAATGCTGGCCTGGAAGCTCAAGGTCGCTCAGCGTGCTATGGCGCTCTATAGCAGACCTTTAAAGACCACGTCTTTTTTCCATACGTCATCGCTGGCAACACACACTGGTCATAGTTTTTAGGCACTGACGTATTTTTGAAGAGAAAGAAGAAAAGATATCCCTAAGCTTCCCGAAAGCTGCCTTCATTAAACAATTAGCCAGAATTATTATTTTATTTATATTGCTTACTAATTTTCCAGACTGCAACTGCCATTCCAGTTTATCAAAAATGATTTAGGATGAGTTGTAATTAAATAAGAAATCTATCATACTTTTTATCGTCAGTCTAAAATTATTAAACATAAAATTTCTTTCGAAAGGTTTCAGTGATTTACCCGTGGGGGCGAGACAGATATACTGAGTCATTGTCCAATTTATAATAATAATAAGGTTGTAATATTTTATTAAATTTATTTGTTTCAATAAGAATCACATAATTTTTAATCAACATTGGAAATACATCAAAACTATTGTGGATGATTTTAAATGAGGTTCAATTATATAAATTTAATAATGGAAATAATTGTATATGACAATCGACAAGCACTGCTTAAACTCTGCTTTACATTACCTATATAGTTCTAATAATGACCACTATTATTAATACAACCAGTTCAGTACATAAAACATATAAAACGATCTAAAACATAAACATCGGTCCACTTGCCAAGAAATGGTTTTAATAAATGAATTATACGAATTAAACACCTGGTTAATGTACACAGTGGAATTATTAATTAGGCCTTAATAAACAACGGCACGGTAATTATAAAACGTTGGTTATATTTCCTTGTTATTTTTAACTGTTCTCGAAAATGTATTAGAGTTGTTGTTTACTGAAATCTCTTATTTAAATAGTTGTTACCTGCCGATTTGCACGCATCAAAATATATTGCAGCTTGCTTACTGTCTATACTTCGTCATAAACATAACATAACATAACATAACTTCACGCCTTTGTTACCCGAAGGTGTAGGCAGCGGCTGTTAAGCCTCGTCTCGCCGTTATGTTTACGTCCCAAATGGAATAGGTGGCGAACCTATTGCCACCCCGGGCACAAAGTTTTCAGTCATCGATATTTATCACACTTAACTTGCGAAAACAATTTCGAATTGGGTTTTTTTTTATTCTAGCAAGTCCAGTTATACAGCTGCTGCCTAAAAATTTCAGTAAATTAGTTAAATATCTTAAATGATCCAAATTATTCGCATTATAACAAAATTTGTTGAAAACAATTAAAGCATCAGGTTTACGATGTTCGGAACAGTCCGCTCTCAAGTAGGTCATTCTAGTATATACCTAAAAAGCTCACGGTAGTACAGAATATACAATTTTATTCTGGAATAATAAAAACTTTTGTATTTGATGTCCGGCTCGACAAGGACCATACTCGAGTCGATAGCACTTCAGATTCTACGTACTTGTTTGTGAACGAAGTGATGTTGGATTGTCATACGATTTATATTAAAATTTGTTTTATAACAAGAATCATGTTCTTAAATAGTAATCAAATATATGTACTATTTAGATTTGCAATAAAAATTGCTTTATATTTTCAGACGATGTTTATGTAGAAGATTTTTCTGAAAAATCACCTTAAGTATAACTCCATTTATTCAGTAATCTTTCTTCTTATTCCTCTCCCAATAGTTTTTTTTAGAGTTAAATAACCTTGTCCACACATTAGCATATAACTGCTCACCTTTTAGTCGTGCAGTTATAAAAACACCACCAAAGCTACTGTTTACATCGTGGTACCTAGTTCAATGTCACTTATTTCAGTTCATTGGGCTCAACACCCAACACAGGTTATTTCAAGCGCTCCGTTTTATAAACATCTAATTGGTTGGAAAATTTTAACAACCGACGATGTTCGGGACACTGTTCAATACAAACATATCATAATTTTAGATTTCCATAATATGTGATTTTTAAAATCCACTTCATGTCAAAATCAAAGTCAATTATGCTTTATTTTTATAGATCTTCACAGACACTTAAAAATAGTCAAGAAGTACAGATTGAAAGCATTATTTAAAATAAAATACTAAGCAAAATACTAAACACGAGCGCTTGAGGAAAGTGTCTCCGTGGAACAATAAAAAAACACGGATGCAATCGCCACGAGCGGCCCGATTCCGAATGTACGGGCTATCATGAGAAGAATCGGGCAAACTCATGTGCCAAATACTCTTTTCAAACCATTTGAAATAAATAACAATACTATTATCACTACTGAAAACAAAGCAGTAGGTTAGTGAATAAAAGGTGTAGCAGTCAGAATACACGACAGTCACAATTAAGACCCAACCAAATTAAAATCAACGTCCTACATGTTAACTAAGAAATTCTATGCGATCATAGTAGTCGAGCACAAATGACGCGACACCCTTTAATTAATTAGGAGTGGTAACGTTGAGCAACAAATGTGGTGAATAATAAAATTTATATGTATCTTATTATAGAATGTATGTATATGTATCTTATGTAGAAAGACGAGTGGCGATAGGAAATAGTGTAAATGGAGCGTTGGGCAGATTCCTGGGCGCAAAAAACATTAGCAGAAAAGCCCAGCTAGCAATCCACAATGCAGTCCTGATCCCAACGCTAACTTATGGAAGCGAGAGCTGGGTATGGTAGAGTGTGCATGAAAGTAGAATAAACGCGGTAGAAATGAGGGCACTACGCAAAATCTGCGGAGTGACTCTCGCTAACCGCGTAGAAAACAAGGTTGTAAGAAAGGAAGTTGGTGTGAAAGAGAGTGTCGGTATAAAAGTAAGAAAGGGCATGCTCCAATGGTTCGGACATATAGAAAGAATGGTTGATGCAAGACTGACTAAGCAGATATACAATGCAAAAGCAGATGGATGTAGGAGTCGAGGACGGCCAAGACACACATTCCATGACCAAATAGAACGTGTTCTGGAGGAAGGTGATGTTAAGAGCCTCAAAAACCGACGCGCGTGCATGAAAATAGTTATGAAAGTCAACGAAGCGAGTGAGGCGTGTAAGAATCGTGCCCTATGGCGCTCTGTTCTCTCTGCCTACCCCGCAAGGGATTTGGCGTTGTCACGTTGAGTGACAAAAGTGAGTTATAAAATGTTCATTTGTCACTTAGTGAATATGTAAGGAATATTATACAAAAATTAACTTTAGTTCTAGCGCAGCAAAAGTTAAATTGAATGAACTCCGGTGCTCGCTCGACGGGAAGTTATTTGGACTAACGTAAGCACGAATATCAACTTAACATTATAAAGATGTCGGAAAATTATAAAACAATGTATAATATAAATATCTCACATGCGTTTAATTCGGTCATGGAAAGTCTATCGTGGCCGTCGGCACATGCATTTCCTTACTTTTTTGTGCGTGCGTGCGTACTCAAATAACTGGACTAACTTCATATTGCGTAACCATGAGGTGGATTTTAAAATCACTTATTGTAAAGATCTAAAAGTATGAAATGTATCTATCCAGTAGTATCCCGAACATCGTCGGTTGTTAAAATTTTCCAACCAATTAGATGCTTATAAACGGAGTGCTTGAAATAACCTGTGTTGGGTGTTGAGCTCAATGAACTGAATTAAGTGACATTGAACTAGGTTCGACGATGTAAACAGTAGCTTTGGTGGTGTTTTTATAAATGCACGACTAAAAGGTGAGCAGTTATATACTAATGTGTGGACAAGGTTATTTAAATCTCCGAAAAAAACTATTGGGAGAGGAATAAGAAGAAAGATTACTGAATAAATGGAATTAACTTATTTTTGACAGTGGTAGAGCCAACCAGTTCTCTGCATGAATGGGCCGGCTCGACCGGTGAAATACCACGACCTCTCAGAAGACCGACGTAAAGTGGCTGATGCCGCGTTTCGTTCGGTGAGAGAGGTACCCGGAGGCCCACCCCCCTTTCCCCATCCTTTTCTTTCCCCTATCCCTTAAGGTCGGCAACGCAACAGTAACACTATATGTGTTGCTGGTGTCCATGGGCGACGTTGGTTGCTTACCATCAGGTGACACGCCTGCTCGTTTGCCCTCCTATCCCATAATAAAAAAAGTTGTAAATGAAAAAAATATATATATATTTATTTCATTATAAAAAATCTTCTAAATAAACATCGTCTGAAAATATAAAGTAATTTTTATTGCAAATCTAAATACACTCGAGAGCAATGAATCCGGGTCACTTAAAGAATCCTAAAAATCTCGGAAACTAAAAATGCTAGGTTAATGCAATAAATTGTATTTAATAGACAATGTAATACTCCTTAAATGAAGGTATTAAAACTTCTTAGTTATTGTAAAGTTATATCATAAAAAAATCAAATTTGAAAAAGGGCCACTTTCGAAGATGGAACTACGAAATTACAGCATTTGGTTTTGCTTTAGTTACGCCTGAAGAATGCACCAGAATACTTACAATGCTGGAAACCGGCCGGAGTCAGCGCGATACAGCCAGGACTGTTGGTGTGTCGCTGTCAACAGTACAAAGAGTTCTCCGACGTTACGAAGAAACTGGTTCTAACCTACGCAGACCAGGAACGGGCAGAACCAGGTATACCACAGCACGAGAAGACCGATACTTGGTGAACACCATGCTTCGAAATCGCTTTCTCACAGGAACTGAACTCACCAATCAGTTTCGACGCCTCGGAGGAAGTAACCCAAGTGCATGGACAGTAAGACGTCGGCTTGCTGAATCTAACTTAAAACCCCTTAGACCTGCAAACGGCCCTAAACTGGAGCGTGGGCATCGTATTTCAAGACTAAGATATGCCCAGAGCCACGTAAATTGGAGTATTGAAGATTGGTCAAAAGTTATGTTCTCCGACGAATCAAAATTTATGCTCTACAAGCACGATGGAAGACACAGAGTGTATCGAAGACCAGGGGAAAGATTCAAGCAAGCATGCATCGAGGAAAAAGTAGCCTACGGTGGTGGGTCTGTACTTGTGTGGGCCGGAATTTCTTCTGAAAGTCGCACAGAGCTGGTGATCATAGAAAACGGCTCTTTAACTAGCGTAAGATATGTGGAAGAAATCCTCAATGATCACGTTGGTCCATTTATGGTCAATTTAGGTGAGGATGCTATATTTATGCATGACAATGCCCGACCTCATACAGGTAGGATTGTGAATGACTACCTTCAAGAGATGAACATTACTCGTATGGAGTGGCCAGCGCGCAGCCCGGATATCAACCCGATCGAGCATGCTTGGGACGAGCTAGGCAGATGCGTAAAACAACGAAACCCTCCCCCAATCACGCTTCGTGAGCTCAAAATTGCTCTCACAGAGGAATGGGAGAATATTCCCCAAAATCGTATAAGGAACTTGGTGTACAGCATGCCAAACCGCGTAAACGCAGTAATGGAAGCACGAGGAGGCAATACGAAGTATTAAAATTCAAGAAAATCGTAATAAAGTTCAAAAATTTCATGTTTCCTATTTTTGTTTTAAGGAGAGATCAGCAGATTTTTTCTTTATGTAATTTTGTGTTAATAAAATGTATGGTGACTCATATTTTTTTTACTTTCATTTAAGGAGTATTACATTGTCTATTAAATACAATTTATTGCATTAACCTATCATTTTTAGTTTCCGAGATTTTTAACTTTCTTTAAGTGACCCGGATTCATTGCTCTCGAGAGTAGTATATGCATTTGATTAATATTTAAGAGCATGAGCATTCTTGTTAAAAAACAAATTTTAATATAAATCGTATGACAATCCAGCATCACTTCGTTCACAAACAAGTACGTAGAATCTGAAGTGCTATCGACTCGAGTATGGTCCTTGTCGAGCCGGACATCAAATATAAAAGTTTTTATTATTCCAGAATAAAATTGTATATTCTGTACTACCGTGAGCTTTTTAGGTATATACTAGAATGACCTAATTGAGAGCGGACTATTCTGAACATCGTAAACCTAATGCTTTCATTGTTTTCAACAATTTTTGTGATAATGCGAATAATTTCGATCATTTAAAATATTTAACTAATTTATTGAAATATTTAGGCAGCAGCTGTATAACTGGACTTGCTAGAATAAAAAATCCCAAGGAATTCCGAGAAGTTAATGGTGTGAGCCCAGATTCGATCGCATCACTTCTTGTTTCAGAAGTGGAGTGATTGACATTCAGATCAGTAAGACGAGATCAGCTTTCTTTAATTTAAGATATATGTTTATATTCTTGCTACTACGGCCTTTGTTCAGTAATAATTGCCTGAATGTGGGTGAAAGTTCAATCATCAATCACCAATTAATCTCTATAAATTCAGCACGTACAAATCAGCACAAGTTTAATAATGTCGTATTTCTCGGTAAAAGTCTCTGTGGTCCAGTTGGTCGAGCACACTGCTTCTGATCCCGAGGTCCGGGTTCGAATCCTGACACTGGCTCACACCAATGACTTTTCGAAATTGTTTTAGCAATTTAAGTGTGATAAATATCGATGACTGAAAACTTTGTGCCCGGTATGGCAATTGGTTCACCACCTATTCCATTTAGGACTTGAACATAACGGCGAGACGAGGCATAACAACCGCTGTCTACACCTTCGGGTAACAAAGGCGTGAAGTTATGTATGTTAAGTATGTTCGTATTTGGTAAAACGCAAAGGTATAAGATATAGTTATTTAATTCAAACTTTTTGCAATAACTTATTCATTAATTAATTCAAGCGAAAAACAAATTGTCATCCCAAGGGTAAAGCTTGTGTAATAATCACTCGAACACATTCCGGGTCCGTTGAAAGTAAGGAGGGGAAAGAGGAGTGAGCCGTCGGGCACTTCTGTTATTGAGCCAAATATGGTATTATCTTGTTTACTTTGATATTCTGAGGCTGTGGTATTTTATCAGACGTGCCACGTGCAGCGAACTACGTGACTCAACCACTATTTAATTGCGCAGAATGCCAAAAACCACGATACGAGCACTATACGTATTGCAGGTGTCCAGGAGCGGCGGTAGGTGTTTAACATCAGATGACCCGCTTGCTTGTTTGCGTAAATAAAAAATATTTGTCCTCTGTCCTGTAAAAAACATCACCTATCTTTCGACTGCAGTCGGGTGAAAGTTTAGATAAATTATTTACTTTGCTAAATATAGCGCTGTATGTATTTGTATACCTTTGACGTGGCTCGTAACCAATGGTCTGATATGGCAGCAGTGCCTTTAAATAATGCACTAATTACAGGCACGAATACATGCGTTAATAATAACTAAGGATAGACCGAGTGTAAATTGTGCAGGGAGTTGGAAGGTTTGTGTGGGTCCGGCCTTCAAATTTTCAGTAATATTTCAGGTAATACCTTTGTAGGCACAAGTGCACTCAAACCGTTCATTAAACCTTAAGTGTGTGTTAGAAATTTCGAACGTTGTAAGGAATAGTTTAATATATTATATTTTGTACGGTTTAATGTTGTAACGGTGGCTTAATGTTTCGCATCCAGATTCTAAAATAAAAGGCTCGGTATTGAATCCACAGCAATATCATAATTCAAAAAAAATTGCTATTCATTATTTAGAACAAAAATAATTACTGTCAAAGATGATTCATGGTGATCACGAAATTAAGGAATTAAAAAATAAATCTTTAAAACCTTCTATAGTAATGATAAAGTTTTCTTAACTGCAAGCCAAGCCACATTTGAAATGAAAATTGGTATTTAGATTGCTAAGTAAATCTTAACTGTGCCCATCAAACCGTTAAGTATAGTGCCCACATTGCTCAAAGGAAATAAATCTTAGTTCATTTTAGTCAAGTAAGTTTCAGCCGAGTATCATTTTAAGGCTTTGATGTGGGGATATCAGAAAAAAGAGAATGAAGATGCTCATTATTAATGATACTTCCAGACTTAAATTGATTTGAATTTTTAAGTATTCGGAATCTTAAACACTTATCGAATATTCATTCAATGGCGTCTTAGAATTTGGCTAATTTTACGAAATAGGCTGAAAAAAGAAATAAAAAATGTAAGAAAGAATTGCCTCAGCACTGCACGTACTTCCGGTCTATTGTACATTTACTAAAGAACTTTTTCACGACCGAATGGACAAAGGGAATGTCGAGGCTTTCATAATACCATTCTATATGAATAAAATGGGTCTTTTTTATACTCATAGCATTTATATTCATTCATTTATAGCGTTAGAAATTATATGTGCATGTATTGTTTTTTAATTAAATAACATTTTAGCAACTAGATATCATCGTTTTTCAAGATGAAATTATTATCCAAATAAACTCCAAACAATTACTCATTTAATCAACAAATTTATCGACATAAATTATAATACATAATATTCCCGTTAATTCTTGTAATATTGTAAAATATTAGGTACAATCTATATTTAACACTCCAGCTTTAGGATAAATGAAAAGTAATTACATCCCCTCTACAAATACGTAAATAACATGAATTAAGTACCAAAATTACCTTTTTAAAAATAAATATATATATGTACCAAGGAAGTTGTTTTTTTTTCTTTATGGGATAGGAGGGCAAACGAGCAGGTGTGTCACCTGATGGTAAGCAACCAACGCCGCCCATGGACACCAGCAACACATACAGTGTTACTGTTGCGCTGCCGACCTTTGAGGGATAGGGGATAGGAAAGGATGGGGAAGGGGGTGGGCCTCCGGGTACCTCTCTCACCGAACGAAACGCGGCATGAGCCACTTTACGTCGGTCTTCTGAGAGGTTTCACCGGTCGAGCCGGCCCATTCATGCAGCGAACTGCTTGGCTCTACCACTGTTACATTTGATGTTAAAAAGAAGTGATAAAGAAAATTTATTATCTGTGCATATTTTTAAGTACGATTAAGAGCTTCAACACAAATGAATTATTTTATACCTTGATAATTTCATTAGACAAAACTTAATTATGGAGGGTGTTATGTAAATTCGCTTTAGAAAACATTTAAAATCATTCTTTTATAACAGTATTTTTTTTTTCAAAATAAATAAGTTATATTTATCTCTAAGATTTTCGCGAATCACGCTCATGACATTAAGAAACAACAATAAGAACAAAAGAAATAAGATAATTAGCTAATAATTAAAAGTAACAACTGTTACCTATTAAATCATACAACAAAGGATCTGTACAAACCAAACTTTTTCTTTAGTAAATATATCTTGTTAATAAATATTTAATTTTTGTTTCATGGTCTGATGTAGGTTACCAATAGTAAAAATCATATTTTTAACATCAACTTTTTGATTTTTATTTCCAAAACGTGGGTGCTCTCTGTATCAATGAAAATAGCTTTTGAAGCGGCTGTTAAGCCTCGTCTCACCGTTATGTTTACGTCCCAAATGGAATAGGTGGCGAACCCATTGCCATACCGGGCACAAAGTTTGTCAGTCATCGGTATTTATCACACATAACTTCCGAAAACAATTTCGAAAAGTCGTTGGTGTGAGCCAGTGTCTGGAATTGAACCCCGGACCTCTGGATCAGAGGCCGTGCGCTCGCCCACTGCGCCACCGAGACTATTATCATATCATAATATTTACGTTGTATAATATATTAATGTTATTTATTTTCAGATCTCATAAAAGGTTCTATCTCACCGACACGTCTACAGGTAGAGCTGCAATTCGCAGTAATAATTGTTAGCAGTCACGTCGCGCCCGGTCACGAATATTAGGGCACATTCAAATCGCCCACGATTTTAGTAATACTGTATATTTTGTGGTATTAACTGGTTCAATTCTGCATGACTTCGCTCTCACAGAGTTTCCTAACTAACTGATTCAATAACTATTTGGCAATCAAATACACATCAGTACGTCTTCAGCATCAATTTAAATGTACTCAGGCGTTTTAAGCATGACTTATCATTACATACTCGTACCTAGTATAAAACAAAGTCACTTTTCGCTGTCTGTCCCCTTATATGCGCATATCTTTATAACTACGCAAAGGATTTTGATGCGGTTTTTTTAACAATTAGAGGGTGTCAACGGGTGGTTTTGATCTATAATTCATGTATAGTGTAGTAAAAAAAGTGAGAATTTTCAAGATTTTGAAATTTAATCGCAATCGCTGCCTGAACCCTAAGTGATAAATCAAAACAACGTACTACATTATTATACACCATTAAAAGGTCTATAAAAAAGTCCGCGAGAGCATATGTCTATCTCTTAGGGATAACCCACTATGACCATTTTTATTTTTTTACTTTTTACGAGAAATAATGGCCTATTTACGAAGCGATTTTAAACATTACAGTATTAATTTTCATCCAATTAAGTGTCTTAAATAGATTGTGCATGTAATATAGAGTAATATAGATGATCCTGGCCCTTTAGAGCATGTAATTTAAATGAATATTTACGATTATAACATAACATAACATAACATAACTTCACGCCTTTTGTTACCCGAAGGTGTAGGCAGCGGCTGTTAAGCCTCGTCTCGCCGTTATGTTTACGTCCCAAATGGAATAGGTGGCGAACCTATTGCCATACCGGGCACAAAGTTTGTCAGTCATCGGTATTTATCACACATAACTTCCGAAAACAATTTCGAAAAGTCATTGGTGTGAGCCAGTGTCTGGAATCGAACTCCGGACCTCTGGATCAGAGGCCGTGCGCTCGCCCACTGCGCCACCGAGACTATTCCATTACAGATTATATTACAGTATTAACATAGCGAGACATAGCAGTTGCATTGCGCGCCAAAACGCGTGCCGATAAATAGCATAAATTGAACTCTATAAAATCCAAATTTTACTTATTTATTACTTTGATGCGGAAGAAAGTTCGCCGGGTCAGCTAGTACATATATATTTGTATGCACATTGTGAAAAGCAGCTATTTGAAAATTACATACATCATCATCATCATCTTCAGCCCACACCAGTCCACTACTGGACAAAGGCCTCTCCCAATATACACCACTGAGCCCGATCTTCGGCTCTTTTTTTCCAATTGCTGCCCATCCCTTGGCGTATGTCATCGCACCTCCTTGTCAGTGTGCGCTCGTCTCCACTCTAAGACCAGTTTACCCCAGCGGTTATCGGTCCTGCGGCATATATGGCCAGCCCGTTCCGGCTGATCTCTGAAATGGCGGGAACGACTTTGATGAGATATTTTTGTAGCTGATTTATTGCTTTTGTCTTGTGCTTGTCAACGAGTATTAATTATAATACTGGAATGACTTGGAACATGTGTAACTAATGCAGTAGTAGCTGCCCTTGGCAGCACTAGATGCACAGCAAAAAGAATGTTTCAAATATAATAGGTGGTATTATGGTCCCACCAATAATTTATGGGCACCAACAGTTCAACAATGTCACGCTTAACGCTTTTTACCTCTCAACGCTTATAGAGAACTATATATTTTAATTAATAAACAAATCAAATTGTTAAAATATCACGAGTTGTTACATTTTAGTTAGTATACAGCTGTAAAAAAGTTTTTAATTGATGCTCTGAAATATAGCGCTGGGGACGTGTATAATTCTATGAACGCGTTAACATCAATCTGACTTCCTGTATATAGTTCCTATTTAGACACGAAACGTACGTTTTAGGACCTGAATTCCAAATGACATGAATTTTGTGAGAATAGAACATAGCGGATAGATATTTGATATTTGACATAATTATGTAAATCTGGACTCAAAAGTGATAACTGTAAAGTTACGTAATACCAATACGGTGTACAGCGAAATATATGACGCCTTAATACCTCCTGTAATGTGAATAGAGGTGATATTTCAGTGGCATCTAATTTAATATCGTGTTAACATAAAATAAAACAAAAACAATCCAAAACGTTTCCTTGTGGTAAACCACAAGAAAATTTTATACTATTTTTGATCGATTTTAAGAATCAAATCTCTATTCAAAAGTTGGACACTACATGGACACCTATAACACAGATAGCGCTACAGTCGCGTTCCCGGCCTTTAAATTGGGATAGGCAAGGGGTCCGAAGTGGAATGGAGAGGGGAGAGGGGAAGAGATTGAGCTTCCGGATACCTGTATTATCGTGGGAAACGGGGCATGACCCACTTGAGTCAACTTTCTTCAAGATCATGATATGATGATGGTTTCAACGGTTGAACCAGCCCATTCATGCAGTAAACTGCGTGGTTCTACTACTTTATGAATCTCAACGGTCACTGGTACGCCACGTAAAAAAGTAAGATTAAATAAGTAAGAAAGGCTAGATTTCCAAATAAGAATTATATAGCCTCCATATAGACTGAATATTACCCGTTAAATAATGATTAAATTCTATTTTAGTTTCAATTATTCATATCGGATACTTTGTAATCCAGGTGTTGCAGAAGTACGACAATCTAATTAATTTAGCGGTCCACTGGTGGAGTTCCCTTGTCACGTGCCCTAACCCTTTCCTTTCTCCTTTTTTTCTCTGTCTATAAAAAATATTTTGTAAATTAGATGTACCATAATGATAATTTAATCAAAGTTATTGACTTTATTAGCTACTCTAAAGTTAAATGAAATGAAATCCACAATGCAGTCCTGATCGCAACCCTAACTTATGGAAGCGAGAGCTGGGTATGGCAGAGTGTACATGAAAGTAGAATAAACGCGGTAAAAATGAGGGCACTACGCAAAATGTGCGGAGTGACTCTCGCTGACCGCGTAGAAAACAAGGTTGTAACGATGGAAGTTGGTTTGAAAGAGAGTGTCGGTGTAAAAGTAAGAAAGGGCATGCTCCGATGGTTCGGACATGTAGAAAGAATGGTTGATGCAAGACTGACTAAGCAGATATACAATGCAAAAGCGGATGGATGAAGGAGTCGAGGACGGCCAAGGCACACATTCCATGACCAAATACAACGTGTTCTGGAGGAAGTTGATGTTAAGAGCCTCAAAAACCGACGCGCGTGCATGAAAAGAGTTATGAAAGTCAACGAAGCGAGTGAGGCGTGTAAGAATCGTGCCCTATGGCGCTCTGTTCTCTCTGCCTACCCCGCAAGGGATTTGGCGTGAAGTTATGTATGTATGTAAATTCAATGGAAAAGTTATTTATTTGTATAAATTTATTTTTGAAACTAAACATAGTCTGGCGAAGAAGTTATAAAACAAAAGCTATATATAAACTTATATATTAGGTAGAGCCAAGCAGTTCGTTGCATGAATGGGCCGGCTCGACCGGTGAAATACCACGACCTCTTAGAAGACCGTCGTAAAGTGGCTCATGCCGCGTTTCGTTCGGTGAGAGAGGTACCCGGAGGCCCACCCCCCTTCCCCATCCTTTCCTATCCCCTATCCCTTAAATGTCGGCAACGCAACAGTAACACTATATGTGTTGCTGGTGTCCATGGGCAGCGTTGGTTGCTTGCCATCAGGTGACACGCCTGCTCGTTTGCCCCCCTACCCCATAAAAAAAAAGGTTAGTGATCAGCCTGTCCGGTGATATATGGTTCTTCTCACATGACTCCTTTCATTCTTATTGTATCTAGTAGATATTCGTAGTAGATTCTTCTCATCCAAGTCTATCTCTTCTGAGTTCTTCTCTCTTTACGTACTATCGTTTGGCTGTGGTTCTGATACAAGTAATGCCAACTTCATTCTGCTGTATCTTATCTTGAGTGCAGATGACATACATAGTTAATATTGACAATATGTGCACACCATAAACATTAAATCGCAGAAGGACTCTTAACTAGGAGTACAAATGGCCTTACTGCCAAAAGCAATTTCTTCAAAATAGATGTAAAACCTTTGTTTGTTAATTAGTATAAAATAATAACATATTCAATCAACCAGATCTTCAATTAAAAAAGCGTAACATTTTACATTTCTCTAACAGTATTAATAATTTTAAAACTCCGTCTTGTTTTGTATTCTATATTAGTAGATAACAAATATAAGTTGTTCTATTCATGGCAATGCAATGCAGTTGCTAGTTTTGTTCAGGTTTCATTACCCTTAATTAAAGTTTATTTTCTGTCTCCAAATTTGTACTTCCAAATTATTCTAATCTCAGCTTGCAATAGCCAATGTTTTCTAAAATAAAATAGCTATAAATTGATTTATAGAAACATTTTAGATATTGATTGATGTAGATAGCTATTGATTGCTTGATGGTTGAAATATTGATTTGTCGGACATAGGCCTCCCCCATGGAACGCTACATCTCACAATCTTGAGCTAGGAGTATCCCATGTACTCCAGCGATCTTAACTAGGTCTCCAGTCCATTTTACAATTATTTAAATGAGTTTCAAATTAAATTAATAACTTATTAAAATCTCTAAAGACATTTATCATAGGGGTAAAAGCAAAACAGTAATGGCATAAGCTAAAAAAAAACGAGTAAGGATTATATTCAGGTAATTTATTTTTGAATTATTCTAACACATAAATTGTCATCATCTTGTTGAATGATTATAAAATATGTACATCAAACGTGCAAAAGGCATTAAAAGCTTTTCACGCTAAACCTAATTCGGGACGGTAATTATCAAATAGCCGGGCTAATCTATACTGCAGGCTGCGGCTTGAATATTAAAATTAATACGTTGTTTATAATGATTTCCTTTGTATTTACTGTTCATGTATCTTTGTGCTCTTAATGTGTATGCGTTATTTTTGTGGAATTTTAAATTTACAACTAAACCTCGTAGAGCTTAACATTTAAAATATCGTCATATAATTTTCTTGCACTCATCCTACACTAAGTAGGGTCGGCACAAATTGTCATCGTTTTTCATTCGCTTCTGTCACTCTTTATGACTACCCTTAGACCCTACATCCTTAAATCCACTGTTAAGCAATGCTGAATTCATATCTTTTTGGGTTACCGATATGGTCATCTATATTTATTCTCATTACTCTCGTAGTAACATGACTTTCTTCTCATCTTATTACAAAACAAAACTTATGTTAATATGTATTAACCGTCAAAGCTTCTATACCGATTAAAACCATAACCTAGTGATGACACAAAAAATATGATAACTTTCTTACATTTAGTGCATAAAAACAAATAATTTGACCAGAAAACAAATGTTGTGTCCACAACTTTCTTTATTTGATAGATAAAAGTCAAATCTGAAGGACCATTGGTACAAGTCAAGGGAACTTGACCCGACAGTAGTTACATACAAGTTCAATTGTTGTACGTCAACTAGTTTAGCTCAAGTACCAACTCTTCACAACTTTGGAAGATTTGTGTGCTTTTGATGTCGTCAGATATTACCATAGTTTTTATCCATGAAATAAATTGAATCCATGGAATTGATTGATGTGACATTATGTGACATTTGCGAATCGAATCGAACAAAGAGTACTCAAAATATTGACTCGATTAAATGATAAAACAATTGAACTATGAAATAATTGTAAATGTCAGCAAATTAAGCAAAACTTGTAACGAAATTCACCAATTCGGCTGAGTAAATAATCAAATATTATTATTTTCGTTTGAAAAACTTATAATAAAACGATTATTTGTGATATACCGGCATTATTTTAGTTGTTTCGATAGCCTAGTTGTTTATCACGGAGACTTCAGTTTAGATAGTCCCTGGTTACAATTCTGGTGGACAGACACTCACCAATGTCATTTTGGCTTGTCTTAAACTAGGTAAATGTAAAATAGGTGATATCATTAGACCCATCTTATTATGGATTTAAGTAATATTCACCTTTAAATAAATGAATATGATAAAAAAATTACGGCCTTCATGTCTCTGCTAGTATTAGTTTGTTCCTAGAAAAGGTGTATTTTATTTCAAGAAGGACTAAAGAAAACCTTTAGAACTAAAGCATCAGAATATCCAATTTATTGATACAATTATATAACTTAGATACTGACAATGACTAGAGTACTTACCATATATGTCAGAAAAATAGGCAAATCTTCTAGACAAGTTAAACAAGGGTAAGAATGGCGTGAAGTTATGTTATGTTATGTTTCTAGACAAGATTCTTTACTAGACTAAGACTAAGATTTTTAACTCTAGATTCGGAAATTCGCGAAATCATCAAACAAAACCATACTAAAAATGCTTCAATATTTGCTGTGCAATTATTTAATATCACATCGCCACGTAATTAAATAATCAAAAATAATGACATCACCATATTTACGGGACAATATGGTAGTAATTTATGCAGTCAACTTTTAATTTAGTTATGACATGACAAAATAACTTTTCCTTTTGAGTACGTTGAAAAATATTAATTAAAATGTAGTGCTTTTTTGACTAACTTTATCTTGAATTCGATTATATAAACATAACTTCACGCCTTTTGTTAGCTGAAAGTGTAGGCAGCGGCTGTTAAGCCTCGTTATGTTTACGTCCCCAATGGAATAAGAGGCGAACCTATTGCCATAGCGGGCACAAAGTTTTCAGTCATCGATATTTATCACACATAACTTCCGAAAACAATTTCGAAAAGTCAGGAATCGAACCCGGAACTCTGGATCAGAAGCCGTGTGCTCGACCACTAGGCCACCGAGACTGTTAAATTTGATTATATATAAATGTTTTGTTTTAGGTACACCTTAAAGATGGGATAGGGTGTAGATGAAGAGTGAAGGGTGACGGGGTGGTCGTCCAGATACCTCCCTCACTTAATGACGCAGGCCCATTCATACAGGGAATTGCGTGGCTCTACCACAGCTGTTCATACATCCAAATCTGAATCTCTACCTCGACTTGGATTAACACACTATAACTACTGTATATATAATATACTAGCTGACCCGGCGAACGTTGTACCATCAAAGGTATTTTTTACAGCGTTTACAATAAAGTACTAAATCTCGAAAATTACCGCTTCTCTTTATTACATCATAAATCTAATTATAATAATAATAATATAATAATATCTTGGACACAAATCACACAGCGCCCTCCAGTTCCAAACTAAGCAACTAAATGCTTGTGCTATGGATACTAGATAACGGATACTAATACATATATACTTTTCTTTTGTAAATACATACTTATAATACATAGAAAAACACCCAGGCGCCGTACAAATATTCATGTTTGTCACAAATATTTGTGCTCGGATGGGAATCGAACCCCCGACCTCAGTGCTGCAGCCGGTAGTTTTACCAATGCGCCACGAGGCCCGTCAATGAATTATACATACAAACCACCCTGTTAAAATCCTCTATTTATAAAAAAAAACGCATCAAAATCCGTTGCGTACTATCAAAGATCTAAGTATATAAGGAGACAGACAGCGAAAAGCGACTTTGTTTTATATTAGGTAATGTTATGAATACGCGTATCACAAGGAACTAACGAAAGTAAGAAAGAACTATGAACTTAACAAAAACTGGCAAAAGTTTTTAACTGTTTTGCGGTTACTAAAAGGCGCACTACGTCCGGAGGAATTATATTTTGTTAAAAAGCTCTATATTTTGTGTGTGTCTTTAGTCATATTAAATAGCGTGAAATTCTATCCCGAGGGAATCTTTTAGTCTGTCGAGAAAAAAAGTTCGTTTTGTACATAAATTATGTTTTAAATAAATAACCATTTCAAATGAACGTTTTGTATGTTCTAGGTTTTATCTAGATCTGTTCACCCGTGTTATGATGAATACGTAGGAGGCAGAGGTTTGTAGCTGAATGGTATTAGGTACTGCCGTACACTTTTCACAGTTTTACTTTACTTTGGTATTCTGAGAGGTCGTGTTATTACACCGGCTGAGCCAGCCCATTCATGCACTTGCGTTGCTCTACCATAGTTAAATTATATAGCAAAAGACAAGTAATATTGCTTGGGGTGCGGATGAACTAGATGGACGACTCTAATTAAAGAAAGATAAATCGCGATATATCCTAAATCACAAAATTTCTAATGAACTGTAACCACTATCGTATTTAATTTATTAATGAATTATGTATTTACAATAGTAAGAAGAAATTGGTTAACTTCATTACTTACAATATATACAAATAAACGACTAGCTGAAATCAGATTTCCCCGCATCTCGGTGTACTGGCAACGTACCCAGAAGACTGACAGAGAGACCCGCATGGTCACGCTAAATGGTAATGCTAATCCTTTGTGCGAAGAATAGACCAGGCCTCAGGTTGTAAGAGTCCAGTCTCTATGTAAGATCTTTATAGAGTGCACGAGCATTCAGACTCCATGTCCATAGAGTCTGAACCCCAAACGGCTCAAAAACATAATCACCTGCTTGACTTATGTATTTGTGCCGCTTAAGATTGTCCGCTGAAGCAGTATATTATTCTAGTACGTAAATATTGTGAAGTAATTCTATGGATTAGCTACAACATTAATAAATAAAACTTGTTAACAACACAACAAAATATGTTTTCAGGAAACACTCAAATATAAGGAAAATACGATACTAGCCGAATGGGGTCGAATATATTAATTAAATACATTGTGTGGAATAAACTATTAATTTATCAATTCGCCGACGGCCTTATAACGCGTCACAAAGTGGCATTGACGGCCCGAAGTTTTCGAGCACTCTGCCAACGTCTATGTAGATAAAGAAACCTGTAAGCAAAGAGGGTTAAATATTAAGATAATAGGACGCATTATACTTTGAGAAATATACTAGACACAGAAATGTACTTAGCTTAATTGAATAAATACGTTTGCCTATCACATATGTATTCATATATTCAAGTAAAGTAAACTTAATAAGTAGGTATATAACTTGGTAACATTTCTCCGAGTCACAGTTGACTGGTATTTTGTAAGCAGGATAAGTCAACTTCTTTATGAATTATGACGCTATTCTATGTAAGAAATGAATTTCTCTGTATACAAGACGAAACTATGTAACAATGATATAAGCAGCTAATATCGCGGAAATGTTTATATATATAAACTCTTGCTTGTAAACATCTGAACAACTGAAATGAATATACCTATAACTTACTTCTGACAACACAATTTACTGAAAGTTACTCGTTTTAAACACAACTACATAGTCAATTATTAACTCGGCATGATTGATCTATTTTTTAAAGATTTGAAAATAAATTTAGTCAAATGAAAACAATGACCAAGCCGGCCTCGTCTTATATTACTTAAATTCAGACATAAATTTGTCTGGACCCTTAATTTTCTATTCTGGTTGAATCACTAGTATCAATCACAAGTCGACGGCAATTTCGAACCCTCAGAGGACATTCTGCGGCGTATAGAGAGTCTGACCTTTTGATAGATTGATATTTGACCAAGTACGAAATAAACGGAAACCTCATAAAATTGAATAAAATAAATAAATACAAATAAGTTTATAAGGAACGTACTATTTTTTGATAACGTATACCAACTATACCCATGGCGACGTAAGAAAATTGATTACTACTGACAAGAATTACTTGTTAAAATAATTGGAGAATGTTTTTGATATTGAACAGGCAACTGGCTTATTACCAAAACGGATGAATACTTGTGGTCCTACCGCTATGTCCTAAGTGCGGATTATTTCATTGGCGGTGCTACTGGTCCTACCGACTGGACCAAACGTAGAAATATTTTCCACGTGATTTGATTGATTTCACATAGTGGTTGGATAGCGTGCACATATCCTTTAAAAAATGGGGACAGTATGTCCAGTCATCAATCTATTTTATATTTTTCGTTATAAAATTTCTCACAGAGCCTTGTATGATGGTTTGAACATGTATTTAGTATTTTTATTTCTTTTTTGCACAAGGAAAACTGCACCAACTAATAATTTAGTAAATCGTCTTTATATATGTCACCGTTGAATTAAAAAATAACTAAGCGCTCACAACTTTGATGAGAGAGAAAAAGAACATACAAAAAGTGATTTCGACTTGCAAAAACTCATCTGCCCGCAAAATTTATAAAAACCTATAGCAATATATATTACAATGAATTGATACCCATACAATAGGTATAATTAATGAAATAGTGAGTGAAAGAAATCGCTTAAGAACTGGGCTAATAACCTTAATTGGTTTACGGGGAACGTTTGGTTGTTCCCTGACAGTCTTGGCACTGTTCTAAGAAATAATGTATCTGCTACGTGATTGTAACTAAATAACCATTCAAGACACGTTTCATAAAAATTAATACATTTTTTTTTCTTTTGATGCTGATTAAAAATATTGGAAATTCATAAATTCACTTACATGTTAAATCTACTCTTATTTATATGATTTCAGGAACTTAAAAAAATTTAAAAGAAGATATGATCCAAGTTATGGAACTCATGAAAGCGAATGAGGATGTGAGAATGGTGTCCTTTGACGCACTGTTCTCTCTGCCCAGCCTGTAACCCTTCATTTAGTATTAGGTACCTTCAGTTTTAACTAAACACAATTCTAAGTAAATCCTTTAAAATTTTATGAGTTAAGTGCATGTATTTCAAGTGAGTATACTTGATAGTTTTAGTTAGTCATTATGCAATAGCGCGCTGTCGCTGGATGGGAATGCATGCAGTATTTATTACCTTTGTTAGTCCGCACCTCGTGCTAATGAGAGAATGTATTCAAAGTTTATATCTCCGTGGTAGAAGACTGAGCTCCGAGGTTTTACTATTTTGCTATTCAGATAACTTATTTTAATAATCATTTAACATGAATATTATACAACTTAAATACATAATTATAAACAGAAATAGTATCATAAAAGCGGATTACTAAGAGGCATCAAAAACTTCTCCGTCAATGGGTTACGGGCCCAAAAAACTGGCAGCACTGCCACGTTCAATGGCATAGCATTATCCGTAAAAAGAACAATTAAATTATAACCCTTATATGTATAATTATTCAATTATGTTCAGAACTGACAAATTGTAAACAAATTATTACGTTGGTTAGTTTTACAATGCATATTATATTCACTAACTGCGACCATCATCCTGTAGTTATGTTTTGATTCAGATCATATTTTGTTTTGTATCGCACGCCTTTTTCGAGCTACAAATATAGACAGCGGCTTTACCTCTCTCTTTTTGGTAGCGAAACTTATCACATTGATATTTGTATTACGTATCTTCTGAAAAAGATTCCGAGAAGTAATTGGTTTCCTCTTGAATCAGAAGCGAAGTGCGTGTAGGCGTGATACTACATCTCAAAGCCATCAGTTTGCCTTCCAAACAGGAATCTTTGTGATTAATGATCGACACCTAAATTCCAGTAACTCACACAATTAATAACCGTAAGTAGCTAGGTAATGGCAAACCACCAAACATGGTCACGTTCCTGTGTGTGGGTGTACGACTGTAACGTAGATCATGTCATCTGACTCGTGGGCGGCTCGTAACGTGTGGGCGAACTACAGCATTTGTACAAACACGTTTTACTAAAACATCAACAAGACTGATTAATAATTCATCATATCAAATGTTTGAATGGTAAATACAAACACATATAAAAGTTGTCATGTAAAATGTATTTATATATATATACGTTTAGACATTATTATTTTTGTACGTCTTTCTATGGCTTCGTGGATCAAGTTGCATCAATCTGTCTGTATTTTTGTTATTTCAACAAAAATTACCCGATTCATATTGTCGATACGTTGAGGATTGTAAACAAATTATTTTATAGAATAACTTTGTATTCATTTTCAATACAATTGTTTTAAAATAATTTTAAATAGTTTTGTATGTAGCGTGAGAAAATAATATCGGTGTTGTGATAATACCCATTTTCTGATGAACATTTACAGAAAATATTAGTTATTTATGGTCAAGACTACGGTACCCTCAATGCATGACTGGGCTTCTTTATTGGTTTTATTTTCAGATTGTCTTTGGTAATTGGCAGTAGACAATGTTTACGTCTAAGTCGAACAGATTGGAAACTCTTTGCGTGTGCTGAGCCGTGGAAGATCAATTCATTACACTAATTGTGACAATCACAAATTAACACTAAGTCGCTGTAATCTATCAGAAGACAAGGATTCTGTTCATATTGGATCCGAAGAAATAATATCTTTCTTTACTTATTGTTTTTAACTTAGAGATGTTTTTATGAGACATGGTGGCAAACGAGTAAGTGGGTTACCTAGTGGTAAATAACTAACGATGCCCATGGACACCTGCAGTGTTAAAGCCACGCTGTTCCCTAGATTAATAGGCCGACTCGATAGGTTATCAAAGTAAAATGGATCACCCCGCGTTTTGGTTAGTAAGATGAATATCCGTAGGCGCACCCCCTTCTTTCCCGTCCTTCTCCCTTAAAGGCCGGCAACGCAAATGTAACACTATCTGTGTTGTAGATGTCCATGAGCGACGGTAGTTGCTTACTACCAGGTGAACCTGCAACCTGGTACATTAAAAGAGTTATGAAAGAGAGAAAGAGTCAAAGAAGCGAGTGAGGCGTGTAAGAATCGTGCCTTATGGCGCTCTGTTGTCCCTGCCTACCCGGGATTTGGCGTGAAGTTATGTATGTATGTTGCAGGTGTCCATGAGCGATAGTATTTGCTTACCATAAGATGACCCGCTAGCTTGTTTGCCCTCCAATTCCTTAAAAAAAAACAGAAATAATTTAAAATTACCGAAATATATTACAAGTCTACCTAACTACCTAGAACCCCAATGACGAAAAAACCTGTAATTATGAAAATCGATGAAAACAATTTCCATTTAACATAATAATGTCTATCATTAAAATGTCATCACCGCCATTTTTATGAACCAACTGCGTTACAAGGTGAGTTATATTTCAACTTGAATATGTGAAGGACAAAATCTTGAATATTTTTTGTGTAAGTATAATCCCAATGATAAATATTTATAGCTGAAAATACAGAATAATTGTGTTAGAAGGAGAAAGCCAATATACTGATCACATAACCGTTTTCCTTGGAATAACATTTTCAAGTTTCAGGAAGCCAAAGCTGAAAAGTAAACAGATTGTTCTGGATTTTGGGGGTTGAAACTAATTTAAAACATTACCACAGTTCTGTTAACAACTCGAAGGGCTGTGTCATATAAAGACACTTTACGTGATATTCTATGATTCTAATAACTCTTTGAATATGGCCATCTAATAATCGTGATGATGCAAAAAGAGGGAGGAGTCTTGTAAATATTATGATGCCACTATAAAGTTTTGTTGTTGTGTTTTTCCTAAGTGCTCTGTTACTTTTAGTGCATTAATCTGCTCTACATAGTTGTGGCGGATAAATCTTAAAATTCATTTTCTCTTTAAAGCCCACAATAACATAAATTTATTAAATAAATACTCGTATTCTGTCATCGATTCTTAACGCTCTTTTGAGGCTGGAAGATCAATAAGAAGTAAAAAAATGAACCTTTATTTCGCACTCGTATTTAAAGTACATGAGGTTGTAGAAACTTTTTGTACCACGCAGTGCGCTACATGAATAGGTCGGCTCGACCCCTGAAAAAACACTCTCAGTAAACGGAAGTCAAGTAGTTCATGCCGCATTTCGTTAGGTGAGAAAGAAAGAAAAAAGAGTTTATTGGATGAAAATGCATCCGAATGGCTTGGCTCTTATCAAGACATTTCTAACTGAAAATAACGACAAAGAAATTCTGTTAAGAAAACTCATGTCTATTGTAAGTCCTGTGAGCTCACCAGAGCCAATAGTAACGCGGCTTGCAAGAACGAAGACAGCTCTCTTTCACAGCACGAGCACCACATGCTCAAGCTCGTACCTATCCATTATTTGTTTGATCGCCTGGCAGGTAGAAAGTCCCACCGAAATGGTCTGTCTTTTTGAGAATCTTATTTTTTAGTTATAAATAACACTCCATCAAAATTTCAAGCTGCCTCAAATACATTTATTGTAATTTTTTGTATATATATATATATATATATTTATAATGGAGCTTATGCCGCATATTATTCAGTGAGAAAAGTATCCGTCTATAGGATGAAACTGCATCCGTATAGCTTGGCTATTATCAAGAACCTTATTACTCATATTTTAATAAAACCTTAAAATAAAATTAAACTATAAAAGTAATACACGTTTTTGAAATTGACAATATTATATGAAAGGTTTGTATGTAAACGAAAGTTAGTTTAGAGGAGAAAGAGATTTTCTAATCTTTAACGAATTCATATCCTATCTCTGTATCACATTAACTCAATCTTGTAGAGATGAGTCCTTATTTTATACCAAAATTAATATAAAAATTGTAGGTAACACTTAACAGCGAAGAATTTTTATCTTTATCTTTTTTCTTGTTGGAAAATATTAAATAAAGCGATAAAAATAACACAACAACAACATTTTTATGTAAAACTCGAAAACAAAACATTTTTATATTTTTTGCCATCCTAAAATCCATGCTTAGTTCAACCAATTCAAAATAGTCGCACTTTGATCCTGATACTATCAATGTGACACGATCTGAAGGAACATCAAGCGTCTCATTAATAATTCGCGCAGATACAGATTGATCCGGAAGGCTTTCAGGCTTTGATCACCGTCACAGAATAGTCAGCCTTTCAATCTTCTATCGATTACATATAGGGTATTGTACCTCGGAATTATACGACATCGATTCTTTTTATCTCTTTTTTCACCACCAAAATACTGTTACATATGCATTACTTATGTTAGTCTTAGTAAATGTTCCATAAATTAACTAGTATCACATGTATAAGAAGAATTAGTAACGTCAGAAACCGCGTGACCATTGATTTGAGATAAAAATGTACATTTATAACTTAAATTAAAAAGTAAGTAAAGTAAAACGGATTTCGTTGTGAGGCTTCGATAACATATCGAAGTGAACAAATAAGGATGACTGACTTGAAACTTAGCATTTAGTACATTATTAGTTGTTGTTTAATTCATCAACCGGCGCTAATTATCATAATTCTTATAAATCTCTAAATCTTGTAGTGCCCTATATTTCCAAGATAAGCTTCTAAATTTTGAGTAATAAAAAACAAATATTAATACGTATTTCGTTGACAATAATACACAGTAATTGTTTTAGACACCATAGAAAACATACTTGCTCTTATCACCCAACGAATTACAGTTTAATATTGAGATCACGTATAAACGAGGTCGGATAAATAAATAGTATGACTTACAAATAACTCCGGCAAGTAGCGTTACAAAATTTAATAGTAGATTTGAAAAAAAAATCTCAAGACTGACTTTGAGACCGACATTAGGAATTTTGGAGTTTTTTTTTTAATTTTGGAGATTTTTTACAATAGGGGCTAGTTGGAGCTAGAAAATTAATGTGCCTTTTTAGATTATGATCTGTTCTGTCTGCCTCTGTCTATACTTTCAGATATTAAATGCCTGAAGTTGCATTTACAATTTAACAAAGAAAGATACTTTTCTTAATACAACGCGAATATTAAGTCATAGGTCAGAAAAAGACGTGACAGACGCCTAATACTCTAAAACCTTTACGGGTTATATGAATGCTATTACATATTCCTGATTTGGACAGAAAGCGTGAGATGCGGGACTTGAATCCAAATGACATAGAGCGTTGAGCGAGCAAATAGAACCTTATTTCTAAGTCAATCTCGTCTTGGATGTAACAGCTCTGTGGTGACGTGAACATATTCTGAGTGTGGTGACTTGAAGTCAATATAAGTGGCATAATTTAGCTTTACAAAGTTTCATTTCATCTCGAGAAATAAAAAAGTAGGTTTCATTCTAGGAATATTATCCACTCTCAGAGATTAGAACGAGAAGGAGACTTGTAGAAACTTTTGTTTAATATGACAAAATTATTCATTAAAATTCATGTCGTATTATTAACTGAAACAAATACAGTACTATGGTGTAATATGAATGTTACAAATAAATTTATTGTAGTGTAAATTATTGCTGTGAAAATCAAAAGGACAAACTCTTGTAAATTGTCGGAATACTGTAAATTTGTAAATAAACATGCAGCGCCATCAAAAGCCTTCCGCGGATTACCCGCTTTTGGATAGCAATCAACAAACAGGCTTAATAATATGTACTGTACAATGCTATTTACATATTTAAATTAACTCTTTCTTTTTTTAATAACTGCCTTTGTGTAAATTTGTGCATGTAATGTGGAACAACTTTTTTATAATCTAGTTTTAATTTTCACAAATGTGAAATAAATATCAAAATAAAGATTTGGTAATTGGTTTTAGAAAGAGATTTTTCATAGATATATAATCTGTTTACCTGCTAATAAACTTAGCTGTGTTGGCAAATATAATATTGTTTAGTTAAGGCTTACAAAATTACACCTAATATGTCCTTAGTTTGAGATATATATTGAATTTAGAACTTTTAATAGACAAACCCTATAACAATCATTATAAATTCATGTTGTGTTTCCACTTAGTATTGTAAACTATATAATAACTTGAGTTCATAAATAATTTAGGGACTAGATAGTTAAAAGTATCTAGCAGAGAAGTGTACAGAATGGTACAATAGTCACAGTTTCAAAGGGTCACGCTACAAAGTGCTACGGCGTAGCTTAACCAGTTGACCTGATCTCGTATGTTGAATCTTTTATAGCACACTTGAGCACATACTTCATCATCATGATGATGATGATGACGCTACAAAGTGCTACGGCGTAGCTTAACCAGTTGACCTAATCTCGTAGCTAGAATCTTTCATATCATAGTCGAAGCACATACTTCATAATAATATAATATTTTGAATAAGTAGGTCATCCTTGTAGCGTGTAAGCGTAAATAGAATCCGTAGCATATACAACTCGTAGCTTGAACAACTGGCACTCATTACACGACCTCGTAGGCTCAGTGGAAAATGAGAAATGCTAGCTCGATTTGGTAACTTCTAATTTAACTCTGTTACAGTGTGACTATGAAACTTCATAAAAGCAAAAAGAGTAGCTTAGAACTGTTACAAGGCTTAGAGGTTTTTAATAATTACTCTGCATCAAGTATCTTGGTAATATAAATGTTTTATTCTGTGAAACATTGTGTGCACTTAATATTAAAATGGTCGTCAAAGTAGTTATAGCCTGAAAGAGTTATAAAAATACAATGTCACATTCAAATTTATAACTAACTGGCTGATTGACCAAAAAAGGCGTGTAAAAACGAGAATTTTTTCTAATTATCACATATAAATAACAGGCAACATTGTAGTAGAAACTTAGAGAAAAAAAATGATCAAATAATTAAATAAGGAAAGGAATAAAGTAAGAACAATTATTCATAAAAAGACTTATGAACCAGGATGCCGACGGTAGGAAGCCAAGCGACATAATCAATTTAAAGGTCCCTGGTAACTGGCAAAGTTGGTCTTGTCACTTGCTCCACGATCGTCAACTACGGTACATAATTGCCTTACGGACTACTGGTTAAACTCTTGTTAGTGTTCGGCATCATTATAATTTACATAAATACTGTATTTATATTGATAATTGAATATACGAATGTAAATGTGAGTAAATAATTGATTTCATCACATAACATACAAGCGTCATCTAGTTAGGAAACTAAGTAACTATAATAAATAAATAATCCCACTCGCAAAAGATATGCTGTTTTCCAAATTGTGGGCCACCGGATGCATCTCTCACAGAGCGAAATGCGGCATGAGTCACTTTACGTCAATATTCTGACAAGTCGTAGAATTTCAAGCTGGCCCATTCTAGGAGCGAATAACCGTGACATTTTGTAGCTCCTTCAATAAGTTATAGTTTAATGTAACTAGTACTCACTATAAGTATAAAAATAACTAAAAAGCCGAGAACTCAGATAATGCTTGTATGTTTTTGAGCCGCCTTTCCTATTTTTATTGTAGAATAGGGTTTAAACGAGTAACCGGTTCGCCTGATGGCAAGCAAATAGCGTCGCCATGAACACCTGAAACACAGATAGGAAGCGGATTATCTTTGCATATATATTTAATCTGAATTGCCATTTTCAGAAGACGAGAGACATTTGACCTACCAGTACGTACAAATTTAACTGTTGTATGTCGAACAATTTAACTGGAGTACTCTTGGTAGACTCCGCCGGGGTGGTACGTGACTCGGATGCTTGCCAACTATTACCGGCATTTGTATATCTTAATATGACTTATCCCTGTTAAATATAATTATGAGAATAACATTTATATTTGTTACCTACTTCTTCGACTTAATAATCTCTTCAGGACAACTGTTGGACTTTACTTAACAGTGATTATTGATAATTTTACACTTGGGGTAGGCATATTACTTACAACCTGTACTCAGACATACTCAACTATAAGGTAAAATATAAGTATTTGATCAAAATCTGGTGAAATTTGTTATTATTATTTTATATTTAAGACATGAATCTATTTGCCAAAAAATCGATAAAATAATCGATATAAGGAAATAATATATCATTTTAATATTCATATTTCAATTACAATTCAACTGCTGTAGGTAATCCAGAAACACATTCTTCAACTTTGCTACAACTTAGTTTTACTTTCAAAAGAGCTATAAGAAAAAGTAATAAAAGAAATAAAATACAATCTATTTTTTTGACCCAGAAACAGCAATACTGTAATAGTTAGCAGTAATTCGACTTCCGCAAGTATTTTGTTTATACATAAATATGGCGCAGTTGTTTTAACCATATGCCAAATCATAGAATATAGATATATATTAAAAGAGGTTCGTGACCGGGACATCTCCGGATGTTACGACCTTTTGACATTTCAAACTCTAATTAAAACAAATAAATTTATGACTCATAATGATTATATTACAGGTAAGCAATCATGTACCTTGGTCATGAGTACGTTGGTATTGTGATAGTTCCAAGGTCAGACCGGCATATCGATCCGAAGACAATATGTAAACACACAATGCTGTCACGCTAAATATGAATTTAGAACATGCAAATATAGATTTAACCTTACATATAATTATATGTTATAATATTATTTCCGTTTGTTTAAGATTACATCTAAATTACGAACAATCAAAGTAATCCTATGTTTGAATGTTAGCCGCGCGAACTTCGTACCGGTATGTTATATGCTTTTACCCATGATTTGTTATAGCTCCTATTGATTATAGCGTGATGTTATAAAGGCTAAAGTCTTTAAAGATAAATGAACTATCCAACACAAAAATACGAAATATATTGGAACTATTATTGAGATTAATGCGTTCAAAGAAATAAGCAATCCCATAAGGTGTGCGTTATAAAGAGGCACCGGTCTTCAATATTTATGTTATAGACTAAACATTTTCCTCGGACTATACTAGACATCTCTGAAGCTGTTAAGGCCATTCAACCGTTTATTCTGCTCCATAAAAATACATACAAAACTATTGCTTGAGCAGTTGGGCAGAAACTAACGATACAGCGTAATATGAGATAAAGTTTGTGTTTTGTATATTTATATTAGAATCTGATCTCCGTCTCGCAAAAGGGTTACAAAAGTTTTATCCCTTATTGGGATTAGACAAGGTAAGAGATTCACAAGAGTTTCCTAAAATTTGAATATTAAGTAAACTACGGAAATATGAATAATAATAAACTTATTTATTGTTAATTAGCTTTGTATGGATTGTTTTGATAGTCTCAGTAAGATGGTCAAAGTGCTAACATTTATGACGAAATCTGTAGGAAATTAAATCTTCTACAAGATAGATAATAAATCTTACCAGGATTTTAACCGATGACTTCTTTAAAACAAAAGTCCATGCAACAAATTTTAGGAACCAAATGCGTAAGGTTACAATCGTATTAATAATTGTTACTATTATTATAAATAATAGCAATGTAATAGTAATAGTAACATTATACGTTATATACGTACGTGGTATATTGTATAATCACCAGAACAGAAAAAATCCCTTATATTTATAAAACGTATGAAATACTCAAAAACCAGAAAATTATGTTAGCGGCCTTACGTCGGCCTCAAGTCGTTAATTATAAAGCAGAACTGAATATACTATTTATTTTTCAATTCACTTAGCGGCCTTACAGCACGGCACACAATGGCCTTGAACGTCGACCTTTTCGAGGGCTTCAATAACCCCTTTAAAAGTAAACCTTTAACTTTACCTTTTAAACCGCAGCAAAAACAAGATTTTTTGCTTTCGTTCATGGAAATTTATTTACATTATTCAGAAAAATACTGCTTTAAAGTGATTATTTTTTGCAATTTCAAATAAAATAAATTGGACGTGTATATATATCTTCTAAATGAAGTAGTTTTTATGTATGTATAATGTGTTGAAATGTAAATTATAAACGGCATGGAACTTCAAATAGATGGTGACTAACAGACATAAAATAGAATGGTCAACATTATCATAATGGTATCTGTATAGATATTTATTCCAAATATCTCTGGTTAGATTATTAAATTTTAAAAATTAAATTATAAATTTTTGGATATTATTCACTAATCTTGGTCGTTCAAGTCTAATAAATATATGTAGTTAATTCATAATTAGTTTTGTCAATTACAAGTTACAAGATCTTAGAAATGATGGCTGAACCAGAGCTATTTGGAATATATATCTCTACAGACACCATTATGATAATGTTGACCATTCTATTTTATGTCTGTTAATCACAATCTATTTGAATTGCCATGCCTTTTATAATTTACATTTCAACATATTATAGATTTTCAAAGTGCAAAGTGATTATTAGTTTTACTTGTGATGTAACAATACCATCAGGTTACACCAACTCAAAGTCAAAACTTCTAGTTCCTCAGATCAGTCTGTTGTATTCTTAAACACAATGTTAAATTAAAATACTAGTTAGGAACTTGGTTATCATTCCCATTTTTAATAGTACCTATAATATTTTAATATTAATAGTCTCGGTGGTCGTGGGATCGACCGCGTCCTTTGGAAGTTTATTGTAAAAGCGTATACATTAACCTGGAAACGCGTTAGAAATTTTATGGAGCCTAGTAGTGGACACAGCAAGTTTGTTTTTATTTCTCAAGTTTAATTGATGGATATCACTGTTTTTCTTAAATTTAGTTATATTTTTATGAACATACATTAAATTTTCATAAATATATTGTGAATGTAACGTCATTATTCGTACCTCTTTAAATTTACTTCTCAGTGTATCCGTGGGACTCATCATATAGATAGCACGAACAGCTCGTTTCTGGAACACGAAAACCGAGTCTACATCCGCAGCACTACCCGAAAGCAATAAACCATATGACATAATGCTGTGAAAATAACTAAAATAAACTAAACGTGTAGTATCAACGTCTGTCAGTTGACGTATTTTCTTTACAGCGTAAGCGGCTGAGCTAAGTCTACAAGATAACGTCTCTATATGTGGGCCCCACTGTAGTTTAGAGTCTAATACTATACCAAGGAAGACAACCTTATTGACCAATTCCAGTCTCCTATTGTCCATCACGACACTGGTTTTTACTTGTCTAACATTTTTTGTAAAAAATCTAACATATTTGGTTTTGCTACCATTTAAAAGCAAATTATTAGCACTAAACCAGTTTACTATCTTTGAAAGAGCATTGTTTACATCGTCAATTACTGATTGTTGTCTCTTTACCTTAAAAACTAAGTGTCATCTGCAAACAAAACTATTTCATGATTGGCCTTTACAAGATAAGGTAGATCATTAATGTACAAAAGAAACAGGAAAGGTCCCAAGATAGAGCCCTGCGGCACCCCCATTGCTACAGCTGATCCATGTGATCGCTTTCCGTTAACATCTACTGTTTGGATCCTATCACGCAGGTAAGAAGTAAGAAGATCCAAAGCGATTTCTGACCAGAGTCTTATGCTGCACACAAACAAAAGCTTTAGATAAGTCACAAAATACCCCATAGGCATCCTGCGACTCCTCCCAACCCTCAAATATACTTTCGAGTAATTTTACCCCAGCATCACATGTTGACCGTCCTCGAGTGAAATCGAATTGTTTATTATGTAGCAGACTATTTTCTTTAAAGTATTTAAGCTTTTATTAGAACAACGAAAAATAAAATAATGATCAGGTATTAGAATAGATATATATCTATCAGATATATATCTGCTGTAACTGATAAACTCAAAAACTGTCACCAAAATCTTTGAAACATCTTGAAAGATGCACCAGTCTGATGTATTATTTAACATAACATAACTTCACGCCATTGTTACCCGAAGGTGTAGACAGCGGCTGTTAAGCCTCGTCTCGCAGTTATGTTTACGTCCCAAATGGAACAGGTGGCGAACCTATTGCCATACCGGGCACAAAGTTTTCAGTCATCGATATTTATCACACTTAACTTCCAAAAACAATTTCGAAAAGTCATTGGTGTGAGCCAGTATCAGGATTCGAACCCGGACCTCTGGATCAGAAGCCGTGTGCTCGACCACTGGACAACCGAGACTATAATAAATTTTATTTATTAAAGTTTCGGTGAAGAGAATTTAATTTTATCTGATAGTAGTAATATTAATTCTGCGTCTGGACGCATGATTTTCCGCTACCTACACCTTTGCTAATTAAGGGTGTAAAAATACCCAAAGCCAGTTTTGTTCACATATTTTTGTTTGGTTATAAAAGACCGCCAAAAATCTTCCAGTGCGAGGTCACAAGATAAAGTAGACGAGTTGAAGCCGTAAATCTGACAAGATTGATGATATCCAAAACCAACGTACTAAGCATTATCCCATTTTATTCCTCGAACAACATTTTGCATCTGCATTATATTGTTGTTATTTATGAAAATAAAAAGATTGCTTAAAAATTATATTTTGCTTACAAAATGGTATTATTTTATGTAAATATAATGTATCGTTTTGAGATAGAATTATGTTTTCGATCGATTGTGTCATTGTCTTTTATATGAATACTAGTTGATTCGGCGAACTTTGTGTTGTTAAAGGGACAGAAAAAGTGACTTTGTTTTATACTATGTAGTGATGACATGTTTCTAAAGCCAAAGCATTTATCAAGACCAATAATAAGAGTCCAAACTCTCCTCTGTTAGTCGAAATAAAATTTAATTGAAATAGATGTTAGAACATCCGCTTTTCATATCTGGTCTATTTTAATCTGATTAAATCTGATCGTATCTGAGGTAGGTTTATAAAGGTACAGATGTAAAGATATCTCCGCGCCAAATACGCGTAGTCTTTGTTCTCTTGGGAATTCCGTAACGTACTCTGTACACTTATGTCACAATTATGAACAATCTAAAACACATTCAGCCATTTAGGTAAAAAAGCTGTTATTGTGAAGAATGGAGATGAACACGTTTTGAAGAGTGGACAACTTGCGTGTTATGACAATGGTACTATATACCCCCATAGACCAGAGTTACTAATTAATAACACGTAAAAAACGGTAATTCGAATCGATACCTCTAAATCGATGATATTCAATTGCGAAACTAATTTCCCGTGTCATTATTAACGATGGATAGATCGCTTTGTGATACTACAAACTGAGCACCGCAATTATGATATTGCAAAGCTTCTTGTTAATTCCATATTCTGTTTGGATTTAGTGATCAATCCTATTGTGGTTGATACATTTAATATGTACATACATAGAGTTATGCGTATATATAACACATCATAAAAGGTATATTAATGTCTTGGTAGATTGGAGCTCGAGTACCCTATTTGGGGCGTAAAAATTCAGATAGTCGTGGCTTGCAACAGCAGCTGCCTATTAAAGCTATAGGTAGACAAATGCATGAAGTCATAAAAAATGGTATCTGATGGTTTTACAGTTATTGCTAAAGAACTGATACAGAATAACGTGTAATTGTGTTGATGTTTCCAAAATTACATCTTAATTTTTTAAATATTATTATGTAGATAATTTTTGTAACGCGTTGGTCATAATCGAGTGAGCGACGTCAATTATTACTATTCAAAATTCTCACCCGAAATGGCTTGTTTATTTTCAAACATAATTCTAAACTTTCAATTCAACTTCCTTCCTTACAACCTTATTTTCACTGCAAATTTTCGCAATGCACACTGCCATACGCAACTCTCGCTTCCTTAAGTTAGCGCTGGGATCAATACCACATTGTGAAAATCTAGTGGAACTTTTCTGCATTATTTGCACCCAGGAACCGGCACAACGATCCATTTACGCTGTTTCCTAAGGCCACTGTTCTTTCGACATAATATATACCTATCATCCCTGCTAGAAGCGCATCTAAGATATACAATTTCATTCACCTGCTAGAGCACTACATCATCAATCATTAACCTGACATTCGTTCTGGTGTTTCCTTTCAAACACCATAAGTTTCGTTTTCATCACATTCAATTATAAGCCTTTCGTCATCTTCTCTTTTCATGAAAATAGGCTAGTGCACAAACACTAGTCACTATCATGAAAGATCATTGCTATGCAATAGTATTTGCAAATCGATATCATAAATGTTGGTGATATCCATTTACTTTATATGATTTGAAAACAGTTCTGAACATAAATTGTGATTACGGGTAAGGTAGGCAGTGGGTGAAGTCTTGGCGGGCACGCCTTGGGGCACGCGAGACCCGAAAGTCAACCGGCTTGAGTGAGCGACTTAACAGAAAGGGTTCCGAACTTGTTCGTTCACTCGCCTGTACTGTAAGGAGTAAGATGCATTAGCGATTTATAGCTGGCTTCTGTCTGTGGGCGTACAGCGGTAGTGTGGGCTGCAGATAACATCAGATAACTACCTATTACGCGGAAAATAAATGAGCCAAAGGGAATAGCAATAACCTCCCTTTTGAATTTACACAGGGAAATTTAGATTTGAATCGATATTACGCTACTTTCCTACTTGTTAGGGATGAAAACGCATACGTTTACGCTCTATTTCGTAGATGAGATTTTTTATTTAAGGTTTATATGTTTATTTATATATAAATTAAAACTTCACGAGTTTTTATAATCGAAGATAGACAGTGACAATTACCGGTAGCCGCTTTTCACTTGCCATAAAAAACGCTCATAGATCAAAAATGGATTTGAATACTAAACAAAAATATGTCTTTAAACTTTATATTCGATAAATTTCAATGACTTAACAAATTATACTAAATATTTGATATACATATGGCCATGAGATATGATGCACCAATGATGCTATCAATTCACGCACATTCGCATTCGGTGATGTGGGATCTGTTTACACACTCAGCTAGAGCGTGAAGTTATAAATAAACGACAGAAATTTACCCCGGTAAAGCCTAAACATATTGAGTGACCTACAAATTCAAGGTGAGAAAGTGAACATAGAGTTAAAATAATATATTTAAATTATAATTTCAATTTACAAAGGGGAGAGTACAAAAAGATTTAGATTGTTAGGAATTCACAGCTGATCCCAGATTCACGAGAGCCTCGAGATTCGATTCGACGAAAGTACAATGGCGCTATGCGGATTTCGGGGTCAAATAAGATACTTTTTAAATTATTTTTGTTACTTGTTATATCTTTTTATTTACAATAATAAAGTTTAGGTTTTTACCTAAACTTTAATTTTTACTGGAAAATAATGAAGATGGATGGAGGTACATCCTCCATATTGGAATAAACCTTAAAAACCTTATGACCAGCATACCAACGTACTCAGTATGAAGTTAGAAACGAAACCATCACTCTCAAAAGAGATTAAGAGTTTAAGGTTTATTCCAATATGGAGGATGTACCTCCATCCATCTTCATTATTTTCCAGTAAAAATTAACACAATGATGAAAAAAGGCACTTTTTATAGCTAAATTTTATTTACGCAGTAGTAAGTAGATATTTAGCACTTCCAAAAATAATCAATTAATCAATTGTGAAATAAATTCTGGGATTTAATAAATGGATATTATACTGTATTATACTGACAATACAAATCAAGTCAATGAAAGGAATCGGAGTGCTGAAGCAGTAGGTAGCCGATCAAATATATGGTGTGATGCTTGGTCCTCATCACGACTTGATGAGGACCAAGCATCACACCGAATATTTGATCGCTCTTATTTACTTAGATATCGTAAATTTAATAAATCTATTTATTATCAGAATCATTAAAATAAATTACTATCATTATCCAGCTACCTGTTTAATATAGTAACACCAGTAGCTAATCATCATCATTCATCATTAGCCTATTGCAGTCCACTGCTGGACATAGGCCTCTCCCAATTTGCGCCACAACATCCGATTCTCTGCCTTCCGCATCCAGTCTTGTCCAGCAGCCTTTCTGAGGTCGTCTGACCATCGGGCTGGTGGGTGCGTCCTACACTACGCTTACCAAGTCGCGGTCTCCACTGAATGACCTTCTTGCTCCATCTACCATCGGTCCTTTGGCAGATGTGACCAGCCCATTGCCACTTCAGCGAACTTATTCTACGAGCTATGTCGGTTACTCGAGTTCTCTCTCGGATATACTCATTTCTGAGTATATTCTTCAGAGATACCCCGAGCATAGCTCGCTCCATAGGTCGTTGAGCGAATTTAAATTTGTGGACTAGCCCCACCGTAAGTGTCCACGTTTCGGCACCGTAGGTCATAACTGGTAAGACGCAGTAGCTAATAAGTCTCAATAATATAATAATAACATTATCAGTCATTGACTTCCAGTAGTGATTATATCTATTAACTTAGTATCAATCAACCAACATTAAATCAATCAATCAACTGACACTTTCAACATTGGAACCTAACGTATTTCAAATTTAGAATACTGTTCTAAATGTATATCAATGAATATTCTTGATCTATAGATATTTTTGAAGTGAAACTTCTTATGCGACTGGCAAACCGTTTAACGCATTTAACGCTAAAGCTAAATTTAGAAAAGATAAGATAGAATTAGAAATTTAGAACAAGGGCTTTTAATAGTCTGTATAAGGTCTTCGGTCAACTAATTTTCATCAAATAATCTCTTTATTAGGTACCAATACAATCTAATTTTTCATATTATTACTCTCCTTAAAATAAATTACCTTAATAAAAAGATAGATTCGATACTTTACTAGAATTTTTTGAATTATTCAATTCTAACACTTCATTCAAAAGATATCGCGATTTAGAAATTATAAGTATTCGTTTTATAGCCAACTGGTTATTAAGCTTTGCACACGCCTATATGAGTGGTCAAGAAAGGCAAGATACTACTTTTTCCAATTGAAGGTCGCACCAGACCTTTATCCGCTCAAATAGCCCAATAGATACACTCGATTTATTTAAATTTACAATAAGATTACGGTCCCGAAGGATAAGACCTACATAATTTGCTACATATATATTAAATACTACTTTGTTAGTAAACATTTTGTCCTGGAAGACAATATAAATTACTTATGTTTTTACTACGCTCTTACCTTTAATTCTTTCTAACATAAATATATATTTCTACTTTTTCTGAGCTACTAAGGGCCCATTTTTGTGTATAAAAATACGTTGTCCTAATTAAAGATAACACCGAAATAGCCAAGATAAGTAATGAATATACAAGAAGTACCTAGCCTGGAAGAGAATCAATTGCAGAAAAAAATAGGACTCGATACATACATACATAACTGCACCCCAAATCCCTTGCGGGGTAGGCAGTGCTAGATTAGAGTTAAAATATCTTGGTGGTCGAGCACCCCGCTTCTTAATCAAGAAATTGTGGGTTCGAATCTGGGGTCACACGAATGATTTCTCGGTAGTCTTTTCGAAAGTTATGTCTGATAAATATCGATGACCCCAAACTTTGTGCCCGGTGTATGGCAATAAGTTGGCCACATATTCCATTTGGAAGAGATGGATGTTTTTATAAAACTGGCAATGAGTATGAATGTAGTAAGACGAATGAAAGAAATAATTACAAGATGATACGTTGTACCTCTCCCGCCTAGAACAGCTTATGGGCAAGACAGTACTTTAGTTGAGAAGGAAAATTGTCACGCGCAGGTCGCGTCATTTTTACGACTAAACATAAAAACAGCCTTTGAGAGTAGATCATAAAGTAAATTACCAACCTCTAAATTTTTTACGGAAGTCAAACATTTTGTATACGAAATTAAGTTCCTATCTCATGGATTTTACATCATGTCATATGGATAAAGGAATTACGTGACACTCTTTTTATTATGCGTGAACATATTGTTATACACAATGACTTCGCAGCACCACCAGAAAATGCAGGATACATCTTCTTTTTATTTTTCAAACTTCAAACACGGATGGATCGTAAAAAAGTTAATATGAGTATGAAGGGTGGGTGACATCTTATGCCGATCCCATTTGACTGGGATAAAGGCAGGAAAATGGTTTTTATTTTTATTTCAGAAAAGATGGCAAACGCGCAAGCTCATAAACATTTGCAAAACCAAGAGAATCACAGTGGCATTGGCATCCTTTTAGGATGGGATAGGAAAGAGAAGGGTAAGATGTTCACCTCCGGATACCTCTCTCACCGAACGAAACGCGGCATGAACCAATCTACGTCGTACTTTTGAGATGTCGTTATATATTTATTTCTAAGACTTTCGCGAATCTCACTCATTAAAACAACTTTTTAGGATTATATCGCGTTTATTTCCCATTCATTTATATTTATTTCCCGACGTTTCGAACTCTTTACAGACACTCGTGAAAATGATCTCTGTAAAGAGTTCGAAACGTCGGGAAATAAATATAAATGAATGGGAAATAAACGCGATATAATCCTAAAAAGTTGTTTTAATGTCGTTATATGTCAGCGGTCGAGTCCACCCATTCATGGAGTGTACTTCGTGGTTTTACCACATGCAAATTGAAAATTGCAAAATGAAACAGATATCAGGCACGGTAAGCCAATCTAAATCTTGGTAAAATAATATGTGTGAGTCAGTAATTATAATAATAGCAGCGACTCGATGCGAATAGAAACATACTAAAAACTTAAATTTAATTTCTAGAAAAAGTACGGTACGGTTTTTATTAAATGTAACCTTTCTCACACTAAACCCTTCCTAAACTAGTACACATGCTAAAGGGATTTAATAAGATATTATAACAGCCATGTATAGTCGCTGACGGTGGGTTCAATCCCCTTTGTATAGGCTATCATTATTAAAGGCACAGGTTAGAATGAAAGAAAAACCCAAAAGGTGGTTCTCCGTGGTATATCTCAATTGTTACCGCTTTTGTTAAATGGAAATTTTACCTTAACAAAATTAATGAAATCTCTGTTCTCCCGTACCTCGCTTGTGTCTTGGGGTGAAGTTAAGTTATATTTATTTATTAGATTTAGTCAGCGATGACACGTCAAACTAAGACAAGGGGACCACAAGATACATATATTTCAATGACTTAGGGGGCGTCCATAAATTACGTAAGGTGTTTTTTTTTTTTTTTAATTTTCTGTCCCTCCCTCCCCCGTTGGTGAGATGTCGTGAGATTTTGGTCAACCCCCTCCCCCATCCCCCAATCTCACGGGAGATTTTTCAGAATGTGGGTTTCTTACGTAAACGAGATAGAAAATCATGTTACACAGACGATGCATAAGTCATCATTTTTGACAAGTACAGTAAAGAGTACCTACAATTTGGAATGAATGGACCAAAATAATATATTTTTTTGTTTCAATCAGAAACAAAAATTGCGTGATAATTCTCGAGACCCTCCCTCTCCCTAACGTGAGATTATATGAGATTTGACTCGACCCCCTCCTCCCCTAAATTATCTCAGGTAATTAATGGATGCCCCCTCCCTTATCGTAAAGATGAAAAAACATTATTTTCATAATTTTTGGATTTTATATAGGAATTACGGTACAGCATGTACGGTATATGTCGAATTATATTAATGAAATAATTCAGTATTGAGAGTAAGTATTCGGTATCAGATTTGTTCACGTACACGAACCAAGATCATATTTGAAAACCTAAACGTTAAACTGTTATTTTAAAGATTACTTCACCTTAACTTAGTAACATATATAACATAACATAACTTCACGCCTTTCTTACCCGAAGGTGTAGGCCGCAGCTGTTAAGACTCGTCGCCCGTTTTGTTTACGTCCCAAATGGAATAGGTGGCGAATCTATTGCCATACCGGGCACAAAGTTTTCAGTCATACTAACCATTACAATTGTAGAACATAACAAACTCATAAAGCTATAAAACTGTCTCTAATAACACACCATCAATACAATATACAAGAAATACATAACATATAGTTTGAAGATATACATAACATTTGTATATGTACAAGTATTACAGTAGACAGCAGGCAATCTACATTTACATATAATAGACGTTGGATATTGAGTCCTGTTTCCCTTCCAGAACAGCCAATATCGCAGGCCATATATTACGTTGATAGCTCCACTATAAAACATTCTCTTAGAAAAGAAAATATTGTAAGATTTTTAGAAAGAAATATTCTAATATTTATATATCACTATACTGGAAAAATACAGAAACAATTGCATATATTTGAAAACCTTACTCCAATTTATAAAATCCGAATGTTTTATTTGAAAAATAGCTGTTACTCGCTTTAATTCGAAAAGTTTGAATCAAGATTAGAAAAAGTTGGACATACCGTATCTGAAAAGCGTTTCAGAGATCATTTGTCAGAACGACTGACTGAGATAACACGTTCTCTTTGAAAGCAGCTCCTCCTCTCGTTAGGAGAATTGAGAAATTAAATTATTTTATGTTTGAAAGCATTTTATAGTTGTTATCAAATAGGTAACCTAAATTTGAAAATTAATTGCGATAATAACATGAATTCTATTTTCAAATCTTTCAAAAAAGTATTCAACTTTCAAATAAAAAAAAGTTTCTTTTTTTTATTTATATTTTACATATTAGAGCGAAATACGGGGTATATGATGATAATGATAAAATCAAGCAGTATTACAGCTTAGTCTCGGTGGCACAGTGGCGAGCACCCCGCTTCTAATTCAAGAAGGATTTGAACCCACTAGGGTTCAAATCCTGGCACTGGCACACACCAATGACTTTTCGAAATTCTTTTCGGAAGTTATGTGTGATAAATATCGATGACTGAAAACTTTGTGCCCGGTATGGCAATAGGTTCGAATAGGTTCGCCACCTATTCCATTTGGGACGTAAACATAACGGCGGGACGAGGCTTAACAGCCGCTGCCTACACCTTCGGGTAACAAAAGGCGTGAAGTTATGTTTATGTTTGATGTTTATGTACTTGTTAAAGCAATGTCAAGGCAGTGCCGTCGACTGTCGTCAACTAAATATTAGCTCCAACAGAAAGAAAAAAAAAGGAAGATCAATTCAAAATAGAAAAACTCGAACAGAGAAACAGTTTTCGTTGTAAACAAAATAAAAATAAATGAAAGTAGACAGAGTTGAATGGCGTAAGGATCTCGGTATCTCAGGGAATCTAAGTCAGCGAAGATTATCTTTGAAAGCACAAACAGAACTTGCTCTACGGTTTAGACGATATATTTGAACAGCCAAGTTTTTTTATGTCTGCCTTATTTAAATTTAAATGAAACCTATCACTTTGTAAATCTACTCCTAGTACTCGGTAAAATAAATGTTTAATTTGCCGTTAATAATGAATAGATACCAAAATCCATTTTATAAAACCCATTCTTATTTAAATTCAAATTACAAGAAGACTATTTAAATTTCTCAAAATTCTTTTCGGAAGTTATGTGTGATGAATATCAATGACTGACAACATGGTGTCCGGTGTATGGCAATAGGTTCAGTCACCATATGGGACGAAACTATTCGCCGAGTCGGGGACTACCAGCCCCGGCCTACACCTTCGGGTTGAATTTTTTTTTAATTATGTGGTAATTTGGTACAATAAAATTAAACAAAAAAAAGTAAAAGTGTGTGTCCGCTCCGACGCACGACTGGAGTTTACTCCTCAAGAACGATTATAAAATAAAATAATAAATATTTACTGTCTACAAATATGAACACATTTCTTCGTAATAGAGAATGGCGTATCGCTATAAAGAGTGTTTCTATAAAGAGCTCAGGACATTGTATGGAGTGCCGACTCTTATTTATATGCTCTGTGACTATAAAGAGCTCAGGACATTGTATGGAGTGCCGACTCTTATTATTATACATTGTAAATCGATTCTTAAGGAGTAAACTCCAATAATAAATATATACTAATATATACTATGTACTAACATATTATATTAGAAACAAATAGTAATTAGTTAACAACGCCATCTGCTGGAATAGCTTTAGTGTTGTTGTCGTTAAAGCAAGTTAAGTGCTCACAATTTAAAATAATTCACATTCGCCAATAGATGTCAGGAATTCCAATAAAAAAGTAAGTTGATGTTTAAGTTAATTATCGATAAAACACGATAAAATGAAATTTTCTAAAAATGATTCCTAGCTAGATCGATTTATAGCCCCCGAAACCCCCTATATACTAAATTTCATGAAAATCGTTGGAGCCGATTCCGAGATTCACACACTTTTTATTAGGAGTACGATGTTGGCGATGCTACTGTGGCGCCCCTCGTTTCATTACCAAAGATCGAAAAATATTATTGATATTTCATTATTTTATTAGTATGTAATTCGTACTTAAATATAATTTTCAAAAAACACAATTTATAAAAACACAATTTATAAATAATATAATTTTTTTTTTTCTCCGCCTGCAATACGTACTTACGTATATGTATGTATGTAAAAAACAAACAAACAAACAAACCCGATCCTAGAAAATGTGTCGAAATTGGTAAAGAGGACGGTAATTAGACGATTATACATACGGCCCTCGTGGTGCATCGGTAAACCGCACTACCGATAACACAAGGTCGGGGCGGGTTCGATCCCTCGTCTGGGGGTGTTTTTTTCTACATGTTTTTACGGTATTTATTTACAAAAATAAATATTTACTGTCTACAAATATGAACACATTTCTTCGTAATAGAGAATGGCGTATCGCTATAAAGAGTGTTTCTATAAAGAGCTCAGGACATTGTATGGAGTGCCGACTCTTATTTATATGCTCTGTGACTATAGCGCATAACGCATTTCGTGTGACACTCACGTGACTAGTACGATTTTGGTCCCCATAATTTTCATACCCCGGGCCTATATATGTAAATCGATTCTTAAGGAGTAAACTCCAAAAAAAACTGTTTAACTATAGATAACTATCTACTTGACTTTGTGAACATTTGTTTACACTTAAGATCGATCAATATCTAAGCAACCTGATCAAAAACATTTTTGGACTATGATTAAACGAGTGAAATTATTATTATTATTATTTTGCATTTTAGGAAAATAAAACAAAAAAACCCATAGAATGTAAATGTGACGAAAATGAAAGTTATGGTGTTTGAAAGGCAAGTATCCAGAACGGATGCAAGGATAATGATTGATGATGTAGTGCTGGAGCAGGTGAATGAATTTGTATATCTTGGATGCGTTTTTAGCAGGTGTGGGTAGTACACTGTAGACATTGAAGGAAGAGGTGCGTTAGGAAACAACGTTGGAGCGTTGGGCAGATTCCTGGGCACAAAGAAAGTTTGCAGAACAGCCAAGCTAGCAATCCACAATGCTGTACTAATCCCAACGCTAACTTCCATAAGTTAGTCTCGCTTCCATAAGCGAGAGTTGAGTATGTCAGAGTATGCACGAAAGCGGAGTCTGCGTAGTGACTTTCGCTAATCGCTTGGAAAACAAGGTTGTAAGGAAGGAAGTCGGATTGAAAGAGAGTGTCGGCGTAAAAGTAAAGAAGGGCGTGCTCCGATGGTTCCGACATGTAGAAAGAATGGATGATGCAAGATTGACTAAACAGATATATGTAAAAGCGGATGGATGTAGGAATCGAGGATGGCCACGACATACCTTCCATGATTAAATAGAACGAGTTTTGGAGGAAGGTGATGTTAGGAGCCATAAAAATCGACGTGCGTGCAGGAAAAGACTTATGAAAGTCAAAGAAGCGAGTGAGGCGTGTAAGAATCGTGCCTTATGGTTCTCTGTTCTCTCTGCCTACCCCGCAAGGGATTCGACGTAAAGTCAGTCAAACAAATATGACGGACATTTGGTCTTATAATGTTTATTATTATTATTGCTCTGTATATTATTATTGTTGTAGAAAATAATACCTAGGCTATGTTAACATGAGCAGTTGTTAAGTCGTCTCTGAAATAAAAGCCAAATCTGAAATATAAGCACAAGAAGACTGAATCTCGACTCGACTCGAGAGCAGTTAGGCACAAGTGCAGCTGTTACAGAGACAGATTTAACTGGAGTATACTCTGTTCACTACGAATGGGCCACGTGCCACAGATCCTCGCCAAGTGAAGCGGAAAAAATATACTTGCATTTATAGTAATAATATCTTGGACACAATACACACAGCGCCCTCTAATTCCAAGCTAAGCAACTAAATGCTTATGTTATGGATACTAGATAACGGATATAAATACATATATACTTTTCTTTTGTGGGTGTTTTTCTATGTATGTATGTATACATACATAGAAAAACACCCAGACACCACACAAATATTCATGTTTGTCACAAATATTTGTGCTCGGGTGGGAATCGAACCCCCGGCCTCATTGCTATAGCCGGTAGTTTTACCAATGCGCCACGAGGTCCGTCGTTATTAATCAAATACAAACTACATGGTGATAGTACTAATTACTATTCTCTGAACACTTAATAAAACCAACGAAATTATAAAGAGTATTCAATCACTATTGTTTCAAACAGTTCCAATTATGTACCAATATAAGTACAAATATTACTTGAAAAAAATCAAAATAATGGTTAAAATTTGAAAAATCTAGCCACTAACAAGTAACAATGACGACAGTAAATATTTTAAAAAAATAATAGGTACGTGAACTTTATCAATAGGTACAATTTTAAAAAAGAGCCCGTATTTTGTGACTCCGGGATATTTTACAAAATCACTGCAATTACTTGTAAGTACGTAGTAACATTACCTGCTATGTTACTACTGCTACCATATTACCTGCCATAAAAAGCATACATTATATGTATAGCGAAGATTTATTTTACCTACGAGAACTAAGCAAGCATCAGCTATTTAAAATTTATTTCTTTGCGTTTTTTTCATTAATGGAGGTTTTGCAGAAATATTAAAAACTCCTGATACTGCGTTCCTCTGGACGATTTCATTATATTTCCATAAAGGGATGCTAGGTATTTTTTCTACTTTTTGCGAGCTAACTAGTTATTAGTACTTACTTACTAGTTATTAGTACTTACTAGTTATTAGTACTAACTAGTTATTAGTACTAACTAGTTATTAGTACTAACTTAAACCAAACCAATCTCCCGTTGATAAGACTTGAATGCCAACGTGAAAAGTTCAAAATGATAACAGATCCAATTTAACTTCTCGATAGCAGTTGATAGCAACCATTGTACTCTCCAACGTGACGGATGACAAAGAGGCATTTAGTACGCAGCGCCACTTTGTTAAACGGATAAAGTGATTCCCTTGACAAAGTAGCATCAGACTATTATCACCTAAAGCTATGGGCCTCGGTCACGAAACCTGATACAATTAAAATACATTTACCAAAGAATATAGAATAGTCTGAAATAAACTTAGTTATATGAATAGTTTTCAGAAGTATGTTGAAATTATTTCACATAACTTTCAAAAAGTAAAGTTTACACCAGAATTTCCGAGGTGAACCCAGAATGTTACTAACGGAAAGCACGATTCCTACTCACTTCACTGGCTTCTTCGAATCTCTTTGTTAAACTGAGTATGTAAGTAATATTATTCATTGTCTAAGCCACGTACATACTTACTTACATAATAACAAAAACCATTTATAAAGTTAAAATACTCACTTTTTCTTTCTCTACATAGTTAATAGTAAAAGAATTTGTTCAACAAGCTATTATTAGAAATTTGCTCCCAAACTACTAATTTCGATTATTGCACCACTCGTAAAGTAACAGTACTTATTTGAAGTCGGTACAAAACGAGTTTTCAATTATTATACGAGCTAAGTCGGATCCTGAGTCCGAATTAAGACTATTTGTTCTCGTAAGAAACTGAACAAACCGCTGAGTCGCATTCAGTCCTAGATTGAAAGATAAGGTACCTTTGTTAAGCTCTACGTGTTTGGAAATTTAAAAAGGTTTAGTTTTCAAGGAATCAGTAGGTACCCGCTAAAACTGTATTTCTAAGCATATTATAAAACTGACCCACCACAGGTTATATGCTAGTCAGAATTCTGTAGATATAATTATTGCTTAGACGTAATGAAATTATTACATAGATCATGATACCTATATGCATTTCATTATTCAACTAGTTAACACGGCAAACTCTTTTCCGCATCAAAAGTAATTTTACAGCGCTTACAATTAAAGAGGAAAATCTTGAAAATTATCACTTTTTCTTTATCACATTATAAACAAAAACCACCCCGTTGACAACCACATTTGACAAAAACCACATCAAAAACCGTTGCGTAGTTTCAAAAATCTAAACATATAAGGGGACAGACAACGGAAAGCGACTTTGTTTTATACTATGTAATGATAAGTTGGTAGTATACTAGATATTTTAAACTCATTAATACATAGAAATGACGACTATTTTTGACATATCCATTAACTGTTAACCATCGGCCAGTGGGATACTTAAATCTAAGAGAAAAAATACAAAAATAATTGCCAAACGTTTCCCATTCTACTAATCGAGACATCGAGATAGAATGTTTTTATAAGAACTATCCGATGGTACTCTGCGTCATGTCACTTATGAGAAAAATACATTCCCAAATTAACGAGAGATGGACCTGTGAAATTACGTAATCCTCATTCCGTAAACACCCCACGTTATTTAAGTTTTACAAATAGTATTTTCAAATATGTATAATGTGTATATTTTTATTCAAAAGAAAGTGGAAACTCTCGTGAAAAGGCAAGGCGGATTCCGTGACCGACAAAATGACTGAAGCTTAAGTAAGCTTTTAATTAGCCTTTTACGTCACTCATGTTATTAATAGGTACTCATTAAAATAAACAACCTCGCTAAAATGTTAAAAAAAAGCGTCTACCTATTCGCCTTAATAGTAAAAACGAAATGCTGAGGAAGGTTAACAGCCTACATAGTTAAAAGACTAACTGCATCAGCCTATAATAACTGTACTTCATGTAATATGAAAAATGATTTAGTACCCAATAATGTGAAAATATAGTTAAAAGTTATAGATAAGTAAATATTAAAACTCGCCACCTGCTTTTATAAAGCAGGTGGCGAGTTTTAATATTTTAAGCATTTCTATCCTCGTATGCAACAGAGCAATATTAATAAAAATTGAGAAAAACACAACTTAAACAACAACTCAACTCCAAGTGCTTTACGAACTAGATACAATTTAATAATAATAATAATGGAGTAAAAAATAATAATCAAATAAAAATAATACAACTAAACACGTTATCGCGTTATTTTTTCAATATTCCTACCATTTTTTTTAACTTTGATCCTATGATGATTTTGATACCTATTAATCAGTGATTGGTGAATTGATAATAATTAGTGGCACTGCAAGCGAAGTTTGTACGCTACATGCATTAACAATAAAAATAACTTATTATAAACTTATTATATTGTACTTTCCCTGCCAGTATGAATAGACTGCATTTACTCGTGAAAATAATTTCAGATATCTTGATACTGTTTCGCAATTGAATCTCCTCTCCGAGTGTCACCAGCACTCACAGACTAACCATGATACTCCTGTGAATCTCTCAACTAAACAAATTGGATATAAGTAAGTAAAAAAGATCCAACGTTAACTTATGGAAGCGAGAGCTTGGTATGGCAGAGTGTGCATGAAACGTGGATAAACGCGGTAGAAATGAGGGCACTGCGCAAAATCTGCGGAGTGACTCTCGCTGACCGCGTAGAAAACAAGATTCTAAGGAAGGAAGTTGGTTTGAAAGAGAGTGTCGGTGTAAAAGTAAGAAAGGGCATGCTCCGATAGTTCGGACATGTATAATGAATGGTTGATGCAAGACTGACTAAGCAGATATACAATGCAAAAGCGGATAGATGTAGGAGTCGAGGACGGCCAAGACACCCATTCCATGACCAAATATAACGTGTTCTGGAGGAAGGTGGTGTTGGGAGCCTCAAAAATTGACGCGCGTGCATGAAAAAAGTTATGAAAGTCAACGAAGCGAGTGAGGCGAGTAAGAAACGATTCTTACCCGCCTCACACGCTTCGTTGACTCGTAAGACACGAGCCATATGGCGCTCCGTTCTCTCTGCCTACCCCGCAAGGGATTTGGCGTGAAGTTATGTAAGTATGTATGTAAATAAGATACAAAGAAATTACCTTTGAAATTGTATCGCTTTGCAGAACTGTCATGTTAATATCCCATCACATTGTAATAGCGTTCTACGGATAAGTTCTATTTCGACCAAACTTGTTCGAACACGAAATTTGTTCAGACTTATGGATAAGAATAAGAGCTATTCGTACCCATTTGTCTATAACCCATCAGTAGTGAAAATTAATGGAGATATCTAAGGAAGTATAATTTATCTACAATTTTATACGAGTTTTATTTCATTTTTGTTAGCACACATACCTGTAGGTACAAATTTAGGACACAATATTTTGAGCACAATGCACACAGCATCCACTAGTTCCAAGCTAAGCAATTAAATGCTTGTGTTATGAGTAATGGAATAGACACTAGATAACGGATATTATTACGTATACAATTTTCTTTTGTAAATACATACTTATCAATTGTAGAAAACTAACCAGACGCCATACAAACATTCATGCTCGCCTCTCACAAATATTTGTACTCGGACACCACGAGGCCCTTCTTCACGAGACATTTCTGTTTAGTATTTCTTTAGTTGTTTCATTGTTATTATTCCAATAATCGTAAGACTATTCTAATACATATAGAATGCATGCAAATTGAAACAAACTAGTGAAGATTGAAGTCTACAAATTTAATGTATTACAGAAACATTTCCATTTGCAGAATATTATTTATTATTTTTTTTATAGTGTTACTGTTGCGACCGTTGCCAACCTTTAAGGGGTAGGGGATAGGAAAGGATGGGAAAGAGGGTAGGCCTCCGGGTACCTCTCTCGCCGAACGAAACGCGGCATAAGCCACTTTACGTCGGTCTTCTGAGAGGTCGTGGTATTTCACCGGTCGAACCGGCCCATTCATGCAGCGAACTACTTGGCTCTACCACTATTACTATTAACCAGGAATGTATGACATGTAAGTAATAGTGACACGCCATGTAATGCTTATAACCATGTAGGTAGGCGTCGCACCATTAATAGCTTATACTTGATGGATACAATTACCAAGAGAGCCTTTGATTGTAATATAAATAATTCACCAGCCACTATAACTACCTGGTAACTTGTCTGTCGCATCAGAAGCACGGAATATAATTACGGATAGCTGACATATTCGTTCTTGAGATGTACGCGTTCAAAGAAACAAAATTTAGAGTACAGAAAAAATCCTAATCACACTCTCTTTTTGACTTCTGTGAATTATTTGGAATCGTATACTTAAATATTTAAATTATAATTTCTTAACGACTATAAGAAACTTTTTTCATATTATTTTATACAAATAACAAATACTTAAACTGTCTCTAAATAATTATTTCAGAAATTTACAAACATAAAAACATAAATTCACGCCAAATCCCTTGAAAGGATAGGCATAGAGAACGGAGGCACGATACTTACACACCTCACTCGCTTCGTGAAATTTTAGAAATGAAATTTCACATTTATTTCACTTTCTTTTCAAATGTAATGACTAAATAATGTTTTTGTAAGAAGATATTAAATAAAAGCTGAGTTCATCGTACTACAAATATTGCGTCATCGTTTCATTTTACAATAATATTTTCCGTTGCAAATGTTCGTGTCTTCGTTAGTCCAAATAAATTCCTGTCGAGCGAGCTGCAGCCGGAGTTCATTCAATTTAACTTTTACTGCGCCAGAACGATGTTTATTTTATGTACTCACTAAGTATTTCGCACATGACAACATTATAATAGTGTACACTACATGAATTGTGAGCTGTAGAGCAAAGTAAAATAATAAAAGATATTCCAGCTATAGAACTCGCTTCAAATAGATATATTTTTCTCTTATTCTAGAATAAATTCTATAGAGAATCTTACCGCCCAACGGACTCGTATGCTTTTGTTTCCATAAAATCAGGATAATGATACTAGAAGTCACATTTAAATTCTAAAGTTATTACTAAAAATCTAGATCTGTCTTTTCATAATCACACCTCACAAGTCGAATATTTCTGGTCACAAAATTAAGATCTATAATGGCCTACCATTTCATGACTACGCAAAAATTGGAGCCAAGATTCGAACCGTTGACTCCTTTTGTTTTCATTGAATATCATCCACTTAGGAGTAAAAAAATATATATTAACGCAAATGAAGCGCGAGGCCAAGTAGAGTGTGTAGAGTCACGCAGTTCGCTGCACGAATGGGCCGGCCCGGCTGACGGTGGTCAACCGGTGAAATACCACGACCTCTCAGAATATCGACGTAAAGTTGCTTTTGCCGCGTATTGCTTGGTGAGAGAGGTATCCGAAGTCCCAATACCTTTCCTCCTCCCCTTCCCACTTCCGAAACCGCCCTTAAGCTATTGTAAGGGCCGGCAGCGCAACTGTAACACTATATGTGTTCGGGTGTCCATGGGCGGCATTTGTTGCTCACTATCAAGTGACACGTTTGCCCCCTATACTATGAAAAAGTTGGTTACTATAGACTATAACATAACTTCACGCCTTTTGTTATCCGAAGGTGTAGGCAGCGGCTATTAAGCCTCGTCTCGCCGTTATGTTTACGTCCCAAATGGAATAGGTGGCGAACCTATTGCCATACCGGACACAATCTTTCAGTCATCGGTATTTATTGTGATAAATACCGATGACTGAAAACATTGTGAAAATTGTTTTGAAATTGTTTTCGGAAGTTAAGTGTGCTTAACTTCCGAAAACAATTTCGAAAAGTCATTGGTGTGAGCCAGAAGCCGTGTGCTGGACCACCGAGACTTTAGAGAGGTTACTATAGATAAAGTAAAAATATACTGAAATATGTATATTATTAGGTCTATGTTTCATATCCACCATTAATCACCTTAACGAATGTTAACTTGTTTATATTTCCATGTCTATCTGTGAATTCCACTCAAACAATGAACTCAATTCACGATTTCACATCTATAGGGAGGAATAAAACTGTCATTGAAAAATATGTGTATGTAGGCAGGTATGCTGTTGTTCTCTTGGGACGCCATATAATAACTTTTTTTTTCAAATATTCTAATTAATCATATACATAAGTCAATTCCGTTTCCCTTTTGATAATTAAAAAAGTATATTTAAGTGTGTAAATTTACAGCTTTGTACCTATTTTAAAAGCTTTTATTTAACTTGCACTGTATGTATGTAAGCATGTACATATTGTACATATGTTCGGTGGAATCTTGCAACTCGATTTTGAAGTAGATATCTTCAACCGATTGAGCTGAAATTTTGTACACACCTTTACTTTGGATGACAATGCATGATATGATGTGCTACATTATTCTATATCCAATATGGCAGACCACCCAAGATGGAGGAATGGATATTTTGAATGAATTTCTGCAATATGGGTATCAATTGAAAGGGCTTATTAATTGTAACTTAAAAAATAATATAACGTCATTCTAAATCCAATATGGTGGAATATCCAAGATGGAGGAAAACATATTTTAAGCTTCTGTACAATATGGGTATCAAATGAAAGGGCTTATTAAGAGTAACTGAAGAAATAATGTGACGTCATTCTAAATCCAATATGGCGGATCATACAAGATAGAGGAACGTTTTTTTAATGCATTTCTACAATATGGGTATTAAATGAAAGGGCTTGTTAATAGTAACTCGAAAAAAAATATGACGTCATTCCAAATCCAATATGGCGGGAAAAATATTAGCATTTTCACAATATGGGTATCAAATGAAAGGACTTGTTGAAATTAACTCAAAAAATATTATGACGTCATTCTAAATCCAATATGGCGGATATTCCAACATATTTGCATTTCTACAATATGGGTATCAAATTGTTGAGAATAACTATAAAAATAATGTGACGTCATTCTAAATACAATACGGTGGACCATTCAAGATGACGGCATACATATTTTTGACGCATTTCTACAATATGGCTATGAATTACAAATCATCATTGCGATTAAATGGAAAAGGAAGCTCCAAGCTGAAATTGAATTAGATGATCTCCTTATTGAAGAGCTGGACTCTTTGAAATTAAGCGGTAAATTAACTTGCAATAATGATACGTTGAATGAACACTAACCTAGCCAGCTATAACTAAAAATAAAAAAACAATTAAAGCAAAAACCCTTTTTAAAGAAGCTTTTATTTAAGCGCTCTAAAAATAAGAAAATAATATTTCCTTAAAAATTTCAAGTATCTACTTAGAGCCACAGTATGTACAATTTATATAATAATAAAAGCTTGTCGCGCGAGTTGTAAATAAACTGTACTAATTTAATAATGTCAAATCAAATCAAAATAGCTCAAAGCTCAAAAGATTTCGCCGGAATGCTCGTATCCTTTCAGTTTTATATAAAATACTGTTCGACCCTTCAACTCCTTCCTATCTCAAAGTACGTTTTCAGTACTTACATGATACTCATTGCCAGAATTTGAGGTCTTCGCACAATTTCAGACTAAAAGTTCCACAACATTCCACAAATTTTTACGCCAAATCATTTACCGCTAAAGCTGTAGCCTTGTGGAATGAACTACCGGTGGAAATTCGTCGTGCTAAGACCCTAAGAGCATTCAAGAAAATGGTACACGAACACTATCTGGAATCATCACAATAATTAGTCATTCGGTTATTAGTCATTCTTATATATGTATGTATTTTTATGTATGTATAAGTATGTGTTTAAGTATGTAGATACGTGTATGTAAATGTATAAATATTAATTTAATTTATGTAAGTTTAAGTAGGTGTTTGTATGTATATATAATACCTATATATAGTCCATATATTTTTCTTTTTTATTTTAATAAATTATATTTATTATAAATAATATTATAAATTAACTTTTTATTCTCATCATTACTTAAAATATAAAGCGTGCGGTGCTCGCCCCCCTAAGATTTTTTCAAATTATTTTACACTTTTTATTTCTAGATTTTTAATCTTACTTACAAATGACGATGTCATTCGTAAGTAAGACAAGATTTTTAATTTATAGTTAATAGCTAGCAAAATATAATAAAGATATTAATATCGGGGGGTAACCGGCATAGCTCGTAGAATAAGCTAGCTGAAGTGGCAATGGGCTGGTCATGTCTACCGAAGGACCGATGGTAGATGGAGTAAGAAGGTCATAGAGTGGTGACCACGTGGACGCCCATCAGCCTGAAGGTCAGACGACCTCAGAAAGGCTGCTGGAAAAAACTGGATGCGGAAGGCAGAGAATCGGATGTTGTGGCGCACATTGGGAGTGGCCTATGTCCAGCAGTGGACTGCAATGAAGTATTTAATAATGTTGTTGGTGAGTCAAATTATTTAATAAATTGAGTAGTATAGGTTTTAGAGCGTTTAGTATAATTTCAGATGATTAACTATTTCACTCATTGTTCATTCATCTGATTGAGTAAGAACTGAATGCATCACTATTACTTAAATGTGGCAACATTATTTTACAAAGTGACCATAAGTACCATAACTACTGTCAGCTAGCTTTGTCTAATTAAAAATACGACTATAGTTCAATGCTTTGTTTTGATTTTGAGTTTATCAAATAAATTGTTACACATAGTAATGATTTACAAGTGAAATAGTAAATGAAATAAATTAAATTATATATTTCAATAGATTATTAAATAAAGATAAGTTATGTATTGCTCAATAAAATTTTAAGTTTTCATTTTATAACTTAATACCTGTTCTAGTGTATTACATTTTTAATATAGTAGATATATATACACGAGAAAAGATTTAATATAGTATTTTTACTTTAAGGTTAAGTTTATTGAAAAAGGCGATAACTTTATCGAGAACTGTGGATTTAACATGAAAATAAATTATCTATTTATTAGAAAATTTATTAATTATATATTAGTTATTTCTCATGTTCTATCCACAGTGATTGTTTGTTACGAGAAAATTAAGTACTTTTACTTCGTTTTAACACTTAAAGCTAATTTATAACAGGTTTATATCACAACACTCACATATCGCTTTCACGTTTCTCGCGGGAAACCACGGAACGCAAATCCTTTAGATACCGTGTAATAAAGTGCACATGCGATTTTTGGTCAACGGACAAAACACATACGGAATTTGTTAGAATTGTTTCTAATTCAAATATTACAAAATGGATTGTACCAACACATAGAGAAAAAATGCACATATGGGATTTGGTAGGCGCAACGACGAAATGACTAGCGCGCCCGCAAACAGAATATTATAATGACCGCGCGATATCCTGTGATATAAAACATGTATGATAAGTTGAGCAGGCCTGGTAAGACAGTGTTCTATTTTAATAATAGAAAAGACAATTTTTGCCACAGAAAAGACAGTCTTATGGATTCTGAGCTTTAGCTTGTCCAAATTGGGCGATAGAAAAAAATCATACTGCTTTCTCCACGCCCACTGAGTTGCTCGATGAAGTCCGAAGTGTGATCATGGTGTGAATACACCACGCTTCGCGAGTAGTTTACAGGTCACAAAAATTTGTAAAAAAAACTTCTACCATCATAACTACAATAGAAATTTACGACTTAAAATAAATAGTTACCAACGTGCCCGGCCCTCTTTCTTCAATAAACACCTTGTCAACCCAGCGATAGAGAGCTATCTCGCTCATCATCTATTTATCCTTTGTTATCCTTTGACGCTGAAAAAAAACAACGATACTTTTTCGATGCATACACTGGATAGTTACATCAGTAGATTAATGATATATGATCTGTGTTATCTATACATCGATTAGTTTTCCTTATGATGTAAATGTGGTTTAGAAGTAAAGAAACAATCACTTATTATATAGCTTTTTTAGTTATAGATAATACATTTACTTTTACAAACTCACACATGCAGAAATTAGGAAAAGTGTAATATAACGTGATCGATTAAATCATTATGTCTTTTATTATCCCAATACTTCTTATCAGTACTTGAATGATGGTACAAATTAAAGCCGTGTTTCATAAAGTCGAAAGTTGCTCCTTGTGTAGCGTTAGGCGATTATGAGATGTATGTACTAACGAAATCATTGGATTACAGTACATTAAATTACCTACCACTAAAGTCACAGATGGACATTGGTTTAGTTTTTTTTACGTTATTGACGTTTTGTGGTTTATTTATATTCTAAACAAATATTTAAACAACCACCATCTTTCTTTGATTGAGTTAAATGATCCGATTTTACTCAATCAAAGAAAGATGTACCTGCACAAATTTAGCACCCCATCGAAGGATTTTTGAACTCAAAATGACCTTAATCGATAGGTCTACGTTAGGTCTGTATAGGTCCACCATCATTTTTGTTAGGTCACCTATAGTTTTTTTATAAAAATGTTTTAAATTTTGCAAAAAAAAAATTACATCTTAGCATCTCATTTAAACGGAAACTGATTTATCTTTATATTTCTGCATTCTTTATCGTTAGGTCAGTATTGGTCTATAGTTTTTGCTTTTATATTATTCATTTAATTCTTTTTATTAACAATTATAAATAATTTATCACTGGCGCATGCGCTCAACTTGTCAATTAAATTGTCAAATGTCAAATTGTCAATTAAACTTTGTCAATGTCAATAAATCAATCCCGATTACCTGCACAAATTTAGCACCCCATCGAAGGATTTTTGAACTCAAAATGACCTTAATCGATAGGTCTACGTTAGGTCTGTATAGGTCCACCATCATTTTTGTTAGGTCACTTATAGTTTTTTTTATAAATATTTTTTTAAATTTTGTAAAAAAAAAATTACATCTTAGCATCTCATTTAAACGGAAACTCATTTAGCTTTATATTTCTAGTTTAATTGACAATTTGACATTTGACAATTTAATTGACAAGTTGAGCGCATGCGCCAGTGATAAATTATATATAATTGTTAATAAAAAGAATTAAATGAATAATATAAAAGCAAAAACTATAGACCAATACTGACCTAACGATAAAGAATGCAGAAATATAAAGATAAATGAGTTTCCGTTTAAATGAGATGCTAAGATGTAATTTTTTTTTCACAAAATTTAAAAAATTATTTATAAAAAAACTATAGGTGACCTAACAAAAATGATGGTGGACCTATACAGACCTAACGTAGACCTATCGATTAAGGTCATTTTGAGTTCAAAAATCCTTCGATGAGGTGCTAAATTTGTGCAGGTGAAAGATGTTTAGTCGTAGACGTGTCGTGCGTGCGTGACTGGCTACTGGCTAGTAAATTCATATTAGTAGATAGTATTAGTAACTACTAACTGTTATATCGAGATAACTAGAGTCATTTATATAATTTAATGATTTCGTTGGTTATATCTCATTATCACCCACCGCTACTGTCAGTAAATGTTACGTGTAGGTAGACATATTTATCGACAAAAAGTTACCTACCATCGTCGTGAACAGACTTCATCCAAAAACATTTACTTTTAATTCTTCGATACTTTGTATAAAAACATCGATGTTAAAAAAGGTAACAGTACATCGGTTTGTTTCGATGCATGATGGTGTTTTTAATACATCGATGTATATCCACCCCTGTAATGCCCTGTATTGTCAACGAATGTCAATTCAATTGTCAACATATAACAAACTATTTTGTTTTTGATTGAACAGTTAAGTATTCTTGTAAATAAAATTAATTATTTTGGAATAGAGACTAAGAGAGATTTAAAAGAGTTTATTATATGCATTAAGGATTCTGAACTTGTGTTATTGAAGATAATGGTACGCAGACAACGTGAACAAAGCACCTCAGAAGATGAGATTGTAATTGGTACTTAGCTAGCACGTTTTTCTTAGAAATCTATACTACCACATGATATCGGTCATCATAATCATGAATAAACTTTGTTAAATTACAGATACAGCTCCTACTAAAAGACATAAAAAACACAAACACCAAAAGCATAAGAAGAGAAAATTTGATAATGAATATGATAGTGAGTCGTCCATCGATGTCTCATATGAAGATGTGGCGGATAAATCATTCAAAAATAAGATAAAAGGCAGAGATCTGTCTGGAACTTCTGCAGCTGATCTCCTTAAAGCACAAACCATGAAATCTTCAACAGATTCTCGCAGATCTGTGCCCGGCTCCTCATCAAGCACTCCACCTAAAACATCATCATCTAAGAAAAAGAAGAAAGGTCGAGAAAGTGGCACGTCCAGTGAAGAAGAAAGATGGCTTGATGCTATAAAATCTGGCAAACTGGAAGAAGTAAGTAATTTAAACATAGACAATGTATAAAACTCCTTGTGAACATTTTCTAATAAATGGTAGTTAAATCTGGTTATATAGTAGCTGTCAAGGCGTGTTTTGTCTAATTTTTACCCATTATAATTTCCAGGTTGATGATGAATTGAAGAAAATCAAACCGAAGGATCCTAAAATGATGACAGCAAGACAGAGAGCAATGTATGAAAGAGGGACAGATAAAGACACAAGTCCAGGTGGTGAAGTACTCCTAGCATTGCCTTCAGGCTATAAAGAAAAAGTCATGACAGAGGAGGCAATACAGAAAGCAGCATTGAAATCTCAAAAAAGGAAACAATTGGCTGATGAAAAACGAGAAAAAGACAAAAAGAAAACAATGGACAGACTACTTAAAAAACAAGAATCAAAAAATTTGAAAAATATGCACAAGAGTAAACCTGTTAAAAAACTAGAACCTATGATTGTTTACAAAAACAGTAACAATGAAATATCTCTATCATTACCACCAGGAGTACCGTTCCCGTTGGAACAAAAACCTTCAATTGATCCACCAAAGCCCATCATTTGTGCTGTAGACGGCTGTACTAATCTTAAAAAATATAACTGTTCGAAAACAGAAAAACCTTTATGTAGTTTAAAATGTTATAAAATAAATCTTATGTTCACCTGATTGGTAGTTTTATTAGCATTCCTATTATAAGCCAGACATCTTCATGAGAGTTCTTCTATAGTCAGTACAGTACAGTAAGTACAACATTTAGTTCAGTTAATCTGAACTAAATGTTGACTATAGATAGAGGATTGTTGCCTTCCTTGAATCCTATGGAATATGTCTTAGGTATATCCTGAATTATGTTCAAATACATGTCAAATAAGTTAACAGAAGGAGTCTGTGTTTTTAACCAGTTTCCTCGCATCAGAATGGTAATATACATCTTTGTCACTTCCAGCTTTGTATGATTATTATTCAACTTTCAAAGAAATTATTGTATTGTTTTTCAAGATACTATCAATAACTTTCTATGGAAAAGTAGGAAGTTCATTACTTTGTTCTTTACCTCTATCAAATAAAAAAAAAACTTATGGATCATTTAGATGCAGTGTCATCAATGTCTCAGTGGTCCAGTGGTCGAGCACCCAATTCCTCATCAAGAAGTTGTGGGTTCAAATCAGGACTCACACCAATGACTTCGAAATAAATTCGGAAATTATGTGTCATAAATATTGATGACTGACAATTTTGTGCCCAGTGTAAGGCAATACGTTCGCCACCTATTCGATTTGGGATGTAAACATAACGCCGAGCCGAGACCTACACCGCTGTCTACACCTTCAGGTAGAAAAAGAAGTTATGTTATGTAATATAAATAAAAAAAATGTCCATGACATAATCAGTGAGCATAGTATAATAAATAATAAGTAAGGGCATAACAATATTAAATTTACAATAATGGATCATCACCAATTCACTGCTGTGAACTAACTTATCAGGACCAGTCTTGCAAATTGCAAATAGATAGTACTTATAAAATGCATACTCTCATCATATTTTTACTAAAAATACCATCAATATTTTAGCCTCTAAAACATATACTCCATACCTACATCACAAAAATACATTAGATTTTATTTGATGAACCAATTCAATGTCTTTAGAGTGGAATTAAATGTCAAATAAAACAATCTTTGCTCTAATTTGTTTTGTCTATCACAATATGTAACATACTATTACTGAATTAAATTTACAAACACAATAGAACTGCTAGTAGCTCAGTAAACTATTGGAATAATTCATGCATAAATAAGGTAAATGTTTCTCAATAATTTCCATTCAGTTCAATTCACTAACAGACTTAAATTCATTACATTCAATTTTTGATTTGACAAACATCATAAAATCTTGAAGTTAGCCCAAACTAACTGTCCACCTGCCTAGGGCCAAATTAGCCATGACAATATCAGGTACTTCAATAATGGGTGTACATGCATGAAAAGTTATGAACTGAAAAGAGGCAGATGTGTGTAAGGATATCTTATATTTCTTCTGCATACCCTTGAAAAATAGATGAAATATAACTATTAATCACATCAATTGTAATGTTTTTATTTAGTGCTAACAGTTTATCCTATTTTCATCGCTAGTTCAATTCAACTAAATTCATCTACACAGTTTTTGGCGAACAAAATATATGATATGAAATATGCTATATTAAATTTCTATTAAATAATATAATTTTTGTTGTTCTCAATATGCAGGTACTCTTAGTGAAAGAATAAAATTTCATTTGACTACACTACACTAAATCTGAATAAGCACAATACATTTTACATTTAGCTACGATTTTGATTTACAATTATCGACTAAAATTTAATCAAAATTACCAACATACCTATTCAGCTATGATATTGCAAATTGGTGTTCATCAATATTTAATCTACTAATTATAGTATTAAGTACGTAATAATATTTTATATCATAGAGTGAACTTTAATAATGTTGAGAATTTAAAATGTCATTGCCTATTTAACATATCAACGTTTAAGAACCACTATCTTCTATCTACAATATAATTTTATTGTAGATTAGTGGACCTGACGAACTTTTTTACGCATCAAAAGTAACAAAGACGTAAATTTTGGATGTATCACTTTTTCTTTACTACATCATACATGAATTATAGATAAAACCACCCTATTGACACCCTATAACTCTTGAAAAAACCGCATCGAAATCAGTTGCGTATTTTCAAAGATATAAGTGGGTAGTGGACAGCAACAAGCAACTTTATTATATACTATGTAATTATAGAAAATATTGGTTCTTAATTGTTTAAAACAAAACAAAGAAGAAATTATTGGTAATAGATGTTGTTGTTACCACATCGTTTTGATAAAAATAATTATTACATTTATGTGTCAAATATCTCATATATACACTTGCACTTTTGTACTTGGCATGGCCAAAAAACATTTTTATGGAAATATAGTTCTTTGCACTAGATCAGAATGTTTATCTATCTTTAAAGGTGAGATAGAGACCAAGGGGTTACCTGCACCAAATCTAAGAAGAAAATTTGGGTGAACACATAGATGAATTAGATCTAATTAGTATGCTAAAAAAATTTTCACTAAACATTGATTTGGCAAATCACTTGAGCTGTGTCTAGTGTTATAATATTCGTAGTGATTAAATACTTTTAATATTAAAATTACAACAATAGTATTACACAATATTCTGCAAATCTTGTACACATTTTATTTTACATATAATTCTAGACACACAATACAGTTTTATATTTCATGCTGAATATAAAATAGCACAAGAACATACTGCCTTACGCTTGTATTTATACCATTTCTATACAGCTTACTATAATTTCATACAAGTATTATGTGCAGCTACTCATAATAAAATTCTGCTAATAGTAATCATAAATTCACCTCTATGTATTACCATAACATCTGTTTACACTCTAAGCAGTTGTAACAAAGTCTGAATATAAAGTAGTATGAAAAATTTTGTGTTAAAATGTGCAGCGTTTGGGAATCTGGACATGACAGATGTCTATAAAGAATGTCATGAATAACATTGAAATACAGATACATTATCTAGAAAGATAACACAATACAGATATAAAGTACTAGCACAAAGTTGTCCATAGTATGCTATATGCTTATCATAAATGCTTCACTCTTTAATCATTATACACACATCTGAGAGAGCTTTGGGTGGCAGGTCCACATGCTAATTATTGAAGACAGCTCAGTTAACAGTCTACAGACTAAAGCAGGGCAGCCAGAAAAAATGTCTAGCTTGATATCAGCCAGTCCATTTCGAGCTTCGAAGGCGCGCCAAGCCTAAATGTAACCGCTAAGAAGGATTGTTCTGCTTGTTTGACCTCAATCGTGCCAGACCACGCTCATCTTCTTCATCACTTGTAGCAGATAGTCCAGAAACACCACCACGCGCAGATTGTGTGGCCTGTATTAAATCTTGATCTGGGGCATTTCTACTCTCATACAACAAGATACTTAAAGTCTCTTCATAAATTCTTGCTTCGGGAAATTCAACTTTTGTATGTTTTTTATCAGTAGCATACACAATAGATGTGCAGCATACTTCTGCACATTTTTTTCCATGTCCAAAAAAGGACCAACAACAGATTTCATTGGAACCAATAACATCCTTAATAAAAAGTACACGGCCGCTGAATCTCAGTGAGAGCTTATCAAACAATTCTATATTCTTCAGAAGGTTGTCATCAGAGGTGCTTGTATATGAATATTTGTTATTGTGCCTGTTTATTAACAGTTTCACAACGGGCTGGAACATTGAAGAAATAAATTACTTTGAAATCAGTGTTGTATCTACATAGATATAATACACTAGCTGCCCCGGCAAACTTTGTCCCGCATCAAAAGTAATAAATGAGTAAAATTTGGATCATAAAAAGTTAAATTTGTGCTATTTATCGGCACGCGTTTCGGCGCGAAACGCAACTGCTATGTCCCGCTCTGTTAATACTGTAATATCTTCATAAATATTCGTTTAAATTACATATTGTAAAGGGCGACATTGATCTATATTAAAAGCACAATCTATTTAAGAAACTTAACTGGATGAAAATTAATGCTGTAATGTTTAAAATTGCTTCATAAATAAGCCATTATTTTACTTCAAAAAGTAAGACATAAAAATTGTCATTGTGGGTTATCCTTAAGAGATAGACATATGCCCTCGCTGACTTTTTTGTAGACCTTCTGAAGGTGTTTAATAATGTAGAAGATTGTTTTGATGTATCACTTAGGGTTCAGCCAGCATTTGCAATTAAAGTGCTAAATCTCAAAAATTATCATTTTATCTATACAACATCATATATGAATTATAGATCAAAACCACCCAGTTGACACCCTCTAACTATTAAAAAAAACCGCATCAAAATCCGTTGCATAGTTTTAAAGATATAAGCATATAAGGGGACAGACAGCGGAAAGTGACTTTGTTTTATACTATGTGATGATTTCTTTTTTTCACTATCATAATATTATAGTGTATGTGCTAGAGATTAGGAAAAGAAACAATTATATATACCATAGAAAATTTAGATTATTTGACAGAGATAAAGCCTTCATTTGATTAGTTTATGAGTTTACTGTTTTACATAGATCCCAGAACCAAGTTGTATACATAATGTTAATGTAAGATGAGGTGAAAGACTTTAGAATTACTTCTATGTACAATGTTTCATAGCAATGAGAATTTCTGTCTACCCTGTCATGGAGATGGTAGCATGATACTAATCCAACTCACCTTAGAAGTTGACATAATCAACAATTGCTCCTCTTTGTGTGAGGTGATAAGAGGTACCCGGCAAATAGGTACTGCCTCACTTTCCTTTTTGCCCAATGCTTGATGACAAGACTCAGTGAGTTCTTCTATCAAAAAGTACTTTGCTTCCGCTTGCAATTCCATAATTTCACGATAATTGTCTGGCAGGACCACAGTACCGTCGCGCAGATAATTCAATATTGTGCCAAAGTGTTTTCCACAGCGGTCAATTAATATCCAACCTGGAATAATAATAATATGAAACATTCTTCAACGTCAGATAAATTGAGTAAATTAATCATCAGCAAGTACCATCAGAATCTGTCAACACCTCCATTCGCCCGCTGAACATAGTTCTCAACATGTTATCGCTCTTGGTAAGAGTGCCAATTGTTGTATAAAACAAAGTTCCACCCACATTCAATTTTACATACTGCGACGGATTCCCTTTTATCAATGTTTTGTGATCACCCGACATTTTCATAGATTATTAATTTCCTGGCGTGAATGTGTACTATTTCTTACAAAATTATTATCATAGGAACAGATTTATAGATCAATTAAACTACATGATAAAACTGGCTAGTTAAGTATGTTTAAAACTGATATTATAGTTATTCAGTAACTATCCTGGGTAAGTACCTCAAACGATTTATTTCTAATTGGGTAGGTCTATCTGGGTACTCTGGGTATCTGTCTGTAAGCTGCTGTAAGCTGTCGCCTCATTCATCTGTCATTAAGTGTCATTCTGTCATCACATAGTTGTTTTTTGCTTTGCCTATTGCAGACAGGCTAGAAATCAATTCTTAAAATTAAATAAATAATGATTTAACATTTCGATATGATTAAAATAGAAAATGTTTCAATTAATTTATTAAATTTCAGTTAAATGACTCAAATGTCTTTGGTATAAAACCAACATTACTTTTCAGTAGAATCCTTGCTTTTTCTGTCTTGCCCACTTTTGTACCAATAAGCGTTTCTACCCGTTTAAATCAACCACCACAAAAAATACATAAAAAGCTTGATGGATTTTAGTAGACAGGTGTTTTTAAATTCATTAATGTAGTGTCTTTTGTTATGGGTAGTTTTATAATATCTAATCGTCAACATAATTAAAGTAGATTGTTCTTCAATATTATTTAAATATTTGTTTTATATTCAGTTCGTCAACACTATAAAAATGGTCAACAGTCAAGGTAGGTACAGAGAAAAATATTCTGAAGTTTAAAAACGTTCCCGTGTTCTTGACAACACGATTGTAGCTGCAACTAGAAAGAGATGAGAGAGAAATTCTAAATTCATTATGAATCAAGGTCGTCATGCTAGGTATTTAAATTCTTTATTCTACGAATTAAATTAAAAATCAAAATATAATTTTTCATTGGACTTCTCAAAGCACGTAACGGCGATGACCTGATCAGCGAGCCACGCTGTTATAAAATAACCTGGTATTTCAGCCAGAGATTGCCACGCAAAGTCTAAAAACGGATTCGCACTCGACTTTTCTCCAGAACTCATCACTGTGTAACGCTTTCTATTAGGGCAGTTCACAAAAACAAAAGACAGTTGTACAGGTCTTGTAATAACAAAAAACTAGACATCAAATTTAAGTTTAAAGTGGGTTCGCACACCCGAGTAGTCCCAGACCACACACAGAACACACACTACTATCCTGGTCAATAGCCGGCCGGTAGTAGTCCAGTTCCAATCCAGTATCTCGGGCAGTCAGTGGTAGCACGATGTCGTTAGATTGGTACCACTAAGGTGGTACAAGAACCCTAAAATGACAAATCAGACATTTATCAAATTGTCCGAATCCTTAAACTTGACTGCAACATTCCTCTCGACCAAAATTACTATTAAGCGCAGGTATAGTAGCGGGTAAGCAGTGGTCAGGATGTAGCAGTCCAAGCTAAGCAAGTACATAGGCATAAAGCTAATAATAGCAATACTAAATAAGTACATAACTATTGTCATGATATATTAATAACAATAGCGGGTATATCTAGCGATACAAGTTCTAAATTAATAAAACACAAAAGAAACTCCCTACAGTATAGCAATACGCAATTTAAGCACAATAACATATAACGATGACAATATTTATGAGTTTCTTTCTAAATTTCATACATAGCATAGCAGTTAAAAAAAGGTGGATAACGAAGGTGCTATAAAACTACGGATATAGAATACAATCTTACAACACTTACCCAGTATAATCAGGGATAGTACACACAATTAAATAGTTAAATATTTATATTATAATCCGTCACTCTTGAAACAACGTTGAAAATTATTTTTTCAACAGTGGGTTGATCTAAAAAAACAGCGCGAGAACTGTTCACCGCGGTGGCAAGCGAATGTGTGAGCGCGCCGCGCGGCTTAGGGCGCTCAGGCGGCGGCGGCGAGCTCAGTGATCGCCGCCGTCGACGGGCCGCGAGGGCGCACACCCCGCGGGTGCGCCCGGGTCGCGGCCCGGGAAGGATGACCCCCCGGTGCGACCGGGGAGGGTCGTCAGGGGCGCCGCCGGCCGCGCGCCTCTTTATAGCGCGCGGTCGGAGCCGCCCCGCCCAGGGGAGCCTCCCGAGGCTCCCTGAGGATGAGCACCCCCTCGCGACTGAGGGGGGCAACGGCGGGGTGGACCAGAGGGCTGACGCACTGTCCTGGGCCACCCCAACGCAGGAGGAAGGCCGCCGCGAGGTTTTAGTGGGTAACCCTAGGATTGGATTGCAGCGTACTGTTTTGGGAGTCCCACACTACCCCCTGCCGTTCCCAGGCGGGGGGTGTGCATAAAGCATTTCCTCGCGTAAAAAAAAAAGTAAAAGTGTGTGTCCGCTCCGACGCACGACTGGAGTTTACTCCTCAAGAACGATTATAAAATAAAATAATAAATATTTACTGTCTACAAATATGAACACATTTCTTCGTAATAGAGAATGGCGTATCGCTATAAAGAGTGTTTCTATAAAGAGCTCAGGACATTGTATGGAGTGCCGACTCTTATTTATATGCTCTGTGACTATAAAGAGCTCAGGACATTGTATGGAGTGCCGACTCTTATTATTATACATTGTAAATCGATTCTTAAGGAGTAAACTCCAATAATAAATATATACTAATATATACTATGTACTAACATATTATATTAGAAACAAATAGTAATTAGTTAACAACGCCATCTGCTGGAATAGCTTTAGTGTTGTTGTCGTTAAAGCAAGTTAAGTGCTCACAATTTAAAATAATTCACATTCGCCAATAGATGTCAGGAATTCCAATAAAAAAGTAAGTTGATGTTTAAGTTAATTATCGATAAAACACGATAAAATGAAATTTTCTAAAAATGATTCCTAGCTAGATCGATTTATAGCCCCCGAAACCCCCTATATACTAAATTTCATGAAAATCGTTGGAGCCGATTCCGAGATTCACACACTTTTTATTAGGAGTACGATGTTGGCGATGCTACTGTGGCGCCCCTCGTTTCATTACCAAAGATCGAAAAATATTATTGATATTTCATTATTTTATTAGTATGTAATTCGTACTTAAATATAATTTTCAAAAAACACAATTTATAAAAACACAATTTATAAATAATATAATTTTTTTTTTTCTCCGCCTGCAATACGTACTTACGTATATGTATGTATGTAAAAAACAAACAAACAAACAAACCCGATCCTAGAAAATGTGTCGAAATTGGTAAAGAGGACGGTAATTAGACGATTATACATACGGCCCTCGTGGTGCATCGGTAAACCGCACTACCGATAACACAAGGTCGGGGCGGGTTCGATCCCTCGTCTGGGGGTGTTTTTTTCTACATGTTTTTACGGTATTTATTTACAAAAATAAATATTTACTGTCTACAAATATGAACACATTTCTTCGTAATAGAGAATGGCGTATCGCTATAAAGAGTGTTTCTATAAAGAGCTCAGGACATTGTATGGAGTGCCGACTCTTATTTATATGCTCTGTGACTATAGCGCATAACGCATTTCGTGTGACACTCACGTGACTAGTACGATTTTGGTCCCCATAATTTTCATACCCCGGGCCTATATATGTAAATCGATTCTTAAGGAGTAAACTCCAAAAAAAAAAGGGCGCTCGCTTAAGTTACATTCAAAGTGAGAGTGTACTTAAGTTGCAGTCAGTAGTGAAATCTCAGGTTATAAGCAAACTTAAAATTTTATAGTTACACATGTAAACAAAGTTAAGGTTTAAACGTGAATAGTATGAAATTATTAATGACGTAATATTTATTTGTTTATTAATTATGTATTAGTTTTAGTTTTTAAATTACTTTATCAGTTCAGGAGTGTTGGTAGACACGGCAAACCTAAGTTATAAGTATAAAAAAATATATATTGTAATATCCGCACGTTTAGAATTTCAATAGAACTACTTACTTAGAAACTATATTATTGTCTATTTTGGAGCAAGAATGCAATTGTTCCACAGGTCACCAGAAATAAATGTAGAATATTACACATTACACACGGCATACGTCTTAGTAAAAAGTAGTAAGATAAGTTATTATCACCATATAGCTAATTGTAGCGAGGGCTGGATACAGGATGGAATTGCCTATCGGATGGCTATATTTAAAATGCGATAAGTCGAACTTTTATGTTACGATTTTCTTGAGTACCTACAACACGGATATAAAAATTTAGACCATAACCTGTTGTAATAGAGCCGATATTGCTAAGTTATGGTGATATTACTAAATAAAAATTTAGTATTTCATTCTGATTAAATAAAATTCATTCATAGTTTAATACATATCTAACCAGATTTTTCGTTTACGATTTATGGTGAACACTTACCATTTCTCAGTGTGACTACAAAAAGGTTCAAAGTGCTGTCCTCCTCTCGTAACACATAGGTTCACACGCCGCGATACAGATTGTGTGGCGCGGCTCAGACACTCCGGTGTTAGAGTACCACAAGCTTCCACAATTTTTTGGCGCATTTCATTCACAGTAGACATGGGATTAATGTATCAGTGAAAAGAAAAGATGCATATGAATCTTTTGATCACTTCGATATGTATCACTCTTTTCTATCACTATATCACTTTGTATCGCGCTCCGCGCGACAACTCACCACTCATTCTACTCAGCGTGATTCATTTGATCACCGAGTGATCAAATTCAAAAGTGAATATATTCACTCTTTTAAATCATTATATATTTTCGTATCAACAAGCGTTCCGTGCATAATCCATGGCTGCCCATGTTCAACATGGTTCGTTTGTTATTTTAGAAAAGATACCGAGCCCTACAATGAATTTGAATTTTATTATTATTACTATTGTATTAGTATTTAATAATATTAATAACTATATTATTATAATATATTTTTTACATATTATTATTAATACTAACTACATTATAAATTTATAGTAAAAAAATGGAGTATTATTAATAATAATAACTATACTATAAATATACGGGGAAATATACATGAACGGGCTGGCTCGACCGGTGAAATACTGAGAGGTCGTGGTTTTCACTGGTCGAGCCAGCCCATTCATGCAGCGAACTGCTTGACTCTACAACTTTTTGTGCATATTATTATTTTAATAAAATTAAGCCTTAGCAACCAAATAAAATTATTGATTGTTTAATAATATTATATTGATAGAATTAAATTACTCGTACTAAACTAAATATTGTAATTTTGTAATAATATAATTACGCATCATATATCAGAACCATGGCATACCATAATTCAAACAAAACGCGTGGTTCGTTCTACGAAACGAACTTATGTTGATGTAATCACTCATCGCCGATATACATCCGTTGCGATCACTCCTAGTCAGTGATCGCTATGATCGCCAATGATCGCGATTCAAAAGATTGAAAAGATACACTGATAGATTCATAAAGTAAGTGATAGATAGAGTGATGGATAGAAAGAGACAGATACATATCATTTTTATCTATCTCTCCTGAGTTACTCACCTCTAATTCACAGCAATCCACGCACGAAAGCGATCGTCCAGATATTCGCGTACAGAACGACTGTAATGCGCTGGCACCCCGTCTTGCTGGAAAATCATGTCGCGGTAAACTAACAAAGGAAGGCCTTCAAGTTCTTCCTCCAAGGTGGTCCTCAACATTTCCAAGTAGATTTCACCGTTCAACCGGTCCGGCAAAAATACAGAGCCTATCAATTTGTCACCGATGAAACCGGCCCACACATTAATTTTCCACCTGTGCTGAAAATGGCTTTGACGAAAAGCATGTGGATTTTCATGGGACCAGTAATGCTCGTTCTGGCTATTGAATAATCCAAAACGAGTAAAGGTAGCCTCATCAGACCATAAAACCCGAGACGCAAACATATGGTCAGCAGTAACCTGACTACGATATCATTCACAGAATCGTACTCTCAATAAAAAATCTACTTCTGTCAGCTCTTGTGTGCGCTGGTAATGGTAAGGATGCTGACTATCTTTTTTTAAAGTTCTCCATACTTTCATTTTAGACACACCTAATACGACAGAGGCTTTTCTGGTACTTCTAGTTGGATCTTCAGCAAAGTGATCCAAAATATTCTGTTCCACACGGGCATCCGCACGGTCACTCGATCGTCCTTCAGAGTTGGAACTGTGGAAAGAACCGTTCGAGTGCAAACGGTTGATCAGCCTCCTGAAGCATGCATAAGAAGGAAGTCTTCGCTGATTCTCCAGCTCTCTTCCATCAATGTGACGTTGTCGATAAAGTTCGCACACTGCAGAAAGGATTCCCTCCGATGCACCCACACACATAATCATATCATAGTACTCTGCATTTGAATACTCCGCCATTATAAAATAACGAAAGATAGCACTTGCACTAACTTGACACCGATAGATGATACTGACCGATAGAACAAGCGAACAATAATGAAGAGCGTGTAAAAAATGAATCACTAACGAACACTAGTGTCTCTGCCATTTTTAATTTCTTAGGGTACCGTTATACCAAACTACGGAACCTTTATACGATAACTTACTTTTTGATAATCAGTTTAAAAATACTAGTGTCTGTACTACAGAGTCTAGTAGATATTTTAATTTCACTCAAATCTCATTCAAAGCAAATTGGAATAGTATTTTAGAAAATCTCTAAATTTTAAGTAATAATACGCACAATACCGAATACAGGATTTAACATAGCATAACATAACTTCACGCCTATTGTTACCCGAAGGTGTAGGCAGCGGCCGTTAGGCCCCGTCTCGCCGTTATGTTTACGTCTCAAATGGAATGGAAAGTTTTCAGTCATCGATATTTATCACACTTAACTTCCGAAAACAATTTCGAAAAGTCATTGGTGTGAGCCAGTGTCAGGATTCGAACCTGGACCTCTGGATCAGAAGCTGTGTGCTCTCCCACTGGACCACCGAGACTCCTAGGATTTACCTACGTAATACTTTTTAAACTTTCACGTGTTATGCAACATAATGATAATATCCTCTATTAATTTGCGTTGGTACATTAAAATTATACGGACCCATAATATTAAAATTTAATAAATAATATTAATATTTCAAAATGCCGACAAATTCTTTTTATAAATGCCGCCTGATGAGTTCAAGGTTATCTTGTGCGAGCCGAAAGGCAGGCGGCAATTTTCAAAGGAAGTTTCGGGCGCGTGTAACAGGTCACAGCACGTGTAAGAGGTCATATACACACTGTCAAGTACCTACAAATGAATCAATAAGTACTAATAAGTAGGGTTCACAGTTTTTTTGTGTAACTTCACGCCTCAAATACATGAGAGTGTAGGCAGCGAAAACTATTTACTGATTATGTTTCATGGTAATTCCATGTGGTTTCTTAAACAGATCAGAATGTAGTCAGCTTAATTTTTTTTTTGTAACTTCACGCCCCAAATACATGCGGGTGTAGGCAGCGAAAATTACTTATTGATTATGTTTCATGGTAATTTTATATGATTTCTTATTGCGAACCGAATACAGATAGCTTTTTTTGTATAACTTCACGCCTCAAATACATGAGAGTGTAGGCAGCGAAAACTATTTACTGATTATGTTTCATGGTAATTCCATGTGGTTTCTTAAACAGATCAGAATGTAGTCAGCTTATTTTTTTTTTGTAACTTGACGCCCCAAATACATGCGGGTGTAGGCAGCGAAAATTACTTATTGATAATGTTTCATGGTAATTTTATATGATTTCTTATTGCGAACCGAATACAGATAGCTTTTTTTTGTGTAACTTCACGCCTCAAATACATGAGAGTGTAGGCAGCGAAAACTATTTACTGATTATGTTTCATGGTAATTCCATGTGGTTTCTTAAACAGATCAGAATGTAGTCAGCTTAATTTTTTTCTAACTTCACGCCCCAAATACATGCGGGTGTAGGCAGCAAAAATTACTTATTGATTATGTTTCATGGTAATTTTATATGATTTCTTATTGCGAACCGAATACAGATAGCTTTTTTTTTTGTAACTTCACGCCTCAAATACATGAGAGTGTAGGCAGGGAAAACTATTTACTGATTATGTTTCATGGTAATTCCATGTGGTTTCTTAAAGAATGATCAGAAAGAAGATCAGAATGTAGTCAGCTTACATTTTTTTTTGTAACTTCACATAATTATTAAAAATTAGAGATGACAACCCTATTGATGATCGAAATGGAAAAATGAATGAAATACTTTAGGCGAGAAGTCACAATGAACTCAGTTGTCGTAGGTCATAAGTAGGGTGATCATGGTTCATATTTCTGAGGGATAATTTATGTAAAAAAAGTAAAAAAAAAAATTTTTGCCTTTTTTACTTTCTATAGGATATCTAGATTTCAAAGCGTGTCTAGATTCTAGATATAAGTGGTTAGAATAGGGTCCACGAAGCACCCTGTTTAAAGCAATCCGCCAATTAGTAAATAATGCCAAAGGTCCTAGAACTTCAGTCGCATTACAAGTCTCGGTGGTCCAGTGGTCGAGCACATGGCTTCTGATCCAGAGGACCGCATTCCAATCCCGACTGCTCACACCACAGAAATAGATCAAGATAGAACGGCCGCGATGGCATATTTCCATACATTTCGAGCGTGTCACTTTTTTGAAAAACCACGCCCTCAGCGTGACGTCATTTTCATTGTGAGCGGGGCGACTAGTTAGGAGACACTCACATTAGATTATCGATGTTAATATCGGCAACATGTGTTAATTTTATTATTTTTATATTTTACTAACTTTATTGATTTTCTGTAACGATAATCATAGAAAGTAAAACATGTTAAATACTTCAATCCGACATATTAAAACCTAAAACATATTTTTCCAACAGTATATAAAATTTAATTATAAATATTTTACTGTCCTTGAAACTATACATATTTATTAAATATTTGCCTTTTTGTAAGGGTTGGCCTCACAGTCCTGGTTAAATAACGAAGCCGAACGTCTACATATACCTCGGTTACTGCCCATTTGAGAAGAACGAGATGATTTTCCATCGGCGATTGGTCAAATTGGTGAAAACTTATACTGTCAAATAAACTGCTGCCAATGTAATTACGAAACACTTTGGTTGAAATTTGTGGTGTTAGAATAAAGTAGGGACAAAGCAAGATATGAGCTGATACTCAAATTATTATTGAATTAATTTATCGATAAGTCCTAAGACTCAACGATACATGGAGTGCCCATCTCTAACATTCGAATCACAGCGATTAACAGACACAGCGATCAACTGGCAGGTGTATTGTGTATTTCGTTCGATTCGACGTACATTACGCGTATAATTTATACGCGCAATGTTTTTGTATACGAGCGTTGAATGCGGACAGCAATGGATATTTATCATAACGAAAAAATATACAACTTGTGATCGTAATTATTGAACATAGTAAAAGTAAAACAATAATTTATAATCTCAAAAAAATACTTTCTACTGATTTTCTGTACTTACTGATCATACGAAATATTTCCTTTTTTCATATTTGATTCACTACTTTTGTTTTTACAATTTTTCACAGCATAATGAGGCATATATGTGACGTTTTATCTATTTTTTTACGTCCTGAACGCATGGCAGGAACGCTCGTTGCGTAATGAGAGCGAGTTTCGTAAAGCATGCAATATAGTGCAGGGTTTTGGCACGCTTGCCACGCCTATTCGCCGTTCTATCTTGATCTATTTCTGTGGCTCACACCAATGACTTTTCGAAATTGTTATCGGAAGTCAAGTGTGATAATTATCGATGACAGAAAACTTTGTGCCCGGAATGGTAATAGGTTCGCCACCTATTCCATTTGGGACGTAAACATTACGGCACGACGAGGCTTAGCAGCCGCTCCCTACACCTTCGGTTAACAAAGACGTGAAGTTATGTTACGTGTTATGTTACGTCATTGGACTTCTCAAAGCATTTAGAATAGTCATACAACTAAAGTACTTATATCAATCTGAATTACGCGAAGCTTAGATTCCCGTTCATCACACTGTATTGAATGTAAAAGCGAATCTCAGTGCCAGTTCCGGCGTCAGGACTTCTTGAGAAGAACTGGCAAGAAACTCAAAAGCAAAAAAAAAATAACTGCCCTTAACTGTGTTTTATCTAAATCTTCGTGTGTTTTTTCTTTATTTTCTCGAAATACTGCTACCTTGGAAACTACTTACTACTATTTCATATGCACAGGTTCTAAGAGGTATGAAAAATAAAAGATGGTTAAATGTTACTATATTATAATAATGAAATATTTAGGTATATTACGACAACTTAGAATAATCTTTGTCATTTTAAAGGTTATGTATTAAATGATTTTCGATCTTTCCAATTTCAACTTATACTCGCGTTTGTTCTAGTAAAGCATGATTCTCATTTTTCTCAGTTCTTGATCTAAAATATCCGAACTTTTTTGCGTCTTCCAAGGTCTCTGGTAGTTTTACATTCAATGTTTCTGGTAGAAAGAATATTGATACAATGCCGCCAACTAGTGTGGTACTGGTCAATATCACACTTGGATATCGTACATCAACAAGACGTCTCTAAAAAAACAGTTTAGTTTGATATCACAAAATTCTTTAAAAATATGGAAATACAGTTTGATATGATCTTATATGATATCATAATATTATATCGCATTTTATACAGCTTTAGTAGGATACCTAATCGTTAAACTGAAATTGAGCTCCCCGCTGCTGTTCCAGAAGTTGTGGTATCGATTCTGTGAGCCCGGAATGTTTTCTCAGAATTCGTTCCGGTAATTGAGTGTGATAAATGTTGATGACTGACAACTTTGTGCCCGGTCTATGGCAAATGGCAATAAGTTCGTTACCTATTCCATCTGGGACGGTAACATAACGATTTGGCGAATCGAAGCATAACATGGCAGCAACTGCCATAACTACACCTTCGAGTAGAAAAAGGTGAACTTATTGCCATTCACCGGACAGAAAGTTTTACGTCATCGATATTTATAACACATAACTTCCGACAATAATTTGGAAATGGACCACCAAGACTATTTTTTTTATGAAATGTGAAATTAAATGAGATGAGATTAAATTTACTCACCAAATGAAGGATATAGTGTGCAAATGACGACCCTGCACCAGATATCATATTGCTCAGCGACATTCCGGATTGTCGGAGACACGTTGGATATATTTCCATATTGAGCAAATCAATTACGTAATACGAAACTGTGATTGAACAACGATTCATCACTGCCAATATCGTAGCTATCCATTCACTTTTTATCCAAAGTGTATTACCTGCTCCAAAAATTATAAATGTTATAAATAATAGACGCATAATCTTAACTCATTTTTCTTTTGATTTGATAGTCATACTAACTTGTTTCACGATAGCCGTATATTATCCAAATGGAAATTGTTAATGAGAACGACATCATTCCAGTGTAACGGCGACCGATGCGATCAGCGAGCCACGCTGCTATAAAATAACCTGGTATTTCAGCCAGAGATTGCCACGCAAAGTCTAAAAAAGGATTTGCACTCGACTTTTCTCCAGAACTCATCACTGTGACCATATAGTTGGTAGACACGGCAAACCTATGTTATAAGTTTATAAACGTTTAGATTATCACTAGAAATACTTACTTAGAAACTATATTATTGTTTATTTTGGAGCAAGAATGCAATTTGATCACAGGTCACCGGAAATCTTATATATAAAATTCTCGTGTCACAATTTTCGTTCCCATACTCCTCCGAATCGGCTTGACCGATTCTCATGAAATTTTGTGTGCATATCGGGTAAGTCTGAGAATAGGACAATATCTATTTTTCATCCCCCTAAATCACAAGGATAGCCCACCCCTCAATATTTAATTTTTAATATTTCGATATATTTCTGTTTCTTATTTTTTTTTTATAAAACGGGATACAAAAATACATACAACCCTAATTTTTCAACCCCTATTTTATAAATAATATTTATCGGCAAGACAACGTTTGCCGGGTCAGCTAGTAGATGTATAATATTACACATTACTTAAGGCATACGGCTTATTAAACAAGTAGTAGGATAAGTCATTATCACCATATTGCTAATTGTAGCACAGTATTTATAGCAATCCGCCAATTAGTAAATAATGCCAAAGGTCCTAGAACTTCAGTTGCATTACGTTTTACAGGGGTCTGAGTCAATATTTTAGTTTCGGTATCCGTATTTAATGTAGTTTTATTTATTTTAGCTATGCGTTTAATGTTTTGCAGACTCTCTTTTGACTTTCCGTTGATCCAGAGCCATTGTGGTGACTCAATTAACTTCCTGTAACAAAGATCATGAATTAAATGCAGTCTTTTTCCCGCCAAATCATTACTTAAATAACTATTCACTTTAAATAAACTTACCAAGAAAATACCAAATAGAGTAATTGTGAAGCTGTTGTAATCATTAAGAATGTTTTCCAATCTCTAAGCCACCAATAAAAAAATGGCATTATACACATCCCAAAACTAATAGCAACGAGCCGTGCTTTTGCAACGGTTGCCCGCCTCTTTGGTGAAGATATTTCTAATGATGTAATAGCCAAACTTTGTGTTGCTGACCATGAAGGAAATGAAGCTATAGTGCATCCTATTGCAAATAATACGTAGGATGAACTAAAAACTAGAGACATGAATCTGCCGAACACCAGCAAAAAGACTGACGCAATGTAAGTTAGTTTACGACCATATCTGAAACAAATGATTTTTACATAATTATTAAGTAGAGTTTTGTATCAATTTGAAGCCGATAAAACGCATAATATAACTGAATAAATTCATGCATTCTTTTAGTCATTTTTTTTATATAAAAGAATCTTTTTCATACAACATACAACTTTTCGTTTGTTGCGAACTAACGATCATTATAAATCTTACAAAGGCTTTCCAGTTGTTGTTGGTATGGGTGGTATAAGACAATAATCTCGGATTGTATCTTAAATTCGCAGTACAAATAACTGCAAAAGTTTGAAGTATGAGACTGTATGAATTTTGTTTTGATATGTTCATAAGAGGGATTTTTGTTTCTTATTCTGTATTGGATTGAACTTAAAAGAAGCTATCAGATTCCATCAAAATGCATTAAGGAACAAGATTGTTATTTACTTAGCCTATCCTTTCTGGATATCAAAATATGATGCACACATTGCACACAATCGTTCAAAGTCTCTTGCGGTGTAAGCAGTAAGAACTAGGTTCCAAAGTACACTTATCTCACAAGATTCCTTGACTTGATAAACCTTTTTTTTTTTTTTTTTTTTTTTTTTTTTTTTTTTCGCGAGGAAATGCTTTATGCACACCCCCCGCCTGGGGACGGCAGGGGGTAGTGTGGGACTCCCAAAACAGTAAACTGAAATCCGATCCTAGGGTTACCCACTAAAACCTCGCGGCGGCCTTCCTCCGGCGTTGGGGTGGTCCAGGATTCGGATAAACCCCTCTGGTCCACCCCGCCGTCGCCCCCCCTCCGTCACGAGGGGGTGCTCATCCTCGGGGAGCCTCGGCGAGACTCCCCCGGGCGGGGCGGCTCCGACCGCGCGCTGTAAAGAGGCGCGCGGCCGGCGGCGCCCCCGACGACCCTCCCCGGCCGCACCGGGGGGTCATCCTTCCTGGGCCGCGACCCGGGCGCATGACTTGATAAACCTAATATTTGTTATTTACCATACGATAAAAATAGAATTTCGTAATTAATAACTAAACGGTTGTTATGACAAAACTGATGCAAGGATAATGGTTGATGATGTAGTGCTGGAGCAGGTGAATGAAATTGTATATCTTGGCCCTTTTAAAAGTATCCAAGATAACGCTACTCTTCTTTTACATACGCGGTGTAAACACATGAAAGTACAACAAGAGTGGCGTTATGCCGGCCATACACGCTACGGTCTACCGGAAAGGTCCACCTGTGCAGATATGCCTGCGCAGGTAGACCGGAATGTGTGTGGGAATAGACCTGTGCAGTTTTTTTGAACCTGCGCAGGCAACCGGCGCAAGATCGAAAATCGATTTTTTCGAGTGACCTGCGCAGGCATACCTGCACAGGTGGACCTTTCCGGTAGACCGTAGCGTGTATGGCCGGCATTAGGAAACAAACAGCATACCTAATAGCGTTGGGCAGACTCCTAAGCGCAAACAAAGTTAGCGAAACAGCCCAGCTAGCAGCAGCCGCAATGCGTATCCCAACGCTAACTTACGGAAGCGAGAGTTGGGTATGGCACAGCGTACACGAAAGTAGGATAAGCACGGTTGAAATGAGGGCACTGCGCAATTCTGCAGAGTGACTCTTGCTGACCGAGTCGAAAACAAGGTTGTAAGGAAGGAAGTTAGATTGGAAGAGAGTGTCGGTGTAAAAGTAAGAAAAGGCTGCTCCAAGGGTTCGGATATGTAGGATGCAACGGATGGATGTAGGAATCGTGGACGGCCAAGACACACAGTTCATGACCAAATAGAACGTGTTCTGGAGGAAGGTGATGTTAAGAGCCTCAAATTACGACGCACGAAAAAAGCCACGAAAGTTAACGAAGTGATTGAGGTATGTAAGAATGGCGCTCTATTCTCTCTGCCTACCCCGCAGGGCACTAGGTGTTATGTTATGTATGTAATAACTCAACTTACACGTCTCCGAACCATCCAAAAAATAGTGAGCCAATAATCTCTCCAGTGCGGCTATATGCAAATATATTTACGACATTTATGTCGTTTTCACAAACCCAATTATTGTCTGATGGAGCTGTAGTTTCAAACCAAGTCTGATCGTAAACAAATCTGTCGCATACTGAAATAAGTATTTATACGTTAGCTAACTTTCAATATGACGGCACGTAAATTGTTCAATATGACATCACAATTAGTCTTACCTTTCGTTTCGTTTGTTTCCTGGTTTGTATAAATTAAACAATCACTAAATTTTTCTGATCCGTCTGGTGTTTTTACGCTAAATAAAAAATATCCAAACTATTAAATTACAAAGAAGAGAAATGCTTATAAGAAAAAATAATTAATAATAAAGACCGCAGCTTACATCGGAATATATTTTGCTTTCCATTCATGTTCCATGATTTGATTCGGTCTTGCAGGTATTTCGCATGAGTGTGGCGTTACTGTTAACACTAATAATATATTATTAAATGCCATTGCCCACAAACTTGCATAAAGAAAGTTATAAAATATATCAAACTTCTTTTGAAAAAGTCCGTCATTTCCAACTTCCACAAGAGCACGATCGTATAAAGACTCCATCACTGTTTAAGCGACTCAACAAACTAAATATTTATAGATAGATCATTTAATTTCATAGAACAAACAAAATAATTATTTGCCTAAATCGTAGTAAGTTGTCGTACTATGTATCTCCCGACGACTGCTAGCTTTTGTTATCAGTTCTGTGTTATCTATAATGTCACAACCCCTTCAAAATTAGTAACATTGACATGGGTTTTGCAGGGAAGTAAACATATTTCTTAGATGCTCAAGAAACCTTTTTTATCAAAATACACCTAAAGCTACTTCTGCGGAATTAACTCTATATCAAAACAGAAAAGTACATGACCGTATTTCCATCACACAATTAGTTGCAATTTTGTTACCGTTTTGCTATTAGCCCACATCGTGTGTGGTACACTTGTCAAAAAAAAAGATGTAAACCAAATCATGGTTTACATCTTTTTTTTTAGTATGGTCAAGTATACTTTCCTATATAATGTTGTCCCTTTTTAGGGTTCACTTCAACGGTCTTTCTTTATCAATGAGGCTGTATTATCAGTAGAAAATCATCCCGAAAACACATGAGATATATTTAACATCTCCTATGTGGTACACGATATATATATATATATATATATATATATATCGTATAGCAAAACGGTTAAAAGATCTTGGCGTGTATTTTCTCAGACAGAAAAATGCAATACTTTGTGCGCGCTGCAAAATTTACCAGGGTCCATCTTGTACTGCCACATTTGTAGTCTGTTCTACAGTTTTTTTGTTACTTCTTGACAAGTGTTACTTCTTGAACTTAATTTCGCAGCTTGCGCGACATAATTAAACTCTTCAGTTTCAAATAGAGCACTTAAAAACGGTACAAGTACCCTATTTGTCAAAGAAAGTACGGAATGAATTAATTGATGTAATGGCAGAAACAGAAATAGCATTTTAAATGCCATCAAAGAGCCAAATACTACAAGATAATGTTTAACTGCACTCCAGTTGTATTTCATACAGAAGAAATGAGCCAGGTAATTCGGTATGTAAAAAGAACAGGCGATATGTGAAATAAAATAAAATTATTGTTCACAGAAGTTGCTGAAAAGAAAAGAAAATTGGCCATTGATGATTTTGATATTCGACAGTGGCATGGCCAATCTTATGATAATGGATTCAATATGGCTAGCATCCATAAAAGCGTTCAAGACAAGATTGCAGAAAAGAATGAGCTCGACTCGCTACTTAAATTTTATAGGTGTTCAATGTGCCACCTCGTAACAGGAGGACGACATTGTCGACGAAAATATTGCTGTGAATATCCTATCAGATAATTTGCCAGAAATACAGGAAGAATTAGAAAAAGTTTCTCTATGGAATAGGGGTGCAAACGAGCAGGAGTGTCACGGTGACACTGTCACCCGATGGCAAGCAGCAAACACCGCCCATGTTAATTTGAAAACAGATAGTGTTGCAGTTGCGTTGCCGTCCCTTACTTTGACTTAAGGAAGGGGTTGGAGGTGGGATGGGAAGGTGAGAGGGAAAGTTGTTGGACCTCCGGATACGCGGAGGATACCACTTTACCTCGATATTCTGAGAGGTCTTATTTCACCGGGCGATCCAGCACATTCACGCACTGCGTGGCTAAACTAGGCTGAACTTGTCGTACTCTAGAAGCTTAGTACGAAGCAGACCATCTCTTATACTATTAGGTACTGCAGTCTGCTCAAAGTGGGTCATGCCGCGTTTCGTTCGGTGAGTGAGGTACTCGGAGGCCCACCCCCTTCCCCATCCCTTCCTATTCTACTCCCTTAAACTTCGGCAACGCAACTGTAACACTATATGTGTTGCAGGTGTCCATGGGTGGCGCTGGTCACTTAACACCAGGTGACACGCCTGCTCGTTTGCCCTTCTATCCCATAAAAAAAGGTTCTAAATAAACGCTATATAATCCATAAAAGGTTGTTTTAATGTTATGAATGTGATTCGCGGAAATCTAAGAACTAAAACAAACGAATTTTTTGAAAAAACTTTTTGATAAGATGTGCGAACCCAAATTACAAATACTAAAAACATGATTTAAGAATAAATAATAGATCGGCAATAGTCACCCAAACAACGCGGAAACGAGACAAAAAATGGGTTGTTGATGTGTAAGTGACATAACAGTGTGTGCTTAAAAAGCGCTTCAAACTCTTCAAAGTGTCAACTTTTACATAGTTATTGTTCATGTGTTGAAATGTCAATAACCTGAAAATCTGATATACGCGGTTGCGCTGTCAGTGATGAATATTAGTATACTAGCAGACCCGGCGAACTTTGTTTCGCATCAAAAGTAATACATGAGTAAATTTTGGATATCATGAGGTTCTATTTGTGCTATTTATCGGCTTTAACTGCTGTCCCGCTATGTTAATACTGCAATATCTTCGAAAATATTCGTTTAAATTGCATGCTACAAAGGAGCAGGATCATATATATTACATGCAAGATCTATTTAAAAAACTTAATTGGATGAAAAATGATGCTGTAATGTTTAAAATTGCTTCGTAAGTAAGCCATTATTTTTTGTAAAATGTAAAACAATAAAAATGGTCATTGTGGGTTATCTTTAAGAGATAGACATATACCCTTGCGGACTTTTTTGTAGACCTTCTAAAGGTGTTTAATAATGTAGAACATTGTTTTGATCTATCACTTAGGGTTCAGCCAGCGTTTGCAATTAAAGTGCTAAATCTTGAAAATTATCATTTTTTCTTTAGAACGTCATATATGAATTATAGATCAAAACCACCCCGTTGACACCCTCTAACTATTAAAAAAAAAACCACATCAAAATCCGTTGCGTAGTTTTTAAGATATACGCATTTAAGGAGACAGACAGCGGCAAGTGACTTTGTTATAAACTATGAAATGATACATTTTTCCTGACATGTGCCATCTATTATAGTCTATGCTAAATCTATGCTAAAAAATAAAGCTGTACTTTTTTTTAAATATAATGATTGTTTTCGATGGAACCAGTTAGAAATTTGGAAAAAGGTTATTTTGAACCACTAATAATTTTGAAAATGCCAATAGAAGGACTACAAAAGTATAGAGTAGATCTGCTTTAAATTCGGCGAGTAACTTTACATTAATTTTTGAATCACAACATTTATATCACAATTCACAATCGTAATATTTATATCACAATTACAACACGGGAAACATATACAAGTTGTTGTTACTGTGGCCAATTTTGCCTGCAATTTAATACCCTAATTTCAGGACCTTAGACTAGGTGACACGGGTCGCCAAACTAGAGCAACTGTATGGAGTTACCCGAATAGTGTGGATGGAGGCTATATTAAAATTTTCATATAAACATTTTCAATCCAGCAATCGAGAATCTCTGAACTTCTATAACAAATTTTCACAATATTCTATTGTACAATTCTATTATCTTTATGATGAACCTAAACATTGACAGAAGAATGAAGCGCAGGGCAGCGACTTCATAACATCATGCTTTTGTTACCCGAAGGTGTAGGCTGTTAAGATCGTCTCGCCGTTATGTTTACGTCCCAAATGGAATAGGGGCGAACCTATTGCCATACCGAGCACAAAGTTTTTGAGTCATCGATATTTATCACGCTTAACTTCCGAAAAAACTTTCGAAAAGTCATTGGTGTGAACCAGTGTCAGGATTCGAACCCGTACCTCTGGATCAGAAGCTGTGTGCTCGACCACTGGACCACCGATACCGTTTGGCAGCGACTATTGAATTTAATATAATTTTCAAAATAATTTTATGTAAATAAATAAATAGTGATAGGTGTTTTCGAGCTTTCAGGCTTAGCGATGAAAATCAACAAATCTTGCCCAATAAAGGCACATGTGCAATCACAGAATGTTTTAAGTGACGAAATGATTGCAATGTATAACAAATATAGAACTCAAGTAGTGTAGAACCAAGCGTTATCCATTATTTATTTAGTAATACCCACTGGCAACACTAGCAGGCGGTTGACTTGACTCTGATTCTGGTGAGCTTGCCGCCTGTGTGAATATAGTTTTTGGCGCCTGATTTCTTTAGTTACTATAATTTAGTGTATTTAATTACAATATGGGTGCATATTTATCTCAACCCGTAACAGAAAAAGTGTCGAGCGATGAAAGTAATCTTAAACTCGAATGCGGCGCAAGCTCCATGCAAGGATGGCGTGTCAATCAAGAGGTAATAGAATGTTTTGTCCTGTTTTAATTAGTCCTACAGCCTTTAAGCAACTCAAAACCACCTTCAAATAGCATCGATCACTTTTAAATTATTAGTATTTCATAGCGCAAACTTAAATTACATTAATCTTCGGACTAACCACAAGGCATTGTAGCTATAGTCAACAGTGGACTATGTACGTGTTTCATGAATCAACTGAATATTAACGAGGTGTTTATTATTATTGTTTATGCGATTTTACAACTTTGAGCACTGTAAACTCTTCAATTTCGGCACGTGGTACATAATATGAACCTACATTTGTCATCTACAAGAATAATAGCGAGATTTTTAAGTTATAATTATTTGTACTTAAAGTCATCCAGAGTGCTTGTTTTAGGATGCCCACAATACGATTCTAGATTTTGATGAGAAAACCGCTTTATTTGCTGTTTATGATGGCCATGGTGGAGCAGAAGTTGCTACATATTGTTCACAAAATCTGCCGAACTTCATAAAAAATACAGAAGCTTATAAATCTGGTGAATTGACAAAGTCTTTAGAGGATGCGTTTCTTGGCTTTGATGCTGCAATTGCCACAAAAGAAGTCATGGACATTTTGAAAGAATTAGCTGGTAAGTTATTAGGAATTTGTCTTTTCACATTGCATTTGTAGTTTTATGTTTGTGGAGTTGTGTTCTTGAATCAATTTAAAGAATATAAATCTCTAAAAGTGATAAAACTGTTTTAAAAAGAACTGACTGATGTTAAGATGACTCAGCATCTTACTGCTCTGGGAGTATATTATGACCTCTTAATTCCAGCCAGCTTGTTCGCTTCCTAGCAAATTCGTATTTCTAACGACTAATTTCAGCTAGTCTAGACTACTCATGAGTGACTAAATGGAATTAGTCGTTTATAAATCAAATTTAGAGTGAATTTGACAGTGACTACTCATCATCAGCTAGCTGAAATTAGTCGTTGAAAATATGAATTCGCTAGGCAGCGAACAATCTGGCTGGAATTAAGAGCTCATAATATGCCCCCTGTTCCTATTATTTAATAATTGCATGTTTAAGTCTTACATTTGTTTGAGGCATGTTTGTTCAACAATATCATTTATATTAATATAGTATTATAATTTAGCTTTATACTGCTGTTTTTTAAATCATATCTCTGTTGCCTGCTTAAACTTCACTCTTCTCACTATTTTCTTCAGAAAAAACTAATTTGTTTTATCATTATTGTGCTTTTCATTAGAAGTACAATGTATGATCAATTTTTTAAGTTGTGGTTAAATCTTCTAGGTGAAATCAATCCGCCAGGTCCTAGTGACAATGAGGAAGAATCTGAAGATGAAAATGTTAGTAACTTATACCAGGAGGCAAAACTTCCGTTACAGGTAATAAAAAATTATTGATTTATCACTATCTACTATTATACTTAATTCACATATGCAATGCACTTTAGCTGGCCATAAGGTAGAACCGCTAAGGAGCTAAAGTATATAGAAAAATAGATTCTGAAATGGATATACATAGTATAAAATAAAGTCACTTTCCGCGGTCTGTCCCCTTATGCTTATATCTTTAAAACTATGCAACGGATTTTGATGGGGTTTTTTTAATAGTTAGAGGGTGTGAACAGGGTGGTTTTGATATATAATTCAAATGTGATGTTGTAAAGAAAAAATAGTAATTGGCTTATTTACGAAGCGATTTTAAACATTACAGCATTAATTTTCATCCAATTAAGTGTCTCAAATAGATTTTGCATATAATGTAGACGAACCTGGCTCTTTACAGCATGCAATTTAAACAAATATTTTCGAAGATATTGCAGTATTAACATAGTGGGACAGCAATTAAAGGCGATAAATAGCCCAAATTGAACTTCATGATATCCAAAATTTCCTCTTTATTACTTTTGATGCGGAACAAAGTTCGCGGGGTCAGCTAGTATATTATATTGTCTTAATGTTTCTATTAATATTAAATTACATTATAGGAAGTCTTAGCAAAGTATGAGAACAAAACTGCAAACATACATCGGAATCGACTCAGTGATGCTGTCACACCTTTGTCTCCATGTCTACGAGCTAAGAAACATACAGATGAAGCAGTTGCTGGTGGTTCAGGTACAAGACTTTTTAATAACTTTATGAAGTTATGTTAATTTCGTATACTACTACTGGGGCTTACGTTTTTGTATCAATAGGGGTTTCATAACATAACTTCACGCCTTTTGTTACCCGAAGGTGTAGGCAGCGGCTGTTAAGCTTCGTCTCGCCGTTATGTTTATGTCCCAAATGGAATAGGTGGCGAACCTAGTGCCATACCAACGTTATCAGTTCAGTCATCGATATTTATCACACTTAACTGCCGAAAACAATTTCGAAAATTCAGGGGTTAAAGTATATCAAATGCTAACAGTGGTGGAACCAAGCAGTTCGCTGCATGAATGGGCCGGCTCGACCGGTGAAATACCACGACCTCTCAGAATATCGACGTAAAGTGTTTCATGCCGCGTTTCGTTCGGTGAGAGAGGTCCTTGCAGGCCCACCTCCTTGTCCATCATTTCCTATTCTACTCCCTTAAAGTTCGGCAACGCAATGAAAACACTATAAGTGTTGCTGGTGTCCATGGACAGCACAGGTTGCTTACCATCGGATGACACGATTGCTCTTTGCCTATCCCAAAAAACCTAAAGCTACATAGCCTTACATAGCTTTTCTTTTATTTTAACTAATTGGTAAATTTTTTGTACATTCACTATCAACTTTATTATGACTTAGCCACATTCAAAACATGTCCAGTGAATTCTGTTCCACAATTTAAGAGTTTTTCAACGGGGCTAATCTAGTCATGAATACAGGAGTATGTTATATTTTCTAATTTGTTAAAATATAATAAAAGTGTAACAACAAAAGTATATAAAGTGTACTTTTTAACATTCCAAAGTATAGATTTTGATATTCGTCACATCACACCCTCATGGTACAGTCCCTATTGGTTAGTGGCTTTTATGCTTTAACTACCAATTATTTACATCACAAATTGAATAGATGTGGTAACCTAGCAATACACCAGATAAAATTTTGTTAGAAAATGGTCTGACAAAAATCCACAGACTCCTCATAACTTCATGCCTTTTTCTACCTGAAAGTGTAGGCAGCGGCTGTAAATTTCTCGTCTCGCCCTTATGTTTACATTCCAAATCGAATCGTTTTCAGTCATCAATATTTATAACACATAATATTCGAAAATAATTTCAAAAAGGCATTGATGGGAGCCAATTGGTGCTCGATTATTGGACCACCAAGGCTCCACATAATTTCGAACTATAGCTTTTAGATTTAGGATCAATGCTCCACCGCCAAGCTACTGAGACAATTAAAATTGTGTTTCATGATTAGGTGCTGGTGCCTCAAGTTCCAGTTCTGGTTTGACAGTTACGGCAGGATCAAGCTCTGAGCAACCAACAGCTGAGGCTTCAACCAGCAGCAAGAATGGCTTGTCCTCTGTAAAGGAAGACGGCAAAAACGCTGACGAAGATACAGGGGGTGTTTCTTCCACAAATTCTAATGAAGGAGATAAAGATTTGAATGGAGAAGTAAGTTCCATAAATCCGTAATCTTTTGTAACTCACAACTATAACTTACATAGTTGTATGTTACAAAAGATGCTGTATGGAAATCTGACATAAGGGCTATGGATAAAGTTATGAAAACCTGGGATCTATTCGGGTGACTCACACCAAAGTCTTTTTCGCAATTATTTTCGGAAGCTGTGTGTGTACATACTTCCAGTTTTGTGTATGTTCATGGGCAATGATTACTAACCACCACGTCACTTCCTCTTTTGGGGCCCTAAGTCAAAGTAGCTTTATTTTCATAGGTCTTCTTCACTTCACTTCACTTAAAAATAGTCAATGTACAAAAATATTTATAATTAAAATAATATTTAATAAACACGAGAGGAAAGTGCCTCCGTGGAATAAGAAAACACGGATGCCATCGCCACGAGCGGCTCGATTCCGAGTGTAGGAGTAATCATGAGAAGAATCGGGCAAGAAACTCATGTGCCAAATACTCTTTTCAAAACCATTTAAAATTGATACAATAGTATTAATATCGCTACTGAAAACATAGCAGTAGGATCCCTTCCCTTTAAAAAATACTGGAAACCCTATTTGATTCTTTAGTAACTGGTTCTAATGGTGAGGGACACTCAAAATTTTGATCTAATTTATATTTGATAATTTTTTGACACATTGCAAAAACTAAACAATATCTACTCAAAAAGAAAAGTTTGTTTGTAATTAATATTCCTAATTGTAGGTATCTACGAGTGTGCCCGATGAAAAGACAAAAGAAGCAGTTGTTACTGATACAAAAGAAAACTCAGCAACACCAGACAGCTCTGAAGATAATTGTTTGCAACCAGAGCAAAGTGGTGATGCACAGAGTGGAAAATCTGATGGGCTTGCTTCTGGCAATGGAGCTGCTGTTGATATCTGTAATGGAGAGGTCACAGATTCTAAGCAAGGTGAAGAGAGCAACATTACATCGTCTAATGGCTCCCCGGGTGCTGTCCAAGGAAAAGCTCAAGGTAATAAAAATTTTTAATATAGAAGAACAATAAATAATAATAATTAGGAGTTTTAAAATAAACAACTATGATTAGTCCAAATAATGCAAACTTATCACTTCAAAGAAATACAAAACAAATACAGATTAATATAGTGTCTATTTAATTTAAAGTTAAATGACCAAAGGGTTTAGATTTCTAGCTATATAAGTACTACTGTTACAGATAAAACTCCAAAAGTGTCCAGTACTGGTGGGAAAAGAGAGAAACCAAATGAGGCCAGAATAAGACGTGCAGCAGCTGCTGTTTACGAGTCTCTGATGCGTCAAGCCACCGAAGAAGATGATGATGATGATGAAAGTGACTCGAATGATGAAACATTTGAAGGAGGTGAAATCAATTCCTCTGATGAAGAGGCTGTTAATGGTGTTGAAGAATCATCTAATGATGGTAAGTCATTTCTTAGCTGTAAATTATAGTTATTTTGAAAAATAGAAGGAACAATAACTTAGGGATAGTTTTTAGATTCTAGTTTATGATACATTTACATTCATAGATATACTAAAATAGACAGTATAAAAATATCAGTATAAATCTAATGTTAATATAAGTATTGTCTGTATATATTAATAAGCATTTTTAAAATTTCAGGTGATGGTGAAGAAGATGATGAAGAAGAAGATTATGAAGCTGAGTCAAGTGATGATGAAGGTGAAGATATATCGATGACAGAAGAGCCTGGCAATGACAGTGGTTGCACGGCTGTTGTGGCACTGCTTAGAGGTTAGTTAATTAAAACTTACATTTCGGTTTGTTCATGTTTACTCAAGTTTTTTCATGTCTATTTAGTGGCAGCAATAATTAATTATAATATTCGAAAGTTTCTGTACCAGTTCTCTATTATTTGTAAAACTCCATGTGTCCAACGTTCACATTTAGCATCACTAAGGTTTCATTCAGTTACTGGTTATATTTTAAAATCTAATTTGTCTGATATATGCATATGACTTTTAAAAGTCAAAATACTCTGCCATGGGTATGCTATAACTCACAAATTATAAATATCTCTATCAAGTTAACTTTAAATATTGTAGTATAAAGAAATAATTTTTAATTACCATTTCAGAAAATGAGCTTTACGTAGCAAATGCGGGTGACTCACGCTGTATTATATGCAGAGAAGGGAAAGCTATAGACATGTCAATAGACCATAAACCAGAAGATACCCCAGAACTTGAGAGAATTACAAAAGCCGGTGGTAAAGTCTCCAATGATGGTCGCATTAATGGTGGTCTCAATTTATCTCGTGCCATTGGTGATCACTCGTATAAACAGAACAAAGAATTGGGTCCAAAAGAACAGATGATCACAGCATTCCCGGATGTGAAAACTCTTACAATTGATCCCGTCAAAGACCAGTTCATGGTTCTGGCATGTGACGGTATATGGAACTTTATGACTAGTCAAGATGTGTGTGATTTTATTTTGCCAAGGTTGACTGAAGGTCGGGAGAGACTATCACAAATATGTGAAGAGGTATGTAAATGTTATTGATGTAACGCTCATTGTCCCAATATTGTTTTGAACATCCACAGATAAAATAAAATCTATTAAAATGTTAAGACTAAGCGTAACTTCTGTAATTAGCAATTTTTACAATTGTGCAAAATCAAAGCTTATGTCAATCAGAACATTGATCCATTTTTGCAAATTTTTTTAAATACCTAATTTGATTCACAGATGTTTGACCACTGTTTGGCACCAAGTACAATGGGCGACGGCACTGGGTGTGATAACATGACTGCCATTATAGTAAGGTTTAAAGATGGTGCTATCAGCGAGGTAGGACAGTATTCAAATAATCCAGAAGCATCTAAAAAACGTTCTGCTGAAGAGGAACACACCGCGGAGGAAAAACAAGAATCCAAAAGGCAAAAGATTGATGATCCATTGTCAAGTTCAGTAGTGACTTCAAGTGTTTAGACTTAAAATTATTATGGACAAAGTGTTGACACACAAAAATGTTAAATGTAGGATCAAGACTAAATTAATATGTAGCCAGTCAGATAGGTTTCGTTGAACGATTCTACATATTATTATTATTAACCGTAATTGTTTATTTGTTATGAGTGACAATTTGCTGCTACTATCACCGCTGTTTGATACCAATGTTAAAATTGCAAACTATGTTGTGTCAATGTTGCCTTATTAGGCTGAAATGTGTCAAAAGTGTTTATAATTGCCCTGCCTATATTGGAACATTTATCTCAATTATTAGATAAATAGGGGTATATGCAAACAGTAGTAATTATTTAAATATTCAAGTAGTGTCCTTGTTGAAGTAGTATAATATGAACTATCTTTATACCCCTGCAGGGTCAGGATTAATTCGGGCATCCTCATTTGATGTTTCTAAAAAGTACAGTAATGTTTTAGAATTGACATTTACAATGTTAATGATTAATGTGAACATTGCTGCCTTAAAGACTATGTGTACATGCCAATGTTTATTTACTGTGGCTTAATCATAAGGATGACATTTAACAAATTAAAAGCATTTATACATATTATATAATTTCTTGCAGTTTCTTAAATATGGAAATGGTAGCGCAGGTAAAAATATTTAGAATTAATAGTATTTTTTAGTATTCAATGTTGCTATATAGGATTTTGTAGGTATTATGAAATGGGGTGATGATTATTTGATAAATTCCAGAACTGATTGTTGACGATAGCAAATAGTTTGTAAGTTAATAATAAATGTAAGTTACAAAATAAACTTTACAAAGTTCTCATTATTTTGAATCCCATTTTTAATATTACAGAGAAAATATTTTTTTTAGTTTATTTCATTGCTTTTGATGGAGTTTCTGTTTGTTTATTTTTATTTTTTTAATTCTATTGTATCTAAGTACTCATTGACACTATTCTCACTTGATGATTAATAATGTTATTATATCAATTAAACTTAAATCATACTGATATAATATTTGATTGATGCTGTTTATTTCCTTGAATAATTTGATTATGAATTTAAAGAGGAACCTTCTTCATTTGACTTTTTATTTGGCATGGAAACTTCTTGGTTTTTTCTTTTGGGATTTCTACACGAAATTTCTTATCATGTATATTTAATAAAATTTCGAATCATGTCACTATACGTATATTTCTATTATTTATGTATATATGATTAATTGTAAAATTATTGATTATGTGATTGAATTTGACCTTAACAATTGTAAACTTAAGATTTAAATTGCAACAATATAACTCCAAAAGGACATTTTACAGACAGTTTGACTATAAACCCCCCTATCAGCTGGTTATTGTGTGTTTCAGTGTAAATTACATTTTTACAGACTGCGAAGTTGTTTCATTTCACAAAATTGACTGTGTGGTTTTATGAAACCATGGTAAAACTGAACTTTTCATCTAACATTTCATTTTACAAAATAATGTTCGAATACATATATGGAATAAATAATATACTTAATTTACATTTAATACTAGTACTAAATAAATTAAAGAGTACTAGAAACAACTTAATGAACCAGTGGCAGATATAAAAAATAATTGGCCGTATTGGAATCACCTTCGCCGTTGAGTGACTACGACTTACACGTACCCGGCCCGGCCCACGTGTGCGACATGCGTTAAATAAAGGAAACATTTTGGGAAGATGTAAATAAAGTTTCACTTTATAAAGTTTAAAATATGAGTATGTACTGGGATTATTTTTACAATAGTCTATATTTATCTTATTTGAGTGAGGTATTCAATAGTCTCCATTTGTGTCGCTTCTAATATCTGTAGGGCGTCATATTCACTATCAAGCTGTTCTAGTATTGCCGCCTTGTCGTTGATTTCAGCCTGAGAAGAAATATATTATTTTTAGTATATAAAAAATATTTAAAAACTAGCCCAGTTCAGGGTGGAACGTGACGATAACATATGCCTGTTTATGCGCCGGCATTCATAGATTTATTAGGCGATCAGTTCTGTAAGACCAATTTTTAACTTTCAATTATGCATTAACATAGACTATCATATCCCAAAGAGAGCGATAACGCCCCCTTGTGGGCCTGTAGGCCTAAAGCCCCCTTTAGGCCTACCGTTTGATGTTAAAGTTTTTAAGTAGGTGAAAAATGGGGGTGCTAAAAATTTATTTATTCATAAAGTATACAAAATAAGTTTGGGTATCATTGTCCGGCCGTAGCCGAAGATCCGCCGTAGATGGATTTTTGGCCAAAGCCGAACCTTCGGTCGGACACTACAAATAACTCATCGTGTGGAAGTTTAGGTTTAAATTGCCGCTATCTAAGTGTTCGGGTATTAAAAGTGTGAGATTTCTACAAACAAATAGGTAGGTACTTCTTAACCTGCAATTTCGCTTGTTCGGATTCTCTTTCCTTAGAAATTGACTTCAAAAGATTCATAGCTCCTATAGCAGCCATCTTTTTCTTCTCCACGTTGTCACCAAGATCTTTCAATAAAGTTAATAAATTGTTGATGATTTTGCCAAAATCTTGATTTTCTGTAATTTACACAAATATCGATAAAATAACGTGTTTATCCGCCATCGAGGCATGTTTTTTTCCAGCTCACTCTAAGGCTAATAAATATATTAATGTTATAAACCAGAAAGTTTCTTTTTGTGGGTTGCGCTCATCTCAGTAACAATTCATCCGATTTAAAAAAATATTTCAGTGTGACGACGATGGTCGAACTCCTCGCTTCTGATTCAGAAGTCGTGGGATCGATTCCGGGCTTACACCAATGATTTATCGGTATTATTTTTGGAAGTGTATGTGATAAATTTCAATGACTGACAATTTTGTCAGCCAGACGTTTCATTTGGGACGTAACGATATACGGGGAGTCGAGGCTTAACAACCGCTGCCTACACCTACGGATAGAAAAAGACGTGAAGTTATATATGTGTGCACTCTGTTTAAGTATTATGGAGATATAATTGAATACTATACTGCATTTATTTTCGTAATATATAAAATTACTGAGTGCCTGAAGAGCTGGTGGTTCCAGTCGTATCAGTAATTCTTGATATTGATACGTTTCAACAAACAAAGCGTTTTTAAAAGGCATACTGTAGTCAATACGAGGTCAGTTAACTAGCACGAAATAAAGATATTCATATTTTTAACATTTTGAACTTGGGTAGATGGTAGAATTACAAAAGAATACAACACTAACTTAATTCGTAATCCTTACAAGCTTCCTTAAGATCTTCGGTTTCTTTCATCACGTTAGTGTCTATTACCCGAATTTTATTAATATCGTCATAATACAAATGTACTTTGTGTAATTCTTCTGCCATAATTATCTTTTAGTTTAATATAAAATTATGTCGATTGTTACCATTGACCAAAGTATATACTAAATGTTACCTAGCAACGTATTCGACAATTTAATAACAGAGGGGGCCACAGTACTCGGGACGTAACTCGGATTTTGGGGGCTATAGTACCCAGGAGGATCAATAACAAACAAAACTGCACTGAACTTGAACTATTTGCTAATATTTTAGCTCCAAAACACTTTTTATCTTGGTAGGTAATAACCAGAAAAATGTGAGAAAGTCTTTCCAAATAAGGAAAATTCATGAAGTAAATAAAACTTAGCATAACATAACTTGACGTCTTTTTCTACCCGAATGTAGTGGCTGTTATGCCTCGACTCGCCGTTATGTTTACATCCCAAAATTAAATAGGTTGCGAACCTATTTCCATACCGGGCACAAAACTTTCAGTCATCGATTTAAAAGATACATAACTTTCTAAATTAATTTCGAAAAGTCATTGGTGTGAGCTAGGATTCGAACCCGTGAATTCTTGATTTAGAAGCGGGGTGCTCGACCACTGAACTACCGAGACTAACCAGTAAATAAAGATTAATCTAATTACAATGGGCGGCGCTAGGCGCTTACCATCACGTGACACGCCTGCTCGTTTGCCCTCGTATCCCAAAAAAAAATAGTGTAACTAACATTTGAATAAATAAAAATTATGTTCGTTTACTTACTGCTGCTGATAACACTTGTTGTCGTAAATTGGTATATAGCAAATCTAGCAGGTCTACTTCGCATTACTTCGCAATTTGACAATGCGACTGCGAAGTGGTATTCTGACAAAGTTTCTTATGACCTTCGTCGTCTCGGTTGCGTAATTCGGTTTAATATCGGTTAGTACTAGCACTAAATCCTTCAAAAACTTTGACAACCCTAAATGATCGAAAGTTAGGGGCGTAAATGTAATTTAATGTAGGTAGTTTATCTAGCCACCATAAATATATTAATGAATTAATTCGATTAACCTTGCCCCTGTCTTACCTACGTAAATCAGAAGACAATGATTGAGGCAGTAACTTCGACATAACTATTTCTTCAGAGATAAATGCCGGCGTATTATTTTGAATCTATACTTATATTATAAAGCGGAAGAGTTTGTTTGTTTGTTTGTTTGAACGCGCTAATCTCAGAAACCACCGGTCCGATTTTAAAAATTCTTTCAGTGGTATATAGTCCATTTATCGAGGAAGGCTTTAGGGTATATTATATTTTCAAATTAATTAGGGATCCTTACTATAAGTCCAATAATGTAACCCGAGGTGTAAGAAAATGACTCGAAAATAATTCTTACATCGTGAACGCTGCGAAAACTATTGATTCTAGAACAAAACAATGTCACTTTTACAGAACATAAATTTGTCTATAAAAAAGTCCGCGACGCCATATGTCTAACTATTATAGTTATATCACAATAAGTGCTTTTTGAATTTTTTAAATTAATTAAATTGATGTCGTTATAAAAAATGCTTCATTTTGTACAATAAATTACTTCAATAAAAAGATAGATTCAATACCTTTCTAGAACTTTTTGAATAATTCAATTCGGACATTTAATTCAAAAGATATCGCAAAATACAAAATGTAAGTATTCATTTCATAGGGAAATATTTAGTTACACTACGGATGATGTATCCGACTAGGACAGCTCGGACCGCTAGCTAGCAGGTAGATTTGTTTACGTTTGCTTCTTGCTAAAAGGTATCGGTGTTCCAGTTGTCGAGAACTCCACTTCTGAATCAAGTAGTCGCGGGTTCGAATTCTGGCTTACACCAATGACTTTTTAAAATTGTTTTCGGAAGTTATGTGTACTTAGTTATCGATGACTAAAAACTTTGTGCCTGGTATGGCAATAGGTTCACCACCTATTCCATTTGAGATGGAAACATAGTGGCGAAACGAGGTTTAACAGCCGCTGCCTACACCTTCGAGTAGAAAAGGCGTGAAGTTATGTTGTGTTGTTGTTTCTCTCTTTGTCATCATATCGCTCAATACCTTAATTAGAATTTAAAATTTGTAGTATTTCATCGCATTTTGGGGTATTTGTACTTTAATTTACTAGATCTTACCCGCGGCTTCGCTCGCATTGAAGCCATTAAATTGGTATCAAAGATCATTACTATAGAAATGAATCAATATGATAACTATATTTTATTGCTTAGCTAGGATTATCAATTTCTAAAATTACAACACACATTGATGTTTAAAAAAATTACAATATACTTTATTGAAATGCAACAACAAACGGTAAAATATATTTATCTGTAACAAAAATAAATAATTTTGGACTGTAACAATTTTATAAGAGTATTAATGTAGGATATTGTTGTAGAATATTTTATAAGTTTTTCCTTCGGGTTCAAATATATGTAAATTACCTCAAAGAATATGTGTACAAAGTTTCATGATGATCGATTGAGTAGTTATCGCGTGTAAGCATAACAAACAAATTTACATTCACATTTATATATTACTAGCTGACCCGGCAAACGTTGTCTTGCCAAAAAATAAAATTTAAAAATAGGGGTTGATCGTAGGGGGTTGAAAATTCTCAGACTTACCCGATATGCATACAAAATTTAATGAGAATCGGTCAAGCCGTTTCGGAGGAGTATGGGAACGAAAATTGTGACACGAGAATTTTATATATTAGAAGTAGGATAGGATAGGAATTAGGTTACATTTTTATTGTATATTGGGGGAAACGAGCAGGCGTGTGATAGTTACAAACGCCGCCCATGGCCACCTCACCACATGCAGTGTTACAGTTGCGTTGCCGGCCATTACAATGGGATATGGGTGGGGTCGGGAGTGGGTTTCGCAAGGGGAGGGGGAAAGGGATTGGGCCTCCGAATAATTCTTTCAGCGAGCGAAACGCGGCAAAAGCCACTTTTCGACGATAATCTGAGAGGTCGTGGTATTCCACGGGTCGAGCCGGCCCATCCGTGCAGTGAACTGCGTGACTCTACCATTGACAAGGTGTGACTGATGGGACTGATTTATAATACATTCTAGATATAATAAACTTTAAATTTTTAAGATCGTGATATCTTTTAAAATGTAGTGGATTTATTTCGATAAGATTAATCGCAAAACCGACATCATTTTACTTATAAAAAAAAACACGTGTGCGGCGTCGGGGGAGTGGCTCAATAATCAAATAGCACGTGTGTTTATGTCAATGGTTTATTAAGTACTGCCTGTCATACAAGTTCATACATAAGATAAATGCTCTTACACTACAATATGGTGTCCCGTTTTTTTCGTTGAAGTCAACAATAGTGACCAAATAAAAAAGTCGTTTAAGTAATATTAAAAAAAACTAAAGGTTGACAAAAAACGCGAAAGCCTAAAAGTTTTATTTAAGAGTAATTCCCATAATGTGATCTAAATATCTAAAACGAACGTACTATTTAAAAATATTTTATCTATGTACCCAAAGTCGTGGGTCAAAGTTAGCGTTAGTTCACAGTTAGGTAGTTCCCTAAGCAGATATGATAATATTATTTTTAATTCTTTACAATATTGCAACTTCATATAAATGGACGAATGGCGCAAGATATACGCACGCACCTCGATCTTGGCATATTTTGCTAAAATTTAAAGACTTTATGGTGTTCAGCATACCACATAGAGTTGCATATCTATTAACATATTTACCATCGTGATCTCTTTTAAAATGTAGTGAATTTATTTTGATTAGAGTAATACCAAGGTGCCAAATCGACATCATTTAAATTATAAAAAAAAATACATACTGGTTGAAACATGTGGTGACCCGGCTTTTTTTTTGTAGAAAGACAATGACCAAATAAAAAAAAAGGTTTAAGTAGTATTAAAAAAAAACTAAAAGTTGACAAAAAGCTTCGGACAAAGTCCCTGACATTCTAATAATATTATTTATAAAGCGTTGATTGAAATTGATAATATTATCACCTTAATATATCTTGGTTGTTAGTCGCTAACATCACCAGCTAAGTGAAGTGTGTAAGAGTTTTGGCGGGACTGTGGAAGAAACATGTCCGTTATTTGCATTATTTTCTCAAATTTGTGTTTCAATGGATATTATTGGATAAAATTCGTGGCGTTTTATTTAATAAGTGTTCGTATATGAGTGCAAATGTGGGAAATAGTGTAAATATCGTGTTTAGTGTGCTCTTCTACATTGTCGTCAAAACTCCCTCGGAAAATCATGCATAAAGTGCCACGACTTTATGGATGATTAGGTTAGGTTAGGTTAAGCTGTAGGTTTAGGCTAGGTTAGGTTAAGATTAGTTTAGGTTAAGAATGAAGATGTTACTTATAACAAAAAGACTCGACTTAAAGGTTTTAGCAACCAGGTCGTTAAATCTTTAAAAAAAAAAAGTGAAGTGTGTAATAGAAAAAAAAAATAATCGTGCCTTATGGCTCTTTGTTCTCCCTACCTACCCCGCAAGGGATCTGGCGTGAAGTTATGTATGTATGTATCAAGAACTTGAATTGAAATAAATATTAGTGTTAGATAGTCCATTTATGAGGAAAGCTTTGAGGTATTAATATGATCGCGGCAATAATCTTTTTAGTGGAAAATGTTTAAAATATGGCGGTACGAAGTTCGCGCGGTCTGCTAGTATACTATATATGAAAGTTAAATATAACATATAGTGGTAGAGCTACGCAGTTCCCTGCATAAATGGGCAGGCTCAACCGGTGATATACCACGGCCTCTCAGAATATCGACGTAAAGTGGCTCATGAAGTAGGCGTGAGCGTTATTTATCGTAAGCGGTTTCAGTAACCTATTACGCGGCTTATAACCGTATACGTAGTTTCGTAGACACGAATGTAACGCTTATTTTAAATACGCGGTTCCACAGTCCACTCACACAGTACACACAACGACCGGTGCACGCGTAAGCGCTTACTATGTTATGTAACGCTTATTTTATATACGCGGTTCCACTCACACAGTACACACAACGGCCGGTGCACGCGTAACTCGTAAGCGCTTACTGTGTAACGCTTATTTTATATACGCGGTTCCACTCACACAGTACACACAACGGCCGATATACGCGTAAGCGCTTACTGTGTAAGCGAATCGTGTAAGTGTTTCGTTCAACCAAGATTATTATTATAGTAATATTAGTTATCTTAGACGACTCGCGTAACATTAAAGTATGATAATTGTTACGTTTGTTTTAATTTCTAATGCCCATGTAAATTTGTAAGCAATTGGAAAGAGAATAAATTCTAAAATGTTAAGTTGCTTTTATTTTATAAATATAAATATAATTTAATACAATAAATTTAATATATATTCAAAGTGTAAATATTTTAACAAAACTGCAAAAATATATGTATTTTTTTATGGGATAGGAGGGCAAACGAGCAGGCGGTAAGCAACCAACGCCACCCATGGACATTAGCAACACATATAGTGTTACTGTTGCGTTGCCAACCTTTAAGGAATAGGGGATAGGGAAGGGGGGTGAGCCTCCGGGTACCTCTCTCACCGAATTAAACGTGGCATGAGCCACTTTACGTCGATCTCCTGAGATGTCTTAGTATTTCGCCGGTCGAGCCGGCCCATTGCAATAAATTTAAATATTGTCAATTGCATTATCATTTCACTTATTTCTTTAAAGGTGTAAAAAAAACTACAAAAAATAAAAAATACCCAATTACTTTTTTGTTGTTGTTAAAAACATTCGCAATATTTCTTATGAATGCGAACATCAAAAAACATGCGAAGGAAATTTAACTAATAAAATTATGTAGGTATTCAAACTAAACGACAATGTATGCACGTTGCAAAACCGTATAAAATACGTTCAATATTGAATATTCGTAAACATAACATCAGTCTGTATAAAGAAATAAGCGGTTACAAAAATAAGCGGTTATGAAACTGCTTACTCATATATACGAAACTGCGTATAACGATTACGCGTAAAAGACGTTACGACCCACGACTATCATGAAGCGTCTCGCTCTGTGAGAGAGGTGTCCGGAGGCGCAAACCATTCTCCCCTCCACTTTCCATCCACTACCGACCCCTTCCATATCTTATTCTAAGTGCCGCAACGCAACTGTGACACTATTTGTGTTGTAGGTGATCATGGCCGGCGTTTGTTGCTCACCATCAGGTGACACACCTCCTCGTTTGCCCCCTTTCTCATAAAAAAAAACATGTTATTGTGTTCACCATCTCTACTTCTAATTTTGACCCACAACATACTTCAACTCATCAACAGCAAAGTCAGCTGAATGTAATAATTTGCTGCTTGAAATATTCCATAAATAAATACAAAGATTATTAATTAATTCATATTTTTACTAATTTATTTATTTTAAAATATTTAATTTTTGTTTTATTAATTTGATAGATAACATTTTTTTTGGGGGGAATCCTTATTTCTTGTGGGTTTTTGAATGTGCCTTTAGGGAGTTACGGAGATACAGTTTTGATAGTTGGGAACACTGGACTATCACTATTTCCTAGTGCTGTGCCAACTCATTAACAACTAAACTTTAGTTAAAAGTAGCAAGGTATCAATGTACCTATGTAAATCAATAATTTATTTGTAATGTTTTTGTCTAAAAAATACATATTACTTAATCAAAATAAAAACTGAATCAATAAGACAACAAAAACAATAACCGGCAAGTTTTTTTTTTAATGGATAGGAGGGCAAACGAGCAGGCGGGTCACCTGGTGGTAAGCAACCCATGGACACCAGCAACACATATAGTGTTACTGTTGCGTTGCCAACCTTTAAGGGGTAGGGGATAGGAAAGGATGGGGAAGGGGGTGGGCCTCCGGGTACCTCTCTCACCGAACGAAACGCGGCATGAGCCACTTTACGTCGGTCTTCTGAGAGGTCGTGGTATTTCACCGGTCGAGCCGGCCCATTCATGCAGCGAACTGCTTGGCTCTACCACTGTTTAATGTTTGACATAAAAGAATAAACAGTCTGGCGTACCGTTCGGGACGCGACAGGATATGCACCAACAGTCTGGCGTCCCGAACGGTACGTTTCTCGTCCCCATTGAGTGCGGTCGGCAGATCCAGATTATTCGAATTTAGAATTTGTCTATGGTTAAAACCAATGTTTAAATCGATTTGGAATGAATGGCCACACCCTAGTACTTAATCTATACGTAGTCTATGGTTGACGTTGTTTACTTAAACTTCGCTCCAAAGAGCACGAAGCTCAAAGCATTATCATAATGATCTCGAATATCGACTTGATTCGAGTCAATCCCATCTCGATTCAGTTAATCTGAAACGAAATGAAATTTTCGACTTCAATTACTTGTTAACCAGTACAGTAGAACTAATACTTTCTTGCTTAATAACGAAATATGTTGCCTATTTGCAGATAAAACAAAAAACTTATGCATTTAAGTTTAGACTTAAATAGATTTGAGGTGGTAAAATTTCATTTCTATTCACCCTTACATATCAAGTCACCCCATTTGACGGTACATACTATACTATTTCAATAGTCATATTTTTATTTAGACAATGCTAGCTGACAGTAGTTAATGTCATTTTGTAAAATAATGTTGCCAAATTTGAAGTCATAGTGATGCATTCAGTTCTTATTCAATCAGATGAACGAACAATGAGTGAAATAGTTAATAATCTCAAATTATACTAAACACTCTAAAACTTTATACTTTCTCAATTTAATAAATAATTTGACTCAGCAACCACATTTTTAAATACATTATAACAAAGTTTCTAAAAATTTATGTAACAATTAATTTTCTTCATCAGATTTTTTAAAAACTGTATGAAAATTTAAGTCATAAAAATGCTATAGTGATAATTTTTCATCTGAAGATGAATATTAAAAAAATAAGTTAAAAACGATGTTTTTTTTTTCATTTTTATTGCCTCACTATAATTGTTATATTTTATACATCTATAGTTTCAATTACGTGATATATTCAAAATGGGACAATCTTACAAGTTTCCGAACTACGATAGACTAACTATACCCAGCTAAACAATCGTGGCAATTTTATTCATTCAAGAGTTTTTTCATTCATTCGCTTGGCTACAACCCTAATTTTTTTCATCAAAAACTGACAACACCGTAAACATCAGTGATTGTTGTATAAAAATCTGACTATACTAAATTTAGTGATGTGCCAACTCAGATAAATCCGAACTCAAGTTGACTCGAGTTAAAATGCACGTGACTCGAGTTGCAACTCGAGTTAGGGTAAATTTAAAGTTAATATAGAAAAAATTTTTTTCGTCCGCCGATATTGAACAGTCTAAAGCTTAAACGTCATAGTATGAAGCATTAATTGCCTTATCTATGTTGTAGTTAAAATTATCTATAATAGTAAGTAGTTAATTATATAAGTAGTAGATATATAAGTAGTAAGTAGTGGATAATTATATAGTATCGGTGGTCTAGTGCGCGATCATACGGCATCTGAATCTAGAGGGTTCGTCCTGGTACACACCAATGACTTTTCAAAATTAATTTTGAAAATTATGTGTGATAAATATCTATGACTAAAATCTTTGTGCCCGGTATGGCAATAGGGTCGCCACCTATTTGGCACGTAAAGATAACGACGAGTTGAGGCTTAACAGCCACTGCCTACACAACCGGGTAAAAAAGGCGTGAAGTTATGTTAATATAAATGAACAATTAATATTCCTATATATAATAATAATAATAATAATATCTTGGACACAATACACACAGCGCCCTCTAGTTCCAAGCTAAGCAACTAAATGCTTGTGTTATGGATACTAGATAACGGATATTAATACATAGATATTTTTCTTTTGTAAATACATACTTATAATACATAGAAAAACACCCAGACGCTACACAAATATTCATGTTTGTCACAAATATTTGTGCTCGGGTGGGAATCGAACCCCCGACCGATATATATATGGTTCAGACAATTAGACATGTAGGATGATGCAATATTTACTAAGTAGATATGCAAAGCAAAAGTGGATGGATGCAGGAGTCGAGGACGGCCACGATACACTTTCCCGGATCAAATAGAGCGAGTCCTGGAGGAAGGTGACGTCAGAAGATTTGAAAATCGACAAGCGTGTTTAACAAGAGAGTTATAAAAGTCAAAAAAGCGAGTGAGGCGTGTAAGAATCGTGTCTTGTGGCGCTATTTTCTCGCTGCCTAACGTGCAAGGGACTTTCTGTGAAGTTATATTATTTAAGAACTAAAATTTACGATTTAATTTTGCTATAAGAAATAAATTGGACATGAAAGATACATGACAGAAACAGAACAAAACTTAATTTCAAATCTACATAAATGTGACGCTTTGTTTGCTATGAATGAATGTAGTCATGAATAATCACGACAAAAGGTCCCACTAACTTCGTTCCATGTCGGTTTAGCTAAGTATTTCAACTCGAGTTGGAGGTAATCAACTCGAGATGACTCGAGTTAGGACCAACTCGAGTCTGAGTTGGTAACTCGAGTTGACCATCACTAACATAATTTGTGTTGTTTGTTTTTATCTAATAAAACTGCATCTGTTGATGATAAATAAAGTGTACGATAAACTATTATTAGCATATTTAGGAGCCAAATTATATTTAAGCTCCATTTTATATTATGTGAGATATAATTGAGTTAATAAAATACATTATTCTTGGTCCATTGTTTCGTGAAATCACAATAGTGATATAATATTATGGAGGAGCAATTGTCACAAAATGATAAAATAATTTGGACATGTTGGGAAACGAAATCTCAAAAAGATGTGGCCAGGGAGGCAGCAGCAAAGGGTACCCATATTCATTTGGCTATTAAATTTCTTATGAACAAAAATGGATGGAACGAATCCACTGCAACAGATTGGTTTTATGCTGAGGTAATTTGATCTTTGTCTTACCTTAAAATTTCAATATGTTTGTTTGCTATGTTAATGTTCTTAATTTATACTTATTCTAATATTACCTACAGGTGAAGGCATGGTCTATACAGCTGCTTATGAGGAAACAAATATTTAAAGTTTTACATATTTTAAACAAAATTAAAATTAATCCAGAGGAACACCTAATGACTCTAGCTGAAGACTCTGCTGAAATTGAATACAGAGATTTTATTGTGGAACATTTAGAGAAAATAAGTAAGGATATGAGCAGTGATAATGTGGAGAATTATTATATTTTTAAAAGACATTGGAACTTGTTGAGGTACCTGGAGAAATCGTTTGAAACTGATGGAACATTCAAGCAAAACAAAGTTTTTGGTACAGGTGCAGATAGAATATTTGTAAATGAGACTGAAATTAAAGGTATGACTGTAGCCAAAATCAAGAAGTATAGTGAGCAATGGAAAAGTAAAATAGCCACTGCATTGTTTTTTAATTGTTTTGGTAAGTTATCACTTAACTCATAAAATACTTAGTTTTGTGTTGTTACTTCTGATTCAGAAGAGGTAGTAGAAAATGTAAATTTTTACGTCTGACAAAAATCTAAATAACAACAGTAACCTAGCAATCACAAAGTTTACTGGAAAATAAATACAATATCCAATATCTGATCAATCTGACTAACTGAATTTGTTTCAGAATTTTCCTTGCTAGATTTTACTGCACCCGTTGAAATGTGGAACTATTTAGTTGAAAATAACAAAGCAATGATTTTAGTTCGCTGGATTAACGTACAAACATCTGAAGTTGTGCGCGATATGAACGCTAGATATAACTTTTTTAATAATGAGGGCTTTGTTGAAAAATTCCTTAACGTGGATACTAAAGGATTCGATATGAGAGTGTTGGAAAATCTCGACGAGATATTCCGGAAATGGCCTGTCACCAATGAAATGATAGATAACGTAGCATCAAGCAATTGTTTCAATTACACCAAACTCTGTATATACGATACACTTTCATCTTACGGCATTATTATGGAGAATGAACGCAAGAATTTATATCAAATAATTTCAAGACTAGCCCATACGCAAAATTTGAAACTCATTGATGATATTTTCGATGAATCTTGCGCCACCGTAACCAGAGAACATTTCTATGTTGAGTTAGCCAAATATTGTGTCAAAAATAAGTTGTATAAAGTATTGACATTATGTGTGGAAGGTAATATATTAGATACAGATTTATCAGGAGTTGAAAAAGAACCAAAAGATTGTATAGAGCTTTGGCTGTTGTTCAAAAGCATTGAACAAACTTCTGATAGGCAGAGTCATGTGCTTCCCGTTTATAAAACTTGCGTACAGATCGCTAATGAAAAGATAGATGAATATATATCTTCTAATCCACATTTAGTTCTTGGTATGATACTTCTTGAAGATACCAAGAAATTATTCGATATATTCTCTAAAGGAGATTTTCTACAATTCCAAGAGTTCAAATTGCCAAATATGAGTTATAAAAATAAGCTTCCACATTTGTATACAGTTTACAAGAAATATTCTGATGTTTACGGGACATATGAGTCCAAAGACGTAAATGTTTACCAGTTGCTGTCCGGTTATCGTGGTTTAGATGTTTCCAAGATATTTGAATTTCAAATAATAAATCAGAATTCTAACAATTTGATATGTGATAAACCTGACAGAAGAAGTTTGGGTAGTCTATTGTCAAACGAAGCGGACGTAAAGACAGTCGGTATAAAAACTTTGTCCCAACGAGCAATGGAAATGCCAGATTTTGCTGATGAGAAATTGATGAAAAAATATGGCTATGTTGCTAAGTTGAACCATGTTTACTATTTGAAGCAGTATCGCCCGTGTAATGCTAGTCAAGCATTTGTAGCGCAGCAATATCAGACGTATAACCGACTGCAGGAAAAAAGTGTAAAGAATGCCTGTTGCGAGGCTCATGCTTTAGCTTTGCAAAATTGGTTTGATGGTGCTATGACTGCATGTACTGTATCGTTCATAGCGATGATCGGATGCAATCCAACTAGATGTAGGGTACATATTTCCGCTGCTAAAATTATAAAAGAGCACATGATTGATCATAGAGGTTTTTCTGAAGAGAAGGCAAACAAAACAGTCAATGATTACATGTCGAAATTGATTCAGAGCAATGACGAAACAGCAAAAGTGATGTTGCAATACTTGGAAGAAATAACTTTGAATAAACTGTTCAATGAGGAGAGCCTGGATGATAAAGTGGACATGTCTGTAGTGTTGTATGAATCTCAAACGATGATCAAATTTGCCATGTTGCATAATTTGCCATTACCAGAAGCGCTTTTACGACAATTCATCAAGAGGAATTCCTGGTTTAACTTTTTACTTTTTGGCGATGTGTTCCGTTACCCTCTTAGTCAAATGTTACAAATATCGCAAGAATTTGAGAAGAAGTCATACGCGGAGCATTTGAAACACATAATGATGAATAGAAGTTCAGAAGATATACCTGAAAAAGATTTCAAAATTAATACCAACAACGGACAAAGACGACTTTCAAGACTAAATTCTGCAGATGTGGTATGTATTGTCATTTTTATTTGTATATATTTTATTTGTTTTTATTTTTCATTACATTAATTATCTTTATTGTTTTTCTCTAAGCTTAACAAAAAAATATTACTGAATACGGTCAAGATGAATACTTTTAATATAGTCTTCTTTAAATGTCTTCTAGAGTCCAACAATGATCGCCAGCTTTGATTTCTCATCGAATGTATACATGGGCAGAGAACTTTGGGAGGTAGCGGCTGCATGCCATGGTCCTGAAGACCCACCAGCTGCGTTGCTGAAGGCTGCCGATATATGTCGGGAACCTATACTTGTTCTCATCGCTAGCTGTTATGAGGTATGTATTCTCTCAATTAAATGACCAGTTGAACACATTTTAGGATATGACTATCTTAAATATTATAGATATGGACATGAATACATGGATTTCTTGTCCACAATTTCAGTTTCACGTTATTTTACAGTTGAATAAATAGCATATTGTTTTCAGCCAAATGCAGTACTTGTATTCTGGGCTCAGTGGATTTTGTCCTCGTTATCTGCTAGCGAACGTTCTCAAAGCGCCATACAGTCTTTCATGACTCAGCAACACGTTGCTGCTGAACAGTTTCAGAAGGTTGCCGAGTTATGCTTACTTGAAGGCTATGTGACTACATTACATGAAGCTATGCTTATATTCATGCCGGTAAGTCTGATATCATGAGATCCTTTGGAGCCTAATGGACTTATTGTAATCTCGGAATAGCGGAACTTTATGGAGTCATTTTTCAATTGTATCTCCTTTCATCCAGGAAAGTCCGCTAGCATTATTCACATCGTTCCTCAACCGCTGCATCCGTGATCACAACTTCAATACGGAGACTATAAAACTTTTATCCAGTTTCGTCCAACATACTCAACGCAAGTACAGTGTTGGTGGTAGCGGGACTCCGTGGCAATTGTCCAGGGAGTCTTTACAAAAAGTTGCAGTATCTCTTGTCAAGATTGCTCTGTGTAATAACTTTGATAGTTCATATCATCAGAGAGAGTTTCTTAGATGTTTGACTACGAGTCAGTTCGATAAAGATTTTTTGGGTGAGTACAAGAGTTTTTCTGGTTAATGATTTTTTGCATACTGTCTTTACGTTTATAAACAACTATACTCTGTCTACTCTGACTATCCCTAAGAGATAAACATATGCCATGGAGGACTTTTTTGTAGACCTTTTATCGGTGTATAATAATATAGTACATTGTTTTGATCTATCGCTAAGGGTACAGCCAGCGTTTGCAATTAAAGAACTAACGCCCGAATACTGAACCGCCACTCAAATCTGACAATCAATAAAGTGCTACTTACTGCTTAAATTTCACGTATTCTGTCTAATGTGACAGCTACTTAAACGCTTAAGTAGCGCTTATATGTTTGAGTGGCGGTTCAGTATTCGGGCTTTAATCTCAAAAATTACCACTTTTTATTTGCTACAGTATACTTGAATTATACATAAAAAACACCCCGTTGACACCAATAATAATAATATCAATTTAAAACAACCACATAAAAATCCTTCCCTTATTTTAAAAGATCTAAGCATATAAGGATACAGACAGCGGAAAGCGAATTTGTTTTATACTATGTAACTAGCTGACCCGGCGAACGTTGTTCCGCATCAAAAGTATTATCTGCTGTCCCGCTATGTTAATACTGCAATATCTTCGAAAATATTCGTTTAAATTTCATGCTGTAAAGGGCCAGGATCATCTATATTACATGCACAATCTATTTAAGACACTTAATTGGATGAAAATTAATACTGTAATGTTTAAAATCGTTTCGTAAATAGCCCATTATTTCCCGCAAAAAGTAAAAAAATAAAAATGGTCATTGTGGGTTATCCCTAAGAGATAGACATATGCCCTCGCGGACTTTTTTGTAGACCTTTTAAAGGTGTATAATAATGTAGTACGTTGTTTTGAATTAGCACTTAGGGTTCAGACAGCGTTTGCGATTAAAGTTCTAAATCTTGAAAATTAGCACTTTTACATGTGCGTAATGAATATGACTTTTTTAGTTGTAAAGGTATATTAGGTCGGGGAAATAGTACATTACGTGCCAAGGGAGGAAAGTAGGACATTTCAACCCGCGCGATATTGTCACCCGAGCCGAAGGCGAGGGTGACAAAAGCGTGGGTCGAAAAGTCCTGCTATCTTCCCGTGGCGCGTATACTATTTTTCATCATACCAGGACCGAAAGTTTAATGACATTGTATATAAGAAAAACGAATGTAGTTCAAATTATTCATTGAGGGGGTTCGGGGCGAAGCCCCGATGGGGTCCGGGGCGAAGCCCCGGTGGGGGGTTGGGGGGGCAAAGCCCCCGCAAACGAAAAAAAAAAATTAATAGTTTTAATTATCTTAAACTTAATAGATATTATTAATAATATTCGACAATTTTTATATCGCTGTACCGATTTGGAGGGTGCTAAATTTTGAGTTATTTCCGCAGCTTCCGCAGCAATGTTTCGTCGCACTTCTTCATCTTCAGAGTCGTCACTTGAATAATCCGATGAATTCATTGTCGGGTTTTTTTTTACACAGCTGTATTCACTTATTTTTTATACACAAGTTTTTTTCTATGTATATTTTTGATGTAATTTTTATCAGAATCAGAAAATTTGACTCTTAGATAAATATTATTTTATTTTATTATTATTAAATGATGTTATTGCCGCGCGTATAATAATATGGGCTTGAAATAACAACTGCACGGTTACCATGGTAATAAGTTATTTCAAATAGATAACGGGAAGAAAATTAAAACAAAAATAGACTAAATTTTAAACTGTCACTAATTGTGAGCAGTCTGAAATATGCATCTTTCTTCCCGCAAACAAAAGAAGAAATTCAAACTTTCGGCCTCGGAATGATGAAAAAGTCTTTTCGCATAACGTAGGTATAAACTTATTATAAAATTTCTTTGACTGTACTATTTGTGTCTGGCTGGTTTTGGTAACATTAAAAAGGTTACATTATAAAGAAAAGAAAAAAATAAAAAAAAATTGTGTGGTTTTATGAAACCACCGTAAAAGTGAAACTTTTAAAATTGAGTCTTGGGTTATTGATTTTTAAATCTACTTTTTAAATATACATAAACAAAATATTTTTTCAATAATTATTTTTCAATAATTTAGTTAGTAAGTTTTTTAAATTGATGATTCTGATAAAATGATTAACATTTATATTTTTTTAGAGTGCAACAGTGTAAAACAGTTACTTCACAGCAATTTTTTTTAAAGTTTGCTTTGGCTTCGTTTTCGAACCGGACGTCACCGGCTTTCAGGGGATTGTGCGATAAGGGCTATTTTAATTTACTTGCCATCTAGTATTTGTTAATAGGGTTTCATAAATGTTTTTTATTTTACGTGGTCACGACAATAATTCCTAGATGGCGCTACTAGGTTGCTACTATTGATGATTCTGCCGTAATATCGTATTATATCGATAGATGTCGCCCGAATCGACAAGTATTCCAGCTACGGCACTAGGGATAACGCGACACCTATTAAACGTTAACAACATTACAACAAAGGATCTTTACAAAACAAAACGATATTTTTTCCTCCAGTAAATATGATATTTCGATTTATTATGAAAATGTGACAAATACATATATAAAGAGCACTATCTTATCTTATATCTTTAAACGAGCAATTCTTGTATATATATAAAATTGGAATCTCGGAATCGGCTCCAACGATTTTCATGAAATTTCTATTCCAGCAGATGGCGTTGTTAACTAACACGAAGTCAATGTGTGTTTGCTTTGCTTTTATTACAGTTTATCACTGCAAAAAATTAAGTATATGTTTCTAATATAATATGTTAGTACATGGTATATATTAGTATATATTTATTATTCTGTCGGTAAGATCGAAAAATATTATTGATATTTCATTATTTTATTAGTATGTAATTCGTACTTAAATATAATTTTCAAAAAACACAATTTATAAAAACACAATTTATAAATAATATAATTTTTTTTTCTCCGCCTGCAATACGTACGTACGTATATGTATGTATGTAAAAAACAAACAAACAAACAAACCCGATCCTAGAAAATGTGTCGAAATTGGTAAAGAGGACGGTAATTAGACGATTATACATACGGCCCTCGTGGTGCATCGGTAAACCGCACTACCGATAACACAAGGTCGGGGCGGGTTCGATCCCTCGTCTGGGGGTGTTTTTCTACATGTTTTTTCTACATGTTTTTACGGTATTTATTTACAAAAATAAAGTGTATATTTGGGTAATTAATTAATATAAATAAACGATAATAGACGTGAATGTCGCGTGACGTCACCGTCACGCGACATGCAACACGCAGACGAAAAAGTTTGAGACGATGTAATAAAAGTTTCACTTTAAAAAGTTGTTTCCCGCTATTTTTCATTTGTTTTTCTCTCCGTAAAAATGAGTGAATCTAATGAAGAAATTCGATACATTTTAAAATTTTATTATAAAAAAGGCAAAAATGCAACTCAAGCAGTGAAAAAAATTTGTGATGTTTATGGACCTGATGCAGTGTCAGTAAGAGTAGCACAAATTTGGTTCAAACGTTTTCAGTCCGGAAATTTTGATGTTAAAGATGCACCTCGCTCTGGTCGCCCTGTTACGAATAAAATGGACGCCATTTTTGAAAGAGTGGAGCAAGATCGGCATATTAGTAGTTACGATGTAGCTGAAGAACTGGGAATTGACCACAAAACAGTTTTGACCCATTTGAAGAAAGCTGGTTATACAAAAAAGCTCGATATTTGGGTGCCACACGAGCTCACTCAAAGAAACTTAATGAACCGTGTACTCATTTGCGATTCATTATTGAGACGTAATGAAACCGAGCCGTTTTTGAAGAGATTGATAACTGGCGATGAAAAGTGGATCACGTACGACAAGAACGTGCGAAAAAGGTCGTGGTCGAAAGTTGGCCAGGCTTCACAGACTGTGGCCAAACCTGGCCTAACACGAAATAAGGTGATGCTGTGTGTATGGTGGGATTGGAAGGGCATTGTTCATTATGAGCTTTTACCGTCCGGCAAAACCATCGATTCTGATCTTTACTGCCAGCAACTGATGAGATTAAAGGAAGCAGTCGAGAGAAAACGGCCGGAATTGATCAACAGGAAGGGTGTGGTCTTTCATCACGATAACGCTAGACCACACACATCTTTAGCCACTCAGCAAAAATTAAGAGAGTTCGACTGGGAGGTCCTAGTGCATCCACCATATAGCCCTGACCTTGCGCCTTCAGATTTTCACCTGTTTCGGTCTCTTCAGAATTCTTTAGGTTCTGTAAGGTTGACCTCAAGAGAGGACTGCCAAAACTATTTGTCCCGTTTTTTTGATCAGAAGTCCCAAAGTTTCTACAGTAACGGGATAATGTCTCTGCCCACAAAATGGCAGAAAGTTATTCAACAAAACGGTACATATATATTGTAAATAAATGTAAATAAACTTTGAAAAAAATGTCTTGACTTTTCATACAAAAATACGAAAATACTTTTTCCCCAACCTATTATAATATGGCGGTATAAAGTATGGATGGTTAGCTATGCTCTGTCCACGATAAGTATGGTTTTTTGACAGCTCATGCCCATGAAGTTACGTATTGTGTCGGAAAAAATTCCATTAATACAATTATTATTGTACTTCATGAAAGGGTAACGGTATCACTTAGTGATATTCCAAAAATACCTATTTCTACAATTGTGCCACAGAAATACTTAATCGGTCCTATATAATCGGTAGAAATAAATATATATTGTATGGTAGTAGTATTAGTACAGTGTGTCCTCTATACATAAAAATAAAACTGAAGTGTCTGTTCCTAATATTGAAATAATTATTATTGGTGTATTTATTTTTATATAATAAAAATAATTGTATCATCATTATCATCATCATTACATAGTATAAAACAAAGTCGCTTTCCGCTGTCTGTCCCCTTATATGCGCATATGTTTAAAACTACGCAACGGATTTTGATGCGGTTTTTTTTAATAGTTAGAGGGTGTCAACGGGGTGGTTTTCATCTATAATTCATGTATAGTGTAGTAAAGGGATAATTTTCATGATTTAGAACTTTAATCGCAAACGCTGCCTGAACCCTAAGTGATAAATCAAAACAACGTACTACATTATTATACACCTTTAAAAGGTCTACAAAAAAGTCCGCGAGGGCATATGTCTATCTCTTAGGGATAACCCACAATGACCATTTTTATTTTTTTACTTTTTGCGGGAAATAATGGGCTATTTACGAAACGATTTTAAACGAATTCCTCGATATTGATATCCAAATTAAATATATCCTCGATTATCCAACGCTGAAAAAAATTTTCAACTGGAACCTTGATCATGAAATTAGCGTATTCAAAGAAACATACTCTATAGTTTTTGCTAATATAACTAAAAATTTATTTCAGTTCCTACACCTAATTTTTCGACATTATACGAAATACTTCAGATATCCATGGAGACTTCGTTAGTAGTGAATATCACTAAAATGCTCCAAGATAATTCTGAACAATACATTCTAGAATGTGTTGAAACTATGACGGCGAATAGGAATTATGACGTTGCTCTTAAAATTGCAAGACTTGCCGGTTTACCAGTCAACGATATTTTAATAGCTGAATGGAGTCATAAATATGAGATATTGCTCACCAAAGACGATGCATTCGATGACACGTCAATAACACTTTTTATAGCGGAATGCAGTGAGGCTTTCAAAAAGTCGTCAGTGATGTTCAAAGATGCCACGGAATTTTTGGTATCTCACGTAAATAATATTTCCGATACCGTGCAAAAATTCTACTCGTATAGAATAATAATGAGCTGGTTCGAGGAGAACTTGGAGTATGGACGTCGTCGTGAAGATATAGAGCATCTCATGTGGGACGCGTATTTCAAAAGCGAATCACCTTCTAATATATTTCTTAACAGTTACCAAAGTACATTGCATTTCATTATAAATGGCCAGAAAGATAGGAATATATCCACGAATATTGGAAAAGCGAACGCAGAAAAGCCGTTTTCCATGATGCTTGACGAGATAGAAATCGAATCTGATGTCAGCAATATTGAGAATGTGGTTCTATTAGAAGAACCGGAGGCTGTTGATAACTGTAGGAGAGTCATGAACCAACTTCTAGAACTGAAGTTGTTAGTGGACGCTTTCCGTTTGTCAGCGCTGTTCAAAATTCCGCCAGAGTTTAGATGTAGACCACCGGCGTGCCCCGTTCAGATTATAAGAACTTGTTTGAAACTTGCCGAGGGAACCAGCTCACCCTATGAACTGCCTCAAGAATTGAGACTGGTAATATCCTCGCCCATGCTACAAAATAAATTATCAAGTGAGTTTTTGTTTGATACAGTTCTCTTTAATGTTTTTTCCAATCTTGCATAGAATTTTTTGGATCTCTGATTGTGTCTCTATTTTAATATCTTGATTGTCATTTACCAGCATCGGGCATATCAGACGCGAGTTTTGAAGAGTTGGTTGTGATTCAAGAAAAGACAGAAAACTTACCGGAAAGTGCGCATTTGGCTGCAAGAGAAGAGGCCGATAGACTGTCAGCTCTGGACGCTCTGGCTGTGAGGAGTGGAATCACGCTTGCCAAACAGGTATTTTAGTTACTAAGATTTAGCTATCTATTACTAAGCAATGACTCCGAAACCTATAGGAATAAGCAATTATTTTTTTTATATTTTTACTTTCAATTAGCCACAAGTTAATACTGGTTTATGTTGATGATGTGCAGGTAGCCAGCTATTTCCGCATTGCTCTTCAGATCGGTCGGGACTATGTATCTGTGCTTAAGTATCAGAGTTGCGCTCTGGACTTCATCAATTTAGTGAGTGGCCGAGCTCGTATGTCGCTCGCTAATCTTGTGTTCAAGACTTTCAACATTCCGAATAAACAGGTAATTTCTATCACAAATTTTACAGCAAAAGATGTTATGTGAGGTAATTTTTTTAGAAAAATCTCTTAACTATACAACGTAAGGGCTTTACCTGGGGTTATAATCATTAAACAACGCGAAAAAAGTAGGCAGGTAGTCAACGTACAGAACCCCCTATGGCTAGGTTCATTTGCTGTGCGTACAGTCTTTATATACTATTGCAGGCAGGTACATGTACGTGCCATGACATATAATATCCCTTACATATGCTTGCCCAAATTTCATAAAATTTGAGTTGATGTGAACATATTCAATTCTGTACTCCCGACGATGTTTGTAAATGATTTAATAATAAACCATTATCGAATAATTACTAAGAGTGATAAGAATGCAAGAGTAACAAAGTGTTGTTGGCATTTATAAAATTAATTTGATTTACCCTTTCCCCACCAATTGGTTAAAATAATTTGAAATTTGTTGAAAACTAGTTTGATTACATAGTGTGTGTTTATATTATACTGTCGTTGATAGTAATGGACATCGGCTGGGTCAATATTTGGCCAAGTGTTATCACAATTATTTTGTTTTACAAATGTGTATGTAGACCTAATTACCTATATACGATATTCTATTATTCATATTATTTTGTGTGCGTAACTTCATGACTTTTATACACTAATGTGTAGGCAGCGGTACCTGTGCATATTCGCACATTGATTTTTCGGTACCAACGTGTTAGGTGACAGAATCTATTGCTATATTACTAGCACCATTCGGACAGTAATTGTTACTTATAACACATCACAGCATTCGAACCAGAGATTCGTAACTCATAAGCGGTTTGTATACTATCAATCATCTTGATGATTGTGAATGAAAAGTGATGAAAAGTGTTTTTAAAATGGCGAAGCTATATACTGAACTTTGTCGTCAAAAATAAAACAACTAATTAAAAAAATATCTTCTAAATTATAATTTTAAGTAACAAATTACTTTACGATTATAATATCTTCTAAATTATAATTTTAAGTAACAAATTACTTTACGAGTAATTTGTTACTTAAAATTATAATTTAGAAGATATTTTTTTAATTAGTTGTTTTATTTTTGACGACAAAGTTCAGTAGCTAGCTTCGCCATTTTAAAAACACTTTTGATAAGATATTATAAGGTTTTTAAGTATATATTAGTCTTTCATTCCCATCTTCAAGATTACATTACACGTTGCAGGTGGCAGAGTATCTTTGTAAAGAAATGGTGGCAGCTATCATATCTCCTCATTTAGTCAAAACATCTACGTTCAGACAAAAAGAGCACTTTCAGTATACTCTATGGGGATATGCACTTAATGCGGATATAGAAATGTTCCTCAACATGAGACCAGACGCCTGTAGTCACATTGGCAGACTGGTTTTAGACCATTTAATGGCCTTCCAGAAGATTTACAAAGCAACAGGCGCTGTAAAATTACCTAGTAATCCTCTAGATGACAGCTGTCTAGATGTAGAGACATTGATCGATGAAGACTATCAGAATGTTGACGCTGATGAAGCAGAGTCAATCTTAACTGAAGAAGGTACAGTCATGTCAGCAGAAACAGAGTCACTGTACTCTTTGTCCAGTGTTTATACAGCTGGTAACAAGATGTCGCGTGATTCTAGAAGGAATCTGTTTGATGCCATCAATAAGAGTAATGTTCACGTCCGATACGAAGTTAAATCGAATATAAGAAAGATTACAAAAGGTGCGAAGTTATCCACGAAACAGGTGTGTCTTATTTTGTCTGGATTTTATTTTAGTTAAAAATTTGTATATGTATTTATTTTTTCGACAATATATGCTGGTAAACTAAATGTTTAATAGATACCAACGTCGCACTTGTACAAACATTTAACAAACAATTATGTTGCTTAACTTATCTCCATTTTTAATCGTGCAAAATTGAAATTAGATTGCTGAATCGGGCGATATCTAGTATTTCTGTTAAAAAAGCGAAATCTAAAAATGGGTTTCACACTTTAATAAGTTCAATAATTTGAAACTGAACATTCTTCGTACAATGCCAGTGCAAATCATGGCGATCTATCCATCCATTCGAAAAAGATGAGGAATCTTCGGACGTTCTAGACGATATGTAGGTCTGTGAAGCGAACGTTCAAATGGCAAATAAATGTAGATTTCACCTGTCTTTGTGTTTTATGTCAGATTGGCTAGATTACCGAAAGTTTTTTACATAATTCTATAGTGGTAGAGCCAAGCAGTTCGCAGCATGAATGGGCCGGCTCAACCGGTGGAATACCACGCCATCTCAGAGGATCAGCGTAAAGTGGCTCATGCCGCGTTTCGTTCGGTGAGAGAGGTACCCGGAGGCCCACCCACCTTCCCCATCCTTTCCTATCCTACTCCCTTAAAGGTCAGCAACGCAACGGTAACACAATATGTGTTGCTGGTGTCCATGGGCGGCGCAGGTTGCTTACCATCAAGTGACACGCTCGCTCCTTTGGTGGGCAAAGGAGCAAGCGTGTCACCTGTAAGCAACCTGCGTCGCCATAAAAAAATAATAATAATTGAATGATAGTTAGTGTTGTTCGTGTGCGTGTTGCAGGTGAACATAATCTGCCTGGAGCTGCTGGTGGTGGCGCACGAGTGCTTCGCGGGCGCGTGCGACACTGAGGGCGTGGCCACGGCGCTGCGCTCGGCGCAGGCGCTGGCGGCGCGCCTGCTGGCTGCGCGCTCGTGGCGCCTCATGGTGCGCCTGCTGACCGGCCTGGCGCGGTACACCGAGTGCGCCTACGTCTTCCAGGTAACTGTCGCTGCCACCTGCTGGTTGAAAGCTGTCAGCAGGCGTTAATCTGCTATGGAACACAGGGCGACTCAAAAGCTATATGCTCGAGGTGGCGGGCGGCAAGACCTACCGCAGGTCGTCCCACACTCTAACTTCAGTTAGGGTGTGGCCATAGTGAGCGTCCGTTAAGACCTAGCGGTTGGTGTGCTCGCTCACTATTACAAAACAAAATGCAATAGGTAGAGGGATCTCGCCACCTGCTGATGTCAGGAGCGTGTTTGACCAGAGCATGAAAATCAGAGAAGCGAAGCTAGTTATGACAAAATGTGCTTGAAAGTACATATATAAACGCTGTCGAAATTAGGATACTGGACATTATTGGCGGAAGAGTGAGTCTCGCTGACTGAGTAGAAAACAAGGTGGTAATGAAGAAAGTTGGATTGAAAGAGAGTGTCGGTGTAAAAGTAAGGAAGGGAATGCTCTTATGGTTCGGAAATGTATAGAGAATAGATGATGCAAGATTGACTAAGTAGTGTGCAAAGTGCAAAAGTAAATAGATGTCGGAGTCCAGGACGGCCACGACTCACTTTCCATAACCAAATAGAACAAGTCCTTGAGGAAGGTTATGTCTGGAGTTATGAAAGTCCAAGAAACGAGTGAGGCGTGTAAGAACCGTACCGTATATAACCCTGTTGTCTCTGCGTACCCCAAAAAAATTTGGCGAGAAGTTATGTATGTATATGTGCATACCAAAAGATCGAAGTCTTTACCCTGATAACAGAGAACATTTAACAGCTTTCACTATTGTTGCAGGCACTACGTGAGCATCATCAGTTCGAATTCTTACTTGGACAGTTCGACTATATGTTAGGTCAACAGGCAGACAAGATTGCAGAATTCAAGCAAGGTCTGCTAGATTATCTCAAAACCCACTGTCCAGGTGATACGGACACGTACATAATGGTAGCGCTGCATTTCAACATGTACGCCGAAGCTGCTAGCGTGAAAAGGAAACAGGCTCATAACCTGATAAACGACCTGGAGAAGATGGCTTTGGATTCTGCTAAGGTATACGCAATTTATATAATACTAGGTGTTGTCCGCAGCTCTGCGTGTTATATTTTTTCTTATGACTGTATCTTTTGACAGGCATCAGATTAGCTTGGAAACCTAGCTGGTGCTCTGTGTATTGTGTCCAAAACATTATTTATATAATAATTTCTAATTTTACCATGGAAAAATAAGATATTCCTGCGGAAAAAGGGTACCAATATTTTAATATAGACTGACTTATAGATAGCAGCTAGATATTTTTTTCTCCAACATCTTAAATCTACAGATATGGGGGCGTCCATAAATTACGTGAGATTTTTAAGGGAAGACGGGGTCGAGTCAAATCTCATCTAATTTTATGTTGGAGAAAATAGGGTCTTGGAAATATCACACACCTCACCTAATTTATGTACGCGCTTGTTACAATTTTAATATACAAGCAAGAGACGCATCCAGAGTATCACTAAAACCACATTTATTGGATTTATTGGATCACCCTTCAAACAGTTTTACAGGAAAATGAAAATTATGATATATGTAATTATAAAAATTGCTTGACCGTTTTTCAGGCAACATCCAAGAAACCATTCCAGCCTCCCGCCTGGCTTCAGATCCACGACAACGTACCGACGAGGACTCTGCTGGAGACAGCTCTGAACCACTGCACGGACGCTGCGGAACTGTACCTTCAGGGTGGATGTACTGGATTCGCAGGAGAGATGGCGGCACTTGCCCAACAGATTGCGCTACAGATATCCTTGCTGAATGCTTCCCCCACCAGACTGATATTGAATAGGACTACCGAACAGTTGTACAAGCTCGTCAGTGAATATCTCACGTGAGTTGAACATTTTAACAAATTTGGACTAATGTATGATTGGAATGGACCGGCTCGGCCGATAAAATGCGACGGAAATCTGCACATGATATATTTCGTTTGGTGCGAAAGGTAACCATACTCCTCCCCCCGCCCTTCCCTTTCCTCTCATATTCCCATCCCTATCCCATTCCATTAAAGGGCAGCAGTGCAATTGTAATTCTCTCGGCGTTGAATATGTCTATAGGCGGGTCACATAACATAATACCGGGTGCCCCACTCGCTGACGTTCGCCCCCCTTACCCATAAAACTCATGTGATATAACTGTCAGGTTCATGGAGGGCCTGGTGCTTCTGTCGGGGCGCGGGGGCGAGGCCTGGAGGGAGCTGGCATACCGCCGCTCGCTGCTCAACGACCAGGCCTACCTGCGCGACATGGCGGCCTACAGGCCAGATGTAGCCCACGACTTGCTCAACCGGTAATACCGCCGTACATTTTCATTACTGTTCCCAATCACTACTTCACATCGCGCCTGACCAGCGCGCTTACTTTGCTGATACAAACCTCACCAATCGGGACTATTATTTAAATTACGTTAGGTTCGGAATCTCAGACACATCTATGACTTTTCGAAAGTTTATTTATAATCAGAAATTCCGAAAATATTCCGAACTTCTTCTAGAAAATAAAGATAAAAATTTTCATATAAATAATGTTACCTATAGACAACAGGTATTTATTTCGTCATATATCGTGGCGATGAGTCGCTACGGCCTGTATCGCCACACCAACAATCAGATTTATCCTCGCCTATAGATGTTTCACATCAAAAATACCGCTCTATAAATTCTACAATGATACTGACATATTCGAGAGTTTATGAACCAGTCGGAAGAAATAAATACATACATAAATAACTTCACGCCTAATACCTTGCGGGGTAAGCAGAGAGAACAGAGCGCCATAAAGCACGATTCTTACACGCCTCACTCGCTTCGTTGACATTCATAACTTTTTTCATGTACGCGGGTCGATTTATGAGGCTCCTAACATAAAAAAATATATATAAATAAATATATCAAATATACATTATATTAACGGCGAAATGAGGCTTAACAGCCGCTGCCTACCCCTGGGTAGCAAAAGGCGTGAAGTTATGTTATACGTTATATTATTATAGGTATAAAATCGAGAGAAACAAAACGTCACTATCCCAGGCCGCCATGACAGAACTGCGCAATTTGTGTAGATGATATCCACTCAAACGATGATCATCACATCTTTGAGAAATCCTCAAAAATGCTCATTTATAACATAACTTTGCTAAGTATAAGGGGCCGTCCATTAATCACGTGATGTTTTTTTCATCATTTTTTGACCCCCTCTCCCCTATGGTGAAACGTGGTGACATTTAAAACTACGCTTCGCTGGTCGAGTACTCGAGCGGCCATCTTCGGAATCAGAAAGTCGTGAGATCAATTCTGGGCTCACACCAATCTATTTTATTCTAATAATAAGGTAGAAAAAATTAATACACGTGATATCTTACTACACCCCCCTCACCCCTCGTGATATTTTGTGATTTTTGTTTGACCCCTCCCCTCCTATTTAGACCTCACGTGATTAATGGACGGCCCCTAAGTATATATTATAAGTCTATACCAAATGTTATACTGTAAAGTTATTTTATTTGCGTCTGTGCTTTCTGACATATATTTAAAATTTAATTAAAAATTAATTAAAAAAATAGTTTAAATAATAAAATTAGATGCTGTGATAAATTTGATTGGACTGAATTAATATATTATTGTGTAATATAATTGTTTTGATATATTTTTATATGATGTTATTATTGTGAAGCTATAAATGCACTCGGCTTTTATTGTTTGTTTGTTATTTAAATTTGTGTATGTAATCTTGTATACATTTTATTGGGATTTACCTTTAGTATTGATATATTTGTGATCGTTGGTAACACTTCCAGGTTTAATTCTAGAGTTATGGAAATATTAATGAAAATTGTATTCAGATTATTTTAATTAAATATGTACATTACTCCTTTTCTGGTGTTTCTTATTTGATTATTTTTTATTATTTGAATGTATTATGTACATTTTTAATATGCCTATTAGTCCTTTTATAACGTACGGATAGAGCTCATATATATTTGTGGTGGTGGTCCAAGGTTCAAGCATAGATAAACAAAATAGCATAGATAAAGTATTATAGCATAGATAAATTAAATTATAGAGCACCAACTGACCCGGCGAACTTTGTTCCGCATCAAAAGTAATTTTTAAAGCGTATACAATTAAAATGATTATTGTCGAGAATTATCACTTGTTATTTACCTCATTATACATACAAAACACCCCGTTGATACCTCGATCGTCGATCTATTAAAAAAATCACATAAAATCTTTTGTGTAGTTTCAAAGATTTTTATAAGCGGACAGACAGCAGAAAGCAACTTTGTTTTATACTATGTAATTGATATTATTTTTAGTAGTCATTATAGATGAATCATTCATTCATGAACACATAAAAAATTCTGATAAATACTTAACAGTGGTAGAGCCAAGCAGTTCGCTGCATGAATGGGCCGGCTCGACCGGTGAAATACCACGACCTCTCAGAAGACCGACGTAAAGTGGCGCATGCCGCATTTCGTTTGGTGAGAGAGGTACCCGGAGGCCCACCCCTTCCCCATCCTTTCCTATCCCCTATCCCTTAAAGGTCGGCAACGCAACAGTAACACCATATGTGTTGCTGGTGTCCATGGGCGGCGTTGGTCGCTTACCATCAGGTGACACGTCTGCTCGTTTGCCCTCCTATTCCATAAAAAAAAAAGTCATGCCATAAATATTGTAACAAAGAAAAGATATTTTTTTTAATTGCAAATAACATTTATTACTTTTACAGTGTGTTACTTTAATACATAAATATAAAACGATATAAAATATAAAAAGCTTATTCGAAGTGGTCTCCATTGGCTGCAATACAGGCCTTTAAACGTTGAGGCCAGTTATCAATGGAAACACGCACTCTTTCCATGGGAAAATTCTTCACTGCCAATCGTATGGATTGTTTTAGGGACTCTAAATTATTACGACGTTTAGAGCAAGCCGTACTCTCTAAAACTGACCACAAATCATAATCCAGTGAATTAAGATCGGGACTAGACGACGGCCAGTCTTCATCTCTAATGAAGTCCGAAACGTTCGCTTCCAACCAAGATTGCGTGGACCGAGCTTTATGGCCCGGTGCCGAGTCTTGCTGGAAGGACCATACTTCGTTATTGAACATAGTGTTGTTAAGGGGCTTGACTACCTTTTCAAGAATGGTATCTTGATACACTTGTGGCGATGTTTTGATACCTTTTTCACAAAAATATGGCTCAGTCACTCCTTCGTAGTTTACACCCCACCAAACCATCACTGAAGTCGGATAATGCCCACGTTGCACTCTGTCAACTAATTGGGAAGCCTCCTTAGAGCTTTGAGCATAAATACGGTCATTTTGTTTGTTAAAATGTTGCTCAATTGTAAAAACTTTTTCATCCGTAAACGATATTTTTCTGTGACCTCCCTTTGCGTACCGCTTCAGTAGTTGTTTAGATTTTAACACCCTATTCTTTTTTAAATTATCAGTTAATAAATGACTAGTGCGCCTCTTATAGGCTGCAAGTCCTAAGTCATCTTTTAAAATACGCGACATTGTTCTAGGTGCTATCTTCATCTCCAGAGATAAAATCTTTTGCTTGCGGACAGGATTTCTTCGAATTCTTTCCCTTACTGCTTTGACCATATTTTTCGTACGAACACTACGTGAACGGCCAGGTCTTTTTCTGTCACAAACAGAGGAGGTCTCATTGTACCTATTAATAGCCCGGTAAACAAACATTTGACTAATACCAAGTGTATGGAGAGTTTTAAAAATTGCATTTGGCTCCATACCTACTTTGTGTAATGCAATCACAGCGATTCGGTTTTCTTTATCACCCCACTCCATTTTAATATCGCAAAATATTGTACAATGTATTGGCGCCAAAACGAGAAAACACAATGAACAATCGTATAAAAATAACAGATTCCAAATTCAAATGTAATATTTTTTTATTTTTAGTTGTAACAGTATTTATGGCTAGACTAAGTATAATGCAAGTTAGGTACAAGAAAATAAAACATTAAAAATTACTTAAAATATATTTTATTCATAAATTAAAACAGAACCCAACACAAGACATTCGCTTATATTTACACATTAACACAAAAAAGAGAAAGATATTATAAAGCCCTAATTTAGGGTACAAGTGAAAAGAACCTCAGTCCTTCTAATACTTGAATACTAACATGCGTAACAGTACCATGAGAAAAAAAAAATATTAAACATAATTAAGTACCTAACACTTATAGGTACTGAACGCACAAAACAAATTATCATAATATACAAACAATTAATATATCTATAACAATTTGTCACTTAACACTTGAGATTGCAATATTTAAAATATCCAAAAGAAAAAAAATGAATTTCATATATATGTAATTATAATTTAGAGCCATACATTCACCAGTCCAGTATAAACTAGCTACCGTTTTGATGAATCCATATTTTATTTTAATATTCGATTGCTTATGTTTTAAAACGATAAATCAATATTTTTTTCATTTTAAAACAATTAAAAATGAGATTCAAAAAAGTTTTTTATACTTTTAGGAAGTAACTTAGCACGGCGATACAAAACACTTTATCAGTAAACGAGCTGTTTAACGCCAAAAGTATTTGTCACTTTCCGAGTTTAGGGTACTGAAACGAACAAAACTCGTTCTTTTTAATACTAGTACAGATTCTGAGCTGTTATGAGGGAGTAATAGCTTGGTTAATTGTAGCAAAATAAACTTATTATTAAACAAATATAGATCACATTAAATAATAGTATTATTAACATACTGTTATAAAAATAACATTGCTGAAAGTTTCATTTCAGCTGCCTTTGTATTTTGGTATATACAAATAATTTACTTACTTAAAATTATGGTATACTTAAATATATTAGTACAAGATCAAATACACATACAAGTTATAACAATAGTTACATGTGCTATGGACTGAGGTGAGGACCACAGATACAAAAAATGGAATGTAAATTGTCGTAAGTAAAATGCTTTTAATATCTCCATTAAAATATTCACAAAAAAAAATTAAGAAAGTGTTGTCAAGAGTATATTTTTATCAAGTCAAAAAATTTTGTTCCCGAAGTTCAGGTATTATATACAAGACACTAATCTAAGTTTGAATACTTAAGTCCAGTACACGAAGTATATAAACACACGAGTTCCAAAGTAGTGTTGAACAAATGCTCTCGATTTAGGAAAGAATTTTCGTCTGTACAGGGCGCATCCTTCGAGAAGACCTCGTTTAAATACCCTACTCGGGAAGTTTTTTCACCGTTGACAGTTTGTTCGAAATTCTAGCGCACGCAGTGGCAGAAAAGAGAACTAAGATCTCAGTTTATTATTATGTACATAAATACTGTGGAAAAGCCGTTCGGACTCTCCTGTGTATCTTAGTTCGTGTTCCAGTAAAGTAGTATCAGATGCTATTAAAATTTAAAGAGGCCTAATGTTCTCCTTACCTAAATATATCTCATGAAAAAAATATTTGGTACACAGTAGTGAGTAATCAGATTCATGAGGTATTTTGTAAATACTAATATTTTTTTTTTGCTTTAATATATAATTTTATCAAACAAATTAGTTGAAATACAATAATTTGTTTTAAAAAAGTAAATAATTCGTCTCGTATTAAGCTTCAAACTTGCGCTGTTTTATAAAAACATATTTTTCATCCCCCCACCTCGGAAATGGTATTTTTGCTATTCGATATCTGAACGCAAAACTCAACTAATTTCAAAACATCATTAAACCTATTTACTTCCATCTCCATGGTACCGTTTTTATCGTACAACTTTTTTTTAAATTTGTTAAAAACTTAAGACACTGAACCTTCTTGGTGTACTTTTGTTTTTAATTTTCTTTACGCGCGCCATTATGTTTTGATATCGTATTGTTATCAATAAGAAACTTGAAAACAAGTAAAAAAAAAACGAAAATGAGTGATTCCAGCGACGAAGAAGTTTATTTAACGCCTACCGAATTGACAGAAACTGTTATTAATGCGCAAATGAGCTTTCTCCCTCAACAATCACGCGAGAAGTATTTAAAACAGTACGATATGTTTAACTCTTGGCGACTAGCTAAAGGAGCCAAAACTTTCTCAGAAAACGTTTTGCTGGCATATTTTATTGAATTATCCGAGACCAAGAAATCAAGCACTCTATGGAGTACGTATTCAATGCTGAAAACACCATTAAAGATGAAAAAAGACATACATATCGACACCTATCCTAAATAAGTATTTTGCATTTAGTCATTTCCTCGCTGAGGGGGGATGAAAAGTTACGTGTTTGCACTCGAGTGCAAAGATTTTTCACCTTGTGCTCTTTTGATTCCCTCGCTAAGCTCAGGATTCTAATTTTAGAATCCTTCGCTTGCTCGGTTATCAAAATTAAGCACGCGGTTAAAAAGCAACTTTGCACTCTTGTATAACAAATTACTATTATTACAATATCTGTCCTGACTTGACAAGTGAATTTAATATAAGGCGGCAAGTATTAAAAGTGGGGATAACTCAATAAAGCTTGCAATAGAATTCAGTACGTATTATTTTTAATATTGATTGACTTAAATATTAATAATTACGTAACGTACGTAACTTAAATATTATTATTTAAGTTTGATAATTAATATAATATTTTGATTCAGAAGTGTTATTATGTTTTTGTGGAGTTTACTGGGTTTAATATAATTTTTAATAGGGAATGCTATGCGATAGTAAGTATGATATGCTGTAGCAGGTGTAATTTCTTGTTTCAGGAAATAAAGATATTTATAGCCGCCAAAGAAAATAACTCTTATCCTACTTTTGCTGTAAAAAAAAGTTCACTTTTCACTTAGCCTAATAATGTCAAATATATTTATAATCATAGCGCGTTGATATTGGGATTGGAATAGCCGCCGTCTTGGCGGTGATGACGTAGTGCAAGAGTCAGTGTCAGTACCGTTTGCAACGTTTTGAAGCGCAGACTATTGAGTTTAAATTGTTATTGTTGAATTTATAACTAAATATAATAAATATATAACTTTTGTGGTTTATTTATTGTTAAACATCAAACTTACTCGTTAAAATAAGTAATAAAGTGATTAAAAGTCGTGCGTTTTTTGAAGCGAGTGACGTCACGCAGTTGTTATTGTGACAAGGTTCCATCACAATATGAACGCGCTATAGTAGTATGAATTTACAAAAATTAATTTGCGCGGGTAAACTTAAAAATAATTCATTCTGGAGTGTTCAAGAGCACGTTAGTAATAAAAATAATTTATACTTACCCATATTATACACTTACATACATTTATAATGTAACTATTGAGTTAAATTGTTTGTTTTTATTATTTAATTGACTTCGGTAACGTAAACTATTTCTAGGGACTAATATTGTACTTAGCGGGTAGTTTTTTTTATAAGTCACATAAAGGAGAGGTTTTTGTATTTATTCATCATAATAAAATAATTATGATGCAATTTAAAAATTGGTCGTTAAATCCTATTATTATTATTTATTGAACTTTTGAATATATTTATTTGGTTAGGATATTATAGATATCGTGTACATAAACGGTATTCCGACATATTTACAATTACAAATGTCTATCAATTTATCGAACTATAGCAGATAGCTAAATGCTCCGCAATAATACTTCATAAGTTATTTAAAATATTAATATTAATTGCTTTTTTACTTGAGCAAAATAATCGCGTAATTTAAAGTGTTAACAAGAAAAAATAAAAAGTTTGATATGTTTTTATAAGGTAAAAACCGTGGTTTTTAATGTACATCATCATTATTAATCAACTTCTTTATTTCTTTTAAAGTAATGATGGTACTTAATCTATGGTTAGTATTTTTTTTAAACGGCAAGTTACGTCATCGGCAATACTTGATTCAATATGTCGACTATTTATTTTATTTATTAATTAAATATAAATAATATTTGATAGTTTTTAATTGTGACTGTTTTTTTATGGGAAAGGGGGCAATCGAGTCACCCGATGGTGAGCGACTAATGCCACCAATGCACATTTGCAACACCAGAGATGGTCACATCAGTGTTGCCGCCCTTCAGCTAAGAATTGATTCTGATCAATGCAAAATATATCGTTCCAGTTCTACGGAATTCTTGTAAAACAAATTCTGTACTAGATTTAGTACAATATAATTATCGATAAACAACTCTCATTCATATCAACAAACAACAATATTTTCCTTAATATTATAATTTCACACTAACACCATCATCACAGTCTTCTCACTCGAGTCCTTACATGTCATTTGCTGTGGCAATTTCTATGCAACATTTATGTACAAACATTCATACAAGACATCTAAATATTACGAGTCACTTTGTTTAGGAACAATACAATATATAATTATATGATCACAATGTCATGTTTGTAGCTCGATAAACTAAATAACTGTTAGCTGCGATGCTATATACGGTTCTGCAGTCTTAAATCAAGTTTTTTTTAAGTAAAACTTCTTATCGCTCTTGCAGATGTTTAACGCTTTTAACGCCCGCTTTTTATGCGATTATAACAGTAGGATATGAACTGGTCATCAATATAATGGCTACCTAAAAAAATTCTTAAGCGTGAATTTTTACATACAGAGACATCTAGTGGCGGATGGGGGCACTTTATCATATATTTTAAGACTGCAGAAGCACATGTGATTAGCTTTCATTCTGCCAATATAAAATATATCATGTGTATTTTTATGTCAGAAATTGTGTGATCAAATTTATTCAGAAAAAGTGCGTCAATATAATAGACCTAATTCTTAAAAAAAATGATAATATAAATTTCGGCAAGTTGCGTTTTCAATACTAATGGCATATATTACCTGCTAATATAAATATCGTTAGTACTAAAATATTGTTCAAGTAGGTAACTATATTATTACTAAATACCTTACCTAACTTGTTAGGCAATATAACCGATATTGTCTTGTACTATAATGGCGTACATATTCAATATTATATGTACGAATCTGTGTTTCATTTTAACTTAAAAACTATAATTATGCAGAACATCTGCCGTATAAGATTCTTGTTCTTATCTTACGCCAAGATAAACTTTTTAAATATTATATATGAAGACCTATTAATTCTTTGTATGTCAATTAATATTCTATAGGAATTTATAAATAAGTGGTCCTGTGAGATTCGTCTCTTTCGTCTGTTGTAAGATCTAGACAGTATGGGTAAGTCTGTACCGGTGTCGCTCGTTGAGGACTGTGTACATGGTGCGGTGGACGTTCTCCGGCAGATGGTCGAGCAACATCCTGGGCATCACCTGCAGCTCCATGAAGTCTTCTGCGCACGCCCACCGCATCTCGTATGTCGGCTCCGTTGTGCGCACTTTTCTGTAAGTGCAGTACCGATATTATATACATAGTCTCAAACATAATTTTCAATGTAGTTAATGTTTATTGGAATTAAGTTTTGTTTTATTACATAGGAGCCATTCAAGTATTACGTACGTAAGTATTATGGGTGCGGGGGAAGGTATTTACTATGCTGGCAATGCTTATTTTGGATGGCAATGAGGAGGTAAGAGGGAGTCTAGATGATGATTTCATTGGTAGCTAATTAGTTTTTTACACACATGGCTAAAAAACCTAACATTATATTTGCTGGAAAAATGAAAATCATGGATTCTCGGGTATCGCGGACTGATAATTCGAATGAATACCTGTATGTACTGTAAACTCTTTGGTATTTTTAAATATAAACTCTTTTACGTGTTTCGAAATTTGCATTTTTGAATTTTTAAAAAAAGATATTTTTGATTAATAAAATATTCTGATGTGAATAAAATAAAATATTAATTGTTAAATGTAATTTCATCGAATAAGGATCAAAAAAAATACCAGAGTTGTATTATCAAAAATTTAGGGATTAATTCGATTTAAAAGAAATTGTTAAATTAATTATTATCGATCATAACCACTGAACGAGGTGCCGAGAAGGAGAAGAATATCTAAGGAACTGGAACCTGGACGAGATGCCTAGGGATAAAGCAGTAAAGAAAACCAGCATTAAACCCGGCACGTATTTTTATTATTTTAATACATAATATGATATGATCTATTGGCATTATTATTTATCACACATGCACTGAGCTCATAAATACCCTTATAGCAGAACAATTTAACTATATTACATTAAATGGTGGTTCTCAAGTCGGCGTTCCTTATATTATATAAATTGAGGAGCTGAGAAAAGAACCCTTTGTATTACATTACGGACTCATTATACACGAGCTCGTTACAGTACCTACTTACCTACCAAAAATTTGAAATAAGTTAATTTTTTTTTATGGAATTGGGGGCAAACGAGCAAGCGGGTCACCTGGTGGTAAGTGGACATCCGCAACACATATACTGTTAGACTTACGTTTCTCTAAGAGAGTGAGATGGAATGGGAGAGGGTGAACATCCAGATACCTCTCTCACCAAACAAAACCGCGTCATGGGCCAGTTAATGTCGATATTCTGAGAGGTCGTGATATTTCACTGGTGGAGTATATAGAATACCGCTTATGTAACATCTAATCTTTATACTAATTGCGCTCATGAATGATTAAAAAACAATATGTTATGTAGTTGAAAAAATGTTTACGGAAGGAAGCAAAGCTCTTATCCCCTATAAGAGCTTTGCTTACTTGTGCTGACAAGGGGCATGGCGAGGACTTAAATAGTTTAACTACTCGTACGTTTATGAGATAATATTTTTTTAATAGTATATTAATTTATATATTACCTTACTTCATTCCCTTCATCACTTTGGTGAGACATACAGTAAAGATTTTTTTTAATTAGATGGCTAATTTCAAACAGTAAAATAATGTATATATTTTTTAAAGAAAATTATAATACGGCAAATCCAAGCTTAAGATTTTATGGTTAAGGTGCCTATCAAGAAAATATTCTATTTGTATGCCAATTTTAAATTAACTCTGTTCTTGTCTGTCGACCCTTTATTGATCAGAAACTTTTAAATTTCTAATATTAGTAAGATTTATAATTATTATTACTATTTGTATGCCACGGCATGGATGACAACTTCGAAGCTGCGTTTCCGGTCTTTAAGAGCGAGTGAGCCTCCAGTTTATCACTCTATTAGTGAACGAAAGACGGAATGAGTCACTTTAACCTTTTTTTATGTTTTATATGAACACTTACTTCTCTATGCCCATGCGCTTGCGTCGTACAATGTGTAAGATCCGACCCGCGGTGAACAGGCGCGCCGACGAGAATCGCCGCGCGAACACATCTCGCGACACTAGCGCCGCCTCCTACACACACGGACACAAACAATGACAGCTGGCCATTTGATCATAATTGAAATTTATGTTCCCATGCGTCTTTTTATTAGCTCTGCAGTTCTGAAGTACTGATCATCGTGGTCCAGAATAATCAATATATAAATAATCAATCTAGTTCTTAAAATAGATTACATAGATTTAAAATGGGTATATAAATTAAGTATCGGACTTCTTTTACCGACCAAATTACTAGTGTTGCAAACAGCGGTGTTCTACCACCCTACCACCACAATATGCATAGGCAAACATAATATAGCATAGTTTTAGTTATGTCTTGTACCGCTATGAAATGGCAAAGCAACAATTTATAACAAATCACGATAGCTCTTTTACCTTCCCCTATAAATAGGGGCAATGATACGTCGACTCGCCCAATTTCATCACTCCCAAATGGTTCGAAAATGTATGGCGCAATTTATTTCCCGTCATGGGTTCTAGGAATAAAAATATAATCTATGGTGATAATAAAAAATAAGACGTATTAGTAAAGTGTTAAAAATAATTTAAATAATACTATGGTGCCTACACAAATACTTTTTCATTAAACATATTAAACCAAATTAAAATAGATATGGAATAAGTGAATCATTGATTTGAAAATAAATTAAAAATTGCTCAAATGATTACGGTTTTCACACACACACACACACACACCAATGGTTTCTCAGCGTTGATAATGTTTTTTATGTATTCCCAAAACTATAAATAAAACGTTGAATAAAATTATTACCAACTGTGAGACTAGTACTAAATAAATAAGTTATGAATCTGTGTGGCGCCGGCTTAGAATACCCCCACCCCATCTCTTCCCGTGGGTGTCGTAAAAGGCGACTAAGGGAAAAGCTAGTAGAATGGGCAGCAGCATTCTCTCTCAAGAAAATACAGCCTACTGCGATCGCCAACCCGCCTGCCAAGCGTGGCGATTATGGCAAAAACCCCCCATGATTGAGCGGACCGGCAGTTCTGGCGCTCTATGGGGGAGGCCTATGTCCAGCAGTGGACTTCAAAAGGCAAATGATGTTTGATTTAAGTAATTCAATAAAATAAATGAATATAAAGTGGCAAATACGTAAAAAATTTAATATAGCGTGTTATATTTATTAAAATTCTGGCTTCAGTGATCTCAAAAACATGGATCATAGATTGAAAATAATAACAGGAATTATATGACATTAACATTAAACATTTATGATAGAGTTACATGAGAACTTTAATCATTGATGTCGGTGTAATCTTTTGGAATATTGACAGGTCTAAGTGGATTTTTATATTTTACATATATATTGTATCACCTTGAGGTTATAAAAACCAGCGAATTAAAAATAATAATGAAAAATAGAAAAATGTATCAAGATTATTAAAATTTTGAGTACGATCCATGATTATGTATGTGTTTGTGTGTACGTTTTAAAGCCTTACCACATTGAAAGCTGAACACGGAAGCACACACTACAGTATATAGAAAGATTAACTGACAGCACTCACGGTGGACACGCTTGGTACAAGCAGCGCGTCCGTGGAGTCGTCCGAGTGCTGCGCCTCCAGCTCCTCAGGGCGGCGCCAGGTTGACTCCAGGTCTCGGGCCGGCACACCGAACAATGCGTACCCGAAACCGTTAAGCAATATACGATACTGGAAAAGTAAAACATGTTTGCTATTAAAATCAAAGTCAAGCTTCATTTTCATAAGTCTACCCAGACAGTTAAAAATAGTCAACAAATACAAATATTAAGCTTATTAATTTCAATGAAATATTTAAACACGAGCGCTTGAGGAAAGTATCTACATGGAACTAGAAAATATGGATGGAATCGATTCCGTCCATATTTTCTTGTTCCAGTCGAGTTCGATTCGGAAGATAGGAGCTATCATGAGAAGAACCGGGCAAGAAAAAGAGTAAGAGAAATGTTCCTTTAGAATAAGTTCTAATGACAAGCATTGATTGAGAATCGAATAGATTCGGTAGGAGGCAATAAAGATGAAAAATGAAGATACATACATAACTTAATATATATTATGTTATATATTGATATTTTAAGTGAATATAATGTAAAAAAGAAGATGGGGATTTCAATTAGTTGAAAAAAATACTAGTGGTTTCTTAAATAAACAACTACATCATAGGTAAAATAGCTCGCAGACATTGCTAAGTCGTATAAATAATAATCTTCTAAAAACAGTACTCCTCACCTTAGGAAGTTTAGTAGCGTGAATAGTTTGTATGATTTTTGTTCTCAAGTTCTCTATGCTGTGTACGGAGAGTCGCATCACGAGGTCGTCTCCCACTCCTATTGTCATCACGAATGACTCCGTGAAGCGGGCAGCTTCGCGACTTATCAGGCCGGCTGGTAAATGAAACGAGTAAGAATTAAAAAACGCTCTATGATATTGATGAATTTATTTATATATATATATATATACTCAATAACAGCGACATAACTTTACAACATTCAATCCTTGCAGGTAGGTAGGCAGAACTGAATGAGAACTGAATTTAAAATTATCATAATATATTTAAAATTCTTCTAATATTTTTTCCACGCATCTAATTCGAATAGCAAATTTGAACTGGCAAAGTATAAATATGCAGGTAATTACCTGGTGTTGAGAATGCGAATACTTTGAGGTGTGGATATCTAGGTCTTAACTTTAGAGCCACTAAAACTGCTACACCTGCACCGAGGCTGTGACCTGTAAAATACCATAAGTTATTAAAACTTCAAATCAGTCAAATTTCTGTATTCCAATTATTATTTCTTTCAATTATTCGTTCATATTTTCACGCTCCTAATGCCAGAGTGTACCGGCAGAGTTAAGTGGACACGGCTAATGTACCATTTGGTGTCAGGGCCAAAGCTAGTTAGCCTGAAAAATTGAGACTTGTTCGCTGCGTGCATGGGCCGGCTCGTCCGGTGAAATACCACGACCTCTCAGAATATCGGCCACAGAAATAGATCAAGATAGAACGGCGAATAGGCGTGGCAAGCGTGCCAAAACCATGCACTATATTGCATGCTTTTCGAAACTCGCTCTTATTACGCATTGAGCGTCCCGATCCTGCGTTCAGGACGTAAAAAAATAGATAAAACGTCACATATATGCCTTATTGTGCTGTGGCAAATTGTAAAAACAAAAGTAGTGAAGCAAATATGAAAAAAGGAAATATTTAGTATGATCACTAAGTAAGAAAATCAGTAGAAAGTATTTTTTTGAGATTATAAATTATTGTTTTACTTTTACTATGTTCAATAATTACGATCACAAGTTGTATGTTTTTTCGTTATGATAAATATCCATTGCTGTCCGCATTCAACGCGCGTATACAAAAACATTGCGCGCATAAATTATACGCGTAATGTACGTCGAATCGAACGAAATACACAATACACCTGCCAGTTGATCGCTGTGTCTGTTAATCACTGTGATTGGTCTTCGAATGTTAGAGATGAGCACTCCATGTATCGTTGAGTCTTAGGACTTATCGATAAATAAACAGTCTCGGTGGCGCAGTGGGCGAGCGCACGGCCTCTGATCCAGAGGTCCGTGGTTCGATTCCAGACACTGGCTCACACCAATGACTTTTCGAAATTGTTTTCGGAAGTTATGTGTGATATATATCGATGACTGACAAACTTTGTGCCCGGTATGGCAATAGGTTCGCCACCTATTCTATTTGGGACGTAAACATAACGGCGAGACGAGGCTTAACAGCCGCTGCCTACACCTTCGGGTAACAAAAGGCGTGAAGTTATGTTATGTTATAAGTTTTCACCAATTTGACCAATCGCCGATGGAAAATCATCTCGTTCTTCTCAAACGGGCAGTAACCGAGGTATATGTCGACGTTCGGCTTCGTTATTTAACCAGGACTGTGAGGCCAACCAAAAAGGCAAATATTTAATAAATATGTATAGTTTCAAGGATAGTAAAATATTTATAATTAAATTTTATATGCTGTTGGAAAAATATGTTTTAGGTATTAATATGTCGGATTAAAGTATTTAACATGTTTTACTTTCTATGATTATCGTTACACAAAATCAATAAAGTTGGTACGATATAAAAATAATAAATTTAACACACGTTGCAGATATTAACATCGATAATCTAATGAGTGTGTCTCCTAACTAGTCGCCCCGCTCACAATGAAAATGACGTCACGCTGTGGGCGTGGTTTTTCAAAAAAGTGACACGCTCGAAATGTATGGAAATATGACATCGCGGCCGTTCTATCTTGATCTATTTCTGTGATATCGGCGTAAAGTGGCACAGGCCAGTTTTTGTCCGTTGCTATCCCATTTTCAAAGCCGGCAACGCAAACTGTAACACTATATGTGTTTCAGGTCTCCATTATCTTCATCGCGGCGTCAGTTGCTTACCATCAGGTGACACACCTGTGTTTGTCGTCGTCACGCCTCGTTTGTCCCCCTATGCCATAAAAAAATTTCAAAATCAATTACCAGTTAGTACGAGGTCATAATGCGGATACATCTGGAAGGCTCTGTCCAATATTGGTAATAGTCTCTTCAACATCTTCGCCGCGCCCATGGACATGCCTTTGTGCGCCGCCGTATCTTCCGGTAAACCTGTAAAGTTAATATTTTTTTAATAAAGAACGCTAATAAAATATATCCTTCCATTATTGGCAATCTTTACAATACGTCACAATACCGTGGAACCTGAAGCCAACACTACCAACAAGTTTTATTTGGCTGGAAAGTTCCGACAGCAGAAGTGATACTGGGTTTACCCTAACATTAAAATTGATTATGAGTACAGTATAGTATAGTAATGCTTAATTAGTCTATTACAGTTTGGATTAAGTTTAAGTTTAAATTAAGTTTAGTGTAAGTTTAAGTTAAAATTGTAACTAAATTTAAAGACATGCATAAAGAAAACCCTCGAAACCAAGCGTAACAATTTTAATACATTTTATTTGTAATACTTCACAACACAATATACGTAACAAGCATTAATTAAAAGATTTAAAAGTTTAGCTAAGCATTACCATCAGCTTCGAATCGTTCAGATCCTGCCGTGAAATCTGTGAAGATATCTCTCAGGGAGATGGAGCCCCTCACGGCTACCACGATACTTTCTCGTTCATGATCAGCTATCACGCAGAACGGCAACTACCACAAAACAAAAAAAATGTAAATAAATGACTGATATAAATATAACATTTAATGAAAAGTCTCGGGTAGTGGCCGATCGAGGACTATACTTTTGAATCAGGAAATCCCGGCTTCGAATCCTGGTTTACGCTAAGTAATTTACGGAACTTATATGTAAATGTAGATGACTGATAAAATTGTGCCAAATGAATGCCAATTAGTTCCGCCACTAATTCCATTTCGGACTTAAAATGTATATGTATGTATGTATAAATAAAAATGTGATGAGTCGAGGCGTCACAGCCTCTGCCCTACACTATCGGGGAGTAAAAAGCGTCAAGTTAGTTTAGTAATAAAAATAAATATATATCTAACTATAAATCTCAATGCCAGCTATTGGCGTGGCAATAAAATTTACGTGTTTTGATCAAATTGCATTTGATTTTAATTCTTTACTACAAGGAGGTTTGTGTTATTCTGAACTCAAAGGGTTGAATGAACTAAAGCCTTCACAAACATCTATAACAGTCGATATCAAAATTCCATTGTGCCTCTATTATGATATTTCATCTTATTGCTATAAAAATACCTCCACTCAGGCTGCGGACGTCAGATGGCAAAAAAGTGCTTGACGGAAAAACCACGATTCGGTTGGATCTGGTTGGACAACGAAGCCAACCACAAAACAAGTGCAAATAATTTCGTTTGGACAAAAAATAGATACATCATTGCAGATAAATATAATATTTCAATGGAAAAAAAACCAGTCGGATGTGCGTCAGAAACTGGCCAGTGTCATATAAATAGAAAAAAAAAAAACTTTATCCCAGGAATTGATGATGTGATATGTAAATGTTTGTTGGGATCACACATCTCTTGCGGTTTCTGTAAAGGTTAATTGGTTTAATTTTATGCTATTATGCATACTGGTTGAAAGTTGATGCCCGCGATATCATTGCTGCAAAATATAGATTAAAAAAATATTTTAAAAATGGAACACTATAGCTTTTTTAAAACACTTTGACAGTTTGTACATTACTCACTTCAAAGACGCGGTTGTTGAACGATGCAAAGATAATATCGTCGGCTGGAAGCTTCGACATGTATTTAACGCCTGCAAAGTTGCACAAACAGCAGTTGTCGTCCGTCACTATAGAGTTCTTAGGTCTGGAACAAAACATGTGAAGACGATCAGACAATCAAATAGTTTTTGAAAATTATATAACGAAAGAAAGTTGTTGTAAAATCTATCGGAAATTTGGTCAGGATACTAAACACAAAAATTGGGTTTGGGTTAAATCTTATTGCCTGCCATCTTTTGAGACTAAGTTTATGTATAACTAAAAATCATTCTAATTTACAAATCTACTTGAAATCTTCAATCGAGAGCAAATGAGCGTCTAATGCAAAACTACCTAAACCTAAACTCAGCAACAATAAACCCTACTTCGGCTATTGATTGATTGGCGAAAATTAAGACTTTTTAAAATAAATGGACGGTTCTAGTGGCAGTTTGACGTAGAAACTGACGTGTTAGCTTTTCATATCCAAAGAAAGACCGTGTCAGTTGTTTTCAAGTTACCGAGGCTTGTTTGTGTATTCCGATGATTAATGGAGCCAATTTTTTATCTGTTTATGACGAGGACAACGTGACGACGTGACCTATTTTTAAGCTTTATGTAATATTTAAAAGTATTTTGTTTTTTCATTTCCGTAATAAATTTTTATTGATTTCCCGCCCCACATAAGATTGGATATGATTTCATGTGCCTACCCTTAGCATAACATAACTTCACGCCGTCAGAAAGCCTTATCATATAACGAAATGTTTTCGTAATCGTAAATAGTTCATAAGTTATACTTTAAAACACGTCAGTCTTACTTCTTCATTGAAATTGTAAAAAAACGTTTAATTTTTAGAGACTATTGCCGCTAGCAAAAACACCAACAGTTATAGAATTATCATATTATTTTCATAAATTTCGTGTCAATTCAGGTTTTAACAGTCTCGGTGGTCTAGTGGTCGAGCACACGGTTTCTGAATCCAGAGGTCGTGGTTCGAATCCTGACACTGGATCACACCAATGACTTTTCGAAATTGTTTTCGGAAAGTTATGTGTGATAAATACCGATGACTGAAAACTTTGTGCCCGGTATGGCAATAGGTTCGCCACCTATTCCATTTGGGACGTAAACATAACGGCGAGACGAGGCTTAACAGCCGCTGCCTACACCTTCGGGTAACAATGGCGTGAAGTTATGTTATGTTATGATTCAGGTAATTTGCGAACTCTGTGATAATAATAACCCACTTACGTGTACAAATACACAGATCATTGCAAAATAGTTTGTAAAACACAATTTAATATCACTATTATGGTGGCTATGGGCCTAAATAAGCCTAAACTATAATAAAATCACCTCTAGGATATTAAAGTTCAACAATTAATATTAATACTTAATAACAGAATACTCTTGATTGGAATAGATTTGTAATTTTCTTTTTCGCATAGTCGTCGAATTTATCTTTTCCTAAACTACCAAGTGTTCCTCTAATTCTACTATTGAATAAAATATAAATATTAAAGGTGTAAACATAGATATATAGGATTAATTTTATTATAAGGAATGGCAACACTTTTATAATCTATGGTTGCCTTTTCCGTTTCTTTTAATGGTCTGTGATGCTAGATGAGTTGCAATAAAGATAAAGTAAAATTAGAATTCTTACTCAGTGATTCAGTTATTTATTCACATAAATACCCTAAAACTCTATTATCTACAATAATTCTTACAATTGACAAAACAGTAAACAAATATAACGACCGCCTATATTAGCGAATGACTTGCGAATTCAAGAACCATACAAGTAATAATAACATGGAATTTATATAAAAAGTTTGACTGTTATGTGATAAAAAACGGAACACAATTGTCCTAACGATGACTTGTGTGCAAAGATTAATAAAAAAAAATTAAAAAACTCAACCATTAGATAATAATCTACGCTTTAAAATGTCAGTGGTTATTTATAGTTATGTTTTAATGGAATGGATATCTTTCGAGAAGTTGCGAGAAGATACGAGATTCAACAAACGGGTTTCAATTTCGCGCCCATGCGCTAATCTAGATTGCGTTTCATACAATTGCATATTAATCAGTTTATGCAAATGGAAATAAAAATACATGTAATGTTTATTTTAACGAATGTTCGCGAAACTAGAACCAGGTACTTCTAGTTTACGACTTGGTTATTCCCAATTCCCATGAGCAGATTAAAAAATTAATACAGCTCACCAATATCCTGCCTAAACTTACACAACAAAGAAACCCATTCAGGTCGTGGAAGGCACACATCAATTACTCAGTGTTTTGGCGGGAATGTGAAAGAAACGTGTAGGTCATTGTAGGTACGCCGCTTTGTATTATTTTGTAAAACGTGCTATTTCAATGGATGTTATTGAATAAAGCATATAATGGATATTATTGAATAAAGCGTTTTAATTAATAAGCATTCATATATGAGTGCAAATTAGGAAAATAATGTAAATTTCGTGTTCGAATTATTGTCAAAACTCCATTAGAACATCACAGTGTGCAATGATTTTATGGATGGAAAATTCTTAAGATTAAATACTCCAAGTATTCTAAAGAAGAAAAATGTTGTTAAGAACCTAAATTATACCAAAGTCGAGTCTGAACATTACAGAAGAGACAGTATAAGATTTATAAATATATGGAAATACATTCTAGAACAACATAGATGCCACATAAATATTCATTTATTATACCTAACTATTAATCCTTTAGAGGACATTAAATTCTTCGAGCTCGGTATAGCAAAGACTATACCATGATGCAAATTAATATTTGTAAATGGTGTAAACGAAAATGAATCATTACAAGTACCTAAATGTATTTGAGAAACTAACTTACCTACAACAACAGCATGTCAAATGCCTCGCCAATTTGCAAAATCCGGTGAAACAGTGCCTGTAGAGTACATAAGGCCAACCGTAAGCCGCGATGGACAGCCTCAAGTAATGCAAAGCATCCTCTAAATTCATCCAGGGCGGAGTCTCCGAGAATATCTTGTTCACATCCGTTGTATATATCGGTTCCTCGTCGTTCAACATTTGTATTCTTCTCATTTCTCTTGTCTCCCTCTTCTGTCGTACTCTTAGAAGAACACAACCGGCGACCACATCCGATGGAACCAGATCCGTTGATCTGAACAGCGCACTGAGTAATGCTGTAAAATACATTTTAGAATTTAATTTCACTGCGTTTGATAGCAAAGGAGTGATTTTTTTATTTAGAATATAATATACATAAACATAACATAACTTCACGCCTTTGTTACCCGAAGGTATGGGCAGCAGTTGTTAAGCCTCGTCTCGCCGTTATGTTTACGTCCTAAACGGAATAGGTGGCGCACCTATTGCCATACCAGGCACAAAGTTTTTCAGTCATCGATATTTATCACACTTAACTTCCGAAAACAATTTGGAAAGGTCATTGGTGTGAGCCAGTGTCAGGATTCGAACTGGACTGAACTCTGGATCAGAAGCCGTGTGCTCGACCACTGGACCAACGAGACTAAATTTAGAATATAGGTACTTAGAATGTACTTAAACATTAAGTTTTAAATAATGATTATAATAAATAAACGGGTAAATTTAAGTTCTGGTTTAAACCTGACTGCTATAGTTCGACATAAATCTCATTGAGAATTACTCAGTATGAAATGTATGGATGTTTGTATAGTGCGTACCGGCTCTAAAAGACCAATCTGAACTAATATTTAGGTATTTTCAAAGAGATTTTAAAAGCTATTGTGTTCTAATGTGAGTAAGAAAAAAACATTTTAATATTAAAGTGTTATGAATTTCTGTTTTCTGCCCACAACTTCCTCGTTCCCTTATCTAAGTACCAAAGGCCGGCGTACAAAGGTTTCTAAACTTTATTTAGTAAAAAAAAAAATATACGTTGCATAATATATGTTATTTCGAAACAAAGTAGCATTGTACCTATTGGTGAAAGCGTTAGCAATCGGTTCATTGCTTTCAATGTTTATCGATTGCAAACAAACAAATCTTTACTCTTTACAATATTAGCATTGAAGTAAAAAATAAAATAAACATAAAGTAATATATAACACATTTGTTATTTATTTATACATCGTAATTTACAGGATAGCCGATCAAGTTCGTGAGTCATAAAGACGCTTTTTGTAAAAAGCGCGGGAACTTGCTTCGATTTTGAATTTATAAATAAAGAGTTGCCATTAATGAAAATCGGGCGTAGTATGTTAACTAAAAAAAAACAGTTACAATTTAAAGCCCAGATAGTATAAAATATAGAAAATTCCTTTTTTAAATTTGGAAGCCTTTAAAAGCCTGCAAGGTTTGGAAAATAATGATAAAAGAAAAGAAATGGATTAATCGTCTGGTACCTATAATATTTTTGTAGGTACCTACAATACTATTGCAGTTACGATATGCCCGATTAAATATACATACCTAGACACGTAATCGAGTTCATAGAGTTTATAACTTAATGATCGCCTTTATGACGGTTAATAAAATAATATATTATTGTATTGCTTTAGATTATGATATGACGGAATAACTTGTTTAAAAGAGTTCGTTTGATTTCAACATAACAAGAACTATTTTTTATTATTCTGAATTAACCAGACGATTGTAATATAGCATATAACATGTAATTACTGCCATATTAATAATGATCATACAAAAATATGAGGATATTAACGCAACTGCGCAACTGTGCAACGCAATTGCAGTCCTTCTAATTTCAAAACAGTTTGAAAATAATAGGTTGTTTTTTTTTTCTTTCTATATATAAGGAGTTTAGTCCACATTTGACTAATTCTCTCCAAACAGGTTAGATATTAAAAATATTGGCAGATAATAAACTATAAGGAAGACTCTATTCTCTATCAATTTTGTAATTAATTAATCGGTACTATTTAAACAATGTTTGATAGCTTTTAATATTCAACAGTAAGTAATAATTATGTAAAAATACATATGCAATTGTGTTATTTAAAATATTATTAAACTTCTGTAATGGATATCTTTTTGCAACATAAAGTAATAACTATTATATCTGTTTGGATCTACACACAAAATACGTAGACGTATGAAATTTAACACATAAAATACTGCGTAACAGCTTATACTACTAACCACTGCTATAGTCTGTCCACGATAAGAATGGTTTTTGACAGGTCGCCAACTGACAAAATTAATGTATGTATTAGAAAGCAACAGAAACAGACACTTCAATTTTATCTAAATGTATAAAATTGTTAAACTATTATTTATTTCTATCGATTATATATTTCTGTGGCACAATTGTAGAAATTGATATTTTTGGGTCGTCACTAAAGTGGGCGGTACCCTTTCATGAAGTACATTATTTTATGAATGAAATGTTAGCCGACACAATACGAAACTTCATGGGCACCAGCTGTCAATAAACCATTCTTATCGTGGACCGAGTATACAAACTTATTATTCAAGCGGTTTTTTAATAAAATATATTCAAATAAAATTGCTTTGTATAATTCCTTCACTTGTGTTTGCTCTTTTCTAATGGAAATGGAAATTCACAGAACCTCCACTGTTTGTCCATACATTTGAATGAATGAACGAATGGAATCTATACTTATATTATAAAGCGGAAGAGTTTGTTTGTTTGTTTGAACGCGCTAATCTCAGAAACCACCGGTCCGATTTCAAAAATTCTTTCACTGGTGTATAGTCTATTTATTGAGGAAGGCTTTAGGCTATATTATATTTTCAAATAAATTAGGGATCCATACTATAGATCCAATAATGTAACCCAAGGTGTAAGAAAAGGACCCGAAAAAAATTCTTACATCGCGAACGCTGCAAAAACTATTGATTATAGAACAAAACAATGTACTACACTTTCATAGAACATATAACTGTCGACAAAAAAGTCCGCGACGCTATATGACTAACTATTGTAGTTATCGCACAATAAGTGTTTTTTGAATTTTTTAAAAAAATTATAATGAGGTCGTTTTACAAGTTCTTTATTTTGTACCTTGGTATTAACTCTCCTCAAATAAATTAGTACAATATAAAGATAGGTTCAATACCTTTCTAGAACTTTTTGAATGATTCAATTCGGACATTTAATTCAAAAGATATCGCAAAATACAAAATCTAAGTATTCGTTTCTTAGGCAAATATTCCGCGCACATATTATATATGATCGGGAGTCCCGCCCGACTCGGTCATGAGCGCCGCTCATAGCTGGCAGGTGATTTTTTTTTAATTTACTTAGACATTTTTTTTGTTTCTTTTTGTTCTAATGAGTTTGTAGTATTTAATCGTCTCTTGGGGTATATATATATTTATTTTGTAATAATTAATAGGTGATGTGAACATGTAACATCTGTGACCCCGTATCTATTTAGACACATAGATTAGAATTTGATCTATTTAAGAGTATAATAAACGGGAAATAACGCGACACGTTTAGGTAAACAAATACTTACTTTTATTATTAGCTTTACGTTTCGGCCTGGTTGCACTGGCCATAGTCACAAGCAGACAGATAATTTGTTTACCTAAATGTGTCGCGTTATTTTCCGTTCATTATATTTATGTAACGCGAATATTAAAATATTTAAAAATATTTTCATACTTAAGTAACCAAAGTCATGGGTCAAAGCTAGAGTTAGTTTACAGTTAGTTCTTCACGCAGATATTATAATATTATCTATAATGCTTTACAATATTGCAACTTCATATAAATGGACGATGTGCAAGTTATGCCTACGCACCTCGATCTTGGCGTCTTTTGCTAGAATATAAAGACTTTGCGGGTTTGTTACACGTCTGCATACCACAAAGAGTTGCCCATCTAAATTTACATTTATAATATCGTGATCTCTTTTAAAATTTAGTGAATTTATTTTGATAAGAGTGTATTACTCTTATCAAAATAAATTCACTAAATTTCAAAGGTGCCAAATCGCCATCATTTTAATAATAATAAAACACGCACTGTGAGTTAGCCATACTGGTAAGAACATGTGGTGACCAGCTTTTTGTTAAATCAACGACAATGACCAATTAAAAAAAAAAGGTTCAAGTAGTATTAAAAAAAAACTAAACATTGACAAAAAACTTCTAACAAAGTCCCTGGTATTGTTATTGATTGAAGTTGATAATATTTCTTTTTATGGGATAGGAGGACAAAGGAGCAAGCATGTGACCTGATGGTAAGCAACCTGCGCCGCCCATGAACACCGGCTATACTTATAGTGTTACCGTTGCGTTGCCGACCTTTAAGGGAGAAGGATGGGGAAGGGGGGTGGACCTCCGGGTACCTCTCTCACCGAACGAAACGCGGCATGAGTCACTTTACGTCGATCTTCTGAGAGGTGGTGGTAGATATTTCACCGGTTGAGCCGGCCCATTCATGCAGCTAACTGCTTATTATTTTAACTGCTATTATTTTCATCATATTTTGGTTGTTAGTCACTCATATTAACAGCTAAGCAAGTAAGGTGTGTAATAATCGTTCCATATGGCGCTTTGCACTCTCTACCTACCCTGCAAGGGATCTGGCGTGAACTTATGTATGTATCAGGAACTTGAATTGAAAAAAAATAGTATTAGATAGTCCATTTATGAGGAAAGCTTTGGGGTATTAATATGATCGCGGCAATAATCTTTTTAGTGGAAAATATATAAAATATGGCGGTACGAAGTTCGCGCGGTCTGCTAGTGTAAATATATACGTTCAGAATACAGAGACATTTAAATTGATATTTATATTTAGCGTTCGAAATTCGAAGATTAATTTGTAATGCAATAGAATATAAACCAAAGCCATTGATCATGGCTCCAAATAAAATGATATTATTTTTATGAGAGAATTTCTTCATATTTAAGAAAAATCTATTTAATTTAAACCAAGACAATAATTGTTAGGATTTCTTGAGACCTTTTCTAATCAACCTTTTTCTCAGTATCGCTGATTAAGTCTTTAATGAATATATATAATATATTTAAGTGTACCTGGAGTCGTAATATGTAGCGGCATTCTTTTAGCGACGGTACCTAAATGATTTTAATGGTGTATAGGAAATCATGAATATTCGCTTAATTACATCTTAATGATTCTTGCTTGCATTTAATGCCTTGATTTTTTTTTTTAATATAATTTAACGACCTGGTTTCTAGGACCTTTAAGTCGAGTCTTATTTTATATTTAACAGCATCATTCTTATCCTAAACTAATCTTAACCTAACCTAGCCTAACCCTAAAGCTTAACCTAACCTAACCTAATCATCCATAAAGTCGTGGCACTTTATGCATGATGTTCCGAGGGAGTCCTGACGAGAATGTAGAAGAGCACACTAAACACGATACCTACACTATTTCCCACATTTGCACTCATATACGAACACTTATTCAATAAAACGCCACGAATTTTATTCAATAATATCCATTGAAACACAAATCTGAGAAAATAATGCAAATAGCGGACATGTCTCTTCCACAGTCCCGCCAAAACTCCTAATGCCTTGATTAATATCGTTACACCACAGATACAAGTGTTACTAAATATTTTTAATTGCCTAAAAAGTCTGAAAAAATGTTTATCTATAGTCAAAAAACTGTGTACTGTGTATGAAATTTGAAACGTTTAAATAAAGAATTCCTATTTTAATTTTTATATTACAAGTTGCCAGCATGTTTTAAATGTTTAACTAATGTGAATTGTAAAACAACACAGAACTATTTTGTTAATTCTACAGAACATATTAGTTTGTGATAAATACAAAAATAAATCGCCGTCTCGGTCGTCTGGAGGTCAAGCACCTTCTTCGTCTTGAAGTGGCGGGTGCGAATCCTGGTTCACACCAATGACTTTTTCGGAAGATACGTGTGATAAATATCGATGTCTGGCAACATTGTGACTGTTGTAGTGCAATAGTTCCCACCATCTCTTACATTTGGGAAGTAAAAATTCGTTACAGTTACAAATAAAAATAAAAGGAAATACCAGCCACTTGTTGGAAAGCTTCTTTTCCATGTTCGTCCCGCTTGAGCCAGCAGAAAGCCCATCTAAATCTTCTTGACCACAGTCCTGTCACTTTTCTATGATGCCGCACTTGATTTGGTGTATCTTGCATATCACCATAGTTCACAGAGCCGAGTGGGTCGAACACCATGAACAGACCGAACACAGTCAGTCCTAGTTGTACCCAATTGAATAAAACTATACCTGAAATGACATATCCTATTGAATAACTAAGATAAAAATAGCTTATCAAAGTAAATTTTGTATAAAACCTCTTTTGATTTTATAATGTAGTTAAATTGTACCTGTAATTTTCTTTTTTTTTACTTTTTTGCAGAGGTAGGTAAAGAAACGTGCTTTAGTGCCAACAAAACCGAAAAAACAAAAGTCCTGTCTATATTGGCACATATTCTGGTATGAACGTTAGCATAAATTGTTTGTAGATAAATTATATATTGGATTTTGATATTGTTCATTTCCTGTAATTTTATGTATACAGTTAATTTGACTGTTTGGAACTCTTTTAACTTTGGAACTCTGTGACTACCCTGAAGATGACATTACGAAATTAACTTACAGGCTGATGTTGACTTAAGATTTTTCGGTTTAGATTTTTTTTATTTAATAATCTTGACTTTCTAATGTTTCATAGATGGGTTTTGCGATTATACAAACCTTTTTTTTAATTAGCATGTATAATACCATTTCTCATCTCATCTAGTCCGATTGTATAAAGTTTCAACTGAATTTAAAAGTTACCCAATATCATTATGAAAATAATATGTCTAAAATACATTATAATAAAACAACACATTCTCAGGGAGTCATAAAATTACTCTGTAACTATTACTTTGCTTCTGGGATTAATTAATTCCTATATGTAGGTATATAACGAACTAAACAAACAATTTAATATATATTATCGGCCGACGTAATATCCCGCGCGTGACAACACATACAATTAAGAAATTATGCCTGAAAATTGACTGAAATATCAGACTGTGCGAACTTTCAAAGTCAAAGTAAGTCCTTCTAACAACAAACTCTTGGCGCAAATATTAAGGAAATATTATCAGAAGCTCCAACATTATCATCATCAAAATAAATTCGCTTTCCGCTGTCTGTACCCTTATATGTTTGGAACAACGCAACGAAATTTGATGTGTTTTTTTTTTTAAAGATTTGCGCCCGAATACTGAACCGCCACTCAAATCTGACAATCAATAAAGTGCTACTACTGCTCAAATTTCACGTATTCCGTCTAATGTGACAGCTACTTAAACGCTTAAGTAGCGCTTATATGTTTGAGTGGCGGTTCAGTATTTGGGCTAGAGGGTGTCAATGGGGTGGTATTAATGTATAATTCGTATATATAATGCATGTACATATATGTATAATGTAATAAGAAAAAGTTATAATTTTCGGGATTAGCAGTAATTTTAATTAGTAAACGCTGTAAAAATTACTTTTGATGCGGAACAAAGTTCAGTCAGCTAGTACAAAAAAAACCACTCCAATACATTAAACTCCCATTTATATTAGATTAGAACTAAAAGAGACTATCGTCTTGGTGGTTGGAGGGTTGAGCACCCCGCTTTTGAATCAAGAAGTCTCGAGTTTTAATCATGGCTCACACTAATGACTTCTCAAAAGTTATGTGAGATAAATATCGACGACTGACAAAATTGTGGCCGATGCTATAGCAATAGGTTACGTCACCTATTCCATTTGGATTGTAAAAAATCGTCAAGCCAGAGAAGCGATAAGTTAAAGACAAAAATATATACAGAAAAACATTCACTTGTAGTATATCCTTATCTTGACTTGCATTTGACTTGAAGATTTTGAATATTCCAAAAATATAAAGACCTGGAGTATAGGTGACGAGGCACTTACTTTGTATAACTATACTGGAGAACTTATCCTCCACGGAGCACTGGATCACGTCGCAGAACATCCACATGGTGCCCATCACATTCAGACCGGTCTCTGGAAACACCAGCAGTACTCTGCAAAGGACAACACATGATGCTCATCATATATTATAGAAATTAAAAGAACGTATTTTGATTTAACAAATAAATAGATTGAGACAGGTTTTCACTTTTTAGCTATATTTTAAAAAGTCCAACTAAATCGTTAAAGACTCTACCTGCCATTTGATAAATCTGTAGTCATCATCATATATAGTAAACACAAATCTATAGTACACACGTAGTATCAGTACATAACCATAAGCCAAGTCTCTCGCGAGGTAGGTAGAGAGAATAGAGCGCCATAATAAGGCACGATTCTTACACGCCTCCATTGTTCCATTGACTTTTATAACTCTTGTCATACACGCTCGTCGATTTTTATGGCTCCGGACATCATTCTCAGGTCGGTCATGGTGATATTGGGTTATGGAATTTGTGAAATGGCCGTCCTCTTAGTCAATCTCGCATCATTATTTTTTTCCACATGTCAGAACTATCGGAGCATGCTTTTTCTTACTTTCTTACACCGACACTCTTTTTCAATCCTACTTCCAGCCTTACAACCTTGTTTTCGACGCGGTCAGCAAGAATCGACCGCGTTTATCCTACTTTCATGCACACTCTGCCATGCCTAACTCTCACCTCCATAAGTGAGTATACAGTACTGTGCTTAAATTCGATTAAAGCCTTTTGCAAATGTTTAGTGTCCTAAAATTAAAATGGAATCTAGAGGAAAAAATCTATTCTTTGTATTCTAATAGTGCAAATTCTTTCGCCATAAAGAATGACAGTTATTTCTCTTCTTGTACTATTTGAGAATTTGTTAGAAATAAAAGAATCAGAACGACTTCAAATTCCAATAAACCTTTGTACACGACAGACACAAAGAAATGATATATTGAATTCCAGATCGCAGGCGAAATAAAAGATTTCTAAACCTTTTTTGACTTATATTAAATAATAGTAAGTCCAGAATTCTTACATCTAAAATTATAAGTTTGTGTCACATTTTCTGAAGAATTTATCTACCCACACCTTTGGATGCTCACGGAGTGATGTTACCAGGTACGGTTATTGTCATAATAATTACAAATTATAAAACAAAGTCAGTTTTCGCTGTCTATCTATATGCACAGATCTTTTAAACAAAGCAACGGATATTGATTTGTTTTTTTTATCATTTCGAAGATTTCAACATGGTGACACAACAAAGAGATAATTTTCGAAATTTTGAGCTTAATAATTGCAAATGGTGGCTGAACCGAAAGTGATAGATAAAAAAAGTGCTACAATATTACACAACTTTAGAAGGTCTACAAGAAATAACCGAAATAGTGATGTCTATCTCTTAGGTATAACCCACAATAACCATGTTTTTCTTTTTAGAATAGCGCCAAGCGAACTTAATAAAATATAAATTTGCTTCTGAGGTAAAACAAAACTTGCCGGGATAAGTAACATAACATAACTTCACGCCTTTTCTTCTTCGGTGTAGGTAATGGCTGTTAAGCTTCGACTCGCCGCTATGTTTAAGTCCCAAATGGAATAGGTGGCGAACCTATTACCATACCGGGCACTAAGTTTTTAGACATCGACATTTAATCACACATAACTTTCGACATTAATTTCGCAAAGTCATTGGCGTAAGCCAGGATTCGAACTCGCGACCTCTGGATTCAGAAGCGGAGTGCTAGATAGACCACTGGACCACCGAGACTTTTAAGCCGGGATAAGCAGTTCTGAGTAATATCATGTTTGATTTACAATATTTATAATTACATCAATTTGTTATTGCAAATTGATTTTGTTCCAGAATTATCTTAAGTTGTAGATAATATTATAGACTTTAAATTGCAAAGGCTTATCGCGAATATAGTTTGCATTATTATATTTTATTATCAATAGATAAGTTATTGCGAAAATAAATTGTATATTTGTAGTATTAATAGTATGTCGTATTATACCTTTTTTTTAGTGTAGGACTCCCAAAACAGTAAACTGCAATCCGATCCTAGGGTTACGTCGTATTACCTACCGTACCTACTGATGCTGAAATTATTGATGACAAGTAACTGTGTAATTTTAAGTAGCTCGTCATATTAAGATGATGTGTTCCGGACAATAAGAGTTGATGTATCAGATGTTTACCCGTGACTGTCTACTTATCTGATCTGTCCTACCTACCTGTTATGTGTGATAAATATCGATGACTGAAAACTTTGTGCCCGGTATGGCAATAGGTTTGCCTCTCTAACACTTACATCTATTTTATTTTATCTTTCTTTTTATTTTAGTTGTACAGTATCTATTTGTATTTAAATAGACGAAACAAGTTTTAAACGTGTAGGTACGTTACAGGTCAAGAGATACATGTGTCAATGTATGCAAATTATTCGTATATGTATTGTAAAGCAACCTAATCACATGCATAAACACACACACAGACACACACCTCACGCACATACACACACACTCACGCACATACACGCACTCACACACATACACGCACTCACGCACATACACACGCACACACGCGCGCACACACACACACACACACACACACACACACACACACACACACACACACACACACACACACACACACACACACACACACACACACACACACACACACGCACTCACACTCATGCACACACACAGTGTTATACTTATTATGTAAAAAAGGTGTCATTTTCTATGTAGACCAGGGTAGCCTTCAAAAATAATAAAAAGTGAAAAAAAAATACAGTAGGATGAAACCCATTAGAAAAGGAGGAGAATATTACAAAAATGAAAGAAAAAATAAATTATATTTATTTTTATCTTTTACAAAAACTTTTATTTTTAACGATATTTTGTGAAAAGTTGCCTTTTGATGTCCCAAATACGCTGTAATTTATTTGTTTAAAAATATTTATTTTTTCGCCTTATATTGAATTAATATCGATAAAGCACCCTTAACGGTCTCGGTGGCGCAGTGGCTAGCACCCCGCTTGTGATTCAAGAAGTAGTGGGTTCAAATCCTGGCACACACCAATGACTTTTCGAAATTTTCGGATGTTACGTGTGATAAATATCGATGACTGACAAACTTTGTGCCCGGTACGGCAATAGGTTCGCCACCTATTCCATTTGGGACGTAAACATAACGGCGAGACGAGGCTTAACAGCCGCTGCCTACACCTTCGGGTAACAATGGCGTGAAGTTATGTTATGTTATGTATGTTAAGCACCCTAATTTTCAACCGAAAATTCTGACGTCAAAATATCAGCTTTTCTCAAAATGTTGGTATGTCTTCTGTTTGCTGAAATATCTACTTTCCGATGGTGAAAAAAAATATGCTATTGTAATAAATCTTCTCAGAAAATGCAAATTAAAATTGAAAAAAAAAACTCGAATACTCGTGCGTTGTCGTGAATGGTGCCTTATGGGGTTCTGTTCTTTCTGTTTCTTTCAAGGTACATTACTGAAACCACAATATCTAAGTACAAGATAGAAAAAAAAGCAATTGTTCAAATATTTCAAAGTAATAGCAGTCTAAAGTACATTTATACATATTATAAAATCTTAGGAATCGATCTACAATCAATACCGAACCCGAAAATATGGTTTTTAGAATTTTTTTTTATTTGTTTCTTTGTATCGGATAAACTCTAAAAGTGATTTATGCTTTTACATTCAATTTTGCATAAATATAGCCAAGAATGCGAGTCAGCACATATGCTAAATATTGTCACGCTATCACTAATTGGAGTGAGCAATGAACCCTTACAATGGCACAGGCGTAGTATTTTTGCTTTCCACGCAGACGAAGTTGCGGGCAACAGCTAGTATATATATATATATATACTAGCTGACCGCGAACTTTGTTCGGATATTGGATATCATGAGTTTCAATTTGTGCTATTTATCGGCTTTAACTGCTGTCCCGCTATGTTAATACTGTAATATCTTCGAATATATTCGTTTAAATTGCATGATGTAAAGTACCAGGGTCATCTATATTACATGCACAATCTATTTAAGACACTTAATTGGATTCGTCATTGGTCAAAACTGTCAGCACGGATAACATTAGCTCTTCTTTCGGAAAGTGATTAAAAATAGTTCTAATCCAATTATCAGTGCCTAAATTGAAGAAATCTCTTAATAATAAACGAAAAATTGTCTCGTATAATTTCTGTGTAAATAAAACAGTGAATTATAGCAAAAACACGACAAGAAAATTGGTCTACCACGGGGAAGTAAAAGCGATACAAATATAACTTATCTATTAATGGCATATATTATAAAACTAATTTATTTTTTTGTGTTTATATGTGTTATTTGTGTAAACAGTAAATATATTAAATATTATTACTAACAAATCTACGTCTGTAGTGCTGATAAACGGTCGGATTTATATTCATAACGGTCAAACTACCCTCACTTAATTTTTAACCGCAAAGAACAAGCTCCCTAACCGATATATGTAATATAACAAATGAAAAAAATATGTTTGATACTACTATGATGAGTATACCTGACAGCCTACATGATAACAGTTACACTATGACCAACTTAATAGAACAGAACAAAATACTCTCTATTGAACTCTCAAGTGCACACCAAGAAATTGAGACTTTGAATTCCGAAAATACTCGTCTAAAATGTCAGCTTCAAGAAATGATAAAAAAAAAAAAACACATAAAACAATATGCACCTCACCTGCTAGAAAAAACCGAACACCAAAACGCAAACATACTACTACTATACAAAACACAAACATTGTGACCCACATGAACGACATGGCAACCCAAACACATACTCCTATTATTACTAAAAAGGCACCAAATGAATTAGACAAAACGACAAGTACTCCACCAACACTAAATATACTGCCTACCCTATCTAACTCGGCACAACCAAATTGCTATAGTACTAAAATTAAACGTAAGAACAAATTATGCATAATCAGTAATAATTATGTCAGAGGATCATTATCTGCAATAGAGGGGGTCTTCTCCGAGTACTTTGATTATTGTCACTACGCAATGCCCGATGGCTCAGTTATGGAGTTAAGTTATAATATTATCAATAAACTAAAAGATTACACTTTAAATGATTATTGTTTATTATTTATTAGCAGACCGCGCGAACTTCGTACCGCCATATTTTATATATTTTCCACTAAAAATATTATTGCCACGATCATATTAATACCCTAAAGCTTTCCTCATAAATGGACTATCTAACACTTTTTTTTTTCAATTCAAGTTCCTGATACATACATAATTTTACGCCAGATCCCTTGCAGGGCAGGCAGAGAGTGCAAAGCACCATAAGGCACGATTATTACACACCTTACTTGCTTAGCTGTTGATATGAGCGACTAACAACCAAGATATGATGAAAATAATAGCAGTTAAAATAATAAGCAGTTAGCTGCATGAATGGGCCGGCTCAACCGGTGAAATACCACCACCTCTCAGAAGATCGACGTAAAGTGGCTCATGCCGCGTTTCGTTCGGTGAGAGAGGTACCCGGAGGTCCACCTCCCTTCCCCATCCTTCTCCCTTAAAGGTCGGCAACGCAACGGTAACACTGTAAGTATTGCACCGGCAATACTTACAGTGTACTGCCCATGGACACCGGTCCATGGGCAGCGCAGGTTGCTTACCATCAGGTGACACGCTTGCTCCTTTGCCCTCCTATCCCATAAAAACAAATATTATCAACTTCAATCAATAGCAATACCAGGGACTTGTCAGAAGTTTTTTGTCAATCTTTAGTTTTTTTTTAATACTACTTGAACCTTTTTTTTTAATTGGTCATTGTCGCCGGATTTAAACAAAAAACCTGGTCACCACATGTTCTTACCAGTTTGGCTAACTCACAGTGCGTGTTTTTTTTATAATTTAAATGATGTCGATTTGGCACCTTTGAAATTTATAGAAATTTGATACACTCTTATCAAAATAAATTCAGAAAATTTTAAAAGAGATCACGATATTAAAAATGTAAATATAGATGAGCAAATCTATGTGGTATGCAGACGTGTAACAAACCCGCAAAGTCTTTATATTTTAACAAAAGACGCCAAGATCGAGGTGCGTAGGCATATCTTGCGCGTCGCCCATTTACATGAAGTTGCAATATTGTAAAGAATTATAGATAATATTATAACATCTGCGTGAAGAACTAACTGTAAACTAACTCTAGCTTTGACCCATGACTTTGGTTACTTAAGTATGAAAATATTTTTAAATATTTTAATATTCGCGTTGCATACTACATAAATATAATGAACGGAAAATAACGCGACACATTTAGGTAAACAAATTCTCTGTCTGCTTGTGATTACGGCCAGTGCAACCAGGCCGAAACGTAAAGCTAATAATAAAAGTATTTGTTTACCTAAACGTGTCGCGTTATTTCCCGTTTATTATACTCATAAATAGATCAAATTCTAATCTGTGTCTAAATAGACACGGGGTCACAGATGTAACATGTTCACATTACCTATTACACATTACCTATTACAAAATAAAAATATATATACCCCAAAAGACGATTAAATACTACAAACTCATTAGGACAAAAAGAAACAAAAAAAAGTCTAACGCCCGAATACTGAACTTCCACTCAAATCTGACAATTAATAAAAGACTACTTAGAATTTTAAGATCGCTCACATTTAAGTGGTTTACACAAACGTCATTTAACCTATATTCGACCATGATCAAGGAAGCACCGATTAAATGTTTGTATCCTGGCAACACAATGTCAAAATATATACGATGGGTATGTTCTTAGTTACAAAATAATTTAGCGCACCTCTTATATTCATTTTACGCAGATTTTTTTCAGTAAATAAGTTCAAATCCTATTCTATAATGACCTAACCTGAGTTTGGTTGTATTAAGGATTGAATGAAGAATTATCTCCATATTTTTTATCTAAAAATCAGAATAATTAGAAAAGAAAACTTCAAAATATACTAGTAGGTTATCATAGAATGGAACGTTACGCTTGACGTATAGATATCGTAATGGATATTATTCTTTTTGTTGACGTTTGTTTCGCCTAAAATTAAAATCTTTGATTCTCATTACAAGAATTACTTTAAATATAATGTTTATTTTTATCACACAAATAAATGTGGATGCAGTAACACAACCGTAAAAAAGATATTATGCTCTTGGAATTCATAAATAAGTAAGTAAGTGTTTATGTAAACAATGTCATGTACCAGGTACTTTGTAACCCGATTTTTGTCGTGTGCTTAATTAAATTAAAAACCGAGAGATGACGTCTGATTTTAAGACTTATTTTCTTATTTTCAGATATGGCAATAATATTTTGAAGAGGGAGGCATTAAATTTTGATTAGATGATGATGATACTATGAGCGGCTCCAGGACTCTGCAAAAACTTTTAAGAAAACCTCAAACAGAAGTCTAATAAAAACATAGCCAAAGCCAATGTAGTTTTGTTTGATTTCTTTGATTCTACTGTAATTTAAACTTTATTCTTTATTTTTTTATAAATGCAATATTTTTAAATACCTTCAGTATTATGAAATCACCAGGGATATGAAAAAGAAAGAATAAGATAAGGTTTGTTTAAATTCAGTAAGTTATGATAGCTCAAAGCGGGTGCTTTGTGCCAACTTATTAGTGGTTCTGTAGGTGATGCTGAGCGTGCTTATTTGCTGGCTGTGGGAGAGTGGGAGTCCCTTGTAGATGATTGTTTTTGAGCCCTTTGGGGTTGAGACTCTAGGAACATGTGGTCCGAGTGCTTGTGCACTCTATAAAGATCTTGCAAAGAGACTGATCAAGGCCTCTCGCGACCAGGGGACTGCTCTATTCTTTGCGAAGAGGATTAGCATTTCCAATAATTCATTGCAAGGATGGAGGAAGATTACATAAACCTAACTTCATTATAATAATAATATAAAACAAGATAAATAATTAGAAAAATGTGTATTAATTAAATAGTTCATTATAATAAAGTTTTGATTTATATCAAAGCCTATGGTTGCTGAATCATCAATTCCACTTCAACATCAGGTAAGGAAATATCCTCTTCCACCAACTCATCCAAACGCGCCAGGATAATAATATGTAGAACTGAACATGCTACAACAACTGGACAAACTCCTTGTCATTCGTCATTGTACATACTTAACTACATATATATAACATCACGCCAATTCCCTTGCAGGGTAGGTAGAGAGAACAAAGAGCCATGAGGCACGATTCTTACACTCCTCACTCGCTTCTTTGACTTTCATAACTCTTTTCAGCCACGCGCGTCGATTTTTAAGGCTTCTATTATAACATCACATTCCTCCAGAACACGTTCTATTTGGTTATGGAATATGTGTCTTGGCCAACCGCGACCCCTACATCCATCCGATTTTGCATTGTATATCTGCTTGTACAACCATGCATCATCCACTTTTTCTACATGTCCAAATCATCGGAGCATACCTTTTCTTACTTTTACACCGACTCCCGCTTTCAATCCAACTACCTTCCTTACAACCTTGTTTTCGACGCGGTCAGCGAGAGTCACTCCGCAGATTTTGCGCAGTGTCCTCATATTTACTTTCATGCGCACTCTGCAATACCCAACTCTCGCTTCCATAAGCTAGCGTTGGGATCAGTACCGCATTGTAGATTGCAAGCTGGGCTTTTCTGCCTCACACTTGTTTTCCCATCAGAAATTAGTGATAATGACCACATAGACATTATTAATAGTTTTTCTTCGATTTAAAGAAATTATACTTAGTTTAAGAGACTGCACAACCACTCTTAAATGTAAGTTCTGCTCACTTAGGTTTGATAGTTGATTTGACAGATAAATAAAGTTGAGTAGCGTTTCTGTATACGAATTTTGTTCTGAGTGGTGTTTATGTGCCAGTTAGTTTGAGTTGCATTTAAATTTATCAGATGCTCAAATTTGACGTATTCTGTCTAATGTGACAGCTACTTAAACGTTTAGGTAGCGCTTATATATTTGAGTGGCAGTTCAGTATTCGGGCTTAAGCAACTTAAAAAAAATTACCTGCCAGCTATGAGCGGCGCTCATCACCGAGTCGGGCGGGACTCCCGGTCATATATATGTGCGCGGAATATTTGCCTAAGAAACGAATACTTACATTTTGTATTTTGCGATATCTTTTGAATTAAATGTCCGAATTGAATCATTCAAAAAGTTCTAGAAAGATATTGAATCTATCTTTATATTGAAGTAATTTATTTTGAGGAGAGTTAATACCAAGGTACAAAATAAAGAACTTTTAAAACGACCTCATTATAATTATTTTTAAAAATTCAAAAAACACTTATTGTGCAATAACTACAATAGTTAGACATATAGCGTCGCGGACTTTTTTGTCGACAGTTATATGTTCTGTGAAAGTGTAGTACATTGTTTTGTTCTATAATCAATAGTTTTCGCAGCGTTCGCGATGTAAGAATTTTTTTCGGGTCTTTTTCTTACACCTTGGGCTACATTATTGGAATTATAGTAAGGATCCCTAATTTATTTGAAAATATAATATAGCCTAAAGCCTTCCTCGATAAATGGACTATACACCAGTGAAAGAATTTTTGAAATCAGACCGGTGGTTTCTGAGATTAGCGCGTTCAAACAAACAAACAAACAAACTCTTCCGCTTTATAAGTATAGATTGGGCATAAAAGATATAAATGATGAGGGTAGTCACATAAAAACTATAAATACGATAAAGGAATCGTTAGAAAAAGTCACCCACACAAATGTAGTTATATGTTTGCCTACTTATATAGCAGGATCATTAATATATAATTTTAAAGTAGAAATGTTTAACAAACTACTTTATCTTGACTTGCAAAATAATAAGTATGCCTATTTTTTTTGACAGTAATCGTGACTTAACAATTAACATGTTCTCAAACAGAACTGGAAAATTAACAAAATATGGATTGACGAATATTTGTAAACAGATATTATCAAATATACTGATTGACTATACACATTTTGGCCAAAATAATATTTTTCAAGAATCTACTACTGCAACTATGCCACTTGATACTTCAAACTTCTCCACACAAAGTGACATCCAAAATAAATCAGAGGATTTTTTTCGATTAACATAGCACTTATATACTACATCAAAACATTGCTGGATTAATTAATAAATCTGATGCATTAACAATATGTTTGGAAGAGCTTTTAGATCGAAAATCGAAATATAAATGTTCAAGTAATTTGTTTAGCTGAACACTTCATATCGGCTGGCAATGAAACCAACCTAGTAATGCCAAATTACTCATTGGCTGCATGCATTAGCAGGAATCATAGTAAAAGAGGGGGTGTTTGTATCTTGGTAAAAAATGGTAATCAGTGGAAGGAATTACTCGAATTAGGAAAACTTACAATTTTAGGTGTTTTTGAGTGTTGTGCGATAGAATTCGTTACCCACAATATTGCTATTGTTTGTGTATACAGGGTGCCCAGAGTTGAAAACTTAAATATTTTTTTTTATAAAGTTTGAAGCTATGATCAAACTATTGCATAATAAATCATTTAAGCAGATTGTCATTGCAGGAGATTTTAATATTGACTTATTAAAAAAAAAAAAATGTTACTACAGACTTTGTGAATTTACTATTCAATTATAAAATGTCCTTGGCCTTGAAAGAACCTACTAGATTAATTAGTAAAACTTGTATTGATAATTTTGCCCATAATTTCTCAAAACCATGTAAGACGGAAGTGTTAGAATTAGGGCTGTCTGACCATACTGCACAGCTTATGCAATGTCGCTTTAAAACTCACAAACAAACTCGTGACTTTAGTAAGAAAAATGTTGAAAAGTTTAAGGGCTGCCTTAAGCAGTTTTCATTTTGTGAAATGTATAATGAAACTGATCCTAATATAGCTTACAATTATTTTTTTAAACATTTAAAACTGTTTTATGAAATTTGTTTTCCATATAAAATTTTAAAAATACGTGTACATAGAAATCTAAATGGTTATCACGTGGTCTAAAAAAATGTAGTGTTAAAAAAAGGGAACTTTTGTAAAATTATAGATTAACGCCTTCGATTAAAAACAAAACGACTTACAAATTGTATTCAAATACGTTTAAAAAATTTATAAAACTTACGCAACGTGCGCAAAATAATTATAAAATTAAGAATTCTACAAATAAGTCTAAAACAACATGGAATATTTATTTAAGATTTAATATTCCCCGTGATAATATTTCTAGAATTAAACATAATTTTTGACCCCAGGGAAATAGCTAATGCATTTAATAACCATTTTGTAGATAAAATATGCCCCATATCTATCGCCGGAAGTAATGCTACAACCAAAATAGAAAATTTTACGAATTCCATATTTATGACTGCAAGCATACCAAATGACATAGAAAAAATAATAAACGGACTGAAAAATACGAATAGTGTAGGAATTGATAACTTATTAACTAAAATTATAAAATCAGTAAACTCATATATTTGTGGACACCTAAGTTATATATTGAACTTATGCATTGGTCTTGGAATATTTCCCGATAAATTGAAAACGACAGTCATTAAACCACTATTTAAAAAGGAAGACAAAGAGTTAATGATTTTTTATAGACCAATTGGTGCCAATAATCTGTAAAATTTTTGAAAAATATATTTACAATAAACTGTACAATTACTTAGAAACTAATAAAATGCTATATCCTGAACAAAAAGGATTTAGACAGAATAAAAGTATCGATCTAGCAATTTTTGATTTCTATAAAACAGTTTAAACCAATGTAGACTCAAGGACCCCTACTTGTGCTTTGTTTTGTGATATGACCCAAGCGTTTGACTACGTTGATCATAAAATATTGTTGGGTAAACTAGAGGCATACGGAATACGTGGGAATATTTTAAATTTAATTAAATCTTATCTAACAGGTAGATCTCAAATTACTAAGATTTCTAGAGTAAATATGAGCACAAAATGTGATATATCGTACTTCTCGCAATCTAGACCAGTGATGTATGGTGTACCACAGGGGAGCGTGTTAGGGCCACTATTGTTTCTGATTTATATAAATGATTTGCCTAAGAGTACAACACACACCCTATGACATTATTTGCAGATGACAGTACTGTTTCCATAGAGTGTAAAAATACAACAAATTATAAGGAAGATATAAATAATTGCCTATCGTCAATTATTAGTTAGCTAAATAATAACAAATAAATTTATTTAAAAATAAATTTCAATAAAACGCTAATCATGCATTTTTGTCAAAGACCACAGCCGCTTACCAATTTTAATATCAATTACAATAATAACGTCATTAATTCAGCTTCCTATGCTAAGTTTTTAGGTTTAATTGTAGACAACCAGTTAAATTGGAAAAACCATATTTCTTACTTGTGTAAAAAAGTAAGTAGTTCTGCCTATGCTCTTTATAAAGTACAATCGGTAATCAACACTGATGCTGTTATCACTGCATATTACGGCCTTACTGCCTCGATATTGAGATATGGCATTATTTTTTGGGGTAATTCAACGGACTGCATGATGGTCTTCAAAGCTCAAAAACGCTGTATTCGCGCAATGTTTGGTTTACAGTCAACTGATAGTTGTAAACCGTATTTCATTAAATACAAAATACTAACACTTCCGTCACTATATATTCTATAACTAGCACTATTTGTACATAAACATCCTTTTTTATTTCGGCGCATATCAGATTCTATAAAAAGAAATAGACGAGATAATACTAGACAATGTTTGCACAGCGCAAAAACAAGTTTAATGAGTAGAAGCATACTTTGTATGGCGCCAAGAATATACAACAAAATACCGCATGACATACAAGCATATAATATAAAACAATTTAAAAATATGGTAAAAAGTATACTGATAGAGAAATGTTATTATTGTATAAATGATTTTTTAAATGACAAAAGTTTTTTGTAGTTAAATTAGTGCTTAATATATTGACATTAATTAGATATCTTTATTGACATACAATTTTCTAGTAACTTTACATTACTTGACATTATTTCATTATTATTATTGACATTTCATGTGTATTCTTTTCACTATTCATTGTAATTATAGATAACTGCACCTAAATATTCACACGCTTTACTGGCAAATTTTGGAGATACATTGTTAGAACATACTGTCACCTTATTGTAATTACCCAGGATTGTGAATAATAAATGATTGATTGATTGATTGAATAAGGATGAAAATTAATGCTTTAATGTTTAAATTCGCTTCGTAAATATGCCGTTATTTCACGTAAATAGTAAAACATTAAAAATGGACATTGTGGGTTATCCCTAAGAGATAGACATATGCCCTCGCGGACTTCTTTGTAGACCTTTTGAAGGTGTTTAATAATGTAGAACATGGTTTTGATCTATCACTTAGGATTCAGCCAGCGTTTGCAATTAAAGTGCTAAATCTCTTATCATTTTTTCTATACAACATCATATATGAATGAATTATAGATCAAACCACCCCGTTGACACCCTCTAACTATTAAAAAACCGCATCAAAATCCGTTGCGTAGTTTTAAAGATATAAGCATATAAGGGGCAGACAGCGGAAAGTGACTTTGTTTTATACTATGTAATGATATTATTGGGAAAATCTTCGTAGAGTATTTCATTAATAACATTTGCTGAACGAAACGTAAATATAAACGAATTGAGCTTTTGTATATATAATACAAGTACAGTAAAATAACAAACATCGCTTCTTTTGATGAGGTTTTATTATTGTAGTGAGTTTGTTTAGTGAGATTTATTACGCTCTTTTTTCTTTTTTTTTACTACACACTTTTTATACATGAAGGTTTTATATTTAAGAATGACATATCTATATATCTATATATATATATATATATATATATATAAGAGATTTCCACCTATATATTGACTCATCACGATATCTCTGGAACCATAAGGCGTAGCGACTTGAAATTTGGTAGGATTATTCCTTTCGCCGAGTAGAGGTCAGCTAAGAACGGATTTTACGAAATTCAATTTTTTTTTTTCAAATTTCAAATTCAAGTGGGGTTGCGGGGGTGTTAACAATGGAAAATTCCCATTTTTAACCTATAGCTGCTATCGACTTCAAATTTGTCGAAGATATTGCAGTATTAACATAGCGGGGCAGCAGTTATTACTTTTGATGCGAAACAGAGTTCGCCGGGTCAGCTAGTTATTAATATATTAGTTATCTTTACCTATCACGCCTTGTCGCTTAGATTCCAAAAGCTAAGATTTGTATAATCCGAATATAATAATTAGATTTAGAGATAGAGATAGAATTAAAGATTTTTGTCTCGGTGGTCCAGCAACCGCTTCTGAATCCGGAAGTCGCGGGTTCGAATCCTGACACTGGCTCACACCAATGACTTCTCGTAATTGTTTTCGGAAGCTATGTGTGATAAGTATAGATGGCTGAAAACTCTTTGTGCCCGATATGGCAATAGGTTCGCCACCTATTCCATTTGGAACGTAAACCTTCGGGTAATAAAGGCGTGAAGTTATATTATGTTTATAATAATTAGACGCGAGTTGATAGTTATAAGATACTAAATAGCTCCGCTCCTATTAACCGCAGCGTGATATTATATAGCCTAAATAAAGCCTTTCTCTTTAAATGGAATATCCGACAAAAAAGAAGTTTTCAATTCCAATCAGTAGTCGATGAGATATGCGTGTTCAAACAAACAAATTCGGCAGTTTTATAATATTAAGAATAGATTTACAATTTTTGTATCAAAATTTGTTGTGTTGGACAAAATGGAACTGAAATTATTTCAGATAGTTTTGAGGATAATTTTTAAAGATTACCTTGGAATTTGCATGCGGGTACTTACTTGAGAAGAAGCAACGGTGACACCATTTTTCTGACGTCTATGTCGGTGATGGTACCCCTAGCAGACTGTTGTGCCAGGGCTGCCAGAAACAACATTAGCAGCGCTTGCAATGTTAGTGTGCCGCAAAGATATAATCTGACGAATGCACCACCTTGCCAACCCTCACTCTGGCACTGCCATGTCACCGGGTATAATACTTCAACTACCAGCGCTATCAGGACTAGCCTGTGAACAAAGATTTCCATTATTTCTATAATAATACTAGCTAGCCCGGCTAACTTTGTTTCGCCTCCGAAGCAATAAAAAAAATATTTTTTCTTAAAAAACTGCTACCTGCCAGTAAAAGTCTCATCAAAATCGGTCCAGCCATTTCAGAGATTTCTCGGAACAAAGAGACAGACACATTGACAAAAATGGTTAAAAAAAAATTCATATGAATATATTTGAAAGCAGTTATTTCAATACATATTACAAACAGACACTTCAATTTAATTTAAATGAATTGATTATATCAATTTTTCTAAAAACAATTTGTCAGTCAGTAAGGTTTGTTTCATTTTATCCTAAACTGCTAGAGCGACTAAAATGAATTTTTCTATGGGTGTTTAAGAGGTTTTTTGATAGTTTACATTCACAAATAAACCGAACTGAATACTTGTAGTAAAGATTTATAACCAAGATACCGACTGTCGCACCATCTGCCGGGCTTATTTGTGCATCTAAACCATCCTCGAATCCCGTTGAACTCACACAAAAAAATTCATTAGAATCCGTCCAGCCGTCTAGGAGGAGGTCAGTGACACACACACACACACACACACACACACACACACACACACACACACACACACACGCACGCACGCGCGCACACGCACGCACGCACGCACGCACGCACGCACGCACGCACGCACGCACGCACGCACGCACGCACGCACGCACGCACGCACGCACGCACGCACGCACGCACGCACGCACGCACTATTATTACTTATTATCGCGCGGGAAACTTTTGTAGTTAGGTTGCCATTTGTTAATTAAGTTAAGAATAAAGTTTTGTTAATATAACATTAAAGTTGAAAATGACAAGTTTTCTATCCATAAGCCAATTTACATTTGATTCTGTTCATCGGTTGGTCTGTGATTGTCTAACAAATATCAAAACCAAGTTACGCACTTATTTTGTGTTGTAAATAATATATATATATTTATATAATAATAATAATATATTTATTGTAATAATATTTTTCTTTGTCTTGGCAGTTAGCTCACTCCTCATAACGCCTTATGAGGATAAAACTTTTGTTGTCTCGGTGATTCCACATCGAGAAGTTGTGGGATCGAATCCAGGCTCATATCAATGACTTCTAGGGATTCTTATGGAAAAGCTATTTGTGATTAATATCGATGACGGACATTGTGCCTGGTGTATTGCAATGGGTTCCGCCACCTATATTCTATTTTGAGGCGTGAAAATTTGGCGAAACGATGCAATATAGCCACTACTTACAACTTCGAGTAGTAGAAAGACGTGAAGTTATAAAAACAATCAGATATAAAATCACTTAAAGTTGTTAAAATATAAAAGGTCCGTTTTGACATTTGTCATCGCGACGTAATTAGTAATGTAACCATACGACTCGGTACTCAATACTCACGACAAATCGATTCAAGTTCGTATGAGTTTTTGATCGATTAGATTATTGTAAAGTATTTTGGATTAAAGTCAGAAAATTTTAATATTGTAGGTATTTTTAAATGATACAATGGTACGAAAGGTCAATTTGTTTTTAATTTAATATTTTTAGTTAAAGAACATTCACTCAATCACAAAAAATCAAGAAAAAGGGAAATTCATTTAATTACTATCATTAAAATCAATCATTTTCTTCAGATGATGAGCCAAAATCGTCAGTTGAGCTATCGTCACCTGTAAATATAATTATTTCATTTTCAATTATATTATCAATATTGACGTCTCTGTCATAATCATCTTTTATTATTTTTCGAGTTTTTTCTACCACTTTTGCCCAGTCTTCTTTAGTAATTTTGGCACAAGCTTCTTTCAGCAATGTCATCATTTTCTTAGTGGAGAACGGCGGCTTTGTATTATGGCGTGCTGCGTATCCTTTGACTTGAGCCCAGATCAACTCAATGGCATTATACTGACAATGGTACGGCGGCGTTCTTATCACTTTGTGTCCATGCTGAAGTGCCAATTCATCAATTTTATATTTTAGGTTCGCAGGTTTATTTTCTTTTACTAGTTCCAGCAATTCAGCTTTCAACAATTTCAGGTCAGCTTCAACGCCTTGTCTTTGTAGCCATGCCACTAAATCAGCCTTTTTGTTTGCTTGAGTAGGTGGTTTATCTATTTGAACTGAATGGTAAGGTGCATTGTCCATAATGATTATACACTGTTCGGGGAGGTTTGTTAACAAGTTAGTAAACCACTCTGTGAATTTATTTGCGTCCATTTCTTCGTGATATTCTTTTGTACTTTTACACTCAAATGTGAGTAAGGCATCATTCACAAAACCTCCCCCGGCTGATACAGCGTGGCAGATTATTAGGCGTCCACCTTTTCCTATTGGCACTTTTGAGCAAGATGCCTTGGTATCGTCTGTCCACGACTGCGGCACGGTATGATTCGAGTTTAGCCAAGTCTCATCTATAAATATGACATTGTTCCAATTTGTGATATTGTTCATCTCCCTCAAGAATGATACTCTGTGCAAAATTAAATCATATCGTTCCATGATAATTTTCCTCTTGTCGGTTTTCTTGTATTTGAATCCAATTTGCTTCATAATTGTTATTAAAGACGTGGAACTGCCACTAAACAGGTCAGCTTCTCGTAGTGATATCAGCAATTTACTCACAGTTGGGTATTCATTTCTTGTGTAATAAGCATACACGTGGTTTCGAATAGCGTCTGCGTCAAATGTGTCAATACCTGTTACCGGCTTGCTTTTCTTCCTCTTTTTAGGCGTACGTAACACATTTTCTTCAGTACCGGAAGGCCCATACTTTTCTTTCATGATGGTTCGAATAGTTTTTTTGCCGATCCCAAGTGCTTCTGCGACGCGATCTTGCACTTGCGTTACGGGCAATAAAGGTCCACCATTAACTGATTCGCGTTCGAAGTATTCGGTTATATTCACAATCAATTCGCGTGACTGGCTGTTGATTGTACGTCCTCTTTTCGACATGTTGATATTTCAAGTTATTATTTATTAAGTTCGTACGATATAATCACAAACACCCAAATCGAGTCCAAATCAATGTCCAAAATAGAAGAGCCAAGGTCAACGTGATCGTAAACAGAAATAGTCCAAAAGCAAAGCCGAGTTGAGAAAAAAATATCAAACATAAACAAGCGCACAGTCAACTTTACAAGATGGCGAACGAAAGACTACGCAGTGCGCGCGTGGACGCTAAATCACGTGCCGCTTGGTCATAGACAAGCCATTTTATAGAAATCAGTATTGCCAACTTTGGCAACATTCCTTTCCTTATTCCTTTCAGTAAAGATCACTACACAATATTTAATTACAATAAAAATCATCGAAACTGGTGAAATTCAATAATTAATTGGTTACAACACTAGTATTTAAAAAAAAACTGAGAACGTAACTGTTTATGAGACGTTTCGTAATAATTATAAATTGCATGCTACTATAAAGTAAGCGCGAAAAGAATACTCGCAAGGTGGTCTATCATATTATTTAAACGCCAAAAAAAATGTATCTTTTTAATAACACTTTAAGTAACTAATTATTATTTTATTGTTTCTTTCAGTTTCGTTTCAAGTTACATTCTAGGGTCTTTCTCAAATGTCAAAACGGGCCTTTTATATTTTGACAACTTTAGAACCAAATCTCCCAAGTCTCTCAGACAGCCGGGAGCAAAAGAAAAACGTATGGCTGACAAGCTTACACAGCATAAAACCGAAGAATGGCGGGATAACCATTCCGAAGAAAAAAAAAGGGTAAACCCAAATATTCTTGGCAGGGGCGGGCAGCAGCGTCCCTATCTATAACAGGTTTACTCCTGCGGTCTCCAACACGTCTGCCCAGCGTGGAGACTATGGGCATTAACCTCCCAACATGGAAAAAGCGCAGAACCAACGGCCCCCAGTTCCCGGTGGTTCCACTATTCCCGGCCAAGGCAGCGGTCGTGGTAACGGTGGGACGGGGGGTGCTAAGAATCTCCGGGCTACGGCAGGCTGTCACAAACAACTACGCGTGGCAACTTATAACGGACGCAGTCTTCGGCTGGACCAACGCGTCACCGAACTCGAGGTAGAGTTGGATCGCTTGAACTGGCATATTCTGGGGCTATCTGAAGTCCGGCGAGAGGGGGAGGACACGATAACCCTACAGTCGGGCAACTTGCTCTATTTTCGAGAAGGTGACCAGCTCTCCCAGGGGGGTGTCGGATTCCTGGTCCACAAGGACCTCGTTGGCAGCGTTGTGGAGATCAGTAGTGTGTCGACCAGGGTAGCGTACCTTGTACTGAAACTTTCCAACAGGTACACCCTGAAGGTAATACAGGTATATGCGCCGACCTCAACATACTCTGACGAGATAGCCGAGGCGATGTACGAGGACATTGCGAAAGCAATACATTGTACCGCCAAGGCTCACTACAACGTTGTTATGGGGGACTTCAATGCCAAAGTGGGAGTACAAGAACGCGGCGAAACGAAAATCGGTCCATATGGCTTGGGGTGCCGAAATCACAGGGGCCAGATGCTGGTCAACTTCCTGGAGTCTGAAGGGCTCTTCTTGATGAACTCATTCTTCAAGAAGGGTCTCCACAGGAGGTGGACTTGGCGAAGCCCCGATTTTGTGATAAGGAACGAGATAGATTTTATCATTACGGATAGTAAGCATATATTTAGAGATGTCTCTGTGATCAACAGGTTCAATACTGGAAGCGATCATCGACTTCTTCGGGGCTCCCTAAATATTAACTTGAAAGCTGAAAGGACCCGAAAGATAAGGTCTATTCTCCGACCTACGCCACTCCAAATAGCCGAAACTGAAAAGTTCCAAATGGAACTTAAAAATCGATTCGACCTGGTGGAAACCACAGGTGATGTGGACAAAAGGACCGACACTGTGGTCAACACGCTGAGGAAAGTGTCTCAAAGGTTGTTCCCGAGAACGCAGAAAAAGGAGTCCAAACTCTCTGCCGAGACGCTCGAGCTGATGAGGCAAAGGCGAGAAACTCCATCCGATCAGCTGTCTTCGTCAGAATGGAAAAGCCTAAACCAGTGTATTAGGAAGCTGATGCGGCGCGACCTTCGTCGATCGAATACCCGAGCAATCGAGGACGCGATCGACCGCAACAAAGGGTCGAAAGTGTTCGCTCAGCAGCTTGGAAGGCCCCATCTGACGAAGCTGAAAACTGCGGATGGACGTGTCGTCACCTCTAAACCTGAGATTCTCGCAGAGATCGAATCTTTTTATGGACTCCTTTATTCCCCACGGATGACTAAGCCGACGGGACACAGCGATGATGACCACAGAGCCCTGTTAACGCGTCACTATAGTGAGGACATCCCCGATGTCACAAAAAGCGAGATTAGGGCGGCTCTCGGGCAACTCCAGAACAACAAGGCACCAGGTGATGACGGAATTACAACGGAGCTTCTAAAATCCGGCGGGACTCCCATCCTCAAGGAATTGGCAGGTCTTTTTAATTCCGTCATACACCAGGGTATAACACCACAGGTTTGGAGCAGGAATGCGGTGGTACTGTTCTTCAAAAAAGGTGATAAAACCTTACTGAAGAATTACAGACCCATCTCACTCCTTAGCCATATCTACAAGTTGTTCTCGAGGGTCGTCACGAATCGTCTCGCTGCAAGACTCGACGATTTCCAGCCTCCGGATCAGGCCGGGTTTCGAAAAGGCTTTAGCACCGTGGACCACATGTTGTGTTCGGCAGTGTGTTCGGCAGATTGTACAGAAGACTGAATACAATCAGCCGCTGTGTATGGCATTCGTGGACTACGAAAAAGCCTTCGACTCCATCGAAACTTGGGCAGTTCTGGATGCATTGCAGCGATGTCGGATTGACTAGCGTTATATCGAGGTGTTGAGATGCTTGTATGACACCGCCACGATGACTGTCCAGATACAGGACCAGGTGACTAACTCCATCGAGCTGAATCGAGGTGTAAGACTGGGAGATGTCATATCTCCCAAACTCTTCACCACCGCTCTGGAGGACGTCTTCAAGACACTGGATTCGACTGGACAGGGTATCAACGTGAATGGTGAGTACATCTCACATCTTTGGTTTGCCGACGACATTGTTGTAATAGCAGAGTCGCTGGAACAGTTAAGCGGAATGCTGCGTAGCCTAGACGAGTCCTCCCGGCGTGTTGGTTTGGGCATGAACTTGGACAAGACAAAGGTCATGTTCAATGAACATGTCGTGCCCGGACCGATAAGCGTCGAAGGGTCAGTTCTCGAAGTCGTAAACAAATAAGTCTACCTAGGCCAAACCATCCAGTTAGGTAGACGAAACTTCGAGAAGGAGGCCGACAGGAGGATTCAGCTGGGTTGGGCTGCATTCGGCAAACTGCGTCGAGTTTTCGGCTCGCCTATACCGCAATGCCTAAAGACCAAAGTCTTTGACCAGTGCGTCCTACCAGTAATGACCTACGGTGCCGAAACGTGGACACTTACGATGGGGCTAGTCCACAAATTTAAAGTCGCTCAGCGAGCTATGCTCGGAGTATCTCTGAAAGATAGACTCAGGAATGAGTATATCCGCCAGAGAACGAGAGTAACCGACATAGCTCGCAGAATAAGCTCGCTGAAGTGGCAATGGGCTGGTCATGTCTGCCGAAGGACCGATGGTAGATGGAGTAAGAAGGTCATGGAGTGGAGACCGCGTCTTGGTAAACGTAGCGTAGGACGCCCACCAGCCCGATGGTCAGACGACCTCAGAAAGGCTGCTGGTAGAGACTGGATGCGGAAGGCAGAGAATCGGATGTTGTGGCGCAAATTGGGAGAGGCCTATGTCCAGCAGTGGACTGCAATTGGCTGATGATGATAATGATGATGAACCAAATATTGTTAACTCGAAACAAAGAAATTTAATATGTATTTTGATTTCTTTGAACTTTATTATCAAAAAGTGTTTACATTTTACAATGTAAATAAATTTTAATAAATAAATAAACATTAATGCATTATGGTTGAATATAAATTTAGATTCTGAAAATTAGTATTGGACTTTTAAGATGCAAGTAACGAAGTGTTGTTTACTTATGTTCATTGAAGAAGTGGAATCCTATAAAATCGACGTAGATTTAAATGTATTGAGTATTTAAGTTTTCTCATTTCTTGAATTGTATATTATTGATCGCGAAAAGGAATTATACTAACTACTTAATTATACTAAATATAAAAGCACGACAAATGGACCACCAGATGGCACTAGTTGGTCTTTCAAATAACAAATTGATGTATGTTAAATTACTTACCATACAAATCTAAATAGTAGTTCAAAGATGCTGGGGAATACGAGGTCGTCCGAGGCTGCCAGCCATTTTCTGCCCAGTAATCGGAGAGCTGGCATTCTGCAACAAACAATACGTCATCATTAATATAGGCAGGTAAGAATAACTAAAAACAGAAAATTAACAGTCGAATTGAGAACTTCCACTTTTTTTAAGTACGATAATAATATAATAATATCTTGAACACAATACACACAGCGCCCTTTAATACCAAGCTAAGCAACTAAATGCTTGTGTTATGGAACCTATATAACGGATATTATTACAGATATACTTTTATACATAGAAAAACACGCAGACGCCATACAAAAGTAAATGCTTGTCATAAATATTTGTTCTCGGGCGGGACTTGTACCCGCCAACCTCGATTCTGCAGTCGGCAGTTTTACCAACGCACCACGAGGCCCGTCACCTATAAGCGACACATATTTGGAATAATAATAATATTGAAAACACACATTTCATCGTCTTTCACAATCGAGTCAGTCATCGATATTTATCTCACATAAAAAATCCGTAGAACCCGAGACATCTTGATCAAAAAACAATCAAGAACAACCCGTTTTTTGATTCATCATAAATTGGTATTCTGTTACATAGTCCTAATAAGTCTAAATATGTTAGATTGCATTATTTTCTAGAATGAAGTCACGATCAACTTCTATATTCATCCTCTAATTAATTAAATAGCAATCACGTAACACTATAAATTTGATTGATCAATAAAATCAACTTCTCAGATTGTTGCAAATCGTTCTTTAATCGTCTAAGTCGCATAATAAGTTTTATTAATAATTCAGAAATATTAATTTTATTAATAATATGTTTTTATTTATGATAATCACACACATTTGGAATACGAAGTTGCATCGAAAGATTTATGCAAATGACGTTACTGGCGCAATAGTTAATGTCGAATTGAGAAACTTTCGAGTCTTTATTTGTCGTATTTCAAATAGAATATAATGAGAGATTTTTCACAAATACTTTATCTTTGTTTTAAGCCTTATCTGTCTGGCTGGATTGTAGTTAACATATGCGTCTCAAAAAAAACAATTTTGTTTTCAGCAACTGAAATATATTAAAAAAAAAAAGAAAGTCGGATAATGGCGGACGTGCGAGACAGTGATTGCACCTGCATTTTAAATAAACGTACGCTTCCAATTTCTCGTACACTGAACTCGTCTGTGAATTTGAAAAGAGAATACTTAATTTGTTTTTTTTTTATTTTACGTGGTTTGGGTGATTTTTGCATTATGCCTGAAAGAAATATTTCAAATTAATGATTAAAGTCTACCATTATTAGCAATCGTGTTCGTAAGTCCATTCGTGATGAAAGTAAGTGTTTTAAAAATAGGCACAATCACGTTTATCACAGGGAATAAAAGAGGCGAGGTCATCTAAATATAATGTTTATTGCCCCCGAAGATATATAATGCCTATTTCTATTATATGCCATCGAGAGAGAAAAGGCCGTGATGACTAAATCGAATCACAGACATAGCGTCCGTCGTTTCAACTTGTTGATAATAATATTTTAACTAATATAGACTTCAATGATACTTATGTATTATCACGATGAAAATAACAAAAAAATGAACTTGACTACAAAATCAAATGATGTCACAAGATATCGTCAGAACGCTGACCCGTCCGATATTGATAGCATTTACTTCATGACTTATGCGTCTAGAAGCGATATAAAAAGTAGACTGTCTGCAAGTTAAAATTATAGTTTTTGTTTTTTTTTTTATCTAACGCATAAACAATACAAACTTAATAGCATTTTCTTATGATTCCGATGTATGTATAGACTTCTAAAGTATCGAGGTGACTTAATTGAAATATAAGTACAATTACTTTTTTTTTACAATTTCTCGCCTTTTTCTACCCGAAGGTGTAGGCAGCGGCTGTTAAGCCGCATTTTTTTGATAATAGAGCAAACGAGCAAGCGAGTCTCCTGTTGGTAAACTACTACAGGCGCCCATGGATTGTGTTACTGTTACGTTGCAGTCTTTTAGGAGAGTGGATTAAGGAGGACAGGAGGGTAAAAAGTGGCGAGCTTCCGCCTATTCACGAAAGAAAGAAGTCTCTAAAAGAGACTCCCGAAAAGAATTCCGAGAGGTGATTGTAACTCCAGATTGGATGCCACGACTTTTTGATTCACAGCGGGGTGCTCCACTTCCAGACCATCGAGACGAATACAAGTATTATTGTAAATGTACTTTGCAAAAGTTACTAGTACCCGTTATTAAAAATGATTATAATATTATTTATTATTGCATTTACCAACCCCAAGTTGTGCTGACTTCATGGTCATAAAGAAGGTCTTGTTTGTTGTCTTGTTCTAGTTTCCTGTTGCAGTTATCCACTGCAGAATACTATTTATACATGCACTAAGAAATATATTGTAGATTCTGTATTTTAAAAAGTTAAACATTATTAATAAAGCATCGATGATTGAATTTGTTGAGTTGAGTGAATGATATGTATGTGAGTGAAGTTTAATGAACGAATCATTTTCATCATCATTCATCATTTTTAATACAAATACGTAATTCGAGTAAATACATATTATATGGTTCGATTCCTGACCACTGACTTTTCGAAATTATTTTCGGAAGTTATGTATGATAAATATCGATGATTGAAAACTTTGTGCTCGGTATGGTAATAGGTTCGCCATTTGGGACGTAAACATAACGGCCAGACGAGGTTTAACAGCCGCTGCCTATACCTTCGGGTAGACAAGGCGCGAAGTTATGTTAAGTTATGTATCTTAAAATAAGCACACATTTGTGTTCGTAGGTAATATAGTTCTTAAAAGAATATTTATCAGCACAAAAATAGAAAGTATTGATTGTATTATATAAAAATTTGAATAACATACTGAAGCTATCTAAGATACTTGTGACAAAGTTCCCGCGGGGGTTTATTACTTGATCAGGATTCGTTCGGCAAACTCTCGTCGGTGTGACGTCAATTCTGCCCACAAGCTGCGAACGGTTGAATAATGAACGAGACTCGCTTCATTTAATAAGCTCCATTCGGTCTCACATCAAAATAAGTTTATTATCCAATTATGTCACTTTTACGTATATAGCTGATTTTTTTTTGTTTTATCTACGTCAATGGTATAAGTACTTCTAATAAAATAAAGATACGGTCAGATACGGTAAGAACTGATCAAAAGAATGATAGAATGAACGCAAGAGCGTTCATTCTATCATTCTTTTGATCAGTTTTGATCAGTTGAGTTGAGGATAGTGATTTAAGATAAATACTATGAAATTAATATATTGTCATTTTTGAGTAAATTTATTTTAAAAAAATTGTGTCTGTGGTCTAGTGGCCGAGCACCCTTGAATCTCTGAGTCATCTGAATCCGTAAGTCGCGGGTTCGAATCCTGGCTCACACCAATGACTTTCCGAAATTAATTTCGAAAGTTATGTGTGATACTTATCGATGACTGAAATCTCTGTGCAAGGTATGGCAATAGGTTCGCACATATTCCATTTGGGACGTAAACATAACGGCCAGACGAGGCTTAAGAGCCGCTGCATACAACTTCGAGTAAAAAATGGCGCGCGAAGTTATGTTATGTTGATAGTGGTAGGTCACCCTTTCACACTCGTCTCATACATCCTTTTGTCAGTCTTCTTTCGTCCATCCTTTCTACATGTCCAAACCATCTAAGTATTCCTTTCTCTATCATCTAAGTATTCGTTTTTCGTTCTTTCTCTATCATCTAAGTATTCGTTTCTTGCCCGATTCTTCTCATGATAGCCCCTACACTCGGAATCGGGCCGCTCGTGGCGATTGCGTCCGTGTCTTTTTTTGTTCCACGGAGGCACTTTCCACAAGCGCTCGTGTTTGTTTTTCTTAATTAAATTCTGTACTTGTTGACTATTTTTAAGTGTCTGTGAAGACCTATAAAAATAAAGTTATTTTGACTTTGACTTTATCCTTGTCGCTACATATACACACATATACACTCACACGAAAATGTTCTCAAATTACACTATTTCTCATTTTATTCACCAGGCCTACTCCATCTATACTTTTCATGTAGGTATGTTTATGTATTGAAAATCCATAAAGTTCACATAAACAGGGCATGAATTTCATGCGAGTGGTCTAGCTGTGTATAATTAGTAGATGCACGATAATATATTTCTACACAGTTTATCATATTTAATAAGCCATAATGTCCATAGCCTTCGGTTAGCTTCCGGGTTCCGATGTTTGATAATTATCAATGACTAAACATATTGTGTCTGGTCTATGGCAAATATAAATAGGTACCTTAATACCAATTTGGTGTCATTATTGGATTGTGAAAATCAATGGTAATTTTTTTTCGGATTTTTTTTTTACCTCAACCGCAACCAGGAAAACAATCATAAATAATAATTACCATATGGAATTGTATAATTGAAAGCAGTATCAGATATGTGTGAGTGAACGAACTTTTAATAATACCTATTACAAAGGGAGTTCCCCGAGAAATAAGATTTAGATATGATATCAAGGATAGAATGATATCAAGTTTTAAAAATTGCTTCGAATGACATCGATGCGGTGAACGAGAATGAATGCAATTTACAACGTACTAAACTAGCTACTAACTAGTACATAAAAAATCACAATTAACAATATATATACATGTATGTACTTTAAATTAAAAAATTGAATAGCACGCTCTCTGTGGTTCGTTTTTTTTGTTTGTTGGCTTATTCGCATTGAACACGAAACTGCTTTTATGAACATAATATTCACGCCTTTTTCAATCGTTTTGTTACGCCTCCCAAAAGTTATATGTGGCGAACCCATTAGGAATATGTGGCGATCATCAATCAAATCCAATATGGCGGAATAATTTGTATAATGCATTTCTGCAGTATGAGTTTAACGAGAGGGCTTGTTAAGAGTAATTCGAAAAATAATGTGACGTCATCATATTTTTAATGCATTTCTACAATACGGGTATCAAATAACAGGCAACTCGAAAAATAAAGGATCTGCCATATTGGATGTAGAATACATCCAAATATGGCAGATCCTTTAAAATAGAGGAGTAGTTATTTTACCAGATTCTACCCAGGCCCAGATTAAGATTTATACTCGGGTGGGGATTGAACCCCTTTTTATATTTACTTTATAAATTTATGTTGTTATAGATGTATGTGTGTTGCAAAGTTTCACTTCTTTAGCGCAGAGGGACTCCACGCACTATTCCTTTTTTTTGGAACTAAGTTCCTTATGAGACTATGCGGAAGTATACTTTTATTAGAATATACTAGGACCCAGTCCAGTTTTAGTAAAAGTTTATGTAAATATTAGGGCGAGATTCCCTGGTGTCTTCCATTGTATGTACATATATATTTTATTAATAAAAAAAATAAGTAAAGTTTAAACAGCCAAAACTCTGTGTGCTTTCATTGAGCAAAATTAATACTCATAACCTGTGAAATAATTAATCACATTTTTCACTATTATAGTTGATTATAATTGATGCGGAAATTGTTAATAAAGTAATACTGAAACTAAAACCGCACTAAACTAGTACGCACTGCTTTTGGCAATAAATATTAAGACTTAATTGGGGGAAAAACCTCTTAAGCCGTAAGTTACCGTGGGCGCTCTGCCAAGAATCATAATTATTAAGAAGAAATTAATTTCTGAAGAGACCATTTTTTTCCACCAATGACGACATATAGTCTTACACTAAGTTAAAAATGTCACAACTAGCATATTATATTTTGATAAAGTAATCTTCTGGTTGTTAGTGTTAAGTTCTGCTTTACTATATTGATATAGTTGGATTCTATTTACTGAAACAAAAAAGAATAAAGAAAGAAACAAGAGAGTCGAGGCGTAAATACTGCTGTCTACACCTTCAGGTAAAAAAAGAAGTGTAGTTACAAAAAAAAACATGCGTCGTTTGTTAATAATTAATATAACATAACTTCACGCCTTTTTCTATCTGAAAATGTAGTTACTTTATGTTCTGTCCCAATTGGAATGGTGGCACGCATAACTTCGAGCCACTCGACCAACGACTTTGTTAATATAAATATGTAAATCATCATTCAGTATTACGGCAAGTATTCATAAGCACTTATAAGATTAAAATCGGAAGCTGTTCGTTTGAAATTTACCTTCATAGATGATTGGCAGTTAACTCAACCTTCCGCACACAGGTCGGGAGGTTCGTAGACTATTTTTAGAGTAAGTGAAAACCGATACCACTCTTGTCGTTAAACGTCGAGGTAGGTAGATAGGTAGGATCCAATTAGGTAAGTACCTTATTTCATCCTACGATATATTTTGTCACAACTGACTTCGGCAGAAAATATATTGTTTTTCGTTTATATGTCTTGAGAGGTTTAGTTAAACTTGTCTTGCTGTAAAACTGGCATAATTTGCGTTTTATGTTGGAAACTAGATCACGAATTTCCTGTTTCTTGTGGAGTATCTTAATGACCTTAATTATTCAAGATGTAATGAGGCTGGGTAGTCTCTTCACGCCAAAACGAAATGTCCCGTTTCGCATAATAAAATATTCAGTGTGGCAGAGACAACTTATAGAGTAATTCGTAATGATCTAGGTCGTAAGCGAAAGATAAACAGTGAAGGTTAAATGAATCATTTTTATTTATGATGCTATATATCTCTCGTGTTTATATCACTATAATATAACCTAATTTTACGAACTTGTATTTTACTGTTTTGAATTTTTGATGTCGTTTTGTGTTCGTCTTACTGCTTTTTTGGCATTTTTTTTAGTATTCCTATGCTAACATAACCTGTGGCACAAAAAGGATTATCTTCCAGTTCGTATCACTTCGATATTTAAAAACATCTTTTGTTTTTTTCAATTTGCTCATCACTGACAGGCTAAAGCATAAAATCGATACCGCCTTTATAAAATATAGTGTTATTTAATACTTTTCTGCAATAATAGATAGGTATAATAAATTACTGGCAAACTAATCTGCGGCTTAGACACATTGGACATTTTTCTTTATGTCGTGTATCGACCTTTTCGTACGAATTTTAGTACACATCTGGGACAGCTATAGACAATGTTAATTTATTTTTGTGTAGAATATTGTATAGTGACTATTATCAGAAGTTCTTCACACAATCTTATTCTAAGTAGATTATCTTAAATACCATACCATACCTAATATTTAATAATCATTCCACACAAATCTAATCGGATTAATTAATACATATCTGTAATATAAAATTAATAAACAGTAAATTATACAATTTAGATATAACAATTATTGACAAGAAAGCAACACAAAAACAACTTTCCTGTAATCTTTTGATTGGCATGATTATAAGAGTATACATCCTTTATTAAAAAATAATTAATTACTTTGCAAATTTCCATAACATTGCCCAAAAGATTTCATCATTTATCTTTACTGCGGTGAGTCCATATCAAAATTTGTCTCAATTAACAAAAAAAAAATTAAAATTTAGACTTACAACTAACTTACAACTTAATAACATTACGTTAGAATGTTTTATTTTTACTATTGCATAGTATAAAGCGTTGCAGACATGTATTAAATAAGGATATATTATATTCTAATCAAGAAAGAGATCTTGAACTGAAATCTGTTTAATGACTGAAAAATTAATGATATTGAATGAATTGAATGAATATATAAGTGATGATAATGATATTGAATTAATATATAAGTGATGATAATGATATTGAATATTAATAATAGTGAATATTTTCTAACGTATTTTTGTGGGATGAGGGGGTGGTATTGGTGGGGTTTGGGATAAGTAAGACACGCAATACAGTTTGTGTTATAATTACTTTGCCGACATCTAAGCGAGGGAGTGGGTCTCCACATCTCTAGGTAAAATAACTGTGGGGTTCCGGTAAATGTCATCAAAATTTACAGTTTCGTTGTTTAGGTTAGGTTGTTTTATGCACAAAACAAACGTCATAGTTTTATTATCGATTTGTGAAATTTCAATAATCGATTACAACTAGATAAAACGATAAATGTAATGTAGAACCGGTTATGCAACTGTTGTAATTAATACTATATTGCTATAATTAGTTTAACGGCCTTGTGTCATTTAAAGTGATTACCTTTTCAATGTAGAACATATATAATTGTTATTTTATAATACAGTTGAATTAATATAATACATTAGATAACTCGACAGATATTGCTACGCCATCTTAATATACGAAAAGAATTGTTTCTGTATATTCCTTTAAATTTCTTCGTAAATAAGCCCTTTCTCGTAATAATAAGTCTCGGTGGTCCAGTGGTCGAGCACACGGCTTCTTCTGCAGAGATGTGACTTATTTGAAATACTTCTATTTAAAATACAAATACAAAATGCAAAATACCTATTTTGTATTTAAATACCTTTTTGTTGATAGCATTTTGTATTTTATTTGAACTACCTCTTGAGAGGTATTTTGTATTTTTAAAAGACATTTCAAAATACAAAATACTTTGTGATTAATTTTAACCAAATTCATTGGTAAGATGCAATTTCTTTTTGTAAGTACAATTTTAGTATAGTATGTATTAAAATGTTAAAGTTTTTATAGGTTATTATAATTTTATAGGTAAAATTTAATAGGTGGTCCAGTGGTCGAGCACCCCGCTTTTATCAAGAAGTTGGTGTGGGTTCAAATCCTGGCTCACACTAATGACTTCGAAATGATTTTTGAAAGTTATACATACATACATAACTTCACGCCAAATCCCTTGCGAAGTAGGCAGAGAGAACAGAGCACATAAGGCAGTCTTGCACGCCTCACTCGCTTATTTGATTTTAATAGTTTTTTTTTTATGACATAAGGAGGCAAACGAGCTTGCGGGTCACCTGATGGAAAGCGACTACCGCCGCATAATTTCAAATCCGCTTCTCGATCTAATGGCAGAGTGCCCAGAAGACCGACCGCATTGCCACGTCAAATGGCAATGCTAATCCCCTGTGCGAAGAATAGACCAGCCCCCTGATCGAGAGAGCCCTCGATCAGTTTCTTTGCAAGATCTTTATAGAGTGCACGAGCACTCGGACCCCATGTTCCTGGAGTCTCAACCCCAAACGCTCAACCACTGGACCACTGAGACTCATTGAAGATTTCGTCAAAAAGTATTTTAGTTTGTAAATACCTATTTTGCATTTGAAATACAAAACAAAAAACTATTTAGTATTTTGAATTTGAAATAGTAAATCTGAAAAGTATTTTGTATTTAAATGCTTTATTAAAACCATTTTGTACATCTCTGTTGTTCTGATCCAGAGGTCGCGTGTTTGGATCCTGACACTGGCTCACACCAATGCCTTTTCGAATTTGTTTTCGGAAGTTATGTTGTTAAATATCGATGACTAAAAACTTTGTGCCCGGTATGGCAATAGGTTCGCCACCTATTCCATTTAGGACGTAAACATAACGGCGAGATGAGGCTTAACAACCGCTGCCTACAACTTCGGGTAGCAAAGGCGTGAAGTTATACCATTACAAGAATTAGACATAGGTTCTTTTGGGGTTTTCCCGAGTAAAAAATCTGGCCAGTTCCAGTCCAGATTACTCGATCAAAACGTTAAAGTCGTTAGAGTACGTCACGAAACGTAATCATACATTCATACACTCGAAAAATCTAACCCTCCAAATGACGCAATCGGGTAAAGACACATCGTCACCATTACCAAATAATTCGGTACTATCAAATTTTAATTATATCAACGCATATTATACGATAATAATTCAAATAAATTATGGACTCATATTCGTTAAATATTAATTGATTATAATGACTATAGAATCGATATTCTTATCGAGTCCAGATGATGACAACACGCTCATAGTTTTTATATTACTCCGGATATTAAACTTCGCCGACTGTTCAACGCTGTACAAACATATGCAGATGAGTAACCGGCCTGAATAGTCCAGCACTGAGCCCCGTGTTGATAAACAAAAGAAGTAGGAATCAATACCAGTTCACACGATTCCATTTAAGTCTAGGTGGTCCAGTGGACGAGCTCCCACTACTGATTCAGAAGTGGTCGGATCGATTCCGAGCTCACACCAATGATTTCTCGCAATACTTTTCGGAAATTATGTTTGATGAAAATCGATGAATGAGAAATTTATGCCTCGTGTATGGCAATAGTTTTCACCACCAATTCCATTTAGGACGCAACGTACCGATTCGGCGAGTCAAAGCTTTTAACAACAGCTGTCTACACCTAGAAAAAGTCGTGCAGTTATGCAGTGCAGTAATTTAATTACCTGCTTCGTTTCAATAAATAGTTTAGTCCAGTTAAATGCGTATCTTCTTCTTTGTGGAGTATTTGTCAATTACATATGTAATTAAGGTAGACTATCAATATTTGGAACCTAATGTGTTCCTTTGCCAGACAGAAAATTTCTGATGATCTCTTTATTTACTCTTTATTTCTCTCACAGATGTTTTAAAGCCATAAGTTTCTACTACTTCCAACTCGTAACTTGGACCCTAAATTTGGTTATCATTATTGTATTCAAAAACAATCATGCCATGCAAGGGTAGAGTCACGCAGTTCACCGAATGAATGGGCCGGCTCGCCCGATGAAATATGTAAAGTGGCTTAGGCTTCATTTCCTTCACGAGAAACGTATCCGTAGGCCCACTTTCATTTCACTCAATCCCCACCCCGTCCCTATCGTATCTTAACCGGCAAAGCAACTTTGACCCTCTCAGTGTTGCCGATGTCCACGAGCAGCGGTACCAAATGTTCCACCGGCTTGTTTACCCCATTTCCTATATAAAAAGGTATATACGTCGCGGTATTGGCAAGGCCATTGGACCAAATAAATTGCTAACAAAGCTTTTAAGCTACTATAAGAAAAGATATCATATCCTGTTTTTATTGCTTGTGAAGCGAACTTATCTCTTAGCGAAACTAAACTACACAATAGCCCTAGTTCAAGAACAAACTATTAGCAAAGAGGCAAACTTCAAAGCGGTTAATTAGAGCCGTGTGAGACATTACGGAGAACTTTAGTCCATGACAACATTTCAAGATTATTATATATAAACTTGAAATGGCAATTTACAACTTTATCTTTCATTTATTTTATGTTCACGTTTGTTTGTTTTGTATTATGGTGCCCTGGTGATTCCGATCCCGCTTCTAAATTAGGAGTGCCGGGTTTTAATAACATAACACAACTTCGCGCCATTTTCCACCCGAAGGTGTAGGTAGTGGCTGTTAAGCCTCGACTCACCGTTATGTTTACGTCCCAAGTGGAATAGGTGGCGAACCTATTGCCAAAGTTTTCAGTCGTCGATATTTATCACACTTAACTTAATACTGGTTGTAATTTAATGGTTTTCCAGAATTCTTTTTGGATATTACGAAATTGTGCCCAATTTATTAGGGGAGTAAATAGATACGGTGTGTATTGGCACAACATAAACCCATCAGAGAGGAATGGAGTTCCATAAACAAAAAGGCGTTTGTTTTGCAACGATCGTCTGTATTACAAATAAAAGGAGCAATTAATTAGGTCTGTTTTTCATTATTGAATCCCAAAAATTTTTGTTTTGTATATATATGTCACGGTAAGAGTGAATAATTGAAGATTATTAATACTTATCTATTATTATTATTAAATACCGAAAGTCGAGGTTAAAGTGATAAATTAATCACATTTGTCGGTTATTATTAATAATTTTACCCTAGTAGTGATAAATGGCTCGGCTTAGTTGGCTCGGTGTGATTTTTTTAAAAGCACGTGCACGTTATTTGTTGTTGCTTACTAGGGTTAGTTAGTTGTTTAGTTTAGGTTTAGGTTAGGTTAGGTTTTAGGTTTTTTTTTAGGCAGGAGTCGGAATCCTCATGGACACCCAAACTACGTCACGTATGAGGTAGTTTGGGTAGTGCCGGACTCTTACCGGCTAAACCTGTCTCCTGCCCTCTATGCTTTCTCCATAGACTGAGACTCCATAGACTATTATAACTTTTACCAATATGTGTCGTGAATTATTAATAATTACTACTAAAAGTAATAAATTTCGATCGTTTATTCACATTTACCAAAACATGTGGTCATTATTAATAATTTTGTAAAAATATTAATAATTTTCAATTAATCAGATTTACCGTAACATATATACAACTTTCCGGAGAATTTGTGATGAGATTAATAAGGAAACAATAAAGAAATACATACAAAAAAATATCCAATCGACATGCGATTTCTAATACTGACTCGCTTACTTACTTCTGATCATCATATTCTGATCTTCTCTCATCTCTCTGAACACTTTATGCCAATATAGTAAGAAAATCGAATCAACCCAGAGCATATCTGGACTTCTATGTTTGAACGCGCTTATCTCCATAATTACTGGTTTTCATTGAAAAATTATTATTGAGTTGTACATTCTATTCATCAAGAAAGGCTTTATATCATCTCGCTATGATCAATAGAAGTAGGGCAGTGGTAAAAGTATATAATATGGTGGTATGAAGGTCACGCGGCCTTCTACTATATTTTAATAGTTAGCACTTAGCATTGCAATGGGCAGCAGAATTCTCTCTCAAGAAAATACAGCCTACTGCGATCGCCAACCCGCCTGCCAAGCGTGGCGATTATGGCAAACACCCCCCATGATTGAGCGGACCGGCAGTTGTGGCGCTCTATGGGGGAGGCATATGTCCAGCAGTAGACCTCAAAAGGCTAATGATGATTGCAGTCCTGCTGATGAAAACACATTTGTACAATTCTATTTTAAGAAGTACTAGGTATGATATTACTAAAATAATGATTATTATTTTATTAACATAAAACAGACTCTTTGCATTTAAAATTTTCGCTCGGAATCATGTTGGTTAAATTGCTTAACAATAAGTAGAGCATTAAATTTTGAAACTGTAATTGACAAACCATACATTTATTTGTAATTCCTTATGTATATTGATAAATATACAATTAAAATGTAAATATTGTAACTTTATGTATATGCATGATGCAAGGTTGACTAAGCAGACAAAGTAGAAAAGCGGAAGGATGTAGAACCCAGGACCCAAGACCAAATTTCGTCGCCAATGTCGTTGCCAAAGGTGATGTCAGGAGGATTGTGAAAGAGTTATAAAAGTCAAAGAAGCGAATTAAGGGTGTATGAATCTGGAATCATGACTTCTAGTGCTCTGTTCTCTCTGTCAAGGGACTTAGCTAGCGGTGCAGCCAAGAATAATCGATCTTTGATTTGCCTCCACTCCGAATAGAGTAATGATTATTAAAATACTCTGTAATCTTACATTTGGGACTCATTTAAATTGGGAACTACACAATAAATTTACTTCTTGTTTGAAAATTTTTATATTTGTATTTTTTTCTTGGAAACATTGCTTTTTTCTTTTGTCTATAAATAAATACGCCACTACATAATTGTTTACATTCAAAATCAATTTTAGAACAACATTCGATGAATATCAAGTGGAGATGGAGAAACAAATGGAGGTTCATCACGATTGACGTCAGACGAACAAGTCAAAGACCGAATTCGATGCATAAAGCTCCTTACTGTATGTACTGCACAAATGTATAATATTCTAAATGTAACATTTCATGAAACAAATGTACCTACTGTAAATTTACAAACAAAATGCAAATATATTATTATATATTATTTTTACATACAAATCTTTGACGGGCCTCGTGGCGCATTGGTAAAACTACCGGCTTCAGCATTGAGATCGGGGGTTCGATTCCCACCCGAGCACAAATAATTTGTGACAAACATGAATATTTGTGTGGCGTCTGGGTGTTTTTCTATGTATTATAAGTATGTATTTACAAAAGAAAAGTATATGTGTATTAATATCCGTTATCTAGTATCCATAACACAAGCATTTAGTTGCTTAGCTTGGAACTAGAGGGCGCTGTGTGTATTGTGTCCAAGATAAAAAAAAAAAATTATAGTAGATACATACATTAAAATGTTAATAAATTCTTTCTATAAATAAGAATAAATACATCCTATTCGTATATTGAACTCTGCTCAGAATTGCTTTTTGATGAGAATATGAGTAACATTTTTGTTGGGAGTGATTTAGTGAAAAACGCCTTAATTGGTTTGTACGAGAGAGGCCGCGGTTTTTTATGAGAGAGGAAGAGAACCAGCAAGTGTGTCACCTGGTGGTGGAAAGTGACTAACGCTCTCCATGGTCATCTGCCACACCTAGAGGAGAACACTGAAGTTGCAATGATATTAATAGCACGAGGCTAGAAGAATTACTAAAGAACAATTTCACAATGAACGAGTACTATAGCAACACATTTTTGTGGTTACAGTCGAACACTATCGTAAATTAGTTTGCTTAAATTTTTTACATAGCTTATTTCAGTAATGGACATTTCCACAATTTTCTTACTGATAAATTAAATTTATAATATTTTTGATAAATAGTTAGTTTTCAAGGTAAAGGTTTTGTAAAATTGTCATTTTCCTATTACGATTTCGCTCGTCGGGGACAAGATATTAACTTTGACGCTAAGTTTACACCTTTGAGATATTATTTTTGGATTATTGAAGTATCACTGGGACTACATATATATTTTATCCTTTCATATTATATATTGATGTGCTTTTTTTGTTATAGAATATAATGAAAGAATTTTCATTTCATTTTATATCATCTCGAGGGAGTCATGCAAGACGTCACACAGACACGTACATAACTTACTTTTGAGAAATGAAATTTTTGTTTCAGTTGTATTGACCTCATTTCTTGCGTAGATTTTTGTCATTTTCTATTAGAATAATATAAATTGTCATCTCTGCCAAAAGCCTGATGAACAAAACAACAATATTGAAAAAATAAACCTGCAACTGTATTATATATGTAAGTTAACCAATAATAATATTTTATCTCCCTGACCATGAAATGTAAATAAATTTGTCAGTCATGTTAAGTAGATATTTGTGAGATATAATTTTTACGCAATTATTTGGCTAATACTTAGCTGAACCGACAGTTTGTTACACAACAGTACCTTGGACGACATGGCTGGTGGGCAAACCCATGTTACCAAGAAATTTGACGGGTACAAATTAGACCATTTAGAGCCTTCGCAGTTTTTCGACCGTGGCGGCACCCATTGGTGTAAACTGTAAACATAACTTTTAAGCGGTAACCTTGCAAATAGATTTGTAAAGCTTAACAAAAAGTTTTTATTATAATGGGTGATTTTTTTGAGGTTAGGATTTTCATGCATTAGTATTTGCTCAGATTTTTTGAGGTTATGATTTTCATGCATTATTATTTGCTCAGTATGCTTTGACATTTCATCATGAATAGACTTACTAACGAGCAACGCTTGCAAATCATTGAATTTTATTACCAAAATCAGTGTTCGGTTCGAAATGTGTTTCGCGCTTTACGCCCGATTTATGGTCTACATAATCGACCAAGTGAGCAAACAATTAATGCGATTGTGACCAAGTTTCGCACTCAGTTTACTTTATTGGACATTAAACCAACCACACGAATGCGTACAGTGCGTACAGAAGAGAATATTGCGTCTGTTTCTGAGAGTGTTGCTGAAGACCGTGAAATGTCTATTCGTCGCCGTTCGCAGCAATTGGGTTTGTGTTATTCGACCACATGGAAGATTTTACGCAAAGATCTTGGTGTAAAACCGTATAAAATACAGCTCCTGCAAGAACTGAAGCCGAACGATCTGCCACAACGTCGAATTTTCAGTGAATGGGCCCTAGAAAAGTTGGCAGAAAATCCGCTTTTTTATCGACAAATTTTGTTCAGCGATGAGGCTCATTTCTGGTTGAATGGCTACGTAAATAAGCAAAATTGCCGCATTTGGAGTGAAGAGCAACCAGAAGCCGTTCAAGAACTGCCCATGCATCCCGAAAAATGCACTGTTTGGTGTGGTTTGTACGCTGGTGGAATCATTGGACCGTATTTTTTCAAAGATGCTGTTGGACGCAACGTTACAGTGAATGGCGATCGCTATCGTTCGATGCTAACAAACTTTTTGTTGCCAAAAATGGAAGAACTGAACTTGGTTGACATGTGGTTTCAACAAGATGGCGCTACATGCCACACAGCTCGCGATTCTATGGCCATTTTGAGGGAAAACTTCGGAGAACAATTCATCTCAAGAAATGGACCGGTAAGTTGGCCCCCAAGATCATGCGATTTGACGCCTTTAGACTATTTTTTGTGGGGCTACGTCAAGTCTAAAGTCTACAGAAATAAGCCAGTAACTATTCCAGCTTTGGAAGACAACATTTCCGAAGAAATTCGGGCTATTCCGGCCGAAATGCTCGAAAAAGTTGCCCAAAATTGGACTTTCCGAATGGACCACCTAAGACGCAGCCGCGGTCAACATTTAAATGAAATTATCTTCAAAAAGTAAATGTCATGTACCAATCTAACGTTTAAAATAAAGAACCGATGAGATTTTGCAAATTTTATGCGTTTTATTGTTTAAAAAAGTTCTCAAGCTCTTAAAAAATCACCCGTTACTTGCAAAAAGATTCCAAATTTGAAATTCATCCACTATTTCTTTTTTAAATTTGTGGTGACATTCTTAACCAGTTTGAACTTTTGTTTAAAGAGGTTTTATAAATGAGATTTGCTGTAGTGTAAATATTTTGAAGTAATTATTACGCAACCGCAAGTTTTGCCACTTTTTAGAAAATAATTTAACAACGTTTCAGAATAAAAATCTCTCTAAGTAGAAATTTTCTCTTACACACAATTTCTAATTAGGTCTGGTTAACTTTGTTGGCTTGGACCGTTTGAGGAAGCTCTACTTTTATCTTTGTCTTTTGTTAAAACTTATTTCGAACTTTTAAACGACACGTTATTTTTATTTAAATAGCCTTGTATATAAATCTGTTACTAAAAGTTTAATACCTAAACATTATTATACATAATAAAAAGTAAAAATAATAAAATTTTAATATTATACGCTGTTTTTTGTATAGCAAAAGCAAAAACAAACATTTCAGGAGTTTTTATTTATCCTTGTGTTTCAAACCTATCTTAAATAAAAATTTCCGAAAATTCTTGATTCAGGAACGGGGAAATTGGACCATTAATTATTATAAAAATATTGAAGTTATGTTATAAATGGTTCTCATTTAATTGCCTGTTTTATTATAACACTGCCACAAAAAGAGCATCATAATGCTGATGAGGGAGCGAGCAGAAATCAATTATACATATATAATTATTTGCTAAAACTTATGTGATACATTCCCCATAATACATATTTTTTTTTTATAAAAAGTTAGTTTCTGATTATTTAAAAAAAGGTTTGAAATAAAGTTAAGTTTCATAAATAATCAAAGGCTCGATCCAATTACTCATAAAAAAAAATATCAATGTTTAATAAATCTTTGCACATTGCAACTGAAGGCTAACACCTTTCAAGATCTTGATAAGATAATTACATTATAATTAATCGATTACAAAAAAATATGAGTACTCGATTCTTATTTTCTATTCAAAAGGGGTTTCCCCCAAATCAATACTCAAGGAAAGCGGGCCTATTATAAGCTCATAATTCCAGCCAGCTTGTTCGCTGCCTAGCGAATTCGTGTTTCCAACGACTAATTTCAGCTAGTCTAGACTACTCATCACTGATTAAATGGAATTAGTCGTTGAAAATACGAATTTGCAAGGCAGCGCGTAAGCTGGCTGGAATTAAGAGTTCTTAATACGCCAGCTGATCTCTGGATATAGACAATAGCAACCCATAACAGCAAAGATTCAATAATATCACGACTTTCCAGATTATAGCTGCTAAGTAGATGTGTTTTATTTACAAATTTTTTTTTATCTGATTCTATAAAATATTTTTTTTGCTCTTTAAAAAGACTTTTTTCTAATTTTAAATTTATTCACCTTCGAGTGTTTAATTTAATATGATTTTGTTTACTTTTTTGTTTAAAAATTACATTATTTATTTTAATTTTAATCATAAATAAATGGTTGTTTTTATTTGAAATTTATTTTTCACAAGTAATAACATTTATGTGAATTTATTTATTTAGTTATTTAGGATGTACACTGTCGAGTATTTTTACTTGATAACGGTGTTAGTTAGTTAAGTTAGTGAAAAATCTTTTATTTTCGTCTGTTATATTTACCTATTCATAATGTTGGTATATTATAATATTCAATTTTTTTTTTCTGATTGTATTTAATTATTTTATTCAGTCATGTCATATATTTGCCAGCCGTTGATATAAACCAGGATTGGAATCCGATAATTTTGATTCGGAAGCCGGGTGCAAAATCTCCAGGCAGTCAGGTGCTGCAGTGAATATTGATGAAAGGGATGAGAATACATCTTATTTGATAGTAGGCAAAAATATATATAAAGGTAGACATTTATCTTCATACTATATTGTATACTAGCAGACCGCGCGAACTTCGTACCGCCATATTTATACATTTTCCACTAAAAAGATTATTGCCGCAATCATATTAATACTCCAAAGCTTTCCTCATAAATGGACTATCTAACACTAATATTTATTTCAATTCAAGTTCTTAAGAGGTAGGTAGAGAGAACAAAGGGCCATAAGGCACGATTATTACACACCTCACTTGCTTAGCTGTTGATATTAGCGTCTAACAACCAAGATATATTATGATGATATTATTATCAATTTCAAACAACAGTTTATAACTAATATTAATAGAATGTCAGGGACTTAGTCCGAAGCTTTTTGTCAACTTTTAGATTTTTTTTAATACTACTTAAACCATCTTTTTATTTGGTCATTGTCTTTCTACAAAAAAAGACCGGGTCACCACATGTTTTAACCAGCATGTGTTTTTTATGATTTAAATGGTGTCGATTTGGCACCTTGGTATTACTCTTATCAAAATAAATTCACTACATTTTAAAAGAGATCACGATATTAAAAATGTAAATAGATGGGCAACTCTATGTGGTATGCTGACGACAGTAAAGTCTTTATATTTTAGCAAAATACGCCAAGTCGAGGCGCTTCGTCCATTTACATGAAGTTGCAATATTGTAAAGAATTAAAAATAATATTATCATATCTGCTTAGAGAAGTAACTGTGAACTAACGCTTACTTTGACCCAGGACTTTGGTTACATAGATAAAATATTTTTAAATAGTACGTTCGTTTTAGATATTTAGATCACATTAAAGGAATTAGGTACTCTTAAATAGACAGTGGTAGAACCAAGCAGTTCGCTGCATGTATGGGCCGACTCGACCGGTGAAATACCACGACCTCTCAGAAGATCGACGTAAAGTGGCTCATGCCGCGTTTCGTTTGGTGAGAGAGGTACCCGGAGGCCCACCCCCCTTTTCCCATCCTTTCCTTTCCCCTATCCCTTAAAGGTAGGCAACGCAACAGTAACTTTATATGTGTTGCTGGTGTCCATGGGCGGCGTTGATTGCTTACCATCAGGTGACACGCGTGCTCGTTTGCCCTCCTATCCCATAAAAAAAAATACAAATTTTAGGGTTTCGCGTTGCATATTACATAAATATAATGAACGGGAAATAACGCCATACGTTTAGGTAAACAAATAATCCAAAAATATATAAAAATCTAATTTACGTGTCTTATTAGCCTCGGTAATCATCGTCATTTAGCAGACCGCGCGAACTATGCACCGCCATATTATATACATTTATAACTAAATTTTATTGTCCCACTCTTATTAATAACTTAAACTTTCCTCAATAAACGGACTCTCTAAAACTAATATTTTTTTCAATCCAAACCTGTAGTTCCTGATACATACATACATAAATTCTCGCTAAATTCCTTACGGGGTAGGCAGAAAGAACAAAGTGCCATAAGGCACGATTATTACACGCCTCACTCGCTTAGCCAGTATGTATTAGCGTACTGACAACCAAGACACTGATAATATTTACAACTTCAAAGAAAGCTTTATTAGCAATGCCACTTATGAACAATGAATATAGCAATGAACTTGTCCCAAGTTTTTTGTCAACCTTTAGTTTTTTTTAATACTACATAAACAACTTTTTTTATTTGGTCACTATTGTTGGCATCAACGAAAAAAACGGGACACCATATGTTCAAACCGGGGTAGCTAACAGTGAGTGTTTTTTTTTTATAAGTCAAATGATGTCGGTTTTGCGATTAAGCTTATCGAAATAAATTTACTACATTTTAAAAGATATCACGATCTTAAAAATGTAAAGTTTATTACATATATCTAGAGTCACGCAGTTCGTTGCATGTATGGGCCGGCTCGACCCGTGGAATACTCTCAGATTATCGCTGAAAAGTGGCCTTAGCCGCGTTTCTCTCGCTGAGAGAGGTATTCGGAGGCCCAATCCCTTTCCCCCTCCCCTTCCGAAACCCACTCCCCACCCCACCCATATCCCATTGTAAAGGCTGGCAACGCAACTGTAACACTGCATGTGGTGAGGTGGCCATGGGCGGCGTTTGTAACTATCATAAGCCAGCTCGTTTGCCCCTTATACAATAAAAATGTAACCTAATTCCTATCCTATCCTACTTCTAATATATAAAATTGTCGTGTCACAATTTTCGCTCCCATACTCCTTCGAAACGGCTTGACCGATTCTCATGAAATTTTGTATACATATCGGGTAAGTCTGAGAATTTTCAACCCTCTACGATCAACCCCTATTTTTTAAATTTTATTTTTTGGCAAGACAACGTTTGCCGGGTCAGCTAGTAATATATAAATGTGAATGTAAGTTTGTTTGTGTGTTATGCTTTCACGCGATAACTACTCAATCGATCATCATGAAACTTTGAACACATATTCTTTGAGGTAATTTACATATATTTGAACCCGAAGGAAAAACTTATAAAATATGTACTCTCGAGAGCAATGAATCCGGGTCACTTAAAGAATGTTAAAAATCTCGGAAACTAAAAATGATAGGTTAATGCAATAAATTGTATTTAATAGACAATGTAATACTCCTTAAATGAAAGTAAAAAAAATATGAGTCACCATACATTTTATTAACACAAAATTACATAAAGAAAAAATCTGCTGATCTCTCCTTAAAACAAAAATAGGAAACATGAAATTTTTGAACTTTATTACGATTTTCTTGAATTTTAATACTTCGTATTGCCTCCTCGTGCTTCCATTACTGCGTTTACGCGGTTTGGCATGCTGTACACCAAGTTCCTTATACGATTTTGGGGAATATTCTCCCATTCCTCTGTGAGAGCAATTTTGAGCTCACGAAGCATGATTGGGGGAGGGTTTCGTTGTTTTACGCATCTGCCTAGCTCGTCCCAAGCATGCTCGATCGGGTTGATATCCGGGCTGCGCGCTGGCCACTCCATACGAGTAATGTTCATCTCTTGAAGGTAGTCATTCACAATCCTACCTGTATGAGGTCGGGCATTGTCATGCATAAATATAGCATCCTCACCTAAATTGACCATAAATGGACCAACGTGATCATTGAGGATTTCTTCCACATATCTTACGCTAGTTAAAGAGCCGTTTTCTATGATCACCAGCTCTGTGCGACTTTCAGAAGAAATTCCGGCCCACACAAGTACAGACCCACCACCGTAGGCTACTTTTTCCTCGATGCATGCTTGCTTGAATCTTTCCCCTGGTCTTCGATACACTCTGTGTCTTCCATCGTGCTTGTAGAGCATAAATTTTGATTCGTCGGAGAACATAACTTTTGACCAATCTTCAATACTCCAATTTACGTGGCTCTGGGCATATCTTAGTCTTGAAATACGATGCCCACGCTCCAGTTTAGGGCCGTTTGCAGGTCTAAGGGGTTTTAAGTTAGATTCAGCAAGCCGACGTCTTACTGTCCATGCACTTGGGTTACTTCCTCCGAGGCGTCGAAACTGATTGGTGAGTTCAGTTCCTGTGAGAAAGCGATTTCGAAGCATGGTGTTCACCAAGTATCGGTCTTCTCGTGCTGTGGTATACCTGGTTCTGCCCGTTCCTGGTCTGCGTAGGTTAGAACCAGTTTCTTCGTAACGTCGGAGAACTCTTTGTACTGTTGACAGCGACACACCAACAGTCCTGGCTGTATCGCGCTGACTCCGGCCGGTTTCCAGCATTGTAAGTATTCTGGTGCATTCTTCAGGCGTAAGCGACATAATTTCAGCTTGAATAATGAATATAGAGCACTATCAACATGGTTTATGTACCCACATAAATGACAGATTACAAACAAAAGCAAAACCAAATGCTGTAATTTCGTAGTTCCATCTTCGAAAGTGGCCCTTTTTCAAATTTGATTTTTTTATGATATAACTTTACAATAACTAAGAAGTTTTAATACCTTCATTTAAGGAGTATTACATTGTCTATTAAATATAATTTATTGCATTAACCCAGCATTTTTAGTTTCCGAGATTTTTAGGATTCTTTAAGTGACCCGGATTCATTGCTCTCGAGTGTAGTCTATAACAATATCCTACATACTCTTATAAAATTGTTACAGTCCAAAATTATTTATTTTTGTTACAGAGAAATATATTTTACCTTAAAAAATTTTGTTAGTTTTTTAAACGTCATTGTTTAAAGTAATTTTAAAAATTATGTAATTCCAGCTAAGCAATAAAACAGAGTTATCATATTGATTAACTTCTATAGTAATGATCTTTGATACCTATTTGATGGATTTAATGCCAGCGAAGCCGCGGGTAAAAGCTAGTAACTTTTATAAATAAAAATACCACAAAATACGATTAAATACTACAAATTTTAAATTCTAATTAAAGTATTGAGCGATATGATGACAAAGAGAGAAACAACAACACAACATAACTTCACGCCTTTTCTACTCGAAAGTTTAGGCAGCGGCTGTTAAACCTCGTTTCGCCACTATATTTCCATCCCAAATGGAACAGGTGGCGAACTTATTGCCATACCAGGCACAAAGTTTATAGTCATCGATATCTAAATACACATAACTTCCGAAAACAATTTCAAAAAGTCATTGGTGTGAGCCAGAATTCGAATCCGCGACTACTTTATTCAGAAGTGAGGTTCTCGACAACTGGACCACCGATACCTTTTAGCAAGAAACAAACGTAAAAAAATCTACCTGCTAGCTGTCGCGGTCGGAGCTGTCCGAGTCGGATACATCATCCGTAGTGTAACTAAATATTTGCCTATGAAATGAATACTTACATTTTGTATTTTGCGATATCTTTTGAATTAAATGTCCGAATTAAATTATTCAAAAAGTTCTAGAAAGGTATTGAATCTATCTTTTTATTGAAGTAACTTATTTTAAGGAGAATTAATATCAAGGTACAAAATAAAGCATTTTTATAATGACGTCAATTTAATTATTTTAAAAAATTAAAAAAACACTTATTGTGAGATAACTACAATAGTTAGACATATGACGTCGCGGACTTTTTTATAGACAAATTTATTTTCTGTAAAAGTGTAGTACATTGTTTTGTTCTAGAATCAATAGTTTTCGCAGCGTTCACGATGTAAGAATTATTTTCGTGTCATTTTCTTATACCTTGGGTTACATTATTGGACTTATAGTAAGGATCCCTAATTAATTTGAAAATATAATATAGCCTAAAGCCTTCCTCGATAAATGGACTATATACCACTGAAAGAATTTTTAAAATCGGACCGGTGGTTTCTGAGATTAGCGCGTTCAAACAAACAAACAAACAAACAAACAAACTCTTCCGCTTTATAATATAAGTATAGAAGTTTAAAGGTATAGTTATTGCCAACCTTAAGGCACTTTTAAGGCAACAAATAACCATTAATAAGTAAGTGCTCCCTCCGTTAGGTACAGTAAAGTGCTTGAGCACTTAAAGTGATAAACATAACATAACATAACTTCACGCCTTTTGTTACCCGAAGGTGTAGGCAGCGGCTGTTAAGCCTCGTCTCGCCATTATGTTTACGTCCCAAATGGAATAGGTGACGAACCTATTGCCATACCGGGCACAAAGTTTTCATTCATTGATATTTATCACACATAACTTCCGAAAACAATTTCGAAAAGTCAAGACCACGGGGCCACCGGGATCTCCGGGAATAAAATTAATTATTGGAATTAATACTTATTTTACAGCATGATTAGGGACGTTAAAACAAATTATTAGCGTCGAATATAAATATGAGCCAAGATTCGAACCCGCGACCTTAAAAAAAGGTCTCGGTGGTCCAGTGGTCAAGCACCCCGCTTCTGAATCGAAAGGTCGCGGGTTCAAATCCTGGCTCACGCCACTGACTTTTCGAAATTATTTTCGAAAGTTATGTCTGAAAAATATCGATGACTGAAAACTTTGTGCCCGGTATGGCAAAAGGTTCGCCACCTATTCCATTTGCGACGTAAAATTAACCGCGATACGAGGCTTAACAGCTGCTGCCTACACCTTTGGGTATAAGAAGGCGTGAAGTTAGGTTGAGTATAAATATCAATTTCTTCTCTTTCTCTTTGTTATTGCTCAAGTATGGAACTCTATCTCTAATTCTACTATCTGTAATATTAAAATAATTTACTTTTACTGGATAATAATATGGATGCACATAATTTTAAATGACAATGTATTTTTTTTTGTAACAATTTTTTGTCTATTTGTTTTGGCCAAGCTCTGGAACGGCTGAAGGGATTTTAATTAGAATTTGCATATTTATGTACTAAAGTGATACGCTACTTTTTATTTTATATTTTGTCTTTCAATTTTATGAAATTCTACTCACATTAATTCTCGCGCAAATTTTGCGCGTTGCTGTCGTTTCGGCCGCATTTATCCTACTTTCATGCACACTCGGCAACACCCAAAATCTCGCTACCATAAGTTAACGTTAGGATCAATAATACATAAACAAATAAAGATAAAGAAAAACCTTTATAAAATAAGTAAAGAAAATAATATTAAACTCGGCACAGACCTGCATGACACATCCTGGACTATATCGAATGTCAGCGTGACATTTGATTTATTATTTTATCTTAACTTACTTCTGTAATAAGATAAGTTTTAGCCTCTCTTTTTTGTTTGGTAATTGAATACTGAAAATATTAAACTCAGAAGTAACACAATATATAACATTAAAACAACATTTTAGGATTATATCGCGTTTATTTATTACTTATTTATATTTATTTCCCGACGTTTCGAACTCTTTACAGAGATCATTTTCACGAGTGATCAACAAAATGATGGTAGTCGTTCGATATAATCCTACAAGGTTGTTTTAATGTTAAGAATGTGATTCGCGAAAATGTGAGAAATAAATAAACACAATATTCTTTACCTATAGTGTTTATCATTGTCATAACAAAGTTACTTTCCGCTGTCTGTCCCCTAATATGCCTAGATCTTTGAAACTACGCAACGGATTTTGATGATGTTTTTAATAGATAGATAGAGTTAACTATTAGATAGGGTGGTTTGTATGTATAATTCATGTATTGTATTAAAGAAAAAGTGATATTTTTTAGATTTAGGACTTTAATTTTGAACGCTGTGAAAAATACTTTTGATGCGGAACAAAGTTCGCTGGGTCAGCTAGTACATGATCTATTGCTGCATGTCCCTCAGGCAGGCGGCAGGTCATAAAACCAAAGCCCAGTCTTTTGACAACATGGATAGTTCGAAAGGATGATATGTGTGGACCCCACTCAAGAGTGGGATAAGTGCAAGAAAATGATGATGACCTTATACCTAGTTTATTTTTGGAATCCGTAATTAAAAATGTAAAAACTGGAAATTATTAAGACCATTTTTCTTTTTTTTTTATGGGATAGGAGGGCAAACGAGCAGGCGTGTCACCTGATGGTAAGCAACCAACGCCGCCCATGGACACCAGCAACACATATAGTGTTACTGTTGCGTTGCCGACCTTTAAGGGATAGGGGATAGGAAATGATAGGGGAAGGGGGGTGGGACTCCGGGTACCTCTCTCACCGAACGAAACGCGGCATGAGCCACTTTACGTCGGTCTTCTGAGAGGTCGTGGTATTTCACCGGTCGAGCCGGCCCATTCATGCAGCGATCTGCTTGGCTCTACCACTACACCAAAATCATCGGTCAGACAGGTAACATTTTTAGAGATAATTTATTTATGTTGCCCCGCTATGGCAGGAAAAATTAAATAATATTTAAGTCTATCTAGTGTATATAGTTTTTTACTACATATAACCTTCATGAGTCTAATTCGCACTCGCCGAGTTTTTTATTAAGATCTAGAATATAATTAAGGCGTACGCTAATCTGGATCAAGTTCTGTGGATACAATAATAATACAGAAAAATAAAGGCAAGATAAAATAATTAAATTATAGTCTCGGTGGTCCAGTGGTAGAGCACACGGCTTCTGATCCAGATTCGGGTTCGAATCCGGACACTGGCTCACCCCAATGACTTTTCGAAGTTCTTTTTGAAGGTTATGTGTGAAAAATATCGATGACTGAAAATCTTGTGCCCGGTATCACAATAGGTTCGCCACCTATTCCATTTGGGACGTAAACATAACGGCGAGACGAGGCTTAGCAGCCGCTGCCTACACCTTCGGGTGGGTAACAAAGGCGTGAAGTTATGTTATGTTAGTTATGTTGTAATAATTAAAAGTCGATACAACTAAGAGAGAAGCTTGTCCCATAGCCATTTATCGAGTATAGAGTACCGACATATTCGCTCAAATTATTAAGTGATTGTTATTACAAAATATATATTGTTCTCGGTGGTCCAGTGGTCAAGCACCCCGCTTTTGAATCCAGAGGTAGCAGCTTCGAATCCTGGCATACACCAGTGACTTTTCCAAATTAATATCGAAAGTTATGTATTTGTGATAAATATCGATGATAAAAAACTTTGTGCCCGTTGTGTTGTTGTGTATGACAATAGGTTCGCCACCTATTCCGTTAAACATAACGACGAGTCGAGGCTTAACAGCCACTGCCTAGACCTTCCCGTAAAAAAGACGTCAAGTTATGTTATGTTATAAACTATTCAAGAACAATCAAAAGGTATCTCTAACTACATATTAGTTGAATAAATTATTTCCTGTTTAAAAGGTGAGATGATTGTATGTTGTATTTTATGTATATTTATATGCAAATTAAATTTGACTTGATTGACTAGTAATAATAATAATATCTTATTATAAATAATTATAAATCCAAGCATATTAGGATTAAAAATAATATCTGGTATCGATTAAATAGCCGTGTATATAGACACCTGCAAAACTCATAGTGCGCTGCAACATTTGCGTTGCCGGCTTTTAAAGGAATGGGAATGCACGAGATAGGGAAAGGGGAGTGAACCTAAGGAGATCTCTATCACCAAACGTAACGCAACAACATGTGCCACTTCACGATATTCTTTCGCTTGTCGAGCCGGCCCAATCGTGCAGCGATCTGCGTGGCTCCACCGCTATTTGAAATACAAGTTTTATTATGTTCTCTATGCTCAGTTAAAATGTCACAAAAGGTTCTAGACGATCTTAGAATTTTAATCAGATCTTTTGAATCAGACATGAATTGCTTGAAAAGGAAATTATGTTTATTTTAAATTTTATTTATTATAGCGTTTTTGCAATAGCTATGTAAAAGTGGACGGACGTAACGACAAGCCTTATTAACCGACCATTATCCAAGACAGGAGTTACGAAATCACAATTCATAAGATTCTGTTTAATGTCCCACCTCGCTAAATATTTAATGGCGCGCAAGATTTTTTTTCGGTTGGTGCAAAAAAGAAACAAACCAACAAAACAATTAAAATAATGCGTATTCTTATGTTTAGACCTGTTGTAGTTATTTAATTTTTTGCACTCGACTTACGCAATATGACTACAATAAACTGAGAGAGCTTAAAACGATACCTCAGGTGGGGAAATCACCCCCATTATTACCGCTGGGAGGACCTGGAGATACCTCTTGTCCATTAATCGTTCCAGTATATCAGAGTTTTATTGTTGGATATTTATAGTTTATTTTATTTTTAACATAAACTGCGATTACATGTCGGAAAATCCATCCATAAGCAATTAATTCCAAAACTTTTTTTTTTAAATTATATTATAGCTGCGTATCAAATACAAAACAGCTATTATTTTTACTGTCAATAGAAGCAAGAGTTCATCCTGGATCGTTTGCTCAGCCATCTGTAAGAATGAGATAATTTGGAGATCAGCTAATCACTACTTGCCCTAATATTTTCTCTCCCTTTCGTAAGCTATACTTAGTTCAGATCCAAGTGAGTATTACTTTATCAGACGTTCATTTCACGGTCTATTTTAACTTATACTAATTACTCCTACAATAGACCTAAGATAATTTGAGTTCTCTAATAATGATGATCCTTTTTAATTGTATTTACGTGTGATTAATTAAAAGCTTCGTGGATAAATAAAAGCTTTTTTTCTATTATCTCTTTCTTTCTCATTTTTTTATTAACATAACTTCACGCCTTTTTATACTCGAAGGTGTAGGCAGTGGTTGTTACGCCTCGCGGTGATGTTTACATCCCAAATGGAAATAGGTGGCGAATCTATTGGCCATACCGGGCACAATGTTTTTAGTCATATTTGTCACACATAATTTTCGAAATACATTTCGAAAAGTCATTGGTGTGAGTTAGGATTCGAACCCGCGACCTCTGTATTCAGAAGCCGTATGCTCGGCCACTAGACCATCGAGACATTAAAACATCTTTTTTTTTATTAATTCGTATAATATTAACAATCCATAAGCAATTAATTCCAAAACTTTTTTTTTTAAATTATATTATAGCTGCGTATCAAATACAAAACAGCTATTATTTTTACTGTCAATAGAAGCAAGAGTTCATCCTGGATCGTTTGCTCAGCCATCTGTAAGAATGAGATAATTTGGAGATCAGCTAATCACTACTTGCCCTAATATTTTCTCTCCCTTTCGTAAGCTATACTTAGTTCAGATCCAAGTGAGTATTACTTTATCAGACGTTCATTTCACGGTCTATTTTAACTTATACTAATTACTCCTACAATAGACCTAAGATAATTTGAGTTCTCTAATAATGATGATCCTTTTTAATTGTATTTACGTGTGATTAATTAAAAGCTTCGTGGATAAATAAAAGCTTTTTTTCTATTATCTCTTTCTTTCTCATTTTTTTATTAACATAACTTCACGCCTTTTTATACTCGAAGGTGTAGGCAGTGGTTGTTACGCCTCGCGGTGATGTTTACATCCCAAATGGAAATAGGTGGCGAATCTATTGGCCATACCGGGCACAATGTTTTTAGTCATATTTGTCACACATAATTTTCGAAATACATTTCGAAAAGTCATTGGTGTGAGTTAGGATTCGAACCCGCGACCTCTGTATTCAGAAGCCGTATGCTCGGCCACTAGACCATCGAGACATTAAAACATCTTTTTTTTTATTAATTCGTATAATATTAACAATCCATAAGCAATTAATTCCAAAACTTTTTTTTTTTAAATTATATTATAGCTGCGTATCAAATACAAAACAGCTATTATTTTTACTGTCAATAGAAGCAAGAGTTCATCCTGGATCGTTTGCTCAGCCATCTGTAAGAATGAGATAATTTGGAGATCAGCTAATCACTACTTGCCCTAATATTTTCTCTCCCTTTCGTAAGCTATACTTAGTTCAGATCCAAGTGAGTATTACTTTATCAGACGTTCATTTCACGGTCTATTTTAACTTATACTAATTACTCCTACAATAGACCTAAGATAATTTGAGTTCTCTAATAATGATGATCCTTTTTAATTGTATTTACGTGTGATTAATTAAAAGCTTCGTGGATAAATAAAAGCTTTTTTTCTATTATCTCTTTCTTTCTCATTTTTTTATTAACATAACTTCACGCCTTTTTATACTCGAAGGTGTAGGCAGTGGTTGTTACGCCTCGCGGTGATGTTTACATCCCAAATGGAAATAGGTGGCGAATCTATTGGCCATACCGGGCACAATGTTTTTAGTCATATTTGTCACACATAATTTTCGAAATACATTTCGAAAAGTCATTGGTGTGAGTTAGGATTCGAACCCGCGACCTCTGTATTCAGAAGCCGTATGCTCGGCCACTAGACCATCGAGACATTAAAACATCTTTTTTTTTATTAATTCGTATAATATTAACAACCTTACATAATATTTATCTAGGTCATATCTGCCGAAAGACCGACGGTAGATGGAGTAAGCAGGTCATAGAGTGGAGACCGCATCTTGATAAACGAAGCACCACCAGCCCGATGGTCAGACGTCCTCAGAAAGGCTGCTGGAAAAGACTGGATGCGGAAGGCAGAGAATCGGATATTGTGGCGCACATTGGGAGAGGCCTAGGTCCAGCAGTGGACTGCAATAGGCTGATGATGATGATATTGAATTTACAGTCCCAATTTGCATAGGGAGAGAGAACCTAGTGCCAGAAGATATGATTCTTACACACTTCTTCACTCGCTTCGATTAAGGCTCCTGACATCACTTTCCACAAGGAAACCTCCAATTTGGTCATTAAAAGTGTGTCGTGGCTATCCTCGACTCCTATATACATACATAACTTCACGCCAAATCCCTTGCGGGGTAGGCAGAGAGAACAGAGCGCCATAGGGCACGATTCTTACACGCCTCACTCGCTTCGTTACTTTCATAACTCTTTTCATGCACGCGCGTTTTGAGGCTCTTAACATCACCTTCCTCCAGAACACGTTCTATTTGGTCATGGAATGTGTGTATTGGCCGTCCTCGACTCCTACATCCATCCGCTTTGGCACTTTTTAAAAATATGATTATCACTGATTTCTTTATTTATACTAACAAATTAGTAACATAACACACATAACTTCACGCCTTTTTTTAACCGAAGGTGTAGGCAGCGGCTGTTAAGCCTCGTCTAGCTGTTGTGTACGTCCCCAATGAAATAAGTGGCGAACCTATTGCCATACCGGGCACAAAGTTTTTAGTCATCGATATTTATCACACATAACTTACGAAATTAAATTTGAAAAGTCATAGGTGTGAGCCAGGATTCGAAGCCGCGACTTCTGGATTCAGAAGCGGGCTGCTCGACCACTGGGCCACCGTGGCCATTAGGGGCCGTCCATTAATCACGTGAGGTTAGAAAGGGGGGAGGAGTCTGGCAAAAATCACGAAACTAACTCGACAGCGGGATTGATGATAGATATACATTAGAATTATATAAGAAATAGAATAGGGGGGGGGGGGGGGGGTTAGTTCAATATCACGATGTATCACCAAGGGGAAAAAACATCACGTGATTAATGGACGGCCCCTTAGTAATAGTTAGTAATCTTTACTAACCAAATCATAGATTATTTCATAATACGGTTTTAAATTCTAAAATATTCAATACTATATAGTTTTTGGGCAAAACAATTCGGAAAAATCATTGGTGTGAACCTGGATTCGATCCCACGACTTCTTGATTTAAAGGTTTGAGAACATATTTATTACTCAATCTCGGGTCAACTTTTCAAAATAATGATATCTGATATAATATATGGATAAGAAATTCTCTGTTATCCCAGTAATGTGCACCTTTGGGATAATACTTAAACTTTAATTTCATTTTAACAAAACTATAGTCCGAACTTGACGCCGAACTGACGCCTTTTTCTACCCGAAGGTGTAGGCAGCGGCTCGTCGGCAGCAGCCTCGTCACGCCGTTATGTTTACGTCCCAAATGGAATAGGTGACAAACTTATTGCCATACCGGGCACAAAATTTTCACTCATCGATATTTATCACACATAACTTCCGAAAATAATTACGAAAAGCCATTGGTGTGAGCCAGAAATTGAATTCGCGACTTCTTGATTTGACCGAGAGCATTAAACGTTTAACTATTCATTACCAATTTGTACGAATCCAGTTCTGCTCTCCTCTCATATACACGGCTTTGTTGAATATTTGAAAAGTTCCCGACTACATTTGGGGCGGCATCATTTCGCAATATCTCAACGGTATTATGCCCCGAAACGAGACCACCCTTGCCATGAATGCCCGACGTTTTCGGCTGCCGTTTGACTGTTGAGTCTTTTGAATGGGATGTACTCATGCGACCTCACTCTTACTTCATAATCCCCTTTGGGTTGTATAAGCCGTGCGCTATATTTTTTTCTCTTTGATTTAAATAAAAATTATATTCAACTTGTGAGTTAGTAACATAACATAACTTCACGCCTTTTGTTACCCGAAGGTGTAGGCAGCGGCTGTTAAGCCTCGTCTCGCCGTTATGTTTACGTCCCGAATGGAATAGGTGGCAAACCTATTGCCATACCGGGCACAAAGTTTTCAGTCACATTCCGAATACAATTTCGAAAAGTCACTGGTGTGAGCCAGTGTCAGGATTCGAACCCGGACCTTTGGATCAGAAGCCGTGTGTTCGACCACTGGGCCAGCGAGACTAAAGTTGAGTGAGTAAATTAAAAAAAATATAGAAAAACATGAGAGAAAAGTCCTATACATAATACTATAATGTCATAATAACATATTTCCGTAAAAATTCATTGAAATTAAAAGAAGATATGTTATTATAGGTCGTCATTAGTTCAGATCATATCGTCATATTCTGACAGCGTGGTTTACTCTTTTTAAAATACACAATAGAATAATACACTTCAATCGTCAAATCGAAGCGTCTGTTTGTAATATTGAATTAACTGCTTTCCTCTACAAGGTTGTAAGGTTGTAAGGAAGGAAGTTGGTTTGAAAGAGAGTGTCGGTGTAAAAGTAAGAAAGGGCATGCTCCGATGGTTCGGATATGTAGAAAGAATGGTTGATGCAAGACTGACTAAGCAGATATACAATGCAAAAGCGGATGGATGTAGGAGTCGAGGACGGCCAAGACACACATTTCATGACCAAATAGAACGTGTTCTGGAGGAAGGTGATGTTAAGAGCCTCAAAAACCGACGCGCGTGCATGAAAAGAGTTATGAAAGTCAACGAAGCGAGTGAGGCGTGTAAGAATCGTGCCTTATGGCGCTCTGTTCTCTCTGCCTACCCCGCAAGGGATTTGGCGTGAAGTTATGTATGTTCTACAACATTCGTGTGACACAATCATGTGTAATTTTTGTCTGTCTGTCTGTCTGTTTGCTCTGGGTAAGCTCTGAAAAAGCTGGAACGATTTTAACGAGACTTTTATTGGCAGGTAGGTAGTGTAATAAGTAACTTGGGCTAAAAAATCATTTATTTATTGCTTCCGATGCGAAACAAAGTCCGCCGGGTCACCTAGTATGTCATGTGTACTTTTTAAAGGTTTTTTTTTATTCGATAGGAGGGCAAACGAGCAGGCGTGTCACCTGATGGTAAGCAACCAACGCTGCCCATGGACACCAGCAACACATATAGTGTTACTGTTGCGTTGCCGACCTTTAAGGGATAGGGGATAGGAAAGGATGGGGAAGGGGGTGGGCCTCCAGGTACCTCTCTCACCGAACGAAACGCGGCATGAGCTACTTTACGTCGGTCTTCTGAGAGGAGCCGGCCCATTCATGCGGCGAACTGCTTGGCTCTACCACTGTTAAAACTTCACGTCATACAAAATTTCTATTTTTTTAACTCTAAGCGCACGTACTTGGTACCGACATATTGCCATTTGTATCTTTTACCACTAAAAGTCAGTCCTCCGCTAATGGTCATAGCGTGATGTTATATTATTATAGCCTAAACTCTAAAGCTTCTCCATAATGGTATCTATTAAGAAAAGATTTTTTAAATCCAACTAATAGGTAGTTTTTCTCTATAAACATTTTTATGTAGATAAAATTATATAAATATTAACAAATAAATCTCAAATCAACCTGCGTCAGTCAAATTTATGATTGTATAATTGGACTATTATACATATTTTTGTTTATTTCGCAAAGTAATTGTGTGGATAATACTTTGCCTAGTAATAACTACGTATATACCTATAGACATACATAGTATAAAATATATATGTATGTATATGTATATGCTCATAATATCCAACATTAAAGTAACCGGAGTTTATTGCCTACGACGTGGAACCAAATAAATATTATATACATTTCTCTTTGAATAACGACCGACCTTTATATACTGTGCAAATTTTATGGAGAGAATAAATGTATACAATATATGTATATATATACAAGTATATGTATATGTATACAAATGTATATAATAATGTATATAAATGCAATATGCTAAATTGTAACAATAAAAACTAATACTAAATTTAACAGTGCCGCTAACTGCGTGGAGTTAGCCGTATTGTTGGGTCGTTTTTACAGGTGAAATACAACGAACTCTCAGAAAACTATACAAAGTGGCTCATGCTATGCCATGTACATGACTATCAGTGGTAGAGCCCAGCAGTTCGCTGCATGAATGGCCCGGCTCGACCAGCGAAATACCACGACCTCTCAGTAGATCGACGTAAAGTGGCTCATGCCGCGTTTCGTTCGGTGAGCGAGGTACCCGGAGGCCACCCCGTTCCCCATCTTTTCCTATCCTACACCCTTAAAGGTTGGCAACGCAACTGTAACACTATGTGTTTCAGGTGTCTATGAACGGCGCTAGTCACTTACCATCAGGTGACACGCCTGCTCGTTTGCCCTCCTATCCCATAAAAAAATGCCGCGTTTCTTTCGGTCAAAACCGTATTCGGAGACCCACCCCCTACTTCCTCCCTATTCCTAAGGTTTCAGACGTTAGGTGGTCACCACCAAATGACACGCTTGCTTGTTTGCTCTCATGTACAAAAAAATAAGAAGCGATCAGTGGTTACAAAATAAACCTGATAATGAGTTAATAAAAAAACCCAATCAATCAAATAACCGCTAAGCAATTATATTGCGACTGTCAAGACACTTTCAATCAATCAATATCGATGACTGTGAAATTGGTGTCGTAGTGGCAATTCACTCAGCATACCACCTATTTCCATAGGAGTTAATAATTCATAGGTGATTGCCATTTAAGTGAAGGTAGATTTTTTTTCAGCCTTAATTTTGTTTAATGTTTTACATACATACATAAGCTCACGCCTGTATCCCATGGTAGGCAGAGACTTTGGCTTTCCACAAGCTACGATCCTGACACACATCTTTCGCCTCCTCCACAGTCATACATCTCGTCATGCATTCACGTCGGTTTCGGGTGCTACGCATTTTGCCTTTTTTAAACAGACCATTTATTTGGTCCTGGTAGCTTCGTCATCCATTCTTGCAACATGACCAAACCATCTTACCATATTTCTCTCCACTTTCGTCACCACATCAACCTTCAACTTGCATTTCTCCCTTATCACGCTATTTTTGTTTCGATCCGCAAGGGTGACTCCACACATACTTTTCAGAGAACGCATTTCCACTGCATTCATCTTACTTTCATACTTCGCCTGCCACACCCAACACTCACTCGCGTATGTGAGAGTTGGTACGAGTACTTACACACCATTGTGAATTGTCAAGCGTGCCTTTTCAGACAGCCTGACTACGCATAAAGGCAAGCAATGTTTTATGTTTTACTTATTGGTAAAAGGTAGGAATATAGGTGATATGAGCAAATTCAGTATAAAAATATTTGTTAGTCTGCCGCCGCAGATAAAAGTGCTTCTTGATATATTTCCCTTGCGAGAGTTATCTTATCACTTACTAAATAAACGTGTGGATAGAAGATTGACTGCGCGAACAAATTACCCTAGGGCTTGTAGACAGTTTGATTTTTTATTTGGATAAGTATTGTACAATTTAAACTTTACATTGTAGATATTTTTAATAAATTATAACAATTGCCTTAAATGTGTACTGAAAATTGGGAAATTAGGCATTTGATTTATACATATAGAAATATATTATAGGTATTTGTGTAAAATTAAGTGAGGATCGACCCCTCCCTTTTATGGGTACTGTGCGTTGTTCTATAATATCGGTCCCATTTACGATATTACAAGATTTATATGACAAAATATTATAATGCACAGAATATTTACTTGGTACTTTTAGTATGTTAAAGATATTTAGCTGATAGTTACACTGAGAAGTTTTAGAAAATGACAATATAAGTATGTGTACTTTAGTCACAATTAAAAAGTGTTCTATTTTCAAATAAATTATTTAACGAGGTAGATTTACAACAAAACATAACTTCATGCCTTTTTTACCCGTAGGTGTAGGCAGCCGCTGTTAAGCCGGGTACAAAGTGTTCAGTCATCAGTTTTTATCAAACATAACTTCCGAATAGAATTTTGAAATGTCATTGGCATGAGCCAGGATTTGAAGCCACGACTTCTTGATTTAGAAGCAGGGTGCACGACCACTGGACCACCGAGACTTTCGAACTTTCTAACTCTGTTTTTTAAAACAAATTATTCGCATTTAATTCTGATAAGAAATACATATACATTTTTGATATTATAAGACTGTAATACTCCTTATAATTGTTTTCGGAAGTTATGTATGATAAAATATTGATGACTGAAAACATTGTGCCCGGTATGGCAATAGGTTCGTCACCTATTCCATTTGGGACGTAAACATAACGTCGAGACGAGGCTTAACAGCCGCTACCTACATCTTCGGGTAACAAAGTGGTAGTCAGTTTAACAGTGGTAGAGCCAAGCAGTTTGCTGCATGAATGGGCCGGCTCGACCGGTGAAATACCACGACCTCTCAGAAGACCGACGTAAAGTGGCTCATGCCGCGTTTCGTTCGGTGAGAGAGGTACCCGGAGGCCCACCCCCTTCTCCATCCTTTCCTATCCCTTAAAGGTTGGCAACGCAACAGTAACACTATATGTGTTGCTGGTGTCCATGGGCGGCGTTGGTTGCTTACCATCAGGTGACACGGCTGCTCGTTTCCCCTCCTATCCAATAAAAAAAACCAAAGGCATGAAGCTATGTAATACTCCTTTTTGTTCTGTATTTAGTTAAAAAAAAACCAGTGCATTACAAAACTCGATGGCGTTTTATAGTTTTATTACTAAGTTTTTATAGTCACTTTCTAGGTTCATTAATTGGTTATCGTAATATTGCATTCTCACGTGATATATGAATACTGTGTGTCGAAAGCGTTATTAGTCTAGGCATTAGAAACAACGAGATAGAAAGTAAAAAAATAAATTTAAAATATTTCTCTTTGTAACCATTACAGCTGCTTTTTCAATGGAATAGTGGAGAAACGAGCAAGCCGGTCACTTAAAAGTAAGTATCTAACGCCACCCATGGACATATGTAACACAGATACGTTGCGTTGCTGGCCATTAAACTAGTGGGATGGGAAGGGAGGGGAAAGGGGTTGTGCCTTCGGATTCCTCTCTCACCGAACGAAACGCGAGATGTGTAACTTTACGTCGATATTTGAAGAAGCCGTGGTATTTCACTGGTCCAATTTCCAGGCATTTGACGAATGTTGAGTTGCATATTATCACATCCTGATTTAACATAACATAACATAACTTCACGCCTTTTGTTACCCGAAGGAGTAGGCAGCGGCTGTTAAGCCTCGTCTCGCCGTTATGTTTACGTCCCAAATGGAATAGGTGGCAAACCTATTGCCATACCGGGCACAAAGTTTTCAGTCATATTCTGAATACAATTTCGAAAAGTCATTGGTGTGAGCCCGTGTTAGGATTCGAACCCGGAACTCTGGATCAGAAGCCGTGTGCTCTCCCACTGGACCACCGAGACATTTCCTGATTTAAAAGCAAATTAATAATCTAGAAATAGAAAAAAATCCCAATGCAATGATATTGTTTTATGGGATAGTAGGGCAAACGAGCAAGTGGGTCACCTGATGGTAAGCAACTACTCACCGCCCATGAACACCGTGTTGCATTGCCGTCCTTTAAGGGAGTAGAAGGGGTAAGGAAAGAAAGAGGATCGGGTCTCCGTATACCTCTCTCACGGAACGAAACGCGGCGCGACCCACTTCACGCCGATATGCCGAGAGGTCGTGGTATTTCACCGGTTGAGCTGGCCCATTCTACCACTGTCAAAATAGTATGTAATCAGTTCATGTCAAGATTCGTCTCTATCAATAAATTGTCACAAGATATTTTCATGATTCATGGACACACCCACACACGATTTTTTTTATTTGCGTTAGTTAAAGCATTACGTCAAACATTGAGGAATCAAATTCAATTGGCAATAGCAAGTTTGATTGACCAATAGACGTCGGTATATGCTGAGGGTTTTATAACGCCGAATAAAACGTTGGGTTCCGTGGAATTGATTATGGGCTTATTTCCATAATTGGGACATTAGTACTTGTCACACGCAACTGTGAAATATCTTAGGCTGAAATTCAAATCAGGAGCTTCTACCTTTGGGATCAGCTTTAAAAACCTATTTAAAAAGACTACCGTCAAATGGGGTGACTTGGTATGTAAGGGTGAATGAAATTTTACCACCTCAAATATATTTTAAGTTTATACATAAATGCATAAGTTTTTTCTTTTATCTGCAAATAGGCAACCTATTTCGTTATTAAGCAAGAAAGTATTAGTTGAACTGTGACTGTACTGGTTACTAAGTAATTGAGGTGGAAAATTTCATTTCTATTCACCCTTAGATTCCAAGTCACCCCATTTGACGGTATTATGAGTACACTAGATACAACAGTAGAAGTAAGAAAGACTTAAATATAGTTGAGTCATAAGGAAGAGATATTTTTAAATACACATTGATTTATTTACTAATCAATAACACTTTTGTAAGGACATTTAGTTAAAAGATTGTGAAATAGATTTTGTGTATATAAACAATAATTCCACCAAGGTTTTACGCAGAAATATTCCTTAAACAACACGAAAAAAAGGCACAAGTATTGTATGGCTATGTAACATAACATAACTTCACTCCTTTTGTTACCCGAAGGTGTAAGCAGCGGCTGTTAAGTCTCGTCTCGCCGTTATGTTTACGTCCCAAATGGAATAGGTGGCGAACCTATTGCCATACCGGGCACAAAGTTTTCAGTCATCGATATTTATCACACATAAATTTTCGAAAATGTATGGATATGTATTTTCATTTATATAGTTTTAGTTGATCCGATGAACATTGTTTTTTCCTCAGACGCAATAAATGAGCAAATTTAGGTATTTATTATGTTCAATTGGTGCTATTTACAGGCACGCTCAGGCCGGTGTCGTATTTCTGTAGAGCTTCTTAAGGTGTATAATTTGTCTAAGAAAGGTCTAAGAAAATAAGATAATTATCTAATAATTAAAAACAATAACTGTTACCTATTAATTCATACAACAAAGGATCTATACAAACAAAAATTTTTCCTTAGTAAATATATCTTAAAAATAAATATTTAATTTGTTTGTTTCATGGTCTGATGTGGGTTACCAATAGTAAAAATCATATTTTTAACATAAACTTTTTGATTTTTATTTCCAAAAAGTGGGTGCTCTCTGTATCAATGAAAATAGCTTTTGAACGACTACCATCTTTTTGTTCATCATTCGTGAAAATGATTTCTGTAAAGAGTTCGAAACGTCGGGAAATAAATAAAAATAAGTAATAAATAAACGCCATATAATCCTAAAAAGTTGTTTTAATGTTATCAGTTAAATAGTTTAAAAAGAAAATAAAAAATGAATTATCTTTTATTTCAAGGCTATAAACGCAATCAGTATTTGGTTGTAATAAATTAATCAATAACATAATATCTCTCGCGTAGATAAACAAATTGACGTATCCAACTCTATATCTCTATGGCCGATAAGAGACAACCACATCTGACATGAAAGGAATCCAAATTCCAACAGGAGCAGCAGAAGTTTGATAGCAGAGATAACAATATTGTGCGTGACTATATATATATATATATATATATATATATTCACGCTGATACCACGGCTATTATCAAACATATTATGTTCAATGTCGAACTGCGATTGTTTGTAAACAAATGGCGGGTATTTGCACATTGATGTCAATGTTTGACAGTTGTTCATTCACCACACTGACACTAGAGGGGGTGAGTTAAGGGGAGGGGTATCCGTTCATAACATACTCTATGGTTCGTTAACTACGCACCGATGCACATCTAGGACGAGTTGCAATAACTCCATGTATGATTTTTCAATTATATTTACATATATATAAGTATATTTTTTATTATTTCTACCATAAAGAAAAAAAATGTAACAACTGCGTGTAGATTTCGTCATCATCATTACCCTGTTGCAGTCCACTGCTGGACATAGGCCTCTCCCAATGTGCGCCACAACATCCGATTCTTTGCCTTCCGCATCCAGTCTTTTCCCTCAGCCTTTCTGAGGTCGTCTGACCATCGGGCTGGTGTGCGTCCTACACTACGCTTACCAAGACGCGGTCTCCACTCTATGACCTTCTTGCTCCATCTACCATCGTGTTCCCTGCATCATTTTCGTATAATTTATCAAAGAAGCGAGTGATGTGTGTATTTCGCTTTGTTCTTTCTGCCCACTCCGATTGACTTGGCGAGAAGTGTTAAGTTAGTAAGTGAGTATACGGTGTTCATTAAGTACTCTAAATAGTAGATCACTTAATATTTTTTTTTATGGGATAGGAGGGTAAACGAGCAAGTGGGCCACCTGCTGGTAAGCAACTACTCACCGCCCATGAACAATGTGGTGCGTTGTAGTCCTTTAAGGGAGTAGGAGGGGAAAGGAATTAGAAAGGGGATTGGGCCTTCGGAAACCTGTCTCACCTTCCAATAGGTTGTGGTATTTCACCAGTCGAGCCGGCTCATTCATGCAGCGAACTGCTATACTCTACCATTGTTGTTAATATAATTCATAATAATAATGACACATAAATAAATTATATAACATAAATATAATTATTATAATAATATATATGATAATAAATAAATGTCACTAAAGTGGTGTTCACATCCGCTTAATTATAAATTCATACATAATATATTTTAAATTTATTAAAAAAAAAAAAGATTTGTATATTTCTTGATATTGGTACTTGTAGGTATACTCGTATTATGCGTTTAGAAGATTCAAATATAATTAAAATAAATATCATATCATTACATAGTATAAAACAAAGTCACTTTCCGCTGTCTGTCCCCTTATATGTGCATATCTTTGAAACTACGCAACGAATTTTGATGCGGTTTTCTTTTATACTTAGAGGGTGTTAACGGGGTAGTTGTGATCTATAATTCATATATGATGTTGTAAAAAAAAAGTTAATTTTCGAGAATTAGCACTTTACTTGCAAACGCTGGCTGAACCCTAAGCGATAGATCAAAACAATGTTCTACATTATTAAACAGCTTCAGAATGTCTACAAAAAAGTCCGCGAGGGCAAATCTCTTAGGGATAGCCCACAATGACCATTTTTACTTTTTATGAGAAATAAAGCTTATTTACGAAGCGATTTTAAACATTGCGGCATTAATTTATTTGGTATTCGGAGGCTCACACATTTCTCCCTCCCCATCTCCATTGCTGTCTCGTCCTAAGGGTCGGCATAACTACTGTGACCTTGTCGGCGTTGCAGATGTCTAGGATGCGCCCTAGTCACTTACCATCAGTTCGACGTAGTCAACTATTAAATAGAGGCTTAAAAGTTTTATATTTCATTTTAATATAAAACACTGGTGACGCGCGTTAATAGTATATGTATATATTTATTATTTAAATTTAGTAATAACTAATCATTATTTCATTAGTATTATATTTCGCTGTTGGTTGATCGTATTTACTTGTTGTGAGATGCACTATCAAGGTGTTACGCAAAGATTACGCTAGATGGCGATGACCACGAAATGAACCATTCTCGTTCGTGGAAGTTTCGAGAAGAATTTGCAGCGCCGCCTCGATGGGACGGAGTCTCAACACAGACTCTCATCAGTAAAAGCCTATCTCTCGTTCGCCCAGAAGATTAATGTCATCTTCTGAGAAAATAATTACCGCCCTCGTGAGTACTGTATCTTATCGAGTGAAAACGCATACGCATAATTTTACGAAAATGCTATTAAAAATCATCGAATATCAATAGTCAAGTATTGCATGGAGAATGCTGTTGGTTGCCTAATATCTTAAGTGGTGCCATGAAACTCTGCAGAGGAGAATACAAGAACTCTTGGTAAGTGCTTTCACTGATATACCTGGGTCAATCACAGCATCCGTTTCCTAATACTTGGTACCTTCCAATATCGCACTAAATAAGATTGAGCTATTTACACGCTTCAATCGAAAATATAGTAAGGAGATTCGCCCCTCCAAACACTATGCAGTACAGATTTAGATATTACTATAATTCTAAAATTTTATTTTTAAATTAATTACATTATTTTTAAATATTATGGCATTTATTATTTTAAAATAATAAATGCCATAGTATTCTTATACCCCAGAAAAATATACAACCCACATAAGAATTTTTTTTCCAAATTTCTCAGTTCAGCAGCTAGTGTTTCCTCCATTACCATTAATTTCAGGCAGATAATAAGTATTTCCAAGTACAATATGTGTACCAAATTTATTTTGAAACTAGCTGACCCGGCGAACTTTTGTTCCGCAAGAAGTAAATTTTGTATTTATAACTTTTTCTTTACTACATCAGACTTGAATTATAGATAAAAACCACCCCGTTGACACCATCTATCTATTTAAAAAACCACATCAAAATCCGTTGCGTAGTTTTAAGGATATAAGGGGACAGACAGCGGAAAGCGATTTTGTTTTATGCTATACAATGAAATAAGCAATTTATTTTGCAAAGTACTTTATCAACGTTAGCTAATTTGTGAATGTTAATATGGCGAAAATTAAGTAGATAAAACAGAGATTTGGTATACCACGGGCCCGGGTTTTTATCTGGGCAACCAATGACTTTTGGGAAGCTGTGCCGATTGCTAAATCTTGATCCGAACACTTGCTTAATGTGGTTATAGATTTGATACTAAGATTTGATATTATACGAAGTGTTAAATAACGATATTTCTGAACGAATTAAGCAGCTGCGAATATTGTTTTAATGGGTCAGTCGATATTAATAATCCTAAAATTAACGAATACTGTTTGAGAATTTTAGCATTGGCCTAAATACTGGTTCATTTTAAATTTAAATATCCCGCCAAATTTAGCAGCTACTAGTGTTGGGTAACTTTTATCCGTCTAGGGTCAATAGATTTTATCGATATTTGACAGACTATGGTGCAAGAGTATTGGCTGAATGATATCTGATTACAAAACATGCAGGACTAATCAATATTGAAGTAGTTAGCATGTATGTGAAATATATTTCATTAAAGCAGGCTTTATGCTTATTATAATAGGAGTAGGCAGCGGTAATTAGTCGTCGTTTTCAGCTTTTAGTTTGAACAGGCTCCTTTACACGTAACGTATTTTCTTGGGATAACATTTACACGTTCATTTATTTTACCAAAACCTTTTTATCACCTTGATAAAACGATACAACTTACAATAATACCGGCATAATATATCCCTGCATGATAATATACCGGAAATATTTTAAATTTTATGATTTTTTAACGAACCGAGTAATGTTATATGTCGAAGATGAAAGAAAATAAAATAATAACTGCGTGTATGACAATAGTTATGAAATTCAGAAAAGCTATTGAGGTGTGTAAGAATCCTGCCTTATGGCACACTGTTCCTTCTGCCTACGGTAGATGGGACGTAGCGTGAACTTTTGTATGTACTCCACATCTCTTAAATTCAATTTAGGATCGGTAATATCTCTCGTGATATTTCAAGCGAGTTGTCTAATTGCACTTCTGAGTAAACGTAGGTAGTGATTTTAAATAGTGGCATTCAGCCCCAAATACTGAACCGCCACTCAAATATATAAGCGCTACATAAGTGTTTAAGTAGCTCTCACTTTAGACAGAATACGTGAAATTTGAGCAGTAAGTAGCACTTTATTGACTGTCAGATTTGAGTGGCGGTTCAGTATTCGGGCGTCAGTCGTATTAATTTGAAATGTTTTATTTGCTTCCTTTCTAGATAAATGTTCAAACTTTCTAAATAAATGTATATACTAGAACAACATAGTATTTACCTGCAGTTCATGTACCTACTTCATAATTTTTTCTAATTGGGTATTTTAGTACTAACCTATTGATATTTGATTGATGAGCCAACTTTCGCGTCTAAAATGGACTAGAATTTATTTTCATTCCCGGGAAATCATGCTTGAGAAATGTGGAGAACTCGAGAAACTATAACAATATAATTCGTATTATTTTTTAAAACTTAAGTATTTATTGATAAATACTTAAGTTTAAAGTTTTATTAGATATTTTTTGTTTCTTCTTTTGTTCATTCTTATAAAGACGTCACTACTGTAACTAAGATTTTTTATCATAAAAAACGCAAATTAAATAAATTTTTAACATAAAGCTCGTGTATATTTTTTGGAATTCACAGGGGCCTCAGAAGTATCGTTGAGCAGACTTTAGACATTAATTTTTTTAAAACATATAAAACTGTTTTAGATATTTTAAGCACTGATATATAGAGTGGATAATGTGATACCCGTGAGACTTCAAAAGATGTTCACTTGGTTTTTATTAGCTTTTTATTAGCTTCACCTGTATGTTTGTTTGTAGGTTTGTATGTTTGTATGTTTGTATGTTTGTATGTTTGTATGTTTGTTTGTAACCGACTTCTTTTTTAGTTTCCGGTGATTGCCACTAGATGGTGCGATTTGTGAACTATGAAAGTTCTAGACTAGAAAACCGAACTAAAAAATAGAAAATAAATAATAGTTTAAAAAAACTAAAAAAACACGCTTTTTATAGAAAACCGAACTAAAAAATAGAAAAATAAAAAAAATATTTTATTTTAAAAAAAGCGTGGGGTGCATGGTGTCAATAGTTATAAATATTTTATTGACAGATATGAGTAGAGTGATTATCATTTCGTTAATATCTAAAAAGCACCCCACGCTTTTTTTAAAATAAAATATTTTTTTTATTTTTCTATTTTTTAGTTCGGTTTTCTATAAAAAGCGTGTTTTTTTAGTTTTTTTAAACTATTATTTTTTTTTCTACTAACTATAACAAGTTTAGGTTTTGGCGGGCAGTGGAAGCGTCATGTCCGTTCTATGCATCATTTTCTAAAATTTGTGTTTAAATGAATATTATTGAATAAAATACGTGGCGTTTTATTTAATAAGTGTTCGTATATGTGTGCAAATTTGGAAAATGGTATAAAATTTGGAATATCGTGTGCAGCCTGCTCTTCTGCATTGTCGTCAAAACCCTCTTGGAACATCATGCATAAAGTGCCACGACTTTATGATTGAATAGGTTAGGTGAGGTTAAGTTAGCAGTTTCGTTCATGTACTGTGCAGTATGGCTTCAAAGCTTTAACCTGTCCATAACTGGACTAATGAAAAACAATCAAAAAGACTGCGAAAATATTATAAAAAATGGTATAACAAGTTTATTTATCGTTCAAAGATCTCGACAAAATAACTTGCATAGAAAAGTATCAATAACTCTAATATTGTATTATCCTAAGTCTGTAAGTAGATTGACGTTCGCGCGTTGACGACACCCACGCTTATGTCAAAGTTGTTCAATAAATAAGCTTCATATATGCAAGAATTTCGCGCTAAATCGATAAATAGTACCGCTGTATTATTTATTTATCTTGGATAAACATTCATATGGAAAAGTATACAAACAGTTTTTTTTTTACTTAATTACTTGTTGTAAAACCATAATGCAATGATCGTTATGTTTTTAATAGTTTTTATTACTATAAACTCTAGTTTATAAGAAATGCCACTAAGTACCTAAATAATAATAGGTACATAAGATTTTATAAACCAATTTCTGTTTGTCACCTTTCCAGTTAATCACACCTCTGCAGCTTTGTAGATAAATAATCATAGCTTAGTTCTTAACATGGGAATCGAAAATTTTCTGTCTCAAAATAGAGCGGCTGAGGAACTTTTTGCCACCACCACCCACCATACTCCAGGCACAATGTTGTCAGTCATCGAAAACAATATCAAGTGCTCACAAAGAAACTCGGAAAAGGATTCTTTGGGTCAGAATTCGAAATAGTCTTCTTGATTTAAAAGCGACTCGACCTCCAAATAATCTATATATATATAAGAGATTTCCACCTATATATTGACTCATCACGATATCTCTGGAACCATAAGGCGTAGCGACTTGAAATTTGGTAGGATTATTCCTTTCGCCGAGTAGAGGTCAGCTAAGAACGGATTTTACGAAATTCCACCCACAAGGGGGGTTGCGGGGGTGTTAACAATGGAAAATTCCCATTTTTAACCTATAGCTGCTATCGACTTCAAATTTGTCGAAGATATTGCAGTATTAACATAGCGGGGCAGCAGTTATTACTTTTGATGCGAAACAGAGTTCGCCGGGTCAGCTAGTTAATTATTATATAATTATTACTTAGCTGACCCAGCAAACGTTGTCTTGCCGAAAAATAAAATTTAAAAAATAGGGGTTGATCGTAGGGGGTTGAAAATTTAGGGTTGCATGTATTTCTGTATCCCGTTTTATAAAAAAAAATAAGAAACAGAAATATGTCGAAAAATTAAAAAAAAAATTGAGGGGTGGGCTACCCTTGTGATTTAGGGGGATGAAAAATAGATGTTGTCCTATTCTCAGACCTACCCGACACGCACATAAAATTTCATGAGAATCGGTCAAGCCGTTTCGGAGGAGTTCAATTACGCACATCTAGACTCGAGAATTTTATATATTAGATAACTAGTATTCAAATATCAGTAGATATTAAAATATTAATCAACGCGATTTTTTCTTTAACTATGCCGAGTACATAAGTATCTTAGAAACTCAAACGGTTCAATATCACAATTTGCCGACGATCAAATGTATATTAGGTATCTATTTGTAAGCCAGACATCCGTGACCCTAATAAATATAATGTAAGTTATGTACCTACGTCGTAAACAGCGCTCCGCAATATTCGTAAATATACATATTACACAAATCTTTATAAAATACTCATTCCATTTAACTAAAATAAAAGACCATTGAGAAACCGAGCCATTTTATGAAATAACTACATAGATTTATACACAACAAATTTCAAATACCGTCAAATGAGGTGACTTGGTATGTAAGGGTGAATAGAAATGAAATTTTACCACCTCAAATCTATTTAAGTCTAAATGCATAAGTTTTTTCTTTTATCTGCAAATAGGCAACCTATCTCGTTATTAAGCAAGAAAGTATGAGTTGTACTGTACTGGTTACTAAGTAATTGAGGTTGAAAATTTCATTTCTATTCACCCTTAGATTCCAATCCACCCCATTTGACGGTACTAATAGTTACTGTTCTTATTTCAAAAATTCTTTATTACCTATATAAAACATATAAAAAAGTTCAGACTTGATTTACACAGATAAAAAAAGAAGAATAAGAAATGAATCTTAGCATTCGTAAAAAAGGTTTTAAATGTTGACATTAAAAGTAACAATGGCTGGAATAAAAAAAACAAGACTTTTATTTAAATGAATACTATTTTTCTATTATTACTTTTCTTCATTAAATCGATCGAGATAATTACTATCGAGATATTATTAATTAATTAACTCAATCACAACTTAACAGTCTAAACTAATTTTCATCGAGGTCCCTGAATTTCTAGGAAAGTTTTAATGTAAATTGTTATTATATTTTAGTTTAAATTTCCGAACGCTAAAGTTTATTTAAACACGAGTACCTACCTAAAAACAGTCTCGGTGGCGCAGTGGTCGAGTACACGGCTTCTGATCCAGAGGTCCAAGTTCGATTCCAGACAAGGGCTCACACCAATGACTTTTCGAAATTGTTTTCGGAAGTTATGTGAGATAAATATCAATGACTGAAAAACTTTGTGCCCGGTATAGCAATAGGTTCGCCACCTATTCCATTTGGGACGTAAACATAACGGCGAGACCAGGCTTAACGGACGCTGCCTACACCTTCGGGTAACAAAGGCGTGAAGTTATGTATGTTATGAGTACCTACTGTAAGTACCTACAGTAAATTCAGATTTGGATTATAATTACAAATTATCAAAAAACCGTATTGACACGGTTGGTATAATACCTACCTACTATTTTTTATATACGAGTGCGGCTGAATTGAGTTTCATTCAGTACCACTTCAACTTACTTTTACCACCCTAATTGTACATGGCCACTTGAATCTACTACCAAATCTGTTGAAAACCTCTCAAATATAAATCAATACGACCTGAATACACGCCGTATAATCCGGTAATATAATATACTAAATATCACTTAACAACACTCCCTCCTCAAATCCTCTCTTTTACGATTCCTGCTAGCTGCAGCCATTTTATGTTTTTAGTTTCCTCTCCCCAGAAACGCAATGAGATCCAATTAGATCTTTATTTTTCTTGACTGCTGTCTAGAAGAAATCTCAGCATGCTATAGGATCGTTGATAGTACTTATCCAACACTTAAGACAACACTTTTCGTAAGAGTAATAATATATGCAGTTCACCGCTGGTAAATTATTTACAAAACATGACAATCGGTTGAATGGATAATTCAAGATTGACTAAGAAGATATACCGTACAAAATGCGGAAGAATGTAGACTCGATGACTGCCACTAAACACTTTCCATGACCAAAGTAAACATGTCCTTGCCGAAGGTAACTAGGAGCCTTAAAAACGGACGACCGTGTACGACAAGAGTTATTAATGTCGAAGAAGCGTGAGGCGTGCCTTATGGCGCTGTGTTCTCTATGCCTATCCAGCAAGGGACTAGACTAGACCTGAAATGAAGTAAGAATTATCGGTTGAATACTTTAAGCTTAACAGGATATAATATTTATGTTTACAATAGTACAAAATCGCTTTGTGATTGGTTAAATGGTTTTTGAGTAAATCATATCGACTAAAAACAGGAGTAATTGGTCGCAGATAAATTTCCTCTGAATTTAACGAACTTAATGACGAAGCTTTGTGGTGTATTCAAGCGAATGAGCCGCACTTTGAACAAGTTATTAAGCCTTTGACTGAGTTAAATCTTAATTGGAGCAAGTTATTGTTATAAATAAGCCATTTAACGACATTTTTGTTTGTTGCCCGCGGGTAAATGCTAAATTTAAATAATAATAAAATATTTATAGTCGTCGAAAAAAAGATAATCATTACATAGTATAAACCAAAGTCACTTTCCGCTGTCTGTTCCCTTATATGCGTATATCTTTAAAACTACGCAACGGATTTTGATGCGGTTTTTTTTATAGTTAGTGGGCGTCAACAAAGAAACAATTTGATTACAACGCCACCTATCAGTTTTTTGTTGACAATATAAACCACCACACATATTAATCGAAAAAAACACAAGATTTCATTTCAACCAGCCTATCTATTCAGGAGTGCACGCACAAACTAAAATTATAATATAATTCATAATACTTATACTTAAACAAATTACGTGCAACGTTGTTTGTCTGCTATGGACTCCTAAACTATTACAGAACCGATTTTAATGAAACTTTGCAAATTGTACAACAAAATATCCCATTTAATATATATTTTTTTACTATTAACGGAGCAGCCATGTATATGTATGCATTTATAATATTTGCGGATATAGAGAACCTTCAGTGCGTGAACAACATTCGCTTGTTAGTGTATTTTTTTTAATAAGTTGCAACAGAATCATTAATGTTGAACCTGGGACCGTTATACATTATGCTTTATGCACAGACATGTTCATTAATTAATTAAAGTTTATAACATAACCGTTATCTTGTAATATAACTGTTTCATGGAGTACTTCTAATGCCACTGATTACTTCATAAACTGTGAAACTTCATATGCGACGCGCAATTGTTTAACGAATTTAACGCCCCCTCGCGGGTATAATAAGTTTTATATAGCAGTAGCATATAAATAGGTCAATGTTATAACCAACTAAGAAAATTTCTTAAGCGGGTTTTTTTTTTATCCATACTAATATTATAAAGAAGAGGGATTCGTGTTTTTGTATGTTACTAATAAACTCAATAACTACTGGACCGATTTTAAAAATTCTTTGATAATTGGAAAGCTGCATTCACCCATAGTAACATAGGGTATATCCAATTACCATCGTCATCGCCATTTTGCTTGAATGCGAGTAACACCGCGAGGCGGAAAGCCAGTAAAGGATATGGGGCAAACTAGCAAATGGGTCATTTGATGATAAACAACTAGCGTCGCAAATTGACACCTGCAACACAGTTTACGGCTATAGTTGCGTTGGCGGCCTAATGGTATAGAAAAAGTCGAAGTAGGATAGGGAACGGAGGGAGGAAGTGGTATCTCCTGCGTTGATACTCTGAGAGGTGATGGTATTTTATAGGTCGAATTGGCCCATTCATGCAGCGAACTACTGCTCTACCATATGATGATTATGATTCCATAAGGTCACATCGATTACCGATATAAAACAATCTGTCAACATATTGATGGTAACATGAATAACTATGAAAAAGTTTGAAATTTGAAGGCCATTAGATTTTTTTCTATTGTCAGTAAGCCGATCTCAATTGCTCGCGTTCAATTGAAATAAGTAATTGAAACTTTTAAATTCGTATGTCGTCTGAATATATTTCTACTAATATATAAGCACGTACGGTAGCTGCTTACTTCTGACACAGGAGTCGTCGAATCGATTACGGCCCGACCAATGACTTCTCGGTATAGGTACTTTTCGGAACTTATGTGTGATAGATATCGATGACTGATAACTTTATGCCCGGTGTACGGTAATATATTACGCCACCTATTCTATTTGGGAGGTATATATTCGGCGAGTCAATGCTTTCTTACACCTATTGGTCGAAATAGGCGTGAAGTTTTTATGTTTTGGTATGTGTTTATATGTATAGAAAAATTATATCTATGATATACATATGAATCAGCTTTTTATTGCACGCCACAGACAGAGGAACCTCACAGGAACACTCCCGAGAAAACTACAGCATTTACTCAAAGTAACAAAAAACGGGCGAACATCCTTGATTCCCCACCAAAACCACAAAAGTTTGAGTGCAGTACGTAATTGATACTAGTGAATGGACGCCTCATACTCTATCCAGTTCCTGATTAAAATTAGTGACATTCTGGAGAACTGCCAACTTGATATTGCCCAAAATAGAAAATCTTGCATGAATTGTGACACGAGTAGCGATAGTACCGACATAAGGAAATCCGCAGTATCTGTCTACCCCGTTTAAAAAATACACATATTATCTAATATATAAAATTCTTGTGTCACGGGGTGCGTTATTGAACTCCTCCGAAACGGCTAGACCGATTCTCATGAAATTTTGTGTGCATATCGGGTAGGTCTGAGAATAGGACTACATCTATTTTTCATCCCCCTAAATCACAAGGGTAGCCCACCCCTCAATATTTCTTTTTAATTTTTCGATATATTTCTGTTTCTTATTTTTTTTATAAAACAGGATACAAAAATACATATAACCCTAAATTTTCAACTCCCCACGATCAACCCCTATTTTTTAAATATAATTTTTCGGCAAGACAACGTTTGCCGGGTCAGCTAGTTAGATAATATAATTTCGAACTTCCTCATGTCTTAAATAATATAAAAACACAGTAGTGTTTTTCTTTTTAGATAGGTAATATTTTTTATCTTTTTAAGTTATAAACTGGAGTTCTACCATGTTCATAGATCAAATGAGTAACTTGATTCCTCTTAGTGCATGTTTAGTGAAAGTTTTCAATCAGCTCAGCAAATTCCCATTTTCCATTTTTATATTTTTAGATTTGCATAGATTGGCGTGGTATGGGCACGTTACGAGAAGTGACGAAAGCCATGTCACAAGGAGAGCCATGAGAATTACTGTGGGTGGACACATTAGTAGAGGAAGACCGAAAAAGAGATGGATGGACTGCGTAAAAGTTGATATGAATATGAAGGGAGTAGTGTGAACACGACGAGTGATAGAAGAGAATGGAAAAAGGATGACATGTTGTGCCGACCCCACTTAGAGTGGGGACAAGGGCAGGAAAATGATGATGATGATGCAATAAACACGACTTCAGAAGATGGGAGCAATGTATAAAAGTGTTCCAGCGACCCACCAGTGCGGTGAGGAAGAACAACCCAGTTGTTTTAGCCGGTATACCGTCATTACCAACCTATTTGCTGGTCCGGCATAATGTTAAGATTCTCCAAATAGATGGTAACTATAAAATACAAAAACGTCTAACTACACTCTTTCATATCGTAGTTAGTTGTAGGAAGTTCATATGTACTGGGACCCAAACAAGCAACCTTTAAACTATAACAGTTAATTATGAAAATACCAACTGCCTTTGATGACATTACAAATATAATAAATGTCAACGAAACGAATAGACCTAAATATAATTAGCATAATTAAATTAGGTGAGGTTTGTTGTATGAAAAATATCATATTATTTTGGGGCATGAAGCATGAAAAAACACCAACCATTATTAGCATAGGTATACCGACCTTGAACCCTCAACATAATCTATTTATATGAGACTACCATAACTGGCTGATATTATTAGCATCTGAAAAAATATTATTAGCTAAAATAGACTAGAATAGTCACTTGAGGGGTAGGCAGAGAGAGCAGAGCGCCATAACGCACGATTCTTACACCCATCACTAACTTTTTTGACTTTCCTAACTCTTGTCATACATGCTCGTCGGTTTTTAAGGCTCCTGGCATCATCTTCTTCAACAGCTCGTTCAATTTGGTCATAGAAAGTGTGTCATGCCGTCCTCGACTCCTACTTCTTTCCGCTTTTGTATTGTGCATCTGTTTTGTCAATCTGGCATAAGGCATCATCCATTGTCGGACATGTAGGGCAACCGGAGCAATGTATTATTAATTATTATACAATAATTAGAAATACGTTTAGATCTAATTATAGCGCGAAATATTAATTAATAATATCTGTCTATTTCAGGGTCTGTATGAAGAGCACTTCACTTCTAAATCCAGAACTTCAATCTTGGCTCATATTTTGGGAATTATTTACGAAAGTAATACGTGATAAATAACAGTGACTTACAAAACCCTGCTGCAATTAAGTACATATAATAAGCCGAGGTTTAACAGCTGTTGCCTTAAAATACCTTTGGCTAGAAAAAGGGGAGAAGTTACAACAAATATATTATTTAACATAACATAACTTCACGCCTTTTGTTACCCGAAGGTGTAGGAAGCGGCTGTTAAGCCTCGTCTCGCCGTTATGTTTACGTCCCAAATGGAATAGGTGGCGAACCTATTGCCATACCGGGCACAAAGTTTTTCAGTCATCGATATTTATCACACATAACTTCCGAAAACAATTTCGAAAAGTCATTGGTGTGAGCCAGTGTCTGGAATCGAACCCGGACCTCTGGATCAGAAGCCGTGTGCTCGACCACTGCGCCACCGAGACTTATTTACCTAGTTTTAAATTCATTTAAATAGTAACTTGCTCAATAATAGTAAGTACCTACGTAACTGAGCACGTCCATTATCATTTAAGCTGGTACAAAAATTTAATTAAGAAGCTGAGCTCTAGATTTCCTTACAAAAATCTCTTTTAGGTTAAATTTGTAATGGATACGGACTCACAACATTTCTATTCATAATGAAAGAGCTAAAAAGACGAATGGTCTTAACATTTTTGGAAAATACTTTGCAGTTTAAAGCTGGTGGAAATAATCCTTGAAGTTTAATAGTATGTAATAATAATCTTAATAATCTTAACCTTAGGTGTAACTCTATTTATTAAGGTCAGTAAGTAACGAAAGTCGTAAAAGAGAATAATCCTATAGTATACTCGATATAAATTCAATATGCAAACTTCTGCTGGAAATATCATCATACATTTCCTTTCGGTAGTCTGGAGGTCGAGACACGCCGGTGCATAACTGTAGGTTCCGCCACTTAGTCCATTTGGAACGTAACAGTTTAGTGAGACGAGGCTCAACAACATTTGCCTACACTTTCGTGTATAATACGGCGTGAAGTTATTCTCACTGGAAACATGCTCATCAAGTCCACAGATGTACATGTGTATCTCTGTATCTAAGTTAAATCGTTTAAAGTAGTAATGTCATGTTGATGTCGATGTGATTAGCTGGTAAGGCTTGTTACTGCTACTGCGCACGTGCTCGTGCGTGCGTGCGTGCGTGCACGACGTGAATATTTATACGCCAAAATGATCGCAATCAGAATTTTTAAAACGTACATTTATCCGTAATACCCGCAAGTCGCAGGCAGCAGAAATTCGAAACGCCGTAATTTTTTTTTCATGCTAATTATTTGCTATATATACCTATACGTACATTCTGTTCGTCCTGGGACTCAAAGCTTAGAGCATTGAACAACAGAGAGTTTTTCCTTTGTTTCACAATGGAGAAGGAAAAACTCTCTGTTGTACTCGAGATATTATCAAATAAAAAGAGTTTGATCAATTCAATTTTATATTTTGTTGTAAGAGGTTATTAAAATCGTTTTCGTGTGTTTTCTACGTGGCCCATAGACATTATTATTTATTGATATTGCGTTATAAAAACTTGTTTTTGGACAATATAATGCAAACTTGATTTCTCCACAACCACAGATAAAGCAATAATACAGGTTTTGATCCCCACCCTATTATTGCAAACATTTGTAGTAAATGAATGTGGATGTTTGTGTGCCATCTAGGTGGGTCCGAACATAACGTAACCGTTTGCTGTTAAACAATTAACTCACATTTATAAAATTCTTTTTTCGAATTTAGAATCACGCGTTCATTTTTTTTTTGTTTTATTTTTGGCTAACGCGACATATCAGCTACAGACAATAATCGTTTACTTATTTCACTTAATTCGTGGAAAAAAAAACTTGGATGCCGTGAAGGGCCAGACAGCGAACCTTATTAATATGTATATAGAATACACATTTATCGGAAAAAAAAAATCGTTAGCTTGAAGTTGTTACACAAATAAAAATATTCTATAATTAGTAAAATGTATTTTATTTATAGAAGATCAAGGACAGTTTAGGTAGAAGAAATATAAAAGCTTTATCATTTTAAACATATTATCACTAGCGGTGTCAGTTTTTAATCTATATATTGAGTATTGACATTTTTAGTAGTGCTATGGAACCATAAATCCCCCCATGGGACTGATCTGTAGCTGGAACTGACTGTTATAATACACATGACAATACGATTTTAAACCAAAGTTTTGTGAGAAGATAGAATGAAAGAAGAATAATACATGAACAGAGTTTGAACTCGCGACTTCTGCTTTACAAGTGAAGTGCTGTACTAACTGAGTTATCGAAGATTCTAGTCTAGAAATTATTATTTTATTATATATGAGACATTTATTAATAATTGGGGTATTTGATATTTTTTGTCATGAAGACACAGCTCGGATAAAATATAGAATGCTGGTATAAGATGTGTGATGATACCATTTTTTAGTTTAAAGTGTTGGTATCCCTTTTATCCTGGTCTTCATTTTAATGCCAGTGATAATGACAATAAATAATGAACTAATCAAATAATACCTAGGTATTATTAGTTCCATACTTAGTATTATAGCCATTATACACCCGTGTCCTTGCTTGCTAGAAATATACGACAGTAATAACTATCAATACATGTATTGTATATATAATTATTTAATAATTGGAATCGTTTAACCAAATACCTATCATTATTAAAAAAAAATCTTAATAAGCGTAAATAAGAAAAGTTTCGCAGTTACACCAAATGCAAAAGCACGTTCTCTATTACGATAAAAATTAAATAATTTATTCAACCTATAAACATACATACATAACTTCACGCCAAATCCCTTGCGGGGTAGGCAGAGAGAACGAAGCGCCACAAGGCACGATTCTTACATACCTCAGTCGCTTCTGACTTTCATAACTCTTTTCACGCACGCGCGTCGATTTTTGAGGCTCCTAACATCCACCTTCCTCCAGAACACGTTCTATTTGGTCATGGAATGTGTGTCTTGGCCGTCCTCGACTCCTACATCCATCCGCTTTTGTATTGTATATCTGCTTAGTCAATCTTGCATCATCCATCCTTTCTACATGTCCGAACCATCGGAGCATGCCCTTCCTTACCTTTACACCGACACTTTCTTTCAAACCGACTTCCTTCCTTTAACCTTGTTTTCGACGCGGTCAGCGAGTGTTACTCCGCAGATTTTGCGCAATGTCCTCATTCCGACCGCGTTTATCCTACTTTCATGCACACTCTGCCATACCCAGCTCTCGCTTCCATAAGTTAGCGTTGGGATCAGTATTGTATTGTGGATTGCTAGCTGGGCTTTTCTGCTAATATTTTTTGCGCACAGGAATCTGCCCAACGCCCCATTTACTTTATTTCCTAACGCCATTCTTCTTTCTACATCAGCAGTGTACCTTCCATCCCTGCTAAAAGCGCATCCAAGATATACAATTTCATTCACCTGTTCCAGCTACATCGTCAACCATTCGACCTATAAACCTTTTTATTTACACTATTCTAACGTAACAAGTAAAGTTGAAGAAGGTGACATCAGGAGCGTGTATGCCAAGAGTTATGAAAGTCAAAGGTGGGAGTGAAGTGTGTAAGAACCGTGCCTTATGGCGTTCTGTTCACTCTATCTACACCGCGTGTGACTTGACGTGAAGTTAAGTATATATTACAACGCCATAAATAGATTTTAGTTTAATATAACAAATATATCGGCCGACATATTAAACGCTACATATAAGAGTTCTAAATATAAGGCGACCATGACTGTGGGAAACATGAAAGGAATATGTCTATAAAAAAAGAATGCGATTTTAATTTTAGAGGTCAGGTTCTAGAGGATAATACTAAAATCATTATAATTACGAAGTATTGTGAGTGCTAAAGTTATTGCCAATTTATATAATGGCGTATCAGTTAATGTTCATAGTTTTTTATTGGTTGTAACCTCACTCTTGCTATATTTGCACGAGAAGGCAAGGCAGGTATACTAAGTATTCATCAAAATTTAAGTCTAAAATATGACTAATGGTGAAATCACACATCAGGTGTAAACTTTGTCATTCATCGACATTTAAAACATATACTTTGAAAATGAATTCTGGAAATTCATGGGTGTATGCAAAGATCGATCCCGAGACTTTTTGATTTAGAAGCGAGTTGCTAAGCCTCCAGATCATCAAGTTAATCTTTATCATTACATAGTATAAAATAAAGTGGCTTTCCGCTGTCTGTCCCACTACACGCTATATCTTTAAAACTACTCAACGGATTTAGATGCGGTTTTTTTAATAGATAGAGGGTGTCAACGGGGCGTCATGCATGAATTATAGATGAAAACCATTTCATCTATAATAAAAATAAAAAGTAAGGAATCCAAAATTTAATAATTTATTACTATTAGCTGACCCACACGAACCTTGTTCCGCATCAACGGAACAAAGTTCGTGTGGGTCAGCTAGTAGTTTATAAAGATTCAAAACTCAGTTTATTTAATCATAGCTTGCATTTTTTAAATTAGTTTTAGTAATTTCAAGTAAGTATACAATCCATAACACATTGATATTGTAATAAAATTTTAAAATAAATATCGAGATTCATACATATGTAGATAACTTCACGCTAAGTACCTTGCAGGGGTAGGCAGAGTGAACAAAGAGCCATTAGGCACGATTCTTACACACTTCATTCACATCTTTAACCTTCATAACCCTTGTCATTTATACGCGCGTCGATTTTTCAGGCTCCTGACATCATCAATATAATTTCAATAAAACCTTAACTTCTTAAAATTATTTCGGTTGTATTAACTTACAGCTTAGGTGTATTGATATTTTATTATTAGGTATTTAATAATAAAATATCAATACACCTAAGCTGTAAGTTTTAAGCTACAAGTAGATACAAAATAAGCTCTCATTAAGATTTATGATGATAAAAATGAATGACTGTGTGAAAAAAATAAATCATTAGTGATCAAACATCAAAGATATTTTAGTTCCTAATTACCTAATTAGTTTATACAACTAAAATTAACATGTCATAAAATAATAACTCATCACATTTAAAGTGATGTGTGAACGTGCAATCTCTAGTAGCAACCAGATATTGAACGTATCATGAGAAGAACCGGGCAAGACTTACCAAATAAGTATTTATAAAGCCAGAGTTTTCACAATATACCATTTACTAAGTTCTTTTTCTCACGTAACTTCGTAAATAAATGCTGCCTCTCTCGTAATTTATCTTTACAAACCTTACAAGATTATATGGATTTTGCTATAAACCTTTTCAATTTGGCTGGTAACGTTATTGCTATTTTAGTCAGTCAAGTCTTATAATAAGACTTTAGTAGAAGATATATTTATTTACGTTTTTATATGTGTCTGTAATTTTATGAAAACAGAAATTCTCATGATTTACTTTTATAAATAGATCAAATGAAGGCGGATTTAATACCGATGCCTTCACATTCTAAATCATAATTTGAAATGAGTTCAAATTTATACTTGGAAAAAGAAAACATTCTCGTGGCAGTATGACTTCGAAGCTTTAGCCTGTCCGAAACGGGCGAATAGGAAAAATAAAGAAAACATTATTGATGATGCAACCACAATCTATTCCGATCTCGATAATCTAATCGCAAAGTTGAAGGATATTTGTGTGAATTATTCACATTGTTTAAAAATAAAATTCTGTTTATTTAATTTATTACGAAAAAAAGACAATTGTGGCCGTTCGCTACTAATGTCTGACGTGGAACCTGACCGGGCAAGGCCAGACACCCGACACACTGGACTACCTATTGTATTTTTGTAAAAGAATATACAGAAATACTTAGTCATTCGACTTTATCTATACATATAATAAAATTGTAGAAAAGTCAAAACTGTACATTGAATATTTTTTAAAAAGAATACTTGGTGTGTGATCTGCAATCGATACCGAAGCCAAAAATATACTTTTTAGAATTTTTGTCTGTTTGTCTGTTTGTCTGTTTGTCTGTATGTATGTCCGGGATAAACTCAAAAAGTACTGCATGGATTTACTTCAAATTTGGCACGAAAATTATTAAGAAGTCGGGTCAACATATAGGCTACATATTATCACGCTATCACCTACGAGGAACGAGCAGTGAACCTTTATTTCTTCAATGTATTCTGTAGCAACGTGTAATCTAACGACGCATATTTGTATGTTGTTATGGTGTTATTATGTTAATAACCATGCTTTAATCTATACATATAATAATAATAATAATATAATATAAGTTAGCTTCACATTTTAATTAACTTATGCCGTTAAACATAACAGACAATTTTAAAACAGTGCCATCTATGAGATTTGATTTGAAACATTAAGTTGAATTACACGTGTAAGCACTTTTTGGTTTTAGATATAAATAAATCTTTGAGATTTTAAAAACATCAAGTCGAATTACATGTTTAAACACTTTTTGAATATAAATAATTGAAATTTCATCATGCGCTTGCGGTCAATAGATGTTTTTAAGAGTCATAGATGGAGTTGTGCATTTTCTTCTTTAAAATTGTATCGTTAATTCTTTTCAGAGATGAGCAAGACAATTAAAAAAATGTATTTGTATATGCTAAAAACTGTTAATATTTTTGTTCGGTATTTATTGGTGTAATGATTGCTTCGTAATTTTATAATTTTACACCATTAAAAAAAAATGTTTCCTATTCGCTAACTAGATGGCGTTGGCGTCGAATCGTCGAGTCGTGCACCAGCGTCGGGTCGATCAAATATATCTGCAAATACGTGAACAAAGGTAGCGATCAGGCGACGTTTGCTTTACAGAACACTGACAGAGACGAGGTGACCAAGTATCAGTCCGGTCGCTACATCAGCACGTCTGAAGCAGTTTGGCGGATACTGGCGTTCTCTATACATGACAGGCATCCTGCCGTCATGCATTTAGACGTCCACCTAGAAAACGGTCAGCGCATATATTTTGATCCCAACAACGTTGCTGAGCGCTTAGAAAATCCGCGCCAAACAACTCTCTTGGCATTTTTCAGGCTCTGCGAAATCGACCAGTTTGCGAGGTTCCTTACGTATGACGAGGTGCCTTCATATTACACGTACGACAAGCAAAGGGGAATATTTAACCGACGTCGAAGAGGAGGTGCTGTCGAAGGTTTTCCGGGAATTTTCAAGGACACCGTATTGGGTAGAGTTTATACCGTGCACCCGAATAATGGCGAATGCTATTTTCTGCGGTTATTACTTCACACGATCCGAGGCCCAACGTCTTTTGCCTTTCTGAGAACATTTGATGGCGTGGAGTATCCCACTTACCGCGCAGCCTGTGTAGCACGTCACCTTCTCGACGGTGACCAAAACTGGGATGACACCCTCGCGGAGGCGAGCGTCAGTAACAGCCCCAGCCGTATGCGTCATCTGTTTGCCGTCATCTTGGTGTTTTGTGGAGTCACGAACCCGGTAGCTTTGTGGGAAAAATATCGACATCATCTATCTGAAGATTTTCTACGAGCTTTGAGGCGTGCTACTGGAGACGAAGTCGAAGTAACTGATGAACGCGTGCTGAACACCTGTCTTAGTTCACTTCAAGACGTGGTCATTTCCATCGGCGGCAATCCATTGGTCGAATATGGGTTACCAGCTCCCCAATCATCACCGCATCAAGACCGTGGAAATCGAGAGTATAACGCTGAGACAATTTACGATCCGAGCGAAATGACCACCATACGAAATCACCATGTCGCTTTGTTCTCTTCAGAGCAAAAACAAATTTATGACACTGTTCTTAAAAGCGTTGGGCAAAACCAGGGTAAAATGTTTTTCTTGGATGCTCCTGGTGGAACAGGAAAAACATTTGTTACCACTGGCATACTTGCAGAGGTCAGGAGGCAAGGCAAAATTGCCATTGCTGTAGCGTCGTCGGGAATCGCTGCCACACTGCTTCCGGGTGGCAAGACAGCACATGCCATGTTTAAAATTCCCATCGATTTAGAGAGCACCGAAACGCCTGTTTGTGGTGTGTCACGCAATAGTGATAAGGGACACGTGCTGAAGGATTGCTCTCTGATCGTATGGGATGAGTGTACGATGGCCAATAGAAAAGCAGTTGAGGCCGTGGACAGAACCCTGCAGGACATCCGCAGGAACGAACACTTGATGGGTGGTGTCACAGTTCTATTCAGTGGCGATTTCCGACAAACGCTTCCCGTGGTGACGCGGGGATCGAGGGCTGACGAGGTGAATGCTTCGTTGAAACGATCTTCGCTGTGGTCACGAGTTCGTACGCTGCGCTTGACCATTAATATGAGAGCTCGGCTCGGCGGCAATGCACGTGCTCAAGAATTCTCCGATGTTCTTCTAAGTCTTGGCGAAGGCACTCTACCAGAGGAGAGAGGTGGGCAGGTGGTGCTTCCAGAGTCTCTCGGTAGAGTCGTATCCAGCTTAGAAGAACTCATTCGCTGTGTGTACGGGGACATCAGTCATATACCGCACCAGCAGAATTCTTGGGTATGTGAGCGGGCAATTTTGACGCCCAAAAATGGTCAGGCTGAAGCAATCAACGAATGCATTCTCTCGAAAATTGAGGGGAATGAAGTGGTTTACACCTCTATAAACACTGTCATCGAGCAAGATGATGCCACACATTATCCCGTGGAATTTCTGAACTCTCTGTCAGCAAGTGGACTTCCAGCGCATACTATCAAGCTGAAAGTCGGTGTCCCGATTATGCTTCTTCGGAACCTATCTCCTCCGAAGTTGTGTAACGGGACCCGCCTTAAAGTCATCTCGCTCCACAGACACAGCATTGAGGCGGAAATTCTTACGGGTTGTGGCGTAGGCGAGGCAGTATTTGTACCACGCATTCCCCTCATACCTCATAACTTCCCGTTCCAGTTCAAGCGCGTACAGTTCCCCGTGAGTGTTTGCTTCGCGATGACCATCAATAAGTCGCAGGGGCAGACACTGAGAGCAGCGGGTGTCGACCTCAGGACGAGCTGCTTCTCACACGGGCAGCTGTACGTCGCTTGCTCCCGCGTCACCAGTCCTGACTCTCTTTACATTTTGGCTGCGGAGAGCCAAACCAGCAATGTTGTTTATAGAGAAGTTTTATAAGTATATATTTTTATCCTTTTCTATATTTATATTTTCTTATTCATTATTTTCTACATTTGCTTCAGTCGCAACTTATTACTTAATTCAGCAGAATCACCATAAAGTCATTTATTCAAAGCAGACTGAAAATCAGCACTTTTGAAGTTCAACAATTTTACAAAATACAGTCTCCCTCTGTTACTGTACTTTCTGTATTTATGAAATGTAAAGAAGTAACGGGTAAATAAATGTTATTTTAAAAGGTATAATCGTAGGTATTTTTGGTGCTGTATAGCGTTCAGGCAGATGACGTCGCGGGCTACAGCTATACTACAAAAATTCCTGTTAAAATGAAAATAAACAATGCGGGCAACAACCATTGCTACCGCAATCTGTACTTATCCTACCAGTTACAATTTCATTTTAGAGGTAATTACTTCTCAACTGTCTATGTAAAAATATAGCTATCTGATCACAAATTCCACGCGTACGAAGTCGCGGGCACAGCTAGTATGTGAATAAACCTTCAGATACGACTTGTTTAATATTAAAATAAATATATTTAATATAATGTTGGTAAAATAATAATTTCCGGGTAAGTAAGCAGAATCCGAGAATTTGCGTATTTATAGGCAGATATAGTAATAATATTAATGCTTTTCTTCTAGTTCAGTCTAATCAATCAACCTTATAATCACCTATACTTTTTCTAAAAACCAGAAAAAAATGGCGGAATGCCACTACGTTAGAAACCAGCGTCCTTTGGCTTTTAGGACTTGCAGTCTACGAAAATGAAGTTGTATTAAGTAACATTGTTTGATTAAACGAGATTTAGAAATCGATCAATGATAAATAAGTCGAACGTCAGATGAAGCCTATCAAAGCATTTGTTTGTACAGCTTCTAATCTTTTGATAAGAATACTACTTTGTCTGACGCCGTAAAATTGCAATTATCTACTAAACAAACTTGTGTAAGATATATAGTTACAAGCTAAGAATAAGAAGCTTAGTTTAATTAAATAATGCATTAGGTATTTACTATTTACCTTTGGTACATTTAACTATCGTATCTTTTCCTGCACTATTCCATGCTATTTAAAGGATTCATGCTATTTATAAGTAGAAAACGTCAACAAAAGTACATAGAATAAAATAAAGTCGCTTTCTCGGTCCCTGTATGTAAGTCTTTGAAAACTACGCATCAGATTTTGATGTAATTTTTTTAATAGATATAGCGATTGAAGAGGAAGATTTATATGTTTATGTTTAATAACATCTGTTAAATAATAGAGAAATAGTCGCTAATATTATATTTTTAGTATTAAGTATGTGATTTTAGACTGCACTGTCTGTTTGAATTCACTAAGAATTTTGAAATAAGAGTTGTTTCCACGTTATTTTTTTTTTAATATTTATTATGGATATTTTTTTTAAATTTATTTATAAATAGTATGCCAGTGTTAAGCAAAAAAAGAAAGATTAAGGATATACAGTACTTAAAATCGTATATACTTACAAGTAGAGGAAGTATTCTATAATGAAATTAATTTGGCCGTGTCATATGGAAAGGTGACGTCAAATGTCTTAAAATCTATGATTGCTCCACAGTGGTAGAGCCAAGCAGTTCGCTGCATGAATGGACCGGCTGGACCGGTGAAATACCACAACCTCTGAGAAGATCGACGTAAAGTGGCTCATGCCGCATTTCGTTGGGTGAGAGAGGTACCCGGAGGCCCATCCCCCTTCCCCATCCTTTCATATCCTACTCCCTTAAAGGTCGGCAACGCAACCGTAACACTATATGTGTTGCTGTTGTCCATAGGCGGCGTAGGTTGCTTACCATCAGGTGACACGCTTGCTCGTTTGCCCTCCTATCCGATAAAAAAAATTGCTACTATCCAAGGAATAACACGTATTTTTTTTTTAATCTTAATAAACTGGCAGGAGGCAATAGATTATGTACTTTGTTATTTCTACTTTACGCTTAATGCCAAGACGATACCCGAAGGTGTAGACAGCGGCAATTATGCCTCGATAAGCCGAATAAATTAATGGGTTCCGGACAAAAGGTTGTGCACCCAAATTCGAGCGCCAGACTTCTCGTACAGAGCCTCGCAGAATAAGACACTGTACCATCAAGACATTGTTTCATGGTTGGATGTCTTAATGACCTAGCTGTGAAGAATGTAAATGATATACTTGCAGAGTACAATTAAACTAATAACTAAAGTGCTATTTATATTATCATTATCATTACATAGTATAAAACAAAGTCACTTTCCGCTGTCTGTCCCCTTATATGCGCATATCTTTAAAACTACGCAACGGATTTCGATTCGGTTTTTTTTAATAGTTAGAGGGTGGTTTTGATCTATAATTCATGGATAGTGTAGTAAAAAAAAGTGATAATTTTCAAGATTTAGAACTTTGACCGCAAACGCTGCCAGATCCCTAAGTGATAAATCAAAACAACGTACTACATTATTATACACCTTAAAAGATCAACAAAAAAGTCCGCGAGGGCATATGTCTATCTGTTATGGATAACCCATAATGACCATTTTTATTTTTTTTTATTTTTACGAGAAATAATGGCCTATTTACGAAGCGATTTTAAACATTACATCATTAATTTTCATCCAATTAAGCGTCTTAAATAGATTGTGCATGTAATATAGATAGATGATCCTGGCCATTTACAGCATGCAATTTAAACAAATATTTTCGAAGATATTGCAGTATTAACATAGCGGGGCAGCAGATAATATTACTTTTGATGCGGAACAAAGTTCGCCGGGTCAGCTAGTTATAACTACTAAATAGTAACATAATCTATGTGTGTATTTGTTGTCTGCTTACCATTGTAGGTATGTTTATAATACAGCTGTCAATATTTGTTCATTTAGAATAAAACATTTTCTAGTCATGATAAATAATCCTGGATAATATTCAGCTATTTTTATCATGTGGCCAAGAGATAAGTATCGCAAGGTAAGTACATTGACTTAAAAAAAAAACTATTGACGATATCGTAAAAAAAAATCTACAAAATACATACTTTGTAGTTGAAATGCAATGCAACTCCAGCAGATATGATCAGGTAAATTTTGGATTCTTGAAGTACCTAGCAGAGGTTACTTCAGTCTACAGGTAGTTGGCACTCAATCAACAGAACCGGTCACCTTGTCTCCGCATCGCCGGTACTCACAGTTCAAGTACATACAGTATTGCACACTCGGGCATTGGTTGTTTTCAAATAACAACATAATTTTAACTAATATACACACCAAATCCACTCACAACGGTTCCTTTCACTACAGAACATCAAAAGAAATTATGATAATAATATTAAATTCACTGAGACCGGTCGTCTAGTATTTCCTAAAGACTTTGAATGCATTTCTAAGTATTTACTAATATCATTTACCTTTAATTGTACTGTTTCATTAATGATTTGATGTTTTATTGTCAATTGAGTATGATTTATTTGTTTCTATTGACGACCACGAAGCCGTATCGCGCGACGTTTCGATCAAGTACAAACAACAGCTGCCGACGTAGCGGAGTACCGGCTACGACTACCGTTGGCTTCCAACGAAGTAAATCGAATCTCGCCGAGTCCGAGTACCTACACCGTTCATTCTTGCCACATTTACCACCAAATCATGGCATCGTACTCGTTCACACCTTAGATAAGTTGTATATGTTAGAGCAGGACAACTATACGTTCGTAAAGAGAAATTAGGAAACATACATAGCGGTCTACTTTTCAAATTGCAACTTGCACATCATTTTGTGTTTATTCACTATCATTTCGAGACTTAATTCTTCTAGTTAGTTCCAATAGTTGGATAAAATAAAATTATTTCTCACAAACACACCAAACGTATTTACCTATAGTAAAAGATATTAATGTTTTTTATTCAACAAGGTCATTTAAGAACATCGATTGCAAGAACTAGTTCCGAAGTCAAGTTATTTTTTATGACAAATTCATTTTAGATAAAAACGTGGTAAGTATGTGATTATATTATTATGTGTATTATAATAATTATTGTTTATTAATAAAAAAGGGTAATTATTTATCTTAACGGAATTATCGATATATAATGCATAGCATTTGCAATATATGATTTAAAATAATGTAATTGATGATTTGATTGCCTTTGTCTGATTTTAAAGAGGAAATTTTTAAAGGTTGAATTTATTACCTAACAAGATAAATCAGATGAAACAGCAATAACAATGTTTGTGTGAAATTTGTTTGATAGAAAAAATTGATGGCCAGCCTAACAATACATATTTCGTTTCTATAAAAGAAATTTTCACAAAATAGTAAACAATAATCTCAGTTATTTGTAAAACAATTTCCTAATTAGATAATTACATATTAAAGCGTAGTTGGATTAAATTGTACATAAATTTTAATTGAGTCCTCTATCCAGGCTTATGATGATAAGATAGATTAACTTACAAGCCTTAGTCGCCTCTTACGATCCCCTTGAGAAGAAATGGGATAGCAGTAAGTAGCACTATATATATATATATATATATAGTGCTACATAGATATATATAGACTATAGAGTCTATACACAGTATACACTATACAGTAAATTTAAGCGACACGACTTTTGTGTGAAATATTAAATGAAAAACTTCAATTTTAACATATAATCGATACCATACCAACAATATCGATTCGATATTTTAAATAAAATGTGAGATCAGACGGTTATAAAAAAAAACACGAACAATCAATAGAGACCCATTACTGATCATACATTTTTTTATACAATCTAAGTAATTACTGGTTAAGATTGAATAAAAAGATTAAAATATATTCTTAATTGTCAGTTTAAAAATAAAACACACAGTTTATAAAATGGCTATGTTGCACTGATATTAAACTTATACATATACAAAGCACTTCTTTCGAAGCTTCCATGTTCCTTCCCGAGAGATTATGCGATTGGGTTTCAAGCTTTCTCACGGCTCGGAGCATTAAAGTTGTTGTCGACGGGTCATGCTCCGACATAAAACCTGTGAATGCTGGAGTCCCCCAGGGCTGTGTGCTATCCCCTACGCTGTTTCTTCTGCATATCAATGGCATGCTGCTTAGCAGCAATCTTCATTGTTATGCAGATGACAGTACCGGGGATGCCTTATATACCGGCCACCCGCGTATTTTTCGGGAAAACGTCGACGAGCACCGGAACAAACTTGTGTCTGAAATCGAAAGTCTGCTTAGTCAGGTTTCGGACTGAGACCGACTAAACTTAGTCCAATTCAACCCTAAGAAGACACAGGTTTGCGCGTTTACCGCTAAAAAGACACCCTTTGTCGTAGCTCCCTGTTTTGAGAGCACTCCCTTACCCGCCTCAGCCGCTATCGGAATTCTTGGTGTCGACTTGTCGAGTGACGTCCAGTTCCGCGGTCATCTGGAAGGCAAGGCCAAATTGGCCTCCAAAAAACTTGGTGTGCTCAATAGAGCGGGACAGTATTTCACGTCAGGTCATCGCCTGCAACTTTACAAGGCGCAGGTCCGTCCTCACGTGGAATACTGTTCACATCTTTGGGCGGGGGCACCCCAGTACCAGCTTACTCCATTTGACCGCATCCAACGACGCGCGGTTCGGCTTGTCGACAACCAAGCTCTTACTGATCGGCTTGATCCTCTGGCGTTGCGGAGAGAGGTGGCATCTCTATGCAGCCTCTACCGCATATACCACGGGGAGTGCTCTGTAGAATTGTTCGGATTAATACCGCCAGCTGATTTCCGCCACCGTTCGACGCGCCAACGCTACCACCCGCATTGGCTGAATGGTTGGCGATCGACAACAGTGCGTTTCAACAGGCACTTCTTGCCACGCACTGTTCCTTCATGGAACCAGTTGCCGGCGACGGTATTTCCGGGCCGCTACGACCTAGGAACCTTCAAGAAACGAGCCTATTCCCATCTGAAAGGCCGGCAACGCTGATGTGATGCCCCTGGTATTGCAGACGCCATGGGCGGCGGTGATTGCTTTCCATCAGGTGACCCGCAAGCTCGTTTGCCCCTTCTCCCATAAAAAAAAAAAATGCGTGGAGTCCCGCCGCGCTATAGAAGTGGAACTTTGTAACATGTATTCCAGTCTTGCGCATAGTAGTTCGCGACGGAGACCGCTCAGTTTAGGTCGCCCCTCCTCAACGACCTAGTTCGCTCTTTTAGTTCGCCAGCTCCCTCAGCTCCTAGTTCAAAATGTAAAGGAACGCAGACAACTAGTTTCTTAGTTCGTTCGCACGCGACAAAATCTTGTTCTTCGTTGATAGTATGTAAGAAAATAATAACCAGTTTTTAGAAAAAAAAATGGTATTTAATTTTTTCACTTGTACTTGTTTTTAATAATTAAGAGTAACTTACATATACGAGTAAGTAGGTATATACATTTACTTACACAAAGTAACAAATTACACACTAAGTATAATTTAGTCTTGGTGGTCCAGTGGTTGAGCACACGGCTTTTGAAACCAGAGGTCGCGGGTTCGAATCCTGGCCAATGACCTTTCCAATTTCAAAAGATAAGTGTGATAAATATCGATGACTTAAAAACTTTGTGCCCGGTATGGCAATAGGTTCGCCACCTATTCCACTTAAGACGTAAACATAACGGGGCTTAATAGCCACTGCTTACACCTTCGGGTAGAAAAAAGCGTGAAGTTATGTTATGTTACACAAATAAGACAAATCATACGGTTCCTTAGGTTTAATAATTAACATTTAGTAATAGTTATTCATACATACATATCTTCACGCCAAATCCCTTGCGGGGTAAGCAGAGAGAACGGAGCGCCATAAGGCACGCCTCACTCACTTCGTTGACTTTCATAACTCTTTTTATGCATGCGCGTCGATTTTTCTAAATAGTTCTTTATTTCAATAATTATTGATATGGTTTTGCCGCGAAAAAGTTTTGTTGGAAATAGAAATTATGAATTCGGTCACGAACTAAAGAACTAAGGAGCTGGAGCGACATAGTTCGCTCAGTTCGTCTATGGGAGCGATCTTTTGAACTAGGTCGTTCGCGAACTACAAAGCCTAATGTATTCACAATAGCTTTATTTTTATAGGTCACAGACACTTAAAATAGTCAATAAATAATTAACAATATACATTTATAATATACTGCTAATGTAAGTAAGGGTAAGGTCTAGTGGTGCGTTGGTAAAACTACCGACTGTGGAATCGAGTCTACATATAATAATCAAGTATAAATAAGTATCTGGGTCTAGGTAGAATCTGGCTGGAGGTGGCGCCTCACAAAAATTAGGCTCTGTGGTTCCACCGCCTAACTCGGCGCTAGGAACCACGAGCCGCGCGGATCCACGTGGGTGACACGGTTGTCCCGGTGGCGAGATGCTTGAAGTACTTCGGCCTCACTCTGAACAGCCTCTGGAGCTTCGAGGAGTACTTCGTGAGGATGGTCCCCCGAGTGGGACGGGTGGCAGGCGCGCTACACCGCCTCCCCCAAGATACGCCGCCTCTACGGTGGTGTTGCGCGATCCGTGGCCCTGTACGGGGCTCCCGCAGTGGCTGTTACGCCTCGACTCGCTGTTTTGTTTACGTCCCGACTGGAATAGGTGGCGAACCTATTGTCCTACATAGGGTGCAAAGTTTTCAGCCATCGGCATTTATTACACTCAGCTTTCAAACATAATTTCGAAAAGTCATTTGTTTTAGCCAGGATAGGAACCCACAACTTTTTGATTTAGGAGGAGGGTGCTCGACCACTGGACCGCCGAGACTACCGAAATGATTACTATCTACTTCAAAATGAAAATTGAGTCCTAATATTCACCCGAACATACATATGTCGGCGCAGGACGCCATCTAGCGGCATATCATGTCAACTATATATAATAATAACCCTATAAAACTTTATTAGGTAAACTGATTTATTATGATTACATGTTATTACATATTTATGTCAAGATATTACTAAAATCTATTATTTAGTTAAGTAAAATGCGCGAAATTTATAATTATGTGATTAAACAATTCATTCTATTTCGTAACTGTTTTGATATTTCCTTTTATTGTTTAAATGTTTAAATCAATACTGATGCTGCATGAATATTGATAATAATTATTTTCTTAATTAATTACTTAATACTAGATAATATCAACTCGTTCTATGTAATATTTGTAAAATAAGAGAACTTAATCCTAGTAGCGCCATCCGTCGAAAGATAGTGAATTTAAGATTATTAAAATAATTAATTTATATATTTACAAACTCTTTCGTACTAAAACTGGTCAAGATATTACTAAAATCTATTATTTAGTTATGTAAAATGCGCGAAATTTATAATTATGTGATTTAACAATTCATTATGTTGCGTAACTGTTTTGATATTTCCTTTTATTGTTTAAATGTTTAAATCAATACTGATGCTGCATGAATATTCATAATAATTATTTTCATAATATCTTAATACTAGATAATATCAACTCATTCTATGTAATCAATTTAAAATAAGAGAACTCAATTAGTCCTAGTAGCGCCATCCGCCGAAAGATAGTGAATTTTGATTGTTGAAATAAGTAATTAATTATTCATTTACAAACTATTTCGTACTAAAACTGCTGTTATAATTATTTAAAATTGTTATTTTGAATTTTAATCTGTTTTTCAAGTATGATTCTCGAGTAGATTCATTTGTTATGTAAAAAAAAGGTTGTTAACTGAGTTTATCATTTTTGTAATATCAATTATGACCAGCTAGTACCACCATCCGCTACTAGATGTCTGTACGGGTAGTTTAAAAAGTCGCTATACCTTTTCGTCCTTGGTTTATATGGATCTTGGCTTTTTATCTTACAATATATTATAATATTAATAGTGGCCGCAAGGGGGCGTTAAAAGCGTTAAACGCTCTTGCACGAGACATTAGAAGTTCCACTTCAAAAACTATATTTTATGTTTTTGTATGTCTGAGCTAAAAGAAACTAAAAATAATAAAATTAAGCTAGACGCAGCAATCGGGTTTTATCCTATTAACAATATTGTTGTTTTTTTTTAACTTTACTTCTATTTATTTAAATACCTATTATTGTGACATAGTGTTTAATTATTTGAAGGCGTTTTGGTATATGTAAACTTCAAGGTCGATTTAGTAATGTTTTGATAAAGAAAACACCGGTTCATTTATTAGAAGTTATACGCATATAGGCAGAATTAGAACAGCATAATCTCAATACCATTTATAAATATTACTGAATTGACTTCTACAGCTTCGCTAACATGATAGTTAAAAAAATTAAATAGTATCGTTTGGTTTTGTGTGAAATACTAATTACTATTAAAAGAAATCTTAATTCTGAAGAAAGTCGCTTTCAAATAATAAAAGAATTGTTATAGTCATATAATTACTTTCAGAGTTTATTTAGTAAACGTTTTTGTAACTTCACGCTCTTAATTTCGAAATATGTAGGCAGCGTTGGGCTTATTACTGTAAACAATTTTGAAATTCATCAACACCTATTACATATATATTTTTGGCAGTGGTAGAGTTCACTGCACGAATGGGCCGTCTCGACCGGTGCAATACCACGATTGCTCAGAATATCGACGTAAAGTGGTTTTACCGCGTTTCGCTCGGTGAGAGAGGTATCCGGGGGCCCAACCCCTTTCCCCTCCCCTTCCCATCCCACTCCGGACCCCGTCCATCGTTATCCTATTGTAAGGGCCGGCAACGCAACTGTAACAGTATATGTGTTCAGGTGTCCATGTGCGGCGTAAACATGGAGGCATAATTAAAAAGGGTGATGTGGAAGAACCGAATGATAGGGAAGTGTGGAAAAGTTAAACCCGATGCCAAATGATAGGAACAGGACAGGTAGATGATGATCTGAAGAAATAAGAAAACTCTACAGTTCTAATTCAGAAGTGCCGCACATTAAGCACCAGCGACAAACAAACAAACAAACAAATATTTCCACTTTCTAATAATATCAGTACAAGATAATATACTATTGCGAAACAAATATACACGTCGGTTTTTCAATAGTTAGCTTCCAATTAGTATCAAATGATTTATGATTATGACAAAATAGATGATCTTAAATTAAAGGCAACACGCCTTGACATCTTGAGTATCACGCCACCTCATTAACACATATTTTATATGTTAATTATATTGACCTAATTGATGCACGCGGCTTTGTACGCAAAGTAAGTACATACTTATATTTATTCCTATCGGTAAACTTGATCAAAGTGTGACTGTAATACACATAGAACTAATTTTTATATATTGATAGAAAGTTAATAAGCATCAGAAATAATTAAACAGACTATAAAGGTCAATTGAACAAATACTTAATTACTCGTGAAAATGGAAGTTGGGAAGGATCCAAAACGTCGAAATAAATAAATAAAATAATTTAAACAAACAAGATAAAGTACACAAATGAGTCTTCTTTGTTACGATACATCATTACTGGAGTGCCTGAATCATAATGTCTACATTTAACTGAAAATAAATATGGTGGAAAAGAACTCGAAAAATAAAATTAAGGAGCTTAAAACTGAGCGAAATGAAAAACAAATAAAGGTATGAAAGACAGAAAGTATACCGAGCTTACATCTCCCACAAGAGCGGCCCGCAATTTAGAATTACGACCTCAAATTCTCTTTTGACTCGTAAAAGTTTTGTGTCGGACAAAAATTTGCAGTAATTATAAAGGGGCATTTTTTAGGGCGACATTTCCTTGTCGGGATAATTAAAATTGTGAATAAAAACGTGAAATGGAACTGATGCTTTGTTGATTTAAATAATACGATTGTTTTACAAATGCGACAAATGAATGTCTGTCAAAGTCAAAACAAATGCATTCATAACGATGCTATTCTTAATTGAAATGTTTACTGATTGGATTGTGATCTTAATACGACCTGCCTACACAATGACGTACCTTAAGACATGTACATATATTTAGCCTATTTTAGATTAGTCTTGATTATCTATGATTCTATGCTATTGTGTACCGTTTGGTTAAAATGCAATAATGACTGGACATCGTCCGATGCGACGCCAGCGCCCTCACTCATACACGCATCATCAAATAAAGAGTTTTCTGCATGTGACCTTGGCGATGGATAAACATCGATTACTTCAACCGATCGCGATGATGCATGCCAACTTGCAACTTGTGTTGAGCATAATATTTATGATGGCCGGTTTGTGATTTGTGTTTCATAATGACGAATTAATAATTAATATTTCACAAGTAGAATACGATCAACATTATTCTAATGCAATAGATACAGGCTCGACTGGACAAAAAATTTACGTTGTAATTTTTTGTGACTATAATAAACTTGTCGCCGTTAGGTATGTTTACGTCCCAAATGGAAAAGTGGCGAACCTATCGCCATACATCGGGCACAAAGTTGTCAGTCATCGATATTTATTACACATAACTTCCGAAAAGTCAATGGTGTGCGCCCGTTTTCGAATCCACGACGAAGTGGGGTGCAATACAACTGAACCACCGAAAAATTTCAGACAATTATTTTTTTATGGGATTGGAGGGCAAACAAGCAGGCGTGTCACCCGATGGTAAGCAACCAACGCCGCCCATGGACACCAGCAACACATATAGTGTTACTATTGCGTTGCCGACCTTTAAGGGATAGGGGAAAGGAAGAGATGGGGAAGGGGGGTGGGCCTCCGGGTACCTCTCTCACCGAACAAAACGCGGCATGAGCCACTTTACGTCGATCTTTTGAGAGTTCGTGGTATTTCACCGGTCGAGCCGGCCCATTCATGCAGCGAACTGCTTGGCTCTACCACTGTTGATATTTTCACCACTATCTTAAAAATATTACTTCAAACGAGTTGATCTAATAAGCTACCATATCACTGAAACAAAGCATATTTTTTCTTAGGAATCGAATACAAGTAGGGGTGAAGGTTACACTAACGTGGCCTGATAACCTTTACCGTTAATATGTTTTTTTATTATTAACAGAGTTTCCCAAAGTGGTTCATAACGCTTCCCAGGGTTTTATAGTCTACTACCATTAGCATTTTATATCTATTTAAGAAAAAAAAGATAGGATTTTTAAAGTTATACGTTTAAGAAAGTAAGAGATATCAGTTCGAAATTGGAAAAGAGGTCTTTTGGCCAAAATAGTTTGGGAGTCCCTGATATGGAAGATAATTTGGCTTTAACAGCGCATTTGACCTACGATATTTATTCCAACGGTTGGCCCAAAAAGGAACCAGAGGCAGATAACATTATATATATATATATATATATATATATATATATATATATATATATATATATATATATATGTAGTTGTAGGATCCGTGTTGATATCTTATCAGTTATAAAAAAATAACTGCTGTCCCATCGAGAGTAAAGAAATATGATTTTTTAATTAATATGTTTATGATTTGTTTTTTTTTTTACTGACAACAGACTAAGTTATACTGTAACTGTAGCTGTACGCCAGTAATAACCCAAGGTGTAAGCAGCGGCAATTCTGCTCGGTGTTAGCTCTGAACTGGGTGTGAGACTGATTTAGTCAGTGTAATGTACACGAGATCGAATTAATTACCAGCATATTTATTTAAACAATTATGTTCTTTTTTTGTGGTGGCATTATTTTAACATTTATATTTATCCGAAAAGTTCCGATTTAATAACGAGATGCTGAACCTCTAGGTCAGCGAGAAGTCATCATATTAGTTACGGTATTAAAAAAACGTATTCAACTAACGGTATGATTAGAGAAACATCAAAATGGATATTAATTAAAATCTCGTTTGACTATCAATTGTGAAGTCTCATAATTAAAAATTTAATTTAATAGTCTCGGTGGCGCAGTGGTCGGGCACACGGCTTCTGATCCAGAGGTCCGGGTTCGATTCCTGACACTGGCTCACACCAATGACTTTTCGAAATTGTTTTCGGAAGTTATGTGTGATAAACATCGATGACTGAAAAATTTGTGCCCGGTATGGCAATAGGTTCGCCACTTATTCCATTTGGGACCTAAACATAACGGCGAGACGAGGCTAACAGCCGCTGCCTACACCTTTGGGTAACAAAAGGCGTGAAGTTATGTTATGTTATGTTAATTTAATTTAGTGCTTGTTTTTTTACTTACGCACGGCTGGTGTCATATATGTATTTGGTTTAAAATATTTTTTTTACATTATGATATAAACTGTCCATAGTCTATTTAATATTCGTTTGTATATTTTTTCTTCGTCTTTCTAAAGTAACAAGCGTACACTCTCCGTATCTTTGTAATCGTCATCATCATCAGTCTGTTGCAGTCCACTGCTGGACATAGGCCTCTCCCAATGTGCGCCACGACATCCGATTCTCTGCCTTCCGCATCCAGTCTTTTCCAGCAGCCTTTCTGAGGTCGTCTGACCATCGGGCTGGTGGGCGTCCTACGCTACATTTACCAAGACGCGGTCTCCACTCTCATCATCATCAGCCTATTGCAGTCCACTGCTGGACATAGGCCTCTCCCAATTTGCGCCACAACATCCGATTCTCTGCCTTCCGCATCCAGTCTTTTCCAGCAGCCTTTCTGAGGTCGTCTGACCATCGGGCTGGTGGGCGTCCTACACTACGTTTACCAAAACGCGGTCTCCACTCTATGACCTTCTTACTCCATCTACCGTCGGTCCTTCGGCAGATGTGACCAGCCCATTGCCACTTCAGCGAGCTTATTCTACGAGCTATGTCGGTTACCCTAGTTCTCTGGCGGATATACTCATTCCTGAGTTTATCCTTCAGAGATACCCCGAGCATAGCCCGCTCCACAGCTCGCTGAGCGACTTTAAATTTGTGGACTAGCCCCACCGTGAGTGTCCACGTTTCGGCATCGTAGGTCATCACCGGTAGGACGCACTGGTTAAAAACTTTGATCTTCAGACATTGCGGTATAGGCGAGCTGAAGACCCGACGCAGTTTGCCGAATGCAGCCCAACCCAGCTGAATCCTCCTTTCGGCCTCCTTCTCGAAGTTTCGTCTACCTAACTGCATAGTTTGGCCCAGGTAGACGTATTTGTTTACGACTTCGAGAACTGACCCTTCGACGCTTATCGGTCCGGGCACGACATGTTCATTGAACATGACCTTGGTCTTGTCCAGGTTCATGCCCAAACCGACACGCCGGGAGGACTCGTCTAGGCTGCGCAGCATTCCGCTTAACTGTTCCAGCGACTCTGCCATTACAACGATGTCGTCGGCAAACCGAAGATGTGAGATGTACTCACCATTCACGTTGATACCCTATCCAGTCCAATCCAGGGTCTTGAAGGCGTCCTCTAGAGCGTTGGTGAAGAGTTTGGGAGATATGACATCTCCCTGTCTTACACCTCGATTCAGCTCGATAGAGTTCGTCACCTGGTCCTGTATCTGGACAGCCATCGTGGCGGTGTCATACAAGCATCTCAACACCTCGATATAACGCCAGTCAATCCGACATCGCTGCAATGCATCCAGAACTGCCCAAGTTTCGATGGAGTCGAAGGCTTTTTCGTAATCCACGAATGCCATACACAGCGGCTGTCTTCTGTACAATCTGCCGAACAGTATGGATGTGGTCCACAGTACTGAAGCCTTTTCGAAACCCGGCCTGCTCTGGAGGCTGGAATTCGTCGAGTCTTGTAGCGAGACGATTCGTGACGACCCTCGAGAACAACTTAATAATCGTAATCGTCACTCAACCAAAACATATTCAAAAAAAGCATAGCAGCAAGCCTATATGTATGTATATTTTTATAGTAACAAAAACTGCATTCATTGGGATGAAAAAATAATTGTTTAAAATGTGAACACAGCAGCCGACTGTCTGATTCTCCGAACGTTGGATTCGGAGCGAACTACTAAATACAGTTACTCACATAAAAAAGGCATCGGACAAAAAATGGTAGATACTATGATACTTCACCGTTAAGTTGAAAACTTATACTTTATTCCAATAGACCAGCAAACACAGAGCCAGAATATTTTAGTAGCTGTATTATAACAAAGATTAAACTACCATTCGATACGACTAAGATGATGATTTTAATAGAGGTTAAGAAGAATCTTCCAGAATGAATAGGTTCCAACTTATAAAAACATGGCATGTGTTAAGAAGTTGTTGACGGAATAAGCTTATAAGTACAGGTATAAAAAGGCTTTTCTTTTATAAGTCACCTTGTTGACCCGGCGAACTTTGTTCCGCATCAAAGTAATAAAGAAGTCAATTTTGGATTCGTCAATTTTTCTTTACTACATCGTACATGAATTATAGATAAAAACCACCCTGTTGATTCCCTCTATCCATTAAAAAAACTGCATCAAAATCCGTTGCGTACTTTTAAAAACATAAGCATTTAAGGGGACAGACAGCAGTAGACTTTGTTTTATAGTATGTAATGATAACAAATATATAGACAGATCAGCAACATATTTTTTCTTAATAGTATTGTGTAATGTGTATACTTAAGTATTTGAATTTAATAAATAACGTTGCTTTGATATTGTGTATAGAGGTACTATGATCAGCGCTTTAATTAATTAGGTATATAGGAATTACAAAGTTCTCGTCAGAGTCAGCGAGCAGCCCTTTTATTGCAATATTTGTAAACGAAAACAAACAATTCAGTCTTGGCAAACTTCCAAATGAAAACGGTAAATAAAGATTGTCTAGTTATTTTACGACTTTTTGAGTATTTGGAATTGTTTGTCACGTGTCTCGTACAGGCGTGGAAGTGTAAATAAATCAAATAGAAATCAAATACGTTTTGATTAGCAATTTGATTTGACACGAGCTGACAGTTCTATAATTATATATATACTCGGGATAACAATAATATCATTAGAGATTATTTAAAACACTAACCCCCGAATACTGAACTGCCACTCAAATCTGACAATCAATAAAGTGCTACTTACTGCTCAAATCTTACGTATTCTGTCTAATGTGACAGCTCAGTGGCGGTCCAGTATTCGGGCGTAAGACATTTTGGTATTTCGAAAATGTATGTATGTTCTATAGTTTGAATACTTCATATGAGGAAAATAAGTGTTTCTTTTTCTAAATTTCTGACGCTATTTAATTGCAATACGATATACTTATATAGCGAGCACAAGTTATAATCAACGCTTAATTGAATTTATAATTCTACTGAATGTAAGAATCGCTAGCAAAACCCAGAAATAACAAAAAATATAATTATTGTTAATTAATATTTTTTTTCTCTTTCAATATGCATTGTTGCTAACTAATTCATATATCATAAGTACATCTATCATTAATATTCAAATTAATTTGTTAAATGACTCTACTCATTATAAAATATGAAAATAAAAACTTTCTAAAGAGAAGAAGAAAGAAATTCAAACAGTTAAAAATAAAATATCCGATAATCGAAGTTGCATTCATTTCAACTTCAATAACGTTACTTACTTGAAAAGGTGTATTAAATCCTGGCTTATGTAAGCATATATGCCTGTTCCTTACAAGGCGCAGGATCACTTTCACACAGCAATTAACCAAATGTTAACATATTAACACTTGTATTTCATTGCGACACACACAGCACAAGGAAAAAAAAACACAAGCAAAACACCTACACAACCAAATTCCACAATCGACAGACACACGCTTGACTGCTTTCGCTTGTTTGTGCAAACACTTGCCACTTGAAACACCGACCAAGAGATACACTGAGTATCCGTGTCAATGAATTACGGCAAAAAAAAAACACAAATACTACTAAAATTTAAAAAACGAAACAAAACTACACGCAGTTCAGGCACAAAATTTAAAAAAAAATGGAAAAATATTAAACCCGACTCAGGCGCACGTGAATTAGTGTTTCTATTGCAAAGAACGACGCGGACTCAACACACCGACATGCAGACTGACACGACACACGCTCAGCACCGCTCGGAGCGAACACAAGCACTGAGAGAGTGTGGAGGTCGACACATCGCGCCTTCTACAACAGGCTCCACAAAGCTGGTCAATCCACCACTATAACCGTACACTCGCCAATAAAAAACAGCCAAACGACCTGGCGCGATGGTGTCCTAGAAATGAAGGTGGCCTCATGCCGCACTCGTCAGCATAACTCACTTTCGCTGACAGGTGGCCCATTTTCTTAGCAAGATTTTCTCTACAAACATATGTGGCTCTCAACAGTCTGATCATACGAGTACATACAAGAACTGTTCGACTGGTTATTTATGTGTATATTGTTTATTGTATTGATGGATAATATTCAAATGTATTCAATAATTTATTTCACTCATTTTATGGTAAAAAACAAATTCTTTTCATAAATTCGTAATTATCATGATTCTGATATTATTGGTTTTTGAACTGTATATGCTTATAACAACTATCGCCTTTAACTTCGGAAATATATGGTCCCTTCAATATTAGTTTTTGAGTTTTTAACTGTATTTATTTACCGTCGTTAATTACCCCGTTTACGCCGGAAGATGTTTTACAGTTTTACTATATATTTTTTTGGAGGAGATGAACTCCATATTGTATGTGGTTGTATGTGGGTATTCTGGAACATTAATTAAGCATTTCGGGTAGTTATATTAACAGTGGTAGAGTCACGCCCTATCACTGCATGTATAAGACGGCTCTCGAAAATTCGACATAAAGTGGCTTATGCCGCGTTCCGTTCACAGTGATAGGTATCTGGAGACCCACCTCTGTCTCTCTCTCCTCTTCCTATTCCATCTTTAGGGCTGGCATCGCATCTTTGAAACTCAGTGTTGCAAACCCAGTTAAAACTCGTCTCTTACTCGTTTGTCACTCATAAAAAAGATTCAAATTGAATAATTATTTATATATTATTACCTCTTAATTATTATATCTAGTTTATATACTACAATCAAACACTACTGTTAATATAGGCACTGGCAGAAGATTTTTCTATATCCTCCTGAATATATTAAAATACGGGTTGCCCAAATATATGTCCAAAATTAATAAAACTGACATTGTTGGTTATAAAACTATACTTTCGTATCTCTGGAATCTCTATCCATAATAGATTCCAAAATGAAATACTAGAGAAATATTTGTTGCATGTTTTAGCAAAACACTGTAAGCTTGTCCAAAATCGTGGGTATCAATCTGGTAATATTTGCCAACGGTTTAAGGACATCCACTTTAGTTTATATAACAATTTTGGAAATGTGAGGTCGCGACCTCCTTTTGTGAAACTCATTTCTTTAAACGGCCACGATTTATACAAATTGAGATATTTGATTGTTCTATCTATGCAATATGTGTATGCTGTAACATGTCTACGATTCGATTCCGTTTTCTAATTCAATATCATAAATTTTGCAACTACCATTTTTTTTAGTCTATTCAGTAGGTTTTGTTTTAAAAGACTCGTACTGGTTTGTATTATCATATTATTAGTAACTTCACCTTGGAATAAGTGGCGAACCAATTGTCATTACACCGGGCACGAAGTTGTCATTCATCGATATTTATCAGTATCACATAGAACTTCCGAAAAGAATTCCGATAAACCGTTTATTAATTGATGTGAGTCCGGAATCGATCGCACGATTTCTGAATCAGAAGCGAGGAGCTCGACCAATGGACCACCGAGACAATATTATTATTTAACATAACATAACTTCACGCCTTTGTTACCCGAAGGTGTAGGAAGCGGCTGTAAAGCCTCGTCTCGCCTTTATGTTAACGTCCCACATGGAATAGGTGGCGAACCTATTGCCATACCGGGCGCAAAGTTTTCAGTCATCGATATTTATTTATTACACATAACTTCCGAAAACAATTTCGAAAAGTCATTGGTGTGAGCCAGTGTCAGTATTCGAACCCGCTACCTCTGGATCAGAAGGCGTGTGCTTGACCACTGAGACCATTGACCTATATGATATAGACTTGTAGTAACCTTCTAAAAGTGTGACCACCGGCCATAAGTCTACAGGCTTATGCGAAGCTTATGTCAATTCAGTCATCTGTCAGACGCGAACCGAATAACAATAGGTACAAAATGGGTAATTGCGTAGTAAAAGAGTGCGATTCAAGATCGGAAACCCATAAGAAATTAACCGGAATTACTTTCCACACGTAAGATTAATGTTTACATTAATATTAAAATACAGTAAAATAGATAAAATGTTGAATTTTCATAATTAGCTTCAGTGATACCACTAAAAACTTGTTTTAGTTTCCCACTTTTGTGGGAGAGTTATTAATTTATGGAAAAGGAGATTTTAAATATTTTTTGTTATAATAATAACGCTGCAGGGTGCCTAAAGATGTAGCACGCCGTGACAAGTGGGTGAAAATTATCCGATTGCTGAGAAAAGAAACTGACTGGCTACCTACACCCGGGAGATCATTTATCGTCAATTCAAGTTGATCATTCGCTTATATTAATAAATGCCATAGTTAATAAATACTTAAAAATAAGATTGTATCACGAAAGCAAATTATTCACTCAGACTTATAAAAAAGAGACTAAAAGGCAATTTAATACAAAACTTATGTTACACCGCTGTGTAACATAAGTTTTGTATAAAATTGCCTAGTAGTGTATAATCAATAATTGCAACACAATCCCCCTTGGTAAGTCTGGTTGTTAGACTTTCTGGCTTCTGACTACCCGTAACGACTACCAAAGATGTTCAAATGACAGCCGGGGGAAGAACACGGAGGAACTTGTCATGATAAGATGGTCACCCATCTACGGACCGACCGCGCCAAGCGTTGCTTAACTTTAGGGACCGTACCCATACTACGTGACCCGTTTAGGGGGTGGGGGGGAGCGGAGTCTTTAAAATACTACGGTTAGTCACAGGAGCGGGGGGGTGGCTCAGGTTTTTGTTACGTAGTCGATTTTAATGAGAGAAATCTCGTAATTAATCGTAACAGAAAATAATTGTTGTGTTCGTAAATTAAGTTACTGTAAGTTACATACTGTACAGCAATATGTTTTCACAATTAAAGTTGTTCCTTTTCATAATACATAATTCACTAGTAATTTAAGTATGCATGCAGTCTTATCCAATAAAGAGCCAAATAATTATTTTTTTTCGATTTTTGCCTGTGAAATGAATAAAAATCATAATTATGAATTACTACGTGAAAGCTAAAGGGGGAGGGGGGGATCTTGGCATATACTACGAGTGGTCACCGATGGGAGGGAGGGGTCGAAAAATCTTAAAAAATAGGTCACGTAATATGGGTATGTTCCCTTATGATCGATCGACCCGTGCGGCTGTTAGGCCCTGTCCACGTTAAATACAATAATTCCCTTTCAATATAATGAATGTAAGTACATTATTTTACTAGTCAAGCGTTTTCACTATTTTGTGTATCAGTACCTAATTACACACACTGTACACCTTACCTACAGCGGTTTAAATCGCTGCTCTAAGGCAGGTGTACACAATTAGGTACAGATGAGTGTGATCCAATTTTCTTCGGAACAGCCGATCTAGTACGGAGTACACAGAGATCGTTGATCCATTCATTATTTCAGTTATCTTGTAATACATCTGATAAGAAATTAATAAGTAATAGTAAAATATTGAATTTATATTTATTAAATATTTTTACGAGTACATGGCTTGAAAAAGTTGGGTAAAATTTCGCATGGGCTGGCCACCCCACACCGCCATTGCAAATTTATATTGCCATCTTTGTCTAATCAAAGTGACGGCAATGTATTTGACATTTGTGTGACTGAGATAGATATATGTTTAATTTTAAATGTCTAGTGGTTTCAAAGCTACGTCATTGCATCTAAAAAGTGGACACACATTTTTTGACGCATTTGTATGAGGTTTGCTCCTCTTGTATATATAACTCAGTGACTGAGACTATATATAATTGTATACATTACGTACCTATTTGTAATCTATAACATTGTATAGGTACTTAGAAAACCCGTAGAACTTAGGACCCAACATTATTAGGTATTATTTTATTTACATGATTCATAGGATATTTATTAAAATGTGTTAAATAAGTTATTATAAATACAGTTTCTGATTACAACATTCTTTATTCGAATGACCTAGGTATGTTCTGTAGAGTAAAACAACGGCTCATCAATATTTTTTTTTTGCGAAGCTCTAATTTAATGCTTTACAATGTTATATGTACATTAATAAGTACTCATTTTGCAACAACAACTAACCAGTTTATTATGTAACTTTAATTCGTATTGGTTTGTTATGTTATTATTTAATATTTATTTTTACAATGCTCACGCAATACAGAGCATAATACAGTACAGTGGCTGGTTGTTTCGCTCCGTGATAGAGGTATCCTGAGGCACTTCCCGACTCTATATGATAACTTAATGGCCTGTTAAGCTGTTACGCGACTGTTGCACTATCAGTGTTGCAGATGTCCATGATCGTAGTTACTTTAGTTACCACCAGGTGACTTCTGACGCTTGCTCGTTTGCTACCTATCACATAAAAAGGCCTTATCCAAATCCTTTGTGGCTAGTATATTGTGTGAGCAGTGTTCTTCTTCTAACGAAGGTTGGTAATAATAATGGCGACCTGAAACTTCAACACATCAGCTCTAAATAGATAAAATGTAGGTACTTTTTAGTGTTCCGGTCCTCCGCACCAGTCTGCCCCGTGGCGTGAGTGTCGTTTGCTACGCAGACGACACTCTGGTGGTCGCCACGGGGCCCAACTTCGAGCGTACGCTCAGGTTCGCCGAGCTGGGAGTGGCTATCGTCGTCAGACGGATCCGCAGGCTCGGCCTGGAGGTGGCGCCTCACAAGAGTGAGGCGCTGTGGTCCACCGGCACACTCGGGCCCGGGAACCACCAGCCTCGCGGATTCAGGTGAGTGACACGGCTGTCCCGGTAGGAAGGTACCTGAAGTACCTCGGTCTCACCCTGGAGAGCCGCTGGTGCTTCGAGGAGCACTTCGTGAGGATGGTTTCCCGAGCGCGACGGGTGGGAGGCGCGTTGCACCTCCTGCTGCCCAACCTCGGGGGACTGGGAGAGGGAGTTCGCCGCCTCTACGGTTGCGTCGTGCGGTCCGTAGCCCTGTACGGGGGCACCGTTTGGTCGCGAGACCTCGCCGGGGCCTCCCACTCCAGGGCTCTGCTGAGGAGCCTGGAGCGGCGTCGGTCCTCGCGCGTTCCCCCCCTTCATCATCGTGGCCGAGATGTACGCAGACGCGTACGATCTCGGCCGTGGAGGTGGGGGACCGGACGCGCGGGGTCACGAAGTGCGGAGGCGCGAGGCCTTCCGGTGGGTCCTGGGGGACTGGCGCGACGCGCTGGTCGTCCAGGGCTGCGCGCGTCAGCGCGCCGTCGGGGTCGTCCTGCCCCACCTTGAGGCCTGGGTGCTCCGTAAATGGTGCACTGTCATCTACAGATTTACTCAGATACTCACCGGGTACGGTTGCTTCGGTGAGTATCTGAGTCGAATAAAACGTGAAGAGACGGCGAGATGCCACCATTGCGCATCCGACCTGGACTCGGCCCAGCACACCCTGGAGGTCTGCCCGGCCTGGGCGACTGAGTGCCGAGTCCTGGTCGACGTGATCGGGCGAGACTTGTCCCCGCCGGCGTTGATCGCGGCAATGTTGGCGGGCGAGGAGGAGTGGAGGGCTGTGGTCTCCTTCTGCGAAGCTGTGATGCTCCAGAAGGAGGCCGCCGAGCGGAGTCGGGAGAGAGCCGATCCCGCTCGAAGGCAGCCACGCCCACGGGCCGCGAGGGCGCACATCCCGCGGGTGCGCCCGGGTCGAGGCCCGGGAAGGATGACCCTCCGATGCGGCCGGCGAGGGTGGTCGGGGCGCCGCCGTCCACGCGCCTCTTTACAGCGAGAGGTCGGTCGCTCCGCCCGGGGGAGCTTCACCGAGACTCCCCGAGGATGAGCACCCCCTCGTGACAGAGTGGGGGCGACGGCGGGGTGGACCAGAGGGCCGATGCACTGTCCTGGGCCACCCTAACGCCGGAGGAAGGCTGCCGCGAGGTTTTAGTGGGTAACCCTAGGATCGGATTGCAGTTTACTGTTTTGGGAGTCCCACACTACTCCCTGCCGTCCCCAGGCGGGGGGTGTGCATAAAGCATTTCCTCGCGTAAAAAAAAAGGTAATTTTAAAGGTAGTGTGGTCATTAAAAAAAAAAAAAATTGTGATTCTTTATTTCATGAAACAAATTCATCAAAATTCAGAACTTTAACTTCACTGTGTGTAGGAAGCGATAACTTATGCCTTAATATAATAGTCTTAGCTAGCCTTAATATAGTAGTCCCCAATATGATAGATGACGAAATGTATAATCCTACTTCATCATCACAGAAAGTTATTAGTGTATCAGTCGTCTATCACCAGTGGTAGAGTCTTGCAATTCGCTGCATGAATGGGTCGGCTCGACCGGTGAAATACCACGACCTCTCGGAATATCGGCGTGAAGTGGCTCGTGCCGCGTTTCGTTCGGTGGGAGAGGTATCCGGAGATCCGATCCCCTTTCCTCTGCTACTCCCTTAAAGTAGTTACCGTCACCACGATGTTCATGGGCGGTGAGTAGTTGCTTACTACGTGTTCGGTTGTCGAGAAGTGCTTATAATTTTAAGGCATCCTGCTGCTTCTTACTCAATTTCTTCTTTATTCTTGAGTTATATTAATCGTTTGTGTGTTTGCATCTGGTGTGTGTTTGGGTTTGGATCTTGGTTCGTTTGCGTTTAGTTGTCTCAGTCTCAGTCGGTGGATTTATGTTAGGGAATGTGAGGGAATGTGATATCTGTGTTTGGACCATGTTATGTATATAACTAGCTGACCCGGCGAACTTTGTCAAAAGTAATAAATGAGTAAATTTTGAATATAGGTTCAATTTGTGCTATTATCGGCTTTAACTGCTGTCCCACTATGTTAATAATGCAATATCATCGAAAATATTCGTTTAAATTACTTGCTGTAAAGGGCCATGATCATCTATATTACATGCACAATCTATTTAAGACACTTAATTGGATGAAAATTAATGCTGTAATTTTTAAAATCGCTTCGTAAATAAACCATTATTTTTATAACATTAAAACAACTTTTTAGGATTATATCGCGTTTATTTTTTACTTACTAGCTGACCCGGCAAACGTTGTCTTGCCAAAAAAATCAAGTTTAAAAATAGGTGTTGATCGTAGGGAGGTGAAAATTTAGGGTTGTATGCATTTTTGTATGTTGTTTCATTCAAATCCTTAAAATTATGGCAAATTTAAAAATATATATTTAGGAGTGGACTACCCTTGACATTTAGATGATGAAAAATTTTGCACTATTCTCAGAGCACACAAAATTTCAAGAGAAACAGTCTAGCCGTTTCGGAGGAGTATGGTAACAAACACCGTAAAAGAATTTTATCTATTAGATAGCAGTCGCCCGCTGCTCCGCCCGCGTGGATATCGGTTACTGCTGCAAGAAGTCTACCCAGGAAAGACACGGACAGAAAAAGGATTCCCAGGTCAATTCATAGCCACCGACACTAACATCGACGATGTAGTCGTTATTGGCAGGCTGTATAGATTGTCTTTGTGTGAATGTTAAAGTTGTTAATGATGAAAATATTTAAATGTAATCAATACTAAGTTTTCACTTCTGCCAACAGTCCGGAAGTGCAACCAATTGTTTTAGAATATATAACTAAAGCGATTATTGTAGAGCTTCTCTATAAACAATATTTGACGTTAAATTATTTTCAGGTAACAAAATATAGTGATGGTTGGGAGCCCCGACCCGTGATAGGGCAACGTAAGTTGTCCATGCGTAAAACATTCTTTTCCTAAATCAGTTCCTACTAATTTGAATGTTTGGCCCTGGGATTTGTTTATCGTTAGCGCGAAAGAAATGTTTACTGGAAATTGGAGCTTTTTGAAGGGTATAGGCAAATCAGTAGGGACCATGGGTATTCTTGGTATATATATGAGCTAATTCACCAGCTGCAGGGCCGGTGATAATCTTAGCTACTATTATCTTTTAGCTCCTTTATAAGAAATCTCGTGCCATTACACATGTACCTTACTCATAGATGTAAACTCCCCTCCCGCACGCGCACCCCCGCCTTTGCAACGGGCCGTGCAGGAGAAATCGTCCATAACTTCAAAACCAACCGAGTCCAATTTTAATCATTGAAAGACCAAATATTATCTACATAAACAGTACTTAGCGATGAAATAATTTATTTTGTTAAGGAATAGCATGAGTAAAATAAATGCGTTTAAATGTAATTTAAAAAAAAAATAAGATAAAAAATGGTTTGTTTGATGTTTGTTGTTCCTTGGATCAGTATGTCGGGGATTTTTTTGTAGATATAAGAGCTACAATTAATAACAACACTCTATGGTTCCATCTTGTATAGTTAAAAACGTTAAGTAGTTAAGGCAGCGTACGCAAAATAAGTAACTTTTCAAAAAAATCAAGATAAAAAAGGGTTGTTGTGCATCACTTGATCTAGATAGGTATAGTATTTTACGGATTTTTAGAAGATATTTATATGATCTACAATTAATTAAAACATTTTATGGTTCTATCTTTTAGGTAGCGTACGCAAAATAAGTAACTTTTCAGGTTGATTTTTTATACCTTGTGTCCGAAAAACCCAAATATCATATGGAACCCTGTTATTTTTCAAAATAAAGCTTAGCCTATGTTACTCGTGGATAATGAAGCTTTCTAATGTAAAAAAATATTAAAATCGGTCGAGTACTTTTGAGTTTATTCGTTACATACAAAAATACAAATCTTTCCTCTTTATAATATTAGTGTAGATTATCATTTCCCCATTTTTTACTGATAATAATCGGAACAATAATCTATTGCCGGATCATAGTGAAATGCAGCTCGTTCCAAAATCACTGGAGTACTGCGTCTGCGGAATCGCTTAATTTCTTTATGTGCAGTTTTGTGTTTGAGGTGCTCGATATGGTTATATTAAAAGAACACAATTCTATATAACGACAATACGACTTTTCTCTTGATTCTTGACTTTTCTCTTGAATCTCTCTCTAGTCATCAGTGCGGTTAGCACGTGAATTGGCTTGGTGCACATTACAATGACTGCGACTACCATCGTCTTCTCCTCGGTATCATAATATCTAATTAATCATAGTAAGAAAAGTTCAACAAAAATAAATCACGTAACGTATGTTACAATTTGTAATTGTAGTTATTTGACTAATGTCAATATTCATAACTTTTTTATTTTCCCATACAAACTCATCATCATTTTCCTGTCCTTTTTTCTTAGTGGGGTCGGCACAACAGTAATTCTTTCCAACTATCCATGTTGTCAAAAGTTTTGGCTCCTTCTAATTGCCCTAATAGTTGGTGGTCTTCCAGTATCCTGACGATCCCAGTAGCCAGGTTGCTATGTTAAAAACAACACTTCTTAGAGAGTACCATTCCGGTATCGGTATTGACGGTATCGGTACAAATTGATAAATTTGTGTGAAATGTGTGTACTCGTAACTTGTTTATCCGTTTTTGAATTTCACGATGAGAATGTTGGACTGATCAGAGAGAGACGACTCACCACATCTTTTTCATCTATAGTGGATGCCATCTGAACTGATAAATCGTCGTCACCTTCTTCGTGGTAACCTTCAACAACTTAGACAAAAATGGGATTCCGTTGCTTGATAATGTTACCGCCACTGCGATGCTCTCTTGAAACCAATGCATTATTTAAAGTTTATTACAGTTTTATTATTTCAAAAATAACTTTTTCAAATATTTACATGACTATAATAATTAAAAATTGCAAACCTTCAAACATATGAAATAACACAACAAATTTTGACATTTGATTAAAACTATTAAAAGTGTAATGTCAATATCCATCCCATTGGCCGCGTTCCACTTATAGCCCACAAAGACCGCGACCGCGACCGCGGAAATTGCCGTTCCACTAATGTAAAAACACCGCGGGCGTTGTGGGCAAATGTTATAAGTGGAACGCAAAACTTGAGCGCCGTGTGCTATCAATATGGCGGCTCGGAAAATTCATCAAGTTCTGATGACATATGTCATTTTTTATTGAAAGCCCACCAAGACCTACCAATATTTTGTGGGCGAAGTGGGCGCGATGCGGTCGCGAACAGTGACGTCATCTATGACGTCGAGCGACCGCTCGCAACGACCGCGGGCTTTATGTGGAGCGCTAGTGTGGGCGTTGCGGTCGTTGTGGGCTTTATGTGGAACGCGGCCATTGTTTTGCAGTTTCCATAGTTACAGATCGTTTGTATGGGGAAATTAAATTGTATTTTTTTGTATTTTACTCGCAATTTATCCCTATTTACTCTATCCTATGTCCGTCTCCTGGCTCTAAGCTACCTCCCTACCAATTTTCAGCCAAGTCGGTCAAGCCGTTTTCATGTTATGTCGTGACAACGGAAAACGGGTTTCATTTTTATATATATAGATTTTTATTTCTTTCCCGACGTTTCGAACTCTTTACAGAGATCATTTTCATCTCTGTAAAGAGTTTGAAACGTCGGGAAATAAAAAACATAAGTAATAAATAAACGCGATATAATCCTAAAAAGTTGTTTTAATGTTATGAGTTTGATTCGCGAAAATCTGAGAAATAAATAAGCCATTATTTCTCGTCAAAAGTAAAAAAATAAAAAATGGTCATTGTGGGTTCTCCCTAAGAGATAGACATATGGCCTCGAGGACTTTTTTATAGACTTTCTGAAGGAGTTTAATAATGTAGAGCATTGTTTTGATCTATCACTTAGGGTTCAGCCAGCGTTTGCAAATCAAGTGCTAAATCTCGAAAATTAACATTTTTTCATTACATCATATATGAATTATAGATCAAAACCACCCCGTTGACACCCTCTAACTATTAAAAAAAAACCGCATCAAAATCCGTTGCGTAGTTTTAAAGTTATAAGCATATAAGGGGACAGACAGTGGAAAGTGACTTTGTTTTATACTATGTAATAATGATAGGTATAATTGTATTTCATATAGTGTTGTGATAATAATTGATAATAGCTATGAGTACTGAGTCATGTAACACTTGGATGGGGGAAAATGAAATGGACTGTGAACGAATTAGTCAACACGATCGGCTCAGTCGTTAATAGTTGATAAAAATAAATATAATTCTACCAGAACTCGATGTTTTCATCACTTGGCGAGCAATAAGCTAATTTATCTTAGCTCTTGCATATGTCAGTGTATATCATGACCTTATGCGATTGACGTCACGGGGCTTCACAGCTATACCTTCTTGGAACTGCCGTGCAAATGTAGAGAACAGGTTAATTTGAAAAAAAGAACATGTGAAATGAAGTCGGAATATGGACATCACCATACAAATGTATTATCAGAAGTAGGGAAATAAAAATATGTATTCCTTCAAGAATGGACCGACTCGACCAGTGAAATACCACTACCTCTCAGAATATAAACGTGAAGTGGCTCATGCCGCATTTCGCTTAGTGAGAAATGTATCCGGAGGCCCAACCCCTTCCCCTCTCTCCTTTGCAACTCACATCCGCCATTGTAAAGGCCGACAACACAACTGTAACTCACTATCTGAGTTCTGGTGTTTATAGGTGACGTTCTTTGCTTGAACAGAACATATTGGGGTTCGATTCCCACCCGAACACAAATATTTGTGACAAACATATGAATATTTGTGCGGCGTCTGGGTGTTTTTCTATGTATTATAAGTATGTATTTACAAAAGAAAAGTATATATGTATTAGTATCCGTTATCTAGTATCCAGAGCACAAGCATTTAGTTGCTTAGTTTGGAACTGGAGGGCGCTGTGTGATTTGTGTCCAAGATATTATTATTATTATTATTATTATTATATCAGAATAAAAACAGATGCATTTTTAATGATGAGTCAATTACCTATAAAGCAGTAACACGCATCTTAGGCCATGTAGGTAATTTGCTTTGCTTGTTTGCATACGATCAGACCATTTTCCCATGGGACTACTTTCCATTTGACACAAATTTCTCACTTGCTCCCCTCTTATTATCGCTTTCATACACGTTCGCCGGTCGTGAACACTTGACACCTGACATTTCTGTAACAAATCATTGATTTGATGGTGGTAGGTTCGCCAAGGTCGACCTTTACCAACTCGCCCTTTCATATTTCTGCTTGTTTGTTATCGTTGCAGTTAAAGAACCACTAGGAGATAGAACAATTGGTATGTAAAGGATACGTATTTTATTTCGTGACTAATGCCTAGTTATTTTATATTAATATTCTGTCATTATATGATTTCATTAATCTTCAAACCTTCTTGGAACAGTAACAAACTTACCACATATGAAAAGTATTTTATAGATTGAAGGGAAGGGATTGTAAAAACAAATAAGACTAAAAGGCTGCCCTAGAAACAAAGCGCAATCGTAAAGTATTAAGGGCACGCGACTTTCGACCTTGGCCTTTATAACAAGTAGAAGATAAACGTCGTTCGAGGTTCTGCACGATATCCAGCGTAATAACCTGGGATTATATCAGATGATAGGTGATTTCAATTGTTTCAATTTCAAGTACATGTGCACTTAAATAGGCGAAGTGGAACGGATAAACAGCTTCTAATAAATCTACTCTATACATCACATCGCTAATTTAAATCACGATAAAATCACGGTTATCACTTACGAATGAATGTTATCAACTCATAGGCTCGACTGTGGAGTACAGGTGGGCACATTCGATCCCCACACTTATAGAGATAACACAGACGTGGAATGGTTTTCCTCTTTGAAATTTCTGATGTGTTAATTTCGAGAAAAAAAAAAACAGGACTTTTTTAAGATTTAGCTACATGATGCCGCCTATGAGTATACTGAAAACGCCTGCATTTTTTATCACTGCATGCACGTCATTAATTTACTTCAGCTTAATTTTTATTGCATTTAATTACAGCAAAGGCACATAGAAATTAAGGGAAATATGTAATTTGTTAATTATTCCGACGGATATTACTAAGGAGTAACAGGCAACTTTTATTTTATAAAAAAAAAATTCTTGACCTTCAGTATTATAAATTTTTATGCACGAGTTTACTGCTTTGTTTTCAGTAGCGATATTAATATTATTGTTATTTATAATAATAATAATAACCTTTGTTTCGGGCAAGCCCATATAGTGTTAGTAACAATGATCTTATTAACTAGTGTTAGTAAAGAAAAAACATTATTTTTGGAACCTAGTGTGGAACTCCATCCAATGTTGCATCATCGGAGACTCCCATTTGTCTACAAATACTCTCAGGGTACCGTTCACAGAAATAGATCAAGATAGAACGGCCGCGATGTCATATTTCCATACATTTCGAGCGTGTCACTTTTTTGAAAAACCACGCCCTCAGCGTGACGTCATTTTCATTGTGAGCGAGGCGACTAGTTAGGAGACACACACATTAGATTATCACACACATAGGTTATTACACATCGATGTTAATATCGGCAACGTGTTAATTTTATTATTTTTATATTTTACCAACTTTATTGATTTTGTGTAACGATAATCATAGAAAGTAAAACATGATAAATACTTTAATCCGACATATTAAAACCTAAAACATATTTTTCCAACAGTATATAAAATTTAATTATAAATATTTTACTGTCCTTGAAACTATACAAATTTATTAAATATTTGCCTTTTTGTAAGGGTTGGCCTCACAGTCCTGGTTAAATAACGAAGCCGAACGTCTACATATACCTCGGTTACTGCCCGTTTGAGAAGAACGAGATTATTTTCCATCGGCGATTGGTCAAATTGGTGAAAACTTATACTGTCAAATAAACTGCTGCCAATGTAATTACGAAGCACTTTGGTTGAAATTTGTGGTGTTAGAATAAAGTAGGGACAAAGCAAGACATGAGCTGATACTCAAATTATTATTGAATTAATTTATCGATTAGTCCTAAGACTCAACGATACATGGAGTGCCCATCTCTAACATTCGAAGACCAATCACAGCGATTAACAGACACAGCGATCAAGTGGCAGGTGTATTGTGTATTTCGTTCGATTCGACGTACATTACGCGTATAATTTATACGCGCAATGTTTTTGTATACGAGCGTTGAATGCGGACAGCAATGGATATTCATCATAACGAAAAAAAATCTGGTTGCCTGTAAAGTCGGTTTTACGGGCGAAGATTTTACGTGACAACGTCTTTTTCTCGGTAGAATATTTATTGATATGAATATAATTAAATTGCACAATAGGAACAAGGAATTGAATGAAAATAAGAATTGCACAAATTACAAACACAGTTTAAATCAAGTTTTCTTATATCTGCCACTTTTTCTTAATATTTGTAATTTTAAAGAATCAATTCGAAAATCAAAACATTTATTCAGATCGAAGGTTCAAATTTTTGCTAAATAAATTTGAAATTAATGAAAATTTGTAAAATAATAATTAATTAATTAATTAATTTTAAACTAATAATTTACTTAACACTATCAACATTTATCAATAGTATGACATAACCTATAAACTCAGTTTCTCAACTTTTGTGTCAATCTAACAATTAATCAATCAATCATAGTTTACGATAATGAAATATCAGTGTACAATTATTTACCTTTATTGTTGTAGTTGTTGTAAATGACGAATCTAAGCACTCCACATTTTCACTACAGACACAGCTGACGATACTTTAACCACACGTGTGAACTTGTATTATGACGCTTTCTTGTTTTTCCAACGCCAAGAACGTTCGAGAAAGACAAAGACAGAGACACAAGCATGCGCCGATTCAATGCGCCTAATTCTCTAGTGCTGCGCGCGCGGCAGACCGATCATAGTTGAGTGGGAGAGAGACGCAAGGCATTCGGCGGGCCTCTCTCTCGTTCGGTGACTCATCGTAACGTTACCGAGCGTTACACTTTTTCATAAGTGACTCCCAGCCGCAACCTAATTTAAGACGTTGTCACGTCAAAAATATACAAATTGTGACCGTAATTATTGAACATAGTAAAAGTAAAACAATAATTTATAATCTCAAAAAAATACTTTCTACTGATTTTCTGTACTTACTGATCATACGAAATATTTCCTTTTTGACGTGACAACGTCTTAAATTAGGTTGCGGCTGGGAGTCACTTATGAAAAAGTGTAACGCTCGGTAACGTTACGATGAGTCACCGAACGAGAGAGAGGCCCGCCGAATGCCTTGCGTCTCTCTCCCACTCAACTATGATCGGTCTCAGTGCTGCCAACTCTACCAACTTTTCGGTAGATCTACCAACTTTTAGTGTCGTAGTCAAACCTACCACCTTGTACCAAAAATCTACCAACTTTTAAAGTTTTCAAAAATCCCAAATCAAACCTCCATGAAAATAATATTGAAACTAATTTTTTTTTCATTTTTCGTAATCTTTCTCTTGCTTTTTTACCCTTTGATGGATCCATCGAATTTACTCGAAAATAGAGGGCGTTACAGGTTGATGTACAGGTCATATCATGGCGGCTTAATAAAAAAAAAAAACAAAACAAACATCATGGCGGCGTTAGATACTTAGATCTTAAAACTCTTTCTACGTATCTGTGCTTACACTCTATATCTAACGCGATTCAATCAATAAATAACTGATTGTAATTTTTGAAACGTTTCAATTGAACACTATCAAAATGAGTGAAAGTGAAAGTGAAAACGAAGAAAATTCTCCTCCTCGAAAATTAAATTATTTTGAATATTAGCGGTCTGTAATTCTGTTTTATCATTAGATTTCTAATAAAAATAGTTCAAATATGTCTCATCCAATCGAAAAGTAAATTAAGGATGCCAGATTCTTATTGGAGGGTCTCTAAAAGACTTGAAAAGTATGGGTGGTAGATCTACCAACTTTTCATAGTAGGGTTTGTTGGAAACTACCAACTTGTAGAACCCTATCTCCCACCTTGACGAATTTCGAGTTGGTAACGCTGATCGGTCTGCCGCGCGCGCAGCACTAGAGAATTAGGCGCATTGAATCGGCGCATGCTTGTGTCTCTGTCTTTGTCTTTCTCGAACGTTCTTGGCGTTGGAAAAACAAGAAAGCGTCATAATACAAGTTCACACGTGTGGTTAAAGTATCGTCAGCTGTGTCTGTAGTGAAAATGTGGAGTGCTTAGATTCGTCATTTACAACAACTACAACAATAAAGGTAAATAATTGTACACTGATATTTCATTATCGTAAACTATGATTGATTGATTAATTGTTAGATTGACACAAAAGTTGAGAAACTGAGTTTATAGGTTATGTCATACTATTGATAAATGTTGATAGTGTTAAGTAAATTATTAGTTTAAAATTAATTAATTAATTAATTATTATTTTACAAATTTTCATTAATTTCAAATTTATTTAGCAAAAATTTGAACCTTCGATCTGAATAAATGTTTTGATTTTCGAATTGATTCTTTAAAATTACAAATATTAAGAAAAAGTGGCAGATATAAGAAAACTTGATTTAAACTGTGTTTGTAATTTGTGCAATTCTTATTTTCATTCAATTCCTTGTTCCTATTGTGCAATTTAATTATATTCATATCAATAAATATTCTACCGAGAAAAAGACGTTGTCACGTAAAATCTTCGCCCGTAAAACCGACTTTACAGGCAACCAGATTTTTTCATATTTGATTCACTACTTTTGTTTTTACAATTTACCACAGCATAATAAGGCATATATGTGACGTTTTATCTATTTTTTTACGTCCTGAACGCATGGCAGGAACGCTCGTTGCGTAATGAGAGCGAGTTTCGAAAAGCATGCAATATAGTGCATGGTTTTGGCACGCTTGCCACGCCTATTCGCCGTTCTATCTTGATCTATTTCTGTGGTACCGTTGTTACTGTCTCTTACACGAGCGAGGAAATAGGCACATCTTTTACGAATTATTGCCGAGAAGCCATCAATATACCGCTGAGCAAACATTCCTGACGCACTACAGCGCCACGGCAGCCCCAACAATACCCTGAGCGCATTATTGTACTGTACCCGCAGGTCGCCGTATACGCGCCGACCATAACTGGTCCACAGACTGCAAGTATAGAATGTTTGGCAGAATGCTTTAAATAATTTTATTTTAACCGGTTCTGTGCACCTCGCAAATCTGCGGGCCAGCATGTTACACCGCACAGCCAGCGACCTACGTTCCCTTTCAATGTCATTGTTGTCACTTAGATCCTCGGTGACCCAGTGACCCAGGTACTTAAAACTGGTGACCCTTAGAAGAGGTGAACCACAAAGTAGTACCTCGGGTATCCTTTTATATCCTCTGTTACCTGCTTTGAATATTAAAAGTTCACTTTTCTTAACATTGTACCTGAGCCCATGAGTCACCGCATATCCTTCACACACCAACAGCAACCTCCTCATGGCAGCGATCGATGGGCTCAGCAGCACCATGTCCTCTGGGTAACTAACGTTGTTTATACAGACACCATCAATATAGCATCATTTATGTTTAATAGTTGAAAAAGAGTATCTGGCATATGAGTCTCTTGCCCGATTCTTCTCATGATAGCCCCTACACTCGGAATCGGGCCGCACATGGCGATTGCGTCCGTATATTCTTGTTCCACGGAGGCACTTTCCTCAGTAAACAAGTATAATTTATACTTGTTGACTATTTTTAAGCGTCTGTGAAGACCTATGAAAATAAAGCTTGTTTTGACTTTGACTTTCGGTATTAAAATCCGTTCAGCGGTTTTTACGTGAAAATGTGACAATCAATCATATTTACCTACCAAATATTGCATTTGTAAAATTAGTCAGTCAAGTCCATTAAGACATACGTTTAAGAAAGAAAGAGATATTTTAAGTATAAAGGAAGTTACAAGAAGTCGTTAATTTTTGCATGACCAAATTGAACGTGTCCTTGCAGAAGATGATGTCAGGAGCCTTATAATCTGTCGAGCGTATAAGACAAGAGTTATAAATACACATACTTATCGTCACTACAACACTTTGAGGGGTAGGCAGAGATGGTACAATTCTTACAACGCCTCACTCGCTTTTTTGACTTTCATAACTCTTTCATACACGCGCGTCGTCTTTTAAGGCTCCTAACATTATATTCCTCCAGAACTCTTTCTTGATCATGGAAGGTGCATCGTGGTAGTCCTCAACTCCTACATCCAACCGCTACTGTATTGTATATGCGCTTAGTCCATCGGAGCATACCCTTTCGTACTTTTACACCGACACTCGTATCATTTTACTGTATCCTGAAACCTTGACATATCAAATTACTAATGAACATTGTATTGTCCAATTACATTCAAAGAGTAGTTGTTTGTGTGACAAATATTATAGATTTACGCGTTCTTTCAATCCAACTTCCTTCCTTACAACCTTGTTTTCGTCCAAGCACATCCTAGATTAACAGTGGTAGAGCCAAGCAATTTGCTGCATGAATGGGCCGGCTCTCAGAAGATCGACGTAACATGGCTCACGCTGATTTTAATTCTGCGAGAGAGGTACCCGGAGGCCCAGCGGGGGCGGCGCAGGTTGCTTACCATCAGGTGACACGATTGCTCGTTTGCCTTCATATCCCATAAAAAATGATGTAATACAAGAGTTATGAAAATAAAAAAGCGGTATGTAATCGTGGCTTATGGCGCGTTGTTCTCTCTGAATACACCGCCAGGTATTTAGCGTGAAGTTATGTAGATATGTATCTAGTATTTAGGTAAATACATATAAATAAAAACAATATACACCTAGTACAAGTTCTTTTATTTATTATACATAAGTACATTGAATGTCCGAATTGTATTTAAGTAATATAATTAACATCTCAACCACAAATCTTTAATTTAACATTCTTCACTTTAATATTTAAAAAAAACTTAGGTTACGTGATGACGTCATTAACGTCAAATCGTTATACAAATTATGGGCACTTCGTTGCAAATATACATTTGCAATGTGTTTAATATCTAAAATTATTGATATAACTAAAAAAATAATCATGATGATGACTATTATATAAAAAAAAAGAAACTGCTTTTATACAAAACTAATATCGAAGTATAAACTTACAAATTATATTTACAAAGAGAGTTGTTTTTTTATTTATTTAAAAAAAAAACATAATATTAATCATAGCAATATGGAACCCATCGCGCGGGTTCGCCTCTACCCATAAATATCACAATAACATTGAAATAAAAAAAACCCTTTACTCGTACTTTCATTAAAAACTTTCAGAATACATACATAATTTTAGTACTTAAATAATAATCAATTACACTATAACTTAAAAGTTTACTATTTTTTTTAACTTTACACAATTTATAAATTACTCAGTCACAGGTTATCAGAATTTATTAAAAAAAAAAACTTATTTATAAATCTAATCTATAAATTTAAAGCTTCTTTCATAAACTTACTAACAAGTTAAATAGGAATGTACTGTTATTATTAAAAACTTTATAGGTACTTTATTTAAAATTTTTCAAAGAGTTACTAAAAAAACATTGTTAGCGTTATAGTTTTTTTTTGCATTTTATTAGCAGGTACTATATGTAATTTAGCTCTGAGCATTTTATCTGATATCTTTAAAGCTTCTAAATATTAAAGGACGGTTGTTAACATTATTTTTATCTCATAATAATATTTCACAATATATCACATTAGAATTAATGGATTGAATGCATTTTCTTTCTTAGTACAAATGAAATTAAAAGTATTTATATATATATATACTTTTAAGTAATAAACAGTTTTGTATGGATAGTTGGTATAGTAATACTCCGTATTTACGCTTTAATAAATTATCGCCATATTTTTTGATAATTGCACAATAATATTTTCATCACAGCGCCATTTGTTATCAAACTGAGCGTAAAGCTTTTGCTATGGCAGTAGCAGACCGTTAAACAAATGTGTAAATACCACAATATCAAGCCTTTGAAAACACTGACTGTTTACGATTCATACAATTGAAAGAAACGTAAGTAATTGTTTAAAATAATATAACAATATTAGTACTCATCATAGTTATTGTATTTTGTAGAAAATTAATATTCTTACAAAATAAAACAACACATTGTTTAATTATATTTATATAGAAAACTGCTGTATTCTAAATAAACAATTAAATTTATTGTAAGGATCATTAGCTTTTAAATACTCATACGACCTTTGGCCTTTCACAACTAAAGATTACTATTTACAATATAAAAATAATATCCATTTACATAATATATTACGTGTAATGTATTGCTTTTATTGTTGTATACAAAAAAATAAACTTCATTATTATTTACATGGTCAATTGATTTCAAATTATAAGCGGAATATGTCTAAGAATTATTTTTTTTTTGTTGAGGGGTATGTAAACTTTTTTTTATTTCTTGGCGGTGATTTTACTCATTTGGCACTATTTGCTTGTGCACAGATTAAATAATATGAACGGGAAAATTATACCACAATTATGCAAATGGACTTGAAAACCATCGTATTCTCTGAAAAATAATTAAAATTTGACTGCTCAAATCATATACAGATGGCAGGAGGATCATACGTACACACAGTTCATAACATGACGTCATTTTATTGGATTTTTTTTTAAATATGACGTTCTCAGTTATTACGTATAGTAATTAGTAAATATTATAATGTTCTAAGTTACATGGTATTCATTTTTAATATTTATTGTTATTATTTATACAAGTCTTGTTACAATACAGATTGTAGGTATTATAAATTTTTTATAGAATGAACAAGATTAAAAGCGGCGCTTAGTTGTCGTCTCGTTTAAAAGCACTTGAAGGCATAATTAAGGAGTTTTCAGGATATTGTATTACAACATCAGTAAACCGATATAACGACTGCCTCACTGCCAATTAAAATGTGATCTGATATCTCTCTATGATATGACACGACTGTGATATATTTTAATAATATTCACTCAGCAGTTATTTTTAACGACTATATACTTTTTATAACTTCACGCATTTTTCTATCCGAAGGTGTAGGCAGCGGCTTTTAAGCCTCGACTAGGTGAATTTTACTATAGGTACCTATTGCCATGCACCGGGCACAATGTTGTCAGTCATCGATACTTATCATCCATAACTTCTCAAAAGAATTTCTAGAAATCATTGATTGATTCCGCTAATATAACAGAATTGACTTTAATTGGCATTTTAGTGTTAGAGAACTAAATTTTTATGTAGACAAGTGATAATTAATATTCTGCAAAGAAATTGAATGTGCTGTTGTAAGTTTATCTAAAAAGCAAAATGAGATTTCAACACGCCTAGCACGATAAGTAGGTTTTACTGAAAGTAATTACGGCGTCCTACAACACTACGTAATTACATAACTTCATTATGACAAAATTGTAGGCAAATTATAAAAGTGACATACTTTTTACATCTGTTGTATAAATATCTTAAAAAATAATTATCAATTCATTTGGAGTTATGAAACAATAAAAAAAGTTCAGATTGCTTTAATATTAATTACTTTAAATTTACCATATTGATTGTGAAAAAAATTGGTTGTCTGTAAAGTCGGTTTACTGGCGATAGTTGAACGTGACAACGTCATAAGAAAATACTTATGAAACGGTCTCATTTTTCAAAAGAAAATGAAAATTATATTTCAATTTAAATTAGGAATGCCTTAGAGCGAGGTAACGCCGCATTAGTTATGTTTTTTCGTGCTTGCAGCCGGCTCTATCGAATCAAAGGACGTTGTGACGTCAAAAATATTTTTTATAATATTTTCAGTAGTAGATTTTTTATTTATATGGCAATACCAGTTTTAGTACTATAATACGCGCGCGATAAGTTGAGACCAGGGGTGGTGATGGCAGTATGTCACAGACGCACTGTTGTACTGTGCATAAAAAAATATCACAACAAGCTTCCATTCCCGGCTTCCACTCTGCAATTTTTTTAACATGAATAATACTAATTTATTAAGCTATAACTGAGTCATGAATATTTTAAAGACAAAAATATTAAAATATTTTTTCGTAAACCAGTACGAGACTAAGACGTTACCTACAGTATAGTAGCCGGCAAACAACTTGAACATCGACCTTGAATGCGCAGAAACGAAAAAATAGGTCTCTTTGGAGGTGCGGTGCGGGTTGAGGGCGCGGGTCACACTGACCAACCAATCCTGTGCGTTAATTACGCACAGGATTGGTTGGTCAGTTGAACCTTGCCTCCCGTTGGTCAGTTGACCGTGCTGCAGTGTAGTGCAGTGTATGCTTGTGCACACAATGATTACGTACACATTTCGTTGAGATTTTGTCATAATATGACAAAATGATTTACAACACAACAGACATATGATATACATATTATGTATATCATAAGTCTAATTAATTATATTATTTCCATAGATCTTACTGTTGATAAGACGATAAACTTTGCCGCTACGTAAATATAATATAAAATATTATCTAAAATAACACGCGAGCATTTTTTTAAATTAATTGTTAATTTATAAAACCACCAACTAAAGTTATTAGCTAACAAAATAAAATGCCAATAATAAAAAAAATGCCGTTTTTCAATGATAGTGGTTTTGCACATAAGTGTACATGCGCAAACACCTCACGCGATGCTCAAGTTGTTTGCCGGGACCTATACAACGGGGGAGCTTGAGGGGAAGTTACAGGGGTGGAGGGCGGAAGGTTGCATTCCAGCCGTGTCTCAAGTTATCGCGCGCGAGTTCTACACAATTATTTAACACGTAAATTGATAAAAAATTGGAGCTTCATAAACCAGCCATTCATGGATCCATAGAAGGGGTGCATTTCTTCCGTCACCAGGTTCAATGGTAGTGGGACAGCTTCCCGGACCTGCGAGCGGGAGACGTTTCATACTCGTAGTAGTTGGACTGGGGCCGCATGCTGGCACCTCCCTCCCTACAGGAGCGCTGTGAGTGGAAGCCACCCGCCCCTGCCCGACGACTGGACGTTAAAAAACATAATTAAAACACTAAAACCGACATATATATACATATATTAAATACATTACCACCCCTCCTCCCTTTTGGGGGGGTATTGACATCAATACCCCCCATTTGTACATACAAATATACAATCGTTAACACTAAAGCACATAATTATATTTACATTGAACTGCGTGAAAATAATCGTCGTATAAATTTTGTTAAGACAGTTTCAAAAATACTTTTTACCCATACAGAATTATTTTTGTATAATGTCATGTTAGGGGCGTTTGAATATAGTACCAATAGTGAAATACAGTGCCATGGAATACTTCTGCAACAAGCAGGCTTAAGTATAGAGGCAGGCTTTAGAATGGTATACAGGAATGACATCTTCTTTTTACCTTGTCCTTTCTGTCTTAACTTTTCCTTCCATACTAAATTCTATTTTGTATATAGAACTAGTGGAACTTATTCAATATTTTTTGTATCAGATCAAAAGCCAATATTATTCTTTTTTATAAAAATATTTTAATAACACATTGCAACAAGCATTTATATACGCTATTTGCAAATATTTCACACGTGTATTAAATAAGAATATGCTGCAGATAAACCAAGCTATATACAGAATACAAGCCATTTGGATTAAGCTTTAATAAATATAATATGTAACACGACTACAAATTACTTACTAATTACTATTACAACAAATTCTGTGCACTAATATTTTGAAGCTAAACCACAAAATACGCAATTTTGAAAACATTAATTTATGACTTGGTGCACTTTTGGAGTTGTGGAGTAATATGTTGTGAAATTATTGAGGTTAAATATTTGAAAATTCCGAGAGAAGCGTTTCCAATGAACACATGGAGAGAAGTTGTTAATTTTTATATGCCTGAAGATTTAGTGCATGAACATGACGAATTAATATTTTCTAGTTCCAAATAGCAGTAATAAGGGATAAAAGGGTATAAATGAATCGTCGTTATAGTAAAATTGTGATTTTCTTAAATTTTTATCTGCCTATTTCTGACAGATTTTCAGCAAAATGGTTACAAAAACATTGTCGTAACTATAAGCTATATAATAATATAGCTCAAATCTTAGCCATAATGACAAAATATGTGTATACACTCTAATAATTTATTTTAAGATTCCACTAGAAGTTCCAAGTTCGACAAGTATGTGTAATTTCATTATATCTAACGTATTCGCTACTACTAGTTGTGAATGTGCATAATATATTCATTCTAATGCAATAATTGTGCGTGTACTCCACTGGGAGCGTACAACTTTGAACCTTCTATTAGGCATACTAAATAATAATAATCTTACGAAACACATGCATCTTACCAACCGGCCATTCACATTTGGGTGAGGATAAAAAAACAAAATTAATTCAAATTAATTTTATTCAACTATTCACATATATTCAATATTTTATAAATCGTTCAAAATATCATGGAAAAGCACCAAATTGTGTTTCATATTTTGAACGTGTACAAATAATCCAGTGTATTCATTTTTCAACTCAATCATTTATAAATTTTAATAAATTAATGGAACTATTTACTATAAACAGAATTTAGTTCAATCAAATTTCAATGTAATTTTATTAACCTATAAACTATTATATATTTAAGACTACAGACGTTCTATTTATTTAATTTTCAATGGCTATAAAATAAGTATCAAGTTATTAATATTACGCGGCGTTCACCTACTTTCATGTATTATATAAATCGAATTCTAAAAAGTTATTAATATTTTTATCAAAAGCTGTTCGACTTTCATATACAGCTGTTGGATTTGTGTATACATCATGTTCAACTTTCATCAACAGCTGTTCGATTTGTGTATACAGCATGTTCACAAAATACGTTCGCATACATTGTCGAACGTTGTGTGAATAAGATCAAGTGTAAATGGTGTGGTGTGCACACCGCGCTACGATATTCACCTCTCCTCCTCGACCTTGGTCCTCTGCACGTGCACCTGCCGCCTCATCTGGCCTATCTGCACTTCGCTCAGCTTTTCGCGCCGCGCGCTGCAACACACAATATTAATTTATTCATGACCATATTATTGCAAAGATGATTATAATTAATTCGCCTCGCGTAATTGCATTAAGTGCAGTATACGTTATAAGGTCACATACATATATAACTTCACGCCAAATCCCTTTCGGGGTAGGCAGAGAGAACAGAGCGCCATAAGGCACGATTCTTACACGCCTCACTCGCTTCGTTGACTTTCATAACTCCTTTCATGCACGCGCGTCGGTTTTTGAAGCTCCTAACATCACCTTCCTCCGGAACACGTACTATTTGGTCTAGGAATGTGTGTCTTGACCGTCCTCGACTCCTACAACCATCCGTTTTTGCATTGTATATCTGCTTAGTCAGTCTTGCATCATCCATTCTTTCTATATGTCTGAACCATCGGAGCATGCCCTTTCTCACTTTTACACCGACACTCTCTTTCAAACCAACTTCCTTCCTTACAACCTTGTTTTCTACGCGGTCAGCGAGAGTCACTCCGCAGATTTTGCGAAGTGCCCTCATTTCTACCGCGTTTATTCTACTTTCATGCACACTCTGCCATACCCAGCTCTCGCTTCCATAAGTTAGCGTTGGAATCAGGACTGCATTGTGGATTGCTAGCTGGGCTTTTCTGCTAATGTATTTTGCGCCCAGGAATCTGCCCAACGCTCCATTTACGCTATTTCCTATCGCCACTCGTCTTTCTACATCCGCGGTGTACCTTCCGTCCCTGCTAAAAGCGCATCCAAGATATGCAATTTCATTCACCTGTTCCAGCACATCATCAACCGTTATCCTTGCATCCATTCTGGATTCCTTTCTTTCAAACACCATAACTTTCTTTTTCGACGCATTCAACTGCAAGCCTTTAATCATGCAATCATCTTTCATATTAGTGACTAGTGTTTGCAGGTCCGACGGCGATTCGGCTAGAAGCACGGCGTCATCTGCGTAAAGCAGGCAGCTCACAACTAGGTCACCCATTCGCGCTCCGTAAATGGGGCACTGTCACCTACAGGTTGACTCAGATACTCACCGGGCACGGGTGCTTCGGTGAGTATCTGAGTCGAATAAAACGTGAAGAGACGGCGAGATGCCACCATTGCGCATCCGACCTGGACTCGGCCCAGCACACGCTGGAGGTCTGCTCGGCCTGGGCGGCCGAGCGCCGAGTCCTGGTCGACGGGATCGGGCGAGACTTGTCCCCGCCGGCGTTGGTCGCGGCAATGCTGGCGGGCGAGGAGGAGTGGAGGGCTGTGGTCTCCTTCTGCGAAGCAGTCATGCTCCAGAAGGAGGCCGCCGAGCGGGGTCGGGAGAGAGCCGATCCCGCTCGAAGGCGGCGGCGGCGAGCTCAGTGATCGCCGCCGCCGACGGGCCGCGAGGGCGCACACCCCGCGGGTGCGCCCGGGTCGCGGCCCGGGAAGGATGACCCCCCGGCGCGGCCGGGGAGGGTTGTCGCGAGGGGCGCCTCCGACCGCGCGCTGTAAAGAGGCGCGCGGCCGGCGGCGCCCCGCCCGGGGGAGCCTCGCCAGGCTCCCCGAGGATGAGCACCCCCTCGTGACAGAGGGGGGGCGACGGCGGGGTGGACCAGAGGGGTTTAACCGAATCCTGGACCACCCCAACGCCGGAGGAAGGCCGCCGCGAGGTTTTAATAGGTAACCCTAGGATCGGATTTCAGTTTACTGTTTTGGGAGTCCCACACTACCCCCTGCCGTCCCCAGGCGAGGGGTGTGCATAAAGCATTTCCTCGCGTAAAAAAAAAAAAAAAAAAATTCACCCATTCGCATCCCTACATCCATCGATCTTACTCTCTGGAGAAAACTGTCCAGGTACAGGATGAACAGTCGAGCGGACAGCACGCAACCCTGTCTGACGCCGATATTGACGTCAAACCAGGGGGACAAGCCGCCGTCAACACGCACACACGCTGTGCAGCCCTCGTAAGTGGACTGCACAGCGCGCAGCAGTGCTCCGCTCACCCCGTAGCCCGGGAGTATATCCCACAGATCCTTTCGTAACACTCTGTCAAACGCTTTTTCCAGATCCACAAAACCGCAGAAAACCTTCCGGTTAACAGCCAGTTGTTTCTCCACGATGTTGCGGAGAGAAAAAATCTGATCCATGCACCCTCGTCCGCTTCTAAAACCACCCTGAGCCTCCCACAACACTCCATCAGATATCACCCTCATTCTCCTTACAACAATTTTCCCATACACTTTCGCTGCCAAGTTGATCAAATTGATGGCCCTGTAACTGGCACACTGCATACGTGATCCCTTAAAAGGTCGATAATTATATTCCAAACTAGTTGTTGCACGTAACTTCATTCGCATGTTATTTATTATATTTTTTCTTATTGTACCCTACGCTAATTTTTTGGGAACATCTGATTTTAGTGCCATCTGGGACCTGCTGAGTGAAACCAGGAAACAAACGGAAGTCTGCACCGAGTGGACAATTACATATAAGAAATTTTCAAAAACAATAACACTATAATAGTTAAATACTGTGTATTGTGATGTAAATAAATAATACTTACTTTAAGTTCTGTTGTATCTCTTCATAGTTGACGTAGTGTCCTGTGGCGCCCCACGTGCTGTCCATTGGTGGCTGTAATAAGCATTGTTTCGTTAAGAAGACAGCCATTATTTTCTAAAGTTTCTCGTCGTTTGTTAGTATTGGACATATTCTTACATTCTGCAGCTGGTGGGGAGGAGCCCTATATGGGGGCGCGCGGCGGTCCGCCCTGTGTGAGCGCTCGCCCCCGCTGCCGCTGCTGCCCTGTCGAGAGTGCGCGCCTGACTCGCTTCTGACACAAAACAACAATCACAAATCAAATATCGCCTTTAAAGAATACTTAAAATATTCAGAATTTGTTTCGATCACCTGGAGCCGAAGCAACAAGCTCTCGAAACCAGAAATCTCGAGATCGAATCCTGGCCAGCACCAACGACTGTTCGGAAATTGTGTGTTATGAAAATGCAAATAATCACCTCTTCTGTTGTGTTGAACTATTATCTTCATTCTTCTCCCCCCTCTCTTCTATCCTGTTGTGTCTTTCCAGCGCTTCCCTTGATAATGACTTCTCCGAACACCTTCCCGGTTGTGATCTCCCATATATTTCCGTTTCTGTTTTCTTGTGTGGTTTACCTATTCTGTAAAATTATCATATTTATATGAAACTCACAACTCCTTCTGTACTATTTAGAAATTTTCAGTAAAAATTAAAGTTCTTTGAAGGCCAGGGCGTAATAATATTTATGTCGTTTAAATTTAATAGAGATATAGATTATTATGCCTTGGTATGACAAAGTATGGCGGGTGGAGTATGGTGTCCAATATGGTGGGGGTAAAACATTACCGTAATTGATTACCATCAGGAGGATCAGGGCATATTGTGCCACATAGTTCATTCAATACAGTTGAAAAAGTTAAGGCTTTAAATTAAACATACAAATTAATAATAAATAAACTCACCTAAACATTGTAGACAAGGACTTAAGTATAGAGGGTTTTTTGGTTGACAATGAGGACTGCTGCGGCGAACCCCTTATAATGTCCGGCCCATTGTTGTCGTCCGTCAACCAATGCTTCAGAGCTGTAACAATACACCATTGTTAATTCATTGTTATTATTTGGTATTACCACCATACCGGTGAAACATTTGGGGTTTTGTATATAGTATAGTGGATATACCGGATAGGAAAGGATGGGGAAGGGGGGTCGGCCTCCGGGGACCTCTATCACTGAACGAAACGCGGCATGAGCCACTTTACGTCGCTCTTCTAAGAGGTCGTGTCACCGGTCGAGCCGGCCCAATCATTCATCGGACTGCTTGGCTCTAACACTGTTTGAAAAATATAAATACTGCTTGTAAACAACAATAAGCCTTATCTAGTCACCGTGAAGTATACAAGTATAGTGTACTCACGTGGATGCGCCCGCGCGTATATCGGTTCGTTGCGCGGATTTCTTTGGTTCTCCTGTATGGCTGTCTGTAGCGACTCCAGACTTGATGACTTGCGCATTCCCAAAGAGGGGCCCACTTGCATCGCTAAAATGTTATTGTTTGTTAGTAACATATTATATGTTAAACATGCTCTTAATATTTATAGGGAGCTCAATTTCATCGACATTCATATTATTTTAATGATGTTAACATGTATTTTGTTATGTATTAGAAATTACAAACATGGTGATATTTTAATGAATGACAATTTTAAAGATAAATTAAATAAATGATGGTAAATGAAAAAAAAAATCAAAATATATTAATAATACAGGCACTGCTGGCTAGCAACATAGCTTGAATAATTTGAAGGAATTTTGCCCTGTTGAGTTTGTCATAAGTAAACATTTATAAAAAAGCTAGTTTTTAAAATTAATAAATAAGTGTATAGGTGTGTACCATTGACAGCCTTAATTTCCTTGATCTTTTTGTATGTGCCGGTGGTCTTGGCGTCTAGTGCCGCGTGTCGCTTCTCGGACATGGAGCGGCGCCCCACAGCGTCCCGCGAGAATCCGGCGCCGCCGCTTTCGCTGCCAGACTCGCCGCCGCCCGCGCCACTGATGCTGCCCCTGATGTTAAGCGTTTTTAATCATTACATAATGTACTATCTGGATTCTGATAACATTTTAAACCACTCTGTATTTAGCTAAACTATATTGTTTATTAATTTATTGAAGTGAAACTTCATATGCGACATGCAATCCTTTAACGCATTTAACGCCCCCTCGCGACTTATATATTATACTTATAATAATAAATATAATATAATAGTAATACAGTAAACTACTACATAAAACAGTCAATATAATAACTAACTCAAAAAATTTCTTAAGCGCGATTCTTAGAGTTATCTATTAGAGGTACCACCCTTTCCAATAGCAGTGTTATAGATAGATTTTATTATTTTTTACCACTTATAATGCATAAAAAAATACCAAGGACCTAGGTAAATATTTATATTTGGGTGATCGAACCCGCTAATCTCGATTTCATAGTCGGTAGTTTCACACGTGCACCACGAGGCAGATGTGCTTTTTTCACTTCTTTAGCGCGGATAGACTCCACGCACGAGTTTTATCTTATTATATTTCAACAAAATAAAATCAGTGTTAAATCAAAACATTTAAACGTTTTAGAAGTGCTATTATGGTGCTACCGTTAGTACCGTAAGTTGGTGCTCAAGATGTATTAAGGTACAATAGCAGGTGGTCACCTGGCAGTGCCGTAGTCCTCCTCGATGATGACGTGGTGGTGCGCGGGCGGGGAGCGCGCCAGGTGCACGTGGCCCGGCTGGTGGCGCGGCGGCGCTTCACTCTGCGTGGCCATATAGTAGCTCTCGTTGCGCAGCCCGGTCAGCCGGTCTATCACAGGGTTCCACCCGTCCAGGCGGCTCCATTCGAAGCTGTCCCTCTTGCTGTCATGCGGTATCGTATCTTTGTCTCTCTCTAAATAACCTTTGCTATCGTCCGATTGGTTTGAAACCCAACTGGTATTATTATTATTATTTATTGTGACTATCGATGCGTGTTTCTTAGATTTGCCGTCGTGTGAATCGAATCCGTCTTTATCGTGTTTGGAATCGATTGATCTGTTCTCTTTGTCGTTTCCGTTGTATATGACGGTGTTGTAGGTGCAGTTGGTGTTGGAGCCGGTGGTGTCGTTCCCGTTGGGCGGCGTGTCGTCCTTCCACCGCGCCAGGCTGTCCATGCTGTGGCTGCGGCGCGCCACCGTGAGCTGGATGGAGCCGGAGCGCGCGGGCGGCGCGTGCAGCAGGGCGCGGCGCAGGGACTCCATGGCGGCGGCGTTGCTCTGGCCCACGAGCGACACTCCGTTGACGCTCAACAGCTGATCGTTCGTGTGTAACCTTGAACATTACATATTGATTTAATATATGACAAACACAAAAAAAAACATTTTTAATTAACAGTGTTCTCAATACATTAAAATCTATAAAATTTTAATGTATTTATTTAATAGTACTGTCCGACCCACCTGCCATCTCTTGACGCGGCACCTCCATGCAGCACTGATTTAATAAATATCCCCAGGTCCTGAGGGTCGGGGCCAACGGTAACCTTGCCTTTCACGCTGATCCCCAGACCAGCCTTTTCGCTGTCGTGAACTGGCACGTCCAGACGTAGTATCAACCTATTTCTAAGACCTAAAAACTGAAACAATAATCATAATTAACTTTTAATTTAGTAAACATTTAATTTTGTCCTAGCAATTGGCCAAGATTTAAGTCTAAACATAGTACTAATTTCTTCTGCATATTTATATATATTTGATTCTTTTTGCAACATATGCATCATTCATTAAATATAATTACCGAATGTGTGGAATTGTTCAATGCTTCTAGTGAATTGTCGTTGCTGTGTTCCTTGTTGATGAGGTTATCCTTAGAGGAACTCTTTGGTATTCTCCCGCGGCGCGAGCTGTTGGCGCCGTGCTGGTTGATGGCGTTCACCATGCTCGACACGCGACCGTTCTCCTGACTCCTGGGCTCTGCCGCGGTCACTATCGGAGGCGCCCCTATCGCTTTCTCTACGAACTTCGTTGGACTCTGTTGAGGCTCTACCCTCTGGAATAATATAATTAATTAATTTACTAAGTATTTAATTTAATTGCATACAAATCCCTACAATTAACAAGCGACGGTGACAACAAAGCAGTTTAATAAAACTACATCAGTTCTTTATTATTTTTACCTGAGTCCTGTTGGGTCCAGGTCTCTCCACGACAATCTCCACGGTGGAGTCAGTGGGGGTGTTCCTCAGCAGAGTGACGACCTGCTGTTGCGTGAGGCCCGACACGGACACGTTGTTCACGGAGACGAGCCGGTCGCCCGCGCGTAGTCTACCGTCAGACACCGCCGCACCCTGCAATTTTAATTGTTTTTATCCATTCAACTATGTGTTTCATGAAATTGTATGATTTTTTCACAGTTTAAATAGTTCCAATTTGAACTCCTCGTAGACAATCAATGACTTTCGGGAAAAAAATTTAAGTTTTTAAGTATACTATCAATATAATTAATTCAAAGACAAAATGAATTGATGAATACTGATGATTCATACCTTGGGCAGTATATTCTTGATATATATAGGCTGGTGTCCGCCGGTGGGGTTGTCCCTGGTGGTGATGGTGAAGCCGAGCCCCTTGTCCCCCTTGACGAGCGCCACACACACGCGGTGCGCGCTGGGGGGCGGCGCGTCCCCCACGCCCACCTCGCTCACGGATATGGCGCGCTCACTGCTGCCCACTGACACCAGAAAGTAAAACTTATTCATAGCCAACTTCATAACAGTCACAACTTATAAATGTTACTCCTGCTCATTCTTCTCCCGACAACGTGGGTTTTAGATATTTGTAAAATAACAGGTTTAATAAAATTTATTTTTATTTTCGTAATTTCTGACAGCCCACATAATATGAATCTTATCCAATTTATTTAATTCCTTAAGTGAAGCCATCACTTAAGTAATTAAATAAAGGCATAAGATATACCGCGTTTTTTACGCTGACAAAAGTATCCAAAGGCCCATCTTCCTTTCCTCTTTCCCTCCCTATGACACTCCCGAGTCCACTCGCTATCCGAAACTCGCATGAAAATTAAACATTTCTCTTTGGTTCGGTCGGTTGCCTCGAAATTTACGTATGAAAAATTAATAAGTCATTTTGACGAATTATCGTAAGTCAATTTTGTGTTTACTCACCCTCAGGTAAGAGATCAAGTGGACGTTCTTGTACAGGATGCACGCTTGCGACGTTATTAACACCGGACACCCATCTTAACATGTCTTCTACTCTGTAAATATAAAAAAAACTATTAGTATTTTATCAACCCTCAAAAGGATTATTATTATAAGAAACTAAACTAAATTAATGTGTAATATAGTCTAAAACTTTAATACTGAAGAGTTTGTTTATATATCAGTAGCCTACCTGGCAAATTTTATTTCGCCTCAGAACAATAAATATTCATTTATGTAAAATAAAAGTATCCTAAGTTACTCCTTATTGCATCAGCTACTTGCCAATACAAGTCCCGTCAAAATCATTGCTCGGCGTCATTTAAAAGGTTAGTCGGAAGTAGTCGGAACAAACAGACAGATAGTTTAAAAAAATGTTATTTTGGCGTTTTTCATATGCATGTAGTAAAAAGCGGTTATTTATATGTATGGATAACGAACCTATGATTCTGATGATCATTGACTGCTGTGTCCATGCCGAGAGGCTCTCTCCGCGCGTCCCTCGGTAGACTCTTGCTGCCGTAACTTTGTACTTTCTCCGCTGCATCTAACCATACACCACTCCTGATGATAAAATATATTAAGATTAATTTAAAACACACTCGTTCTAGAAGCATTCTAGAATTTTAAAAGTGATAGATTTCGTAGTAATGTAGTTTGAAATAACATGACACGGATTTTTCTACCCGAAGGTGTATGTAACGGCAGCTAAGCCTCGTCTCACCGTAATGTTTATGTCCCAAATGAAATAGGTGGCGAACCATACCATACTGGGCAAAGTTTTCAGTCATCGATATTTATCACACATAAGTTCCGAAAATAATATCGAAAAGTCATTGGTGTGAGCTAGGATTCGAACCTGCGACTTCTTGTTTCAGAAGCCGGGTGCTCGACTACTGGACCACCGAGACCAAATAACATGACCTCTCAGAAAATAGACGTAAAGTGATTGATGTCGTATTTTGTTTGATGAGTGAGGTATCCGTAGGCTTTGATACTACCTTTGATGTTAGTTAATTAGCGCTAATTGCTTAACTCCGGGTGACTCGTTTGCAGCCTCTGACAAAAAAAAAAGAATATGTTTTACGAATGTATGTTTTACCCAGGTCCAGAGAACTGCATAGACAGTCTGTTAGATTGCCTCTGGAAGTGCTGTCCAGGATGAGCTTGTCTGTCTGGTGTGGGGTCAGGCTGTATTCCATCCAAAGGATGTACCTTCTGAGTCAACCGATTGTTATCTTCACGGCACACAACCGCGGCTGACCACCGCTTAGTTTGTTCCGACACCTGAAAACAAGGATAAGAAATTATTTACTTCATCACATTTATTTACTTATTTAAATGGTGTGTATATCTGGTTTGTATTAAATTTATTTATATGTATTATATAATATCGTTATTTGCATATAAATTGTAAAATAATTATAATTGCGAATTATCAGTGCGTTGTAACTTTGAAATATGCGGTGTTTATGCACATATTTTATGCTAAAATATAAAAGTGAATTTTACAAAAATACATATTTTATTGGTCATCTTAGTTTTATTAGTAAAACTAAGATGACCGGAGTTAGCTCCGATAATCACTGTCCTGCGGCACAATAATTTTGCTTTGTGATTTGTCTGGCAATATCAAACTTTCACAATTTATGTCAACATTTAAAAAATAATTAGAACTCTGAATTTACATATGTATTTCTGTTTATCAATAATGAGGTGGAATTAAGAGAGAAAATATAATTTCATTACTTTATAAATGATTGCTTACACCTCGACAACGGCAATTAAATCTTGACACGGCGAATATTTTTATCCCAATATATTAATTTTTTTTTTATAAGTGGTTAATAAGGTATGAAAATATTTATCACCCCCTAAAAAGATTTCCGCTATACCACCGACCGCATCTAAAGGAAATACATTTAAATACCTGTCTCTGAGGAGGCAGCGTGTCTTGGTGTAAGGTGGGTTCACTGCCTCTCCTCACTTGGAGTCCGTTCGCGCCGTCTTCCAAGTCAGCCTCACCCACTTCCACGCAAGAGTCGGTGTCCGGTACTCGCATACTGCCCCCAACACCGCCACCACCCTGGGAACGTAGAAAAAACACGTATTATTTAACTTACTTTAAAGTCGTCTATAATATTAGAAATACATTGTAACATCAAAGATATATTTAAATTACTTAGAGAAAAATTAAAACGGCCATTTATTTTCGGTTGGAATTTTATGTTGTATCTTCACCCCTTTTCTACCCGAAGTCCTAGGCAACGGCTGCTAAGCATCGACTCTCCGAAATTTTATGTCTCAAATGGAATAGGCCGTGCCATATACCCGTCACGATATTGTCAGTCATCGATTTTATTTCTCAATCGACAATTGAGATCAATGAGCGATAAAAAATCTTCCAAAAGCTTCTAAAATTCTACATGTCAACGTCTAAGAAGTAATAAATATTTAATGTTTGAAAATATCTAATACGGTACACCCAATTTTGTATAACAATCCACAAATATCATCTGCAGATTCTTCGTTTTCTGTGGTCGGCAGCGATGGCAACCAACCGAGGAATATTGAGTTTTACAAGTATTAACACCAATACAAGTAGCGTGACTGAAAGAACTTGAAAGGATTCTGCTGCATTACGTAAATAAGTATAGATAGATGAGCAAGGGAAAAAAACTAAGAAATTGTAACGGTTATCATAAAAATCTTAACAAATTTCAAAACAAAAATGACATTGATAAAAGAGTCGAAGCTTGTTCGGTAAAATTAAATCAGTAATATATGTAACATGGAATTCTATAATGGTGCTGAATAAGGCTCTGTGTTATTATCCAATTATCCAGCTAACGCCTAAGAGTAATCGGTCAAGGACTTTCTTGAAGCGAACATAAGACTATTGTGTGATGGAATTTAAATATTCAAATGCTATGGAATATAAGTGTGCAAATTATGAATGGCTCAGAGACAACGGTTAGTGAAAAATCTGGCATACAATTGATGACACATACTAACAAATACACAAATACGACACTTTACTACAGTAGTCGGAATTTTCTTTAACAGTCAATCTGACACCCTGTTCTTTCTAGATACCGCAAGGCACCGCAGGGTTAGCGTGAAGTTATGCGACTGTTGTTCTTTACCACTTTACACACTCGCATTATTCAATTTCAATTCAACAAAATATAAAAACACTTGTGTTTCATTCATACATTTTCCTACCTACTTTTAGCTAAGTGGTGAATAGGTAATAAGAATATATTTTACCTTCTCAATACTCCCCGTACATAAACATTGAGAACAATATTGGCCCATATCTAGGTTTAAATTAAATAACAACATATCACAACACTGACATAACATTAAATGATCTAATTTAAACCGATCATGTATGAAACATAAAATTACATGTTCAGACATGATTTCAGAAATGGCGGTTTTAGTTGCCGCCATTTCAGAGTTTTTTTACATATTAGGCAAAGGGATCACAATCATTCAGCCTAATGACAAAAGGTGTGTTGATCAAATATAAAATTTAAGATGATTTTTTAACTTAGTTTGGAAAAAATATTAATACAGGTAAATAAATTACTGTTAAACAAGCGAGTTTAACATAATATGTATTTGTTTCTTTAGTTTTCGCAGATAACATTCAATTTTTTTTCGTATTCTATCCAGATTTTAGTGTTTATTTCTTAGATTTTCGCAAATCACATGTATGACATATAAACAACTTTTTATGGATTATATCGCGTTTATTTGGAACTTATTATCTTCTAGCTGACCCGGCGAACTTTGTTCCGCATCAAAAGTTAAAAATGAGTAAATTTTAGATATAATGAGGTACAATTTCTGCTATTTATCGGCTTTAACTGCTGACCCGCTATGTTAATACTGCAATATCTTCGAAAATATTCGTTTAAAATGCATACTGTAACAGGCCAGGAATATCTATATTACATGCACAATCAATTTAAGACACTTAATTGGATGAAAATTAATGCTGTAATGTTTAAAATCGCTTCGTAAATAAGGCATTATTTCCCGTAAAAAGTAAAAAAAATTAAAATGGTCATGGTGGGTTATCGCTAAGAGATAGACATATGCGCTCGGGGATTTTTTTGTAAACCTTCTGAAGGTGTTCAAAAATGTAGAACATTGTTTTGATCTTTCACTTAGGGTTCAGCCAGCGTTTGCAATTAAAGTGCTAAATCTCGAAAATTATCATTTTTTCTTTACATCATATATGAATTATAGATCAAAACCACCCCGTTGACACCCTCTAACTATTAAAAATCCGCATCAAAATCTGTTGCGTAGTTTTAAAGATATAAGGGGACAGACAGCGGAAAGTGACTTTGTTACGTTACTAATACTTTAAGTAACTGTTTCTTTAATTACGAACTATCATTTACTTCTAGGCATTGATAACGCTTTAGGACAAACACGCAGTAGACCTGCATGTTATTAAAATAATACCGTGCCTTGTGAACTCATTGCTTACGTTAAATCAGGCTGAAAATACGCCCGTTTAAAATAATATTTTGTGGCTTATTTAGAAGATTCACCAAGGTAACAACTACAGGGAGATATACCACTGTTCACCATAATCAAATACAGAAATACAGCACTATAAAGAAGTGGAATTATTTTCCTATGATAAAATCTGCGAAAGCGGGGCATTCCTAAAAAGTTCTTCGACAACTAGCTGTTGAATATAACTTTATCAAATTTCCGGTATCAGAAATTTTTAATGATTACTAGGTCAATTACTCATTGTTTACAAGGTCTTAACTTTACTCACTCGAAACATGTCAGGCGAGGCAGTGCCCGCAGAAGAGCCACTGGCGCCATCTGCCTGTGCAGCGCGCGGCTGTGGAGCTTGACTCGTATATTCCGCAGTAAGAGTCTCCCGATCATCTGCCACATCTCGTACCAGGTCATCCGGATCCAAAATACCACCGGAGCTGGCGCGTAAAGCCCGTACTCCAACCCATGTCTCTGGTCCCTGAAAAAAAGTAAACGTACTATAAGCATAAAATTATTAAAAAATGCGCCCTAAATATTACTGCGTGGTCTGGCGTAAGGAGTTGCCTTGGGTTAATTAGGGTAGTATTCTGGACGTATTTGTTTATGCCTATTTCAGCAAATATCTCTCTGTATATCATACCTCTTTTCGAATAATATTTGGTATTGGGTATATCATTACATAGTATGAAACAAAGTCACTTTCCGCTGTCTGTCCCCTTATATGCGTATATCTTTAAAACTACGCATCGGATTTTGATGCGTTTTTTTTTTAATAGTTAGAGGGTGTCAACGGGGTGGTTTTGATCTATAATTGATATATAATGTTGCGAAGAAAAATTATAATTTTTGAGATTTAGATCTTTAATTGCAAACGCTGGCTGAACCCTAAGTGATAGATCAAAACAATGTTCTACATTATTTAATACCTTTTGAAGGTCTGCGAGGGCATATGTCTATCTTTTTGGGATAACCCACAATGACCATTTTCATTTTTTTGCTTTTTACGAGAAATAATGGCTTATTTACGAAGCTATTTTAAACATTACAGCATTAATTTTCATCCAATTAAGTGTCTTAAATAGATTGTGCATGTAATATAGATGATCCTGGCCCTTTACAGCATGCAATTCAAACGAATATTTTCGAAAAGATTGCAGTATTAACATAGTGTGACAGCGGTAAAAGACGATAAATATCAAAAATTGAACCTCATGATATCCAAAATTAATTTTGATGCGGAACAAAGTTCGCCGGGTCAGCCAGTTTTGTATAATAGTAAGTATTTTTGCCAAAATGTTTAGATAGTTTAGAAGGGTGGGTCAAGCAAATAAATGTATAAAAAATCACATCACACAGAGATCATGTTGAAACTGTAGTAAGTGGATAATACTTGCAGATACAACATTATTTTATACAAAACGTATCAGTATCGGGTTTGTTTGGAATATAGATGTGTAATGTGCGAAAACGCACAGTTCCTTTAGCGAAATTCTATATGTTTTTCTAACATACCAACATCTATGAGTAAAATATAATAGACAGGAACCTCAAAGGTTCCCACGCGACAAATTGCGTAGACTGCATTGAAAATGTTGAATACCCACTGGGAATCGTGAACGTTCAATGTTTTGTTCGGTTCCTAGTCGATCTTCATTCAAACCGTCATCGTTTTATCTTACCAAAAGGAAAAGGTTTTATATGCCGACGTTTATTTCATTGTGCGAAATTTGCAAAGGACTTTTTGATTTTGAACAAACGACAATATTATTATCTCCAAATAAAGAGTAGGTACTCTCAAAGAAAACGATCCAAATACAATACACCAATAATATAGACAGTATTGTACTAGGTATTGGTCTGATTTTATGAAAACATAGATTCTCAATTAAATTAATAAGTGAGGTAATTAAATGTTATGATGTTAATTCCGGTGCAATGTAATTATGCAACTCATACCCACGACACAGTTTTCCTTTCCTGTTGTCTCGATATGGCCTGTCTCGCCAGTTTTTTCAACCTCGGCGGAGGTACTGGCCCCATGGCCGTCCCAATATCCATCACAGTTCCGACATATTTCATCCGATACACACAATAATTGTCACCTCATTGTTTTTTTATGATTCTATATTACCACATCGATTTCACTAACTTCTTGTATTGAAGTTGTGATTCGAATACATTTTATAACACTATAAAATATTAATTTATTAAAAGGTTTTACGGAAAAAAACAACTGGAGCGTTGTGGTGGCGAGTAATGTTTAGTGTTTGGGAGCTGTGAGCTAGAGCCGCAACCTGGGCAGGTCAGTGGCGCGAATTAAGCCTTGGCCTTCGCGCACCACTGACCAAACACAAGCTGGTATTCACGTGCCTTGCACCAGATGCTTGGTGCTACACCCATTATTGAGATGTACACATACATTTTGCCAACAAATATATCGACTAGAATTTAGTGTCACATTATGTTCTACACAAATTTGTATATTGCTTTTAGCTGGCCTAATATGTTCTAAGAGCATGAAATATCTGCTATATTTTATATTCAAAGAATGTTTTGAACACCAACTAGCCAGCAGCGAGTGGCGCTCGCTCACGCGATCATTTTACCTTCGGGGAACACTTGTTCGGACATTACATAAAAACTATAGTTGTCACCACTTAACTGCATGACAACACGCATGCATTGAAATTATGCTATGCATTTCTTATGTGTATGGCGTTAAAGAAATCTTCCATACGTCTCCAGGGTATCATTATGTTACCAACTGTAATATCCACTAATAATCATTCATGAAGTATTATCTAAGTTGACAGATTTGGCGATGCCCTAAGGTGGCGATAAGCCAACGGAAATGCGAACATATTATATGGTCTGCAACACTATTGTGGTCGGAATGTCAAATGAAGCTCATGACGTAAATATTATAATTTTGTAGTCTCGTAAAATTAATTAAAACGTAACAATTTTGAAAAAAGTAAATGGTATAAATGGACCCACGACGCATGGAGTCATTATCATTAATCAAGTGGGCTTGTGCAAGACTTTATCTGATCTTTCTAAGTAAGGTTTAGTAACACTATCAAACAAAATATATTGAACAACATTTATTTTATAACACAACATAGCTTCACGCCTTTTACTACCCTAATGTGAAGGCAGTGGCTGTTAAGCCTTGACTCGAAATTATGTTTAGTTAGGTTATGTTAGTTGACGAACCTATTGCTATACTGGGCACAAAGTTTTTAGACATCGATATATATCACACATAATTTTCGAGAAGAATTTCGAAAAATCGTTGGTGTGAGCGAGGATTCGAATTCGCGCCTTCTTGATTCAGAAAGTGGGTGCTCGAACACCAATGGAGACTTGATACTGGTATTGACTAGTATTGAGCAACTTGCAAAAATTTCAAATTATTATTATTTTTAGTTTAATTTAAATACTGGACCGTGTAAGGTGCTGATGATAGTGTTAAATAATTCACAATCCAGAATACAATTTCATATTATTTATTGCATGCATGTCCACTTCTCATTATTTTCCTAGACGTCCATTTAATCATAAGATCCCAACAAAGACTTTCTCCCAGACTTTCCAAACAAATATACCATGTTTTATTTTTTCATTTGTTCTTCTTTAATGCTATAAAAAATAAATGTGACTTTATTAATTAATTAATCATACTTTCACGCCCTTATCTGATAAATTGATCGTCTTAAAAGTTGAAATTGTCCGTTTTAGAGTTACACATGTGATACTTTTTATCTTGCTGATATGCTTATGACAGTAATAAATCTTCAAAAAAAGTATTTTAATTCAAATATTCCAGCGTCCTTATTAATAACTTTGTGAAACTTCATGCCTTTAATAACCACGTGTAGTGTGGCCCATCTTAGTAGTCGTTACTCCTACGACAAAAGAAATATATCGCAGGCCAATAGCCTCAGATGTGGCACAATATCCGATAATATGATTGACAAAAATTGATAACCTATAATCTAAAAAATGGTTCATATCAAGTTGAATTCCAAAGTAGCTTCTTACGATACCCATTGACTGAAAAACTGTCTGTATTTTAAAACTGATGCCATACGGAATAACCCTCTGAATAAGCAACACTAACATATTTTAAAAGTGTCTGGCACTAATTAGATGTTTTATTGTTTTGTAATCATAGTTTAAAGTTTTCTCTGTAATGCATAAAACAAGTTTTGATATTGCAATGTTTGTTGTATTATTTCAGCGGATAACCTCAAACCGATACGCTAAATTCTTATGCAAATATAGTATGGTAAAAACATTACACACAGTGCTTATGTTCAGTTAAATATATTAAAACTAAATCATTTAAACCTTTCTACAATTGTAGAGTCATGTGCATAAAAGAAAAAAAAAAACATTAGTTTTTTTTCTTGCCATATTATAGTTGACTGACAAGGTTTATTAGCTTTATTTGTAGCGTTCCGATATTCTAGACTTCTAGAGCATATAAACGGTACCGGAGTAGGTCATTGCAATTTTATTTCCTTTTCTGTAATAATAATTCAGATATATCCGATATAGGCATAATGTATTTTTATCTATACCAATAAAAGTATAAAACTCTATAAAGGAAGTTAAAAATCATTTTAAAGCAACGTAACGTAACGTCACCCTACCGTCATTTAATAGTTACCTACAAGTGTTACTTATGTGACAATTATGTAAATGATAAAAAGAAACCATTGAAATAATTATCTCAAAACAGGTTCGCACAACACAATACACAACAGTCCAGTTATTTAAAATCCTAAAACTAAATAAATGTATTATATAATATGTATACAATATTATCAGATAATTTTAAATGTTAATTTTTAAAACACGTACAACACATAATGTGTTTTTTATCACTGTACAATAATTTTATTTATCGGTTTTATTTTCAATTTCGCGCTACTATCGACGCGGTGATGTTGGTTAACGGCACGAATTCTACTGACTGAAGTCGTTGAGTTTATATAGAAAGATCAGCGTCAAACATCGCAAAATACACGACATAGATAAATAATATAGTAAATATTTTGCAGTCGGTACCCACTGCATGCACTATCTAATATTTTTGAAGGTTGGTTATATACCTAACACAAGTGAGGTGCAGCAGTAGTAGGTAGTTTACATACAATTACTTTACAGTCTTTAATGTCTCGGTGGTCTAGTGGTCGAGCACACGTCATCTGATCTAGAGGTCCGGGTTCGAATCCGGACAATGGCTCACACCAATGACTTTTCGAATTTGTTTTCGGAAGTTCTGTGTGATAAATAGCGATGACTAAAAATTTGTGCCCGGTATGGCAATAGCTTCGCCATCTGGGACGTAAACATAACGGCGAGACGAGGTTTAGCCGTTTAGCCGCTGCCTACACCTTTGGGTAACAAAGGCGTGAAGTTATGTTTACTTTACAATAGTGTCCGACCGAAGGTCTATTTTTGGCCGAAGCCGAAGCCGATTAATCGGCAATCTCCACAACCTTCGGCCGAAGCCGAAGCCCAAGGTTATAAAGTATTAGTGATTTTATAATTTTCTTCAATATTATCCACAGCTATTATAGAATATCGGCTTAAAGTGGCTCTTGCCGCTTTTTTCTCGGTTATAGAAGTATCCGCACTGAACTAAGTGCAGTCCGGTCCCTGAGTCACTCACTCTTTCGTAACAGTTCGTTTAATTCCGACATTTCCGACTGTTTTCGGACCTTCGGCGGGACCTTCAGCTTCAGTCCAGAATTTAGCTTAAGCCGAAGTTCTCGCCGAAGATGGATTTTTGGCCGAAGGTGGCAGAAGCCGAAGCTTCGGTCGGACACTACTTTACATAGATAAAATTTTGCAATGAATAAAACATGTCTATAAATATAAGGTACCTTAATTTAAGTATCCGTTTTGTGATTTCTCCGTCGTTTTATTAACTTAATAATTGAGTACCTACGTGTCGTTTTGTTCTTGTTTGGAATTTAAATTAATTTTTTATGCGATTATGTACCTCGTTTTCTTTGTGTAACTTTGTGTATTTTAATTATTTTGTATTACCTGTTTTGAGTAAATGTTTACAAACGAAGAATGTGTTTACCAATACTTTTTGAGAATTACAAAACATAAATCTCGACTCACGGTAGGTGGAGTCGTGGATTATATGAGTTTAATACATTTTAAAGAGTTTTATTTCGGTTTGAAAACTAAATTGTCCATAGTGACGCGTAAAATAAACCGATCTGAATCAAACAAGCGAATGATTTAACTATGGTTTAGTAATACTACATAAATACTAGAGATAGATTGTCGGCGTTAGAGTAATGATGGTCATGGTCTGATCATCAGGCATATATAAAGAGACCATTTATTTTTTGACCCAAAACGGGACATCGGATTACTAAGATGAAATAACATGTTGTCTACAATGGAATTGGATTCGTACTCCCAGGTCGGATTGAGACCGCCAGGGTGTGTGTCTGTAGAAACACTTCCACGCTTTGATATACTGATAGTTAATTTTGCATGTCTGGATTGCAATACTGCAGTACAACCCAAGTTTTTGCAAAATCAAAAGCATAGCCCACAAATGCCAGGTTGTATGTGTTCTGTTCTGTATACCGCATACAGAGAGGATGTGAAAATGAATAAGCAGTTCGGGTATTACGAAAACAGACTTGCTTGAATAGAATCATAAACGTCAAAAAAACGGGTGAAGTATCTAAAAGATCTTGGATGGATCTTGGAAATGTTACCTCCTTATAAATGATGAATGTTGGAGGTACTGAAGTCTTTCCTGCCGACCCTACGAATAACTTAGTATGAAGATACACAATTTATACACACCTAATTAATTGTTAAAATGTATGGGAAACATTTATTTTTAATGTGTGACCGAGTGACTGACACCCGTTATCATTGCAAATAAAGCACACCTATTCCAGTTTCAATATTTACTAAAGCATCAATATTTATGTTAATACACATCACTTGTACTAGTTCAAGAATGTATGTTGAAAATTATGACAAAATTGTAAAAAGTTACACCAACAAAAAATGTTTCAGATTTTTAAACATATTAATTTAATATTTTTCACAAATGAGTACATAACTTACTTATATGGAAAATGCATGAACACCGTAAGTATCGTGTTCTACGTTTTCCTTTAGGTTTAGTTTTTTTAAGTCAATCTTTTCTAATATCGCGAAGACATATAGTATAGCCATATGCAGTTCTACTGGACAATCAAATAAAACGACCGCACATCCTTAAAAAAAAAACAAATATTGAACTTTGATTAGGATCTAGATAAATAGAGGACGATTTGTTATCAAGTGATAATACTACAAGTATACGGAAAGTGCGTGGTTCCTTTGGAATGTGTCTGATTACGGCAAGGTCGGTCTTCGACACACCTCGACTATTGTTTAATTTTATTCATAGAGAGATATTTCGCAAGTAAGTAAACAAAAGAACGAGAAAAAAAACCACAAAAATTTCTAAAACTTTACAGAACATTGTCTTTAATTAAGGTAGCCAAGTGAGTGAAGAAATTGAGTGAATTTCTCGAAATTATATTTAGTTGGATGAAAAATAACATGTTCTTGTAACGTCGTAAACTGTGCTGTATGATAATATTTTTATTTTTTTGCCTACCACGGAAGTTAGTTGGTGTGAAGGTAACTAAGTATAGAAGAAATAGAAACTTTCGGTGATATAAATGTTCTGCACAAGACCTGGTGTTATATCACTAAGCTGTGTCGCGAGGATTGTTTTATAATAAACTAGTTGACCTGGCGAACTTTGTTCCGCAACAAAAATAATAAAGAAATAAATTTTGGATTTATTATTTTTTCTTTACTACATCATACATTAATTATAGATAAAATCATTAAAACCACCCCATTGACAACCTCTATCTTCTAAAAAACCGCATCAAATTCTGTTGCGTTGTTAAAAGATTAGAGTATTTATGACTATTATCCTTTTTGCAATGATAATACATGAATTATATGTAAAAACCACCCCGTTGATACCCTCCATCTATTAAAAAACCGGATCAAATTCTGTTGCGTTGTTCCAAAGATCTATCTATAAGCATATAAAGGGACAGACAGCGGAAAGCGACTTTGTTTTATACTATGTATTAAATAATGATTTGAATAAATTAGCAAAATAGTAGTTCTTAATTATTTCATAAGTTGTAAAAACTGGTTATGCTATAATTATAGGATTTTATTAAATGAGATTCCAAATATATGGGCATATAATAGCAATACAGCGGTTTCTTTTATTGCGACTAACTGTTATTGGCCGTATTGGCGACACAATGGAAGGTACTTTAGTCCCTTGAAGGTCGTTTTATCAGAATTGTACTGTAATTAGTTTCAACGTCGATTCGTTTTATATGCCCCTTGGATAAAATTGAATTGGATAATAACACCTTTAGAAAGGAGATTGAAGTTAATATTAAATAAATACTAGTGTAGAAACGGCAACTCTACCACTGGACCACCGATACGGTGTTCCAGTGGTAGAGTTCCCGCTTTTGATTCAGAATTAGTGACATCGAATCCGAGCTCACCACAAATGATTCTCGGAATTCTTTTCTCAAGTTATGTGTAATAAATATCGATGACTGTCAATTTTGTGTCCGGTGTATGGCAATAGGTCCCGCCACTTATTCCATTTGGTTCGGCAACTCAACGATTCGGCAATCGAGGCTCTAGACTTCTGATGTTGTCTTCAGATAGGAAAATGCGTGAAGTTATGTATGTATGTATGTATGTATGACTTATGTTAATACTAATATCAATTACAAGTATCGGTCAAGAGGTCGAACACACTACTTTTGAATCAGAAAGTCGTTGGATCTAATCCTGCCTAAAATAAATGACTTTTAGGAAGTGTGTTAAAAACATCTATGACTGAAAACAATGTATCCGATATACAGCAATAGGTTCCGCCATCTATTCCTTTTAGCAATTAATAATTCAACAATAATGCTAAATATTAATGATTCCAAAACAATTTGAAAATGAAGCATTGGTCAGGGTTCGATGCCCTGTGGCGTGACGTGTCTGTAGATGTAATATGTAGTGACATATTGACAAAGATATTACTTTACTTTAGGAAGGCGACATGTTTGTTGCCACTGTGTGACTTAATGAAGTACTTTCCAACACTTTCATAATAGTACGGAACCCGTGAAAGTAATTAACAACGACGAAACAACAGAAGTTGATTAGAACCAACAGTAATAATTAAGATTTTATTTTTATAACTTCACGCCTTTTTGTATCCTTATGTGGAGGTAGCGGCTGTTAAACCTCCACTCGCCAATTTTTTACATCCCAAATGGTGGTGGCGAATAGGTGGCGGAATCTATTGCTATCCACCGGGCACAATGTTGCCAGTCATCGATATTTATCACACATACTCGTAACTTACGAAAGTAATTTCGAAAAGTCATTGGTGTGTGTGTGCCAGGATTCGATCCCACGACCTCTGGATTCAGTAGCAGGGCGCTGAACTACTGGACCACCGAGACCACCTAGACCTCTTTCATATAATACGGTGGAAATACTTCAGGTGTAATGAGTTTTATATTATGCAGACAAATAAGGTATTTTAATTTGTTTACTTAAATACACTAAAGACTTGATTTAATTTTGTTACTATAAAATATTTATATTTAAGTTAATTATCCAGTTTTTGTTTTAATTTATATGCGAAAATTAACTATTGTTATAGTATATTTCTGTTCCTGGTTGGATAAATTAAATAATTGTCAAGCTGTGTTTTAATAACTTATTTGATTAAATTGTTACAAGTGGCTATCAGTAATCGAGTCACTTGCTTACTATTAATAATTTCGGCCGAGGTTAAATTATTATCGTGATTATTATTGTTAATATCCTAAAGAGTTAATTTATCATTACTTTACTAAAAATAGATTGATATTATTTAGCTGGATACAACATTAGGAAGGTTATGATTTTACAAATCTACAAATGGGTAAACGTTGTCTTTTTAGTAAACTTTTTATGCGAAAAAATAGTTTACAAAGCATTTCCAAGTAAAGCTAAAACAGCTAAAAAATATGTAATTGGAAATATTTCTTACTACATATTATAGCATATGTCCTAAGCACAGTAATTCCACTGCATATTAAAACTAAGGTTTTGAAAACTCTAGATCTTGATATTTTTCAATAAATCTTACCGTTTTTGTATTCTGCGCTAGCAAATTCCTTTGCAGTTTCTGCACTGGATATGTTTGACGCCATCCGAAAAGACGCACAAGTTTGTCGGCCACATCCTCACATCTATGTGTAGATTCCTTCATTATAATATAACACTGCTCACTCACTTTATTTGATTAAAAATAAACTAAATATCCACGTAGCTGTTGTGTACATTTTTAATTTAAAATACAAAAGTTTATATATAGGACACCAAAATATAGTTAACAAATTTCGCGACTGTCTGTAAGTAAGACCTTGTTTTGTGTAAATTGTTTAAAGAATATAATAGGTATGAATGGAAGCGAGCTTGGTGCGGCCTCGCAAGCCGTCGTTATCGTCGTCAATCGTTATCTCTGACAATCACTCCCCTCCTAAAGGCAACACATTCACTTCTACACTCGTGCCTGCTCTATCTACCATCGCATACCACATACTGTTGACAATACACACTTCACTATCCAGTATAAAGCTAGAATACCAAGTCTATGCGAATAAGTATAATAGCTGATCAGGCGAACCTTAGCCTTTAAAGCTAGAATATGTACATCACATGGGACCCTGTTTATGTATAACTTATAAGATGAGTACAACTATCAACTGATCGTATGAACTCCGCACTGCCGTGTCATCATTTTAATAAAAACCTTGCGAATTATTTATAGAGAGTTAGTACAAATATTATTATGAGTATCGAATATAAAACGAGCGACTTGTGAATTGTATAAAATTAATAAACCTTTAAAATAATGGTTGATGCAAGACTGACTAAGCAGATATACAATGCAAAAGCGGATGGATGTAGGAGTCGAGGACGGCTAAGACACACATTCCATGACCAAATAGAACGTGTTCTGGAGGAAGGTGATGTTAGGAGCCTCAAAAACCGACGCGCGTGCATGAAAAGAGTCATGAATGTCAACGAAGCGAGTGAGGCGTGTAAGAATCGTGCCCTATGGCGCTCTGTTCTCTCTGCCTACCCCGCAAGGGATTTGGCGTGAAGTTATGTATGTGTGTAATAAACACATTCAGGAATATATAAAAAAATATTGATAATAAAACCTGCCCCTTGACATGTTGCTTGTTACGCAATATTATATACAAATAAAATGTATTGCTAAAACTGTGGAGGTCAGATTAGCAATTTAAATTTATTTTAATAAGCTTATAGTAATATGTTAAAACGGATACGGAAAGAGAAAATCTATCGACAACTAAAACAGCAATAATTTAAGTTTTATTGCATTTTGTTTCTTATCTCCCGATAGTAGAGAGCGATAAGAAACAAAATGCAATAAAACTGTAAGTTTTAAGACTAACACACCGGTAGGTAAATGAGAGTGGTAGAGCCAAGCAGTTCGCTGCATAAATGGGCCGGCTCGACCGGTGAAATACAACGACCTCTTAGAAGACCGACGTAAAGTGGCTCATGCCGCGTTTCGTTCGGTGAGAGAGGTACCCGGAGGCCCACCCCCCTTCCCTATCCCCTATCCCTTAAAGGTCGGCAACGCTACAGTAACACTATATATGTGTTGCTGGTGTCCATGGGCGGCGTTGATTGCTTACCATCTGGTGACACGCCTGCTCGTTTGCCCTCCTATCCCATAAAAAAATGACATATATGGTTGTTTTTTGGCGTATTACGTAAAATAGCCTAAACCAACTTTATACTGAGGGAAATATATAAAACAAGTCTATTTTTGGAAAAGAAAAACTTTGAAATATTCAGTTATTGTTCTCGGTGTGTTAAAATAAAATAAACGTCTACAGTAATTGTTCCATTGAGACCTCAATCAGAGAACGTTAAAAGTCATTATCAGAATCTGGGAGTTGTACTAGCTGTAATAAGTCTGAAATTTTGTCAAAGAAAAGGTAGGCTACTCGTCCAGCAATATCTTCATAACTAAACACATTACTAACTGATATAAATTTAATACAATTCTTATAAATGCCAATTTATTATACATACATTAAAGTCAAAAGAATAATATCTTGAGTTAAGAAATCGCCAATTCGTTCGCCTTTTTCTTTGTTAACAGCTTATTACCTCCCAATGGAATGGGGAACCTATTGCCATACACCGGGCATAAAGTTATCAGTCATCGACATTTATCACACATAACTTCTGAAAAGAATTACGACAAATCATTGGTGTGAGTGAGCCCGTAATTGATTCCACGACTTCTAAATCAGAAGCCGGTAGCTCGACCATTGGACCACTGAAAACAACGTTACGTATTAAAGAAGATAGTTACACCAGAGGAATATGAGTTATGTTATTAAAAATTGTCTTTTTTTTTACTTTATATAAACTTGGAAAGTATAGACAATAATTATAAACAGGAACAGTGGCGTAATGTTACAAGAGAACTGGTTACTTCATTATCCGTACCGGATCGTATGGACGCAACACGGCGAACAATTGACTATTAAGAATGACTCCACCATTCAAGCAGACCATTGTGAACGATTGCGGGGCTCCGGTTAACGAAATTATGTGAGTGAGTACATTTAATTTTATTATATGTATTATATTGTATACAAAAGCGCATTGCTGAGAAAACACAACGCAAACTTTCTGGGAGAATGCAAGTCTCGGTAAATATTTATTTATAATTGAAACGATGCAGAATTTTTGCACTTATATTGGTGAGACTTAACATTAAAACAACTTTTAGGATTATATCGCGTTTATTTATTACTTATTTTTATTTATTTCCCGACTTCTCAAGAGTTGAGGTGAAAATTGAATACAGACAATGAATATATTTTATATTTAACTAGCTGACCCGGCGAACTTTGCTCCGCATCAAAAGTATTTTTACAGCGTTTAAAGTGCTAAATCTTGAAAATTAGCACTTTTTCTTAATACATTTGATACATGAATTATAATTATATAAAAACCTCTCTGTTGACACACTATTAAGAAAACCGCATCAAATTCTGCTGGGTTGTTTGATTGCTCCGATGAAATTTGGCGGAGCTATAGTTATGAGTCCTTGGGAAGGTCTAATTATAGGTAGTTTTATATATGAAAATTTAGGCATAACTGCATTAGTCTCACTCAAAAAGGGTAAAGGCAGACAGAGAAATGCAGCGCTTCCTGAGTACCTAGTGGTGCAATACTCCGCTTCTGTTTTAGAAGTCATGAGTTTAAATGTTGGTGTTCACATTAACAACTCTCTTAAATCTTTCTGAAAGTTATGTATAAATATTCATAAAGTAAAAAATGATGCCATCAGCGAATAATTCAGCATGTTGCAGCATCGTGCTGCCTCCACCTTGAAGTATTAGAAGAAGAAGGGCGTGAAGTTAACATTTATCATGGAAACTCTGCCACTTTCTATGTCTCCAATCTAGGCTATCTAGATCACCATCAGCGACGATTGTGTTCTCATTTAACAAACAACAATGCCACGGTGGAACCCGTGATAATGACTTTAATTGACGTATGAGAAAAATTATCAATAATAATACCCAATATGTACTTGTTATTTGCCATTAATATGATACTTGATAGCTTTGAAAGTGTGTCAAAGTGTCATTTTGACTGATGACGATAGGTTTTGTTTTTATATTAGGTATAGGTATTTATTTCTTAGCTTCGACATTGACTAATTATATAATGAACTAGCTGACCCGGCGAACTCTGTTTCGCATCAAAAGTAATAACTGCTGCCCCGCTATGTTAATACTGCAATATCTTCGACAAATTTGAAGTCGATAGCAGCTATAGGTTAAAAATGGGAATTTTCCATTGTTAACACCCCCGCAACCCCCCTTGTGGGCGGAATTTCGTAAAATCCGTTCTTAGCTGACCTCTACTCGGCGAAAGGAATAATCCTACCAAATTTCAAGTCGCTACGCCTTATGGTTCCAGAGATATCGTGATGAGTCAATATATAGGTGGAAATCTCTTATATATATATATATAGATTATAATTAAAAAAATTTCAAAGACTTTCTTTGGATTGAGCGAAAATTATTGAAGTTGGAATAATCGTAATCAAAATGAGAAGAGGAATATACCATACAACGGGATCTGAGTGACTCTGCGTCAAAACATTATGATTATTGACTACTGCTATGTTCCCCTGCGGAGTAGCGTCAAACAGCCTTATATCTTACCGATTATAGAAACAGAAATTCCTTTCAAACAGATATGACATAAGAGAACATTTTTAATTAATCGATTATTTAAAATAAACTTTCCATAAAATGTTAATATTGAATTAGCCAGATAAGCCTCGAACAGAACGTAAAAATGTGAGCAAAAGCGATGTTTTATCATTAAATGACTAGTCAATGAAATTACTAGGTTTATAACAGAATCATAGACTTATTAATAGTCGTGGCTAGTCTTAAGGCCTAGCCATTTAGAATTTCAAGCACAGTGATAGAATATAAGTGTCTTGTTTTTAATAAACAAGTAGTATTACATCCTACCATTTTTTTTTTATGGGATACGTGGGCAAACGAGCAGGCGTGTCACCTGATGGTAACCTGATGGACACCAGCAACACATATAGTGTTACTGTTGCGTTGCCGACCTTTAAGGGATAGGGGATTGGAAAGGATGGGGAAGGGGGGTGGGCCTCCGGGTACTTCTCTCACCGAGCGAAACGCGGCATGAGCCACTTTACGTCGGTCTTCTGAGAGGTCGTAGTATTTCACCGGTCGAGCCGGCCCATTCATGCAGGAAATTGTTTGGCTCTACCACTGTTAAATATTATAGATTTCTACTAATTATTATAGAAAATACACAAATTATATGTGCAATTAATACACCTGAAGAAGTACCAATAACCTTTAGCAAAATGTACACTACACAGCGACCAACGCTTTCAGCGAATAATAACAGTGCAAACAATTGGTCACAACAGCCACGTAGAAACTGGTTTTCAAGAAATACCATCTTATAATATATGTTACCACTAATTAACACTTGCACCAGAAAAATACTTGGGAGTTGTACTGAATTTTATGTAATTAGTATATACGATAGAATGTAAACGTCACATATTATTTATTACATAGGATGTAAACAATCTGGAGGCTGCGCGGCGGACAACTGGCTTGGCTTTCTGCGCGTGCGCAGCGCCGGTCGTGGCTCTCGACGCCCCTCGCGGGGTGGACACGAGGGGGGAGGACGGCTGACAGCAGGTCACCGCTCCCCCCCCCCACACACCTGATCAGGTGCTCCAAGCGTCATGTTATGTGTGAACAGTCATTTTTTTCTGTTCCTCTAAACACCAGGTAGATATCCGATGTAGCTTACCAGTAGCATAGTTGGTTAACATTTTATTTGTTTATCTTAAAATACATGCACCGTATTTGAACAGGAATATCATAGACTATCATGGGAACACCGAGAATCTTTCTTAAATTGAAGAAGAAGAATAGAATGACTGGAAGAATAGTCATTATGATTTATAAATATAAAATGTTTTTTTTCAGCCTACTTTTAATATAAGTGCATTCTTGAACTTAACTATCGTTTTAATATTAATAATATCCCATGAATATTGTTAACAGAATTTCACATAAGCTAAGTTGGGGGAAACAACTAGTAGTCCATATAACTAAACCTAAACCTAACTAAATGTTATAAATGGTAATTGTCTAATAAACACAATTACCATTTATAACATTGTTTATCATTACAGTCTTTGATTAATATGAATCTAGAATATGGAAGTAAGCGCAATAATAACATATTATAGCTTATATGTACCACATTTACTAATGCTCAAACGCTGTTTTGTTTACTAAATGAAAGCCCTGTATTTTAATATTTTGTCACTGACTCCACAATTCCAACACAATATCTTTAGTTCTGATATATCTACATATTATCCTGGTAGTCCTTTTAACCATCACTATTATTCGTAGTTTATTTTAATTCCCAGTATTATTCCACGCACGGCAATGAAATAAGGCAACGAACTAAAAATCCTTTCGTTAACTTCCCGCGGATGTGCACTGGACGCGGGAACTTTTATGGGGTGAGTGGTGACTGGTGAGCATGGAAGTGGGTGGGTCACCACTGGTCAGCAGCGTGGCGAGCATCGGACCGCAACGGGTGCACCAAGCGGAACGCCTACAACATGGGGTGCTAACTTCGAGTGGTACCTGTCCCCACAATCGTGGCTATCGGCATCCAAGGTCAACTGTTATAATAACTGTCCCAATACGGAAACTAGAGTAAATATTAAAGATAGTGATTTCACTTTCAATTAATAATTATAACGGAAAATAAATGTCTAAAAACAGTAATTTAAAAAAAATATCATTATGCAGAGACCTTAGCTAAAGGACCTTGTCAAGTATTTAAAATTACATTATTCAAAATCTATGCAAATAATGTACACATAAAAATCTAAAAAATATAGACATTACTAAGAATATCGGCGATATTTTATGATAACGCCATCTATACGTTATCACATGAACTAAATAGCCACCGAGAAAGATATGTAAGAAGACTAAATTTAAGATGGAGGAAACTCGCTAACGCAATGATATAAATAGCTGATAGGAACAAATATTAATATTAAAAAAACACTTTTACAATTTATGCAAGTTTACCTAATACACACACAAAATCGGATTTAGTAATAGTTACTCTTTGATCAAGTACTGAGAATATAAAACGGACAACATTGACAACCTTCTATACAAATCGGTTACTTTGTGGCTTCACAACAGATGGCGTTAACAATCATTAATTAAAGAGAATTATTCAATAAAATACTTACTTTTGTAGGTACTTAGAAAACAATTGCAATTGATATAAATCCTTATTAATTATCTTTAAGGTACTATTTTATCCTGATACAGAACGGTCATTTAAGTATCAATTAAAATTTTATACATATGACTCAATAACCTGCAAGAGGGTGTACAAAGTAGTGATTACTTCCCAGTTGTTATACAGTCTAATACGAGTCTGAAGCCAATAAAATGTCAACGCGTTGCGCTATCGGGAATCAGTAAGCTGTTTACGGGATTATACCAGTATTTTATATTACGTCAAAGTTTTATAGATGTACTATTTTAGTAGTCACTCGGCAGTCAAAATTTTTCCAAACATTTGGTTGCATTGTTCCTGTCCAGATAACCAGTTTAAGGAACCCAATACGGTAAACAGATGATACTAAAATAACTAAATGTGTACAGTATTATTATGTGAACTCAGTAATAAAACTAGAAGTCACCCCTATAGCAAAGCACATGTCGCTTAATCACTTTCAGTGAAGGACATATCGCTCGGATCTGTTACCGTAACTAAGCACCAAGACTGTGGGATAGTTAATATGAAACTTGTAACAATTTACTGAAATATTAATGAACGTGTTCTAGAGGAAGGTGATGTTAGGAGCCTCTAAAATCGACACGCGTGCATGAAAAGAGTTATGAAAGTCAACGAAGCGAGTGAGGCGTGTAAGAATCGTTATGGTGCTCTGTTCTCTCTGCCTACCCCGCAAGGGATTTGGCGTGAAGTTATGTATGTATGCTATGGAAAGATGCATAATAACTTCTAAAATCAAACCAAGTTTAGCAATAGAATGAATATATTGAATTCACAGTACGCTCACAAATTATTAATGTCCGACCGAAGAGCTATTTTTGGCCGAAGCCGATTAATCGGCAATCTCCACAACCTTCGGCCGAAGCCGGTTATAAAGTATTAGTAATTTTATAATTTTCTTCAATATTATCCACAGCTAAAGAAGAATATCGCTGTAAAGTGGCTCTTGACGCTTTTTTCTCGGATAAAGAAGTATCCGCACTGAACTAAGTGCAGTCCGGTCCCTCCCCTCAGTCACTCACTCTTTCGTAACAGTTCGTTTAATTCCGACCGTTTTCGGAACTTCGGCTTCGGCCCAGAATTTGGCCGAAGGTGGCCGAAGCTTCGGCCGGACACTACAAATTAACATAAATTCTAACAAACACAAGGTTTACAACTACATTTAAATTAATAACAAGTTTATTGACCTAGTTAGTTGGGACCGTTAATAGCTTTTACACTATATAATGTTATGTATACATAATATCTTAATATTAAGAAAAATAGTATACATATGTGTAGTTTTAATAGAGATATATATTAATAAAACATTAATGTTAATTAATTAGATTCATCATCATTTGCCTTTTGAGGTCCACTGCTGGACAGGCCTCCCCCATAGAGCGCCACAACTGCCGGTCCATTCACTCATGGGGGGTCTTTGCCATAATCGCCACGCTTGGCAGGCGGGTTGGCGATCGCAGTAGGCTGTATTTTGTTGAGAGAGAATGCTGCTGCCCATTCTTCCAGCCTTTTCCCTTAGTCGCCTTTTACGACACCCACGGTAAGAGATGGGGTGGCGGCATTCTAAGCCGGCGCCACACAGCAAATTAATTAGATTATGAAAACACAAAAATAGAATGGCCAAAAATAATTTTAACCGAAAACGTAGTTGTAGCTGGAACTTTGTTCCGCATAAAAAGTAATTTTGACAGCGTTAACAATTAAAGCGCTAAATTTCGATAATTTATTTACATTCACACAAAAAGTTTACATACAAACCACCCCGTCGACATTCACTATCTATTGAAAAAAATCCGCATTAAAATCTGTAGAATAAACTAACATAACTTCACGCCCTTTGTTACCTGTTTGGTGGCGAACCTATTGCCATACCGGGCACATAGTTTTCAGCCATCGATATTTATCACACATAACTTCCGAAAACAATTTCGAAAAGTCATTGGTGTGAGCCTGTCATCGAACCCGGACCTCTGGATCAGAAGCCGTGTGCTCGACCACTGGGCCACCGAGACTATTAGAATAGTTGTAGAATAGTTTCAAAGATCTTGGCATATAAGGGGACAGACAGCAGAAAGCGACTTTGTTTTATACTATGTAATGATTAGCAGAGAGAGACTAAGGTGCTCTACATTCTGAATAAATCCTCCTCATAGTACATTTTCCACATGTAGAACTTGTGTTATTTTCTTTCTATGATTTACCTATGACATTGCTGAGCAGGCTTTTTGTTTGTGAGGCAAGTCTAGCGATTGTAGTACCAGGCAAAAGATGCAAAACTGGAAATTTATCTATATATTATGTATTAATACTATTAATACAGTACATTTAAGTAAATTCTTTCAATATAAGTGTTTCACTATTGGAGATTATCTAATACAAATAAAATTTATTTAAATAATGTCAGAGTTCTAGGACAGTAGGCGTAAGTGTAAGAGGAGATAGAATTATACTATCTGATGCAGATTATCTATAGTGTCCGACCGAAGGTCTATTTTTGGCCGAAGCCGATTAATCGGCAATTTCCACAAGAAGAAGCGGAAGGTTTATAAACTCAATAGCTAAAGAACAATATTTGCGTAAAGTGGCTCCTGCCGCTTTTCTCTCGGTGATAGAGGTATCCTAACTGAATTAAGTGCAGTCCGGTCCGTCAGTCACTCACTCTTTCGTAACATTTCGTTTAATTCCGACTGTTTTCGAAGATCTCGCCGAAGATGGATTTTTGGCCGAATGTGGCCGAAGCTGAAGCCGAAACTTCGGTCGGACACTAATTATCTATGACTCTATGGCATCACGAATTATTATAGATCTCTAACAGAACAAATAATAAGCCTATGTATGTATGTATGATAATAGGCTGTTATTTTAGGAATTGAATAATATAACTGATGACTAAAGCAAGACTGCAAGAAATGTCGCCTAAGCAATCAATAGCCTTGAGATATTTAGACCACTTTCGTTGTGGTGTTTTGTTGCTAAGCGGCGGAAATACTTGAGCTGTGTTTAAATGGCCGTGTCGAAGAACCCTACGAAGAGTCTATTGAAGGTAAATTCATGTATACATGCTGTACAGGGTATTCACTAGTATTCAGTAGACGGTGACCAATCGTGGGAATGAAAACGAGAGTGATGCCTTCTCTGAGCTGGTTTCCATTTACGTCTATTGGTGCGATGAACTATGAACTTTTCCGTACGATAATGTTTCATCTTGGTCTTATGGTGAATTCTTTGTAGTACCCGAGTACAAATATTTGTGTGGTGATGATGTTTGTGTGGCGTTTTGGGTATTTTCCTGGCCATATATCGGCTACAGTTTTATCATTGATTGATATTGAAGATCAAACCCGAGACCTATATCTCTTACTATTATAGTAATAAGTAACTTTATTATCAACTTTCTTAACTTTATTTGTATTAACCATTACTTAGATTTTAGTGTTTTGTTTGGACCAACTCGCATCGTTACTACTTCCTAGACTAATAGCGGACCGTCAAGTTAATGTGTGAACTTCTTAGTATATATTAGAGTAGCGTATTTTATCATTTCATATAATTTTAATGTTTGAAAATGTATTTTGCTTAATTAAAAAATTTTAAGGTTTACAGATTTAGCGAAGCCGCTTCTGAATCAAGAAGTCTCGTCATCCCCAGCTTTCTTCCAGACTTTCCAGGAATTATTTTTGAAAGTTCACTATGACAAATATTGATGACTGCCACAATTTGGACACGAAGGTAGGTTTCTTTTGGGCAATAATGTACTGTAAGTAATTCGATTAGGAACCTATTATTTTTTTATGGTAGAAGCGGGCAAACGAGCGTCTACCGCCGCCCATGGACATCTGCAATATAGAACACCAGGGGCGTTGCATCAGATTAGATTTGGAACTTAAAAGAATGGGCGAGTGGAGGCACACCTAACAGTGGTAGAGACAAGCAGTTCACTGCATTAATGGGCCGGCTCGATCGGTGAAATAGAACGACCTCTCAGAAGATGGATGAAAAGTGGCTCATGCCGCGTTTCGTTCGGCGAGGGAGGTACCCGGAGGCCCACCCTCTTCCCCACCGTTTGCTATACTACTCCCTTAAAGGTCGGCGACGCAACGGTAACACTATATGTGTTGCTCATGTCCATGGGCGTAACAGGTTCCCAGGTACCCCATAGAATAAAAAATAAAAGAACTTGCCGCTGCCTACACCTAGCTGGTATAACGGGTGTGAAGTTTCAAAAAAATATGTGTATATTATACACGTCTCTTCACAAATTTTATTTAAACAAGAGTGAACAGAAGAGTTTATCAAACAATAACATATGTGCAATACATGCGTTTAAATGCTATCATGATATTTTAACTTTAACATATTGAATTACCCTCATCTGGTCTGCGAAATGGAAAATGGGTTTTATTACCAGAACGATAACACGTGTCTGACATATTGTTGTTTTTTAATAAGAGACAGATAAAATATCATGAATGAAACGAAATCATGTCTATCTCTATATTTAAACTTAATTGTTATTTTGATTTTTTGGTCACCTTGACCGCCATCAGCGAATAATTTTGATCCATAAATTATAATATATAATTTACGAAAAGGTATCTAAAATATAATTGATTTTCCAAACAAGTCTCTATAATAGACCAATAAACAATCGACGAGCGTATATTATGATACAAATAATATTGATATGAGCTGCACGAGTTTGATCGCACTCGGGTCTTTCTGAGCACCAACCCACTAGGAGACACTGGAGTGAAGATATTGAGTAGATTCTTTGAGCATCTTTCTCTTGGCAAAAAAGAGGACTTATATGCAACAAGGACAGTATACATAAATGATATGTATTCTAGAGCGAAAATAGAGGGCGAAATATACGCCACCAATCAATACTAAAGTTTATTTACATACCACAGTTGTAATGGTCGGTGGATAATGTTACTGCTATCTGCCTCGCTATTCATAATGATGAGCAGACAGGATATTTATATAATTGCAAGATCACCTTTATATGAGACTGTTGATCTTTAAAAGATGCCACGAGGCGTGGGAACATTCTTTGTTATGACAGATTAGAATTCATACATCTATATACTAAATAACATTAATTTTCATGGGTATATATATATATGTGAACAATAAATAGCTAAGCAGATATATAAAAGCGGAATGATGTAGAAGTTTATGGAAGCCATTACTTAGATATACTAGGATAGTATTTGCCGTCCATCGTACAATGACTTAGAGTTATGTTGACGCGATCATTCTGCACAATAAGTACTAATAATTGCTATGGGCCAGATCGTCCCGTGAAATACCACGACCTCTCAAAATATCGACGATAAGTGGCTGATGCAGAGTTTCGCTTGGTGTGAGAGAGGTATCCGGAGGATCGACCCCTTCCCCCCTTTTCATCGCACTTCCGACCCCTTCCAATTGTAAGGGACGGCAATCCAACTGTAACACTATCCGTGTTCAGATGCTTGCCATCGGATGACACGCCTGTTCGTTTGCCCCTATCAAAAATAATAAAAACTTGAGAGGTGTCAAGGGACACCCTTTCGATTAATTAGTGAAGAATTTTTTTTTTTACTAGACCATTTGGGTAGTTATACATTTTTCTAAATAAGCCGATACTTGAAAGTGCCCTAGTTTGGCATGGAAAAAGGGTCGTGACAATTTTTTCCGTCTAGCGCCCTTTCACAACGCGCGATAAGGAACTTCGTTCCAATAATAATAGAATCATTTGATGTTTCGTGGCACCCTTAAATATTTGATGGTCCCAATGTCTCATTAAAGGCGTGAAGTTAAAAAAAAAACAGAAGTAAAATAACATTGGAAAAATAAATGTTTTACCAGCGTTGTTAACGTATACCTGCTACGCCGCCTAATTTGCATATCAGTGACGCGGTCGTCAAAAACCGTCTCTGCATTGACATATTGACAATTCAAGAATTTTACACGTTGGCGCACCATTAATATTAATGTACACTATTAGCTGGATTTAATTATAATTACATACATACCTAACTACACGCCAAATCTCTGGCGGGGTAGGCAGAGAGTACGGAGCACCATAAGGCACGATTCTTACACACCTCACTCGCTTCATAGAATTTCATAACTCTTCATGCACGCGCGTCGGTATTTTGAGACTCTTAACATCACCTTCCTTCAGAACCCCTTCTATTTGGTCATGGAATGTGTGTGTTGTCTTTTTAATTATAATATCTGGATGACCGAGCTTTGCTCGGTATTTCCTTTTTTTTTATAAACAACGCCATCTGCTGGAATAGCTTTAGTGTTGTTGTCGTTAAAGCAAGTTAGTTGCTCACAATTTAAAATAATTATAGCATTCGCCAATAGATGTCAGGAATTCCAAAAAGTAAGTTGATGTTTAAGTTGATTATCGATAAAACACGATAAAATGAAATTTTCTAAAAATGATTCCTAGCTAGATCGATTTATCGCCCCCGAAACCCCCTATATACTAAATTTCATGAAAATCGTTGGAGCCGATTCCGAGTTCCAATTAATATACATATATATATACATATATATATATATATACAAGAATTGCTCGTTTAAAGATATAAGATTTAATAAATGAATTTTAATCACTGAGCATTTTTGTTATCCTAAAGTCCTCGCTAAGAAAGAGAGAGAGAGAGAGAGATCCTGAGTGCCTTAGATTAAATTTGTTCTAATATTGTAACAAAGCTATGACAATTCTGATTCTCCCTCTCTTACAAATAGCACATCACACGTCGGAACAATAGATGAGTCCGGAACCATTCGTATACTGTTATACATTGTTCAAACTACCTGCGCTTTTGTTAAACAAATAATATGATGTTATACTAATTATTGTTTAGTTGCAACAAAGCGACTGCTGGACGTATAACTGTGTACCTATATTGAACTACTATAATAATTAAATATATATATACATGACTTTTTAGACACCCCAATATTGAGTGGAAGTTAATTAGGTATATGGTGAAATACAACAACCTCTCAGAATATCGACGTAAAGTGGCTCATGCAGCGTTTCGTTCGGCGAGAGAGGTATCCGGACCGCTCCTCTTTCCATCCCACTTCAGACCCCTGTATATCCTATTGTAGGCGGCAACGCAACAAACCTCCAACACTGTGTTCAGCGGCCCTATTGAGTTCTTAATTCGAGCTAGCTTACGCGCTGCCTAGCAAATTCGTATTTCCCAAGGATTAATTCCATCTAGTCAGTGATGAATAGTCTAGACTAGCAGGCATTAGTCTTTCGAAATAAGAATTTGTAAGGCAGCGCGTAATGGAATGGAATTAAGAGTTCTTAATAGGCCCGCAGGTGTCAATGGGCGGCGTTTGTAGTTTGCCATCGAGTGACACGCCTGCTCGTTTGCCCGCCTATCCTATAAAATTGTACCATACAGCACCTCTTGACTGTTTTCTTAAAGAAAAATGATAAGAAATAATAAATGTGAATTTAAACTTACGTTTGTTAATCGAACCTTTGTTTCTAAACCACAATAAATGACGTTTAGTTACATACCACATAAGTACACTGTTTCTCAAGACAGTTGCGGTAAAAAACTCTTAAAAAAATAAATAACTCACTAACGCCCGAATACTGAACCGCCACTCAAATATATAAGCGCTGCTTAAGCGTTTAAGTAGCTATCATATTACACAGAATACGACAGAATTTGAGCAGTAAGTAGCACTTTATTGATTGTCAGATTTGAGTGGCGGTTCAGTATTCGGGCGTTAATCGTTAAATTGACTAATATAATCACTAATAATAATAATACAATTACTCAATTTATAACATAACAGTAACGTACCCCACCCATATAAGATACACATATGTATCTATTAATTTTTGATGTTAAGGAAACTAATAAAATTTGTTTTTAATTCTATTCTAAATGATTTACATACGCCCGAATACTGAACCGCCACTCAAATCTGACAATCAATAAAGAGCTACTTACTGATCAAATTTCACGTATTCTGTCTAATGTGACAGCTACTTAAACGATTAAGTAGCGCTTATATATTTGAGTGGCGGTTCAGTATTCGGGCTATAGTATCGTAAAATAGCCATAAGTGAAAATAAAGTTTATAAGCGCTGAAGAAATAAAAACTAATTTAAAAAACCTGCTAATAATCGAACTAAATACAAAACTGCAATGTGAAAGAGTTTTATACTTAGCTAGTGCCTGTAAAACAATGGCAATTCGAATTATAATTTCTTATCTTAAATTTACTTATGCTACCAAGAAAAACATATGTTTTGTCGCAATTGGACTAGCATTATGTATTTTAACTAAAAGTCGAATGAGTAAATTATGGTACTGGAATTAATTGTATTTACCTTATAGTATAGGGAAGGAAACTGACGTACTTAATGAGTATTGTAAACATCTGTTATTAATTTAATATAGCTAAGGGCTATGGATTAATCTTTATTCACAAATTCAGCTAATAACTTCGACTTTGAACTTGGTTAGTTGAAATTGTTACGTTGTATAAAATAAAAACTCAGCTGTGCTGTGTAAGATTTTATTAAACTTGTCCCACACAAGGCAATTTAATTGGCAAAAATAAATTTGACAATGAAATAACTTTAACATTCCATGATGATTTGCCCATGGTGTACAACCCACGCGCTTCATTGTGACTTGAGTGTACGCAGAGATATTCGTGATCCACGCCTGCGCGCGTCACCAGGATTACAAGAACTATTTGATGGCAATCCAAGGAAAATCAATGAATCTATATGTTCTGCTATAGTATGATGTGAAGCTATGATGATACTTTAAAAATTTGATTATTAATTTAATCATGTATAATAATTTTATGTCCTAGTTTTGGTGTCATTTCATAAACATTGAAATATTAAAATTATGTCATTTTATGTTTGCATTTACTGTCAAGGAAACTCACAACAAGAAACATAGATACGATTTAATAACCTTTCTATTTTGTGAATTCGGTTCAAAATAAATAATGGGAAAAACAGATACGTTCTTGTGACTTAACGTCGAGTACCGACCCAACCTCCCACCCCCCATTCTGTATAACGTAAAGGTAATAATTTAAATCGAAATAGGATAGCAGGTAACATTCCACAGACCCTTCCCTTTGCTACAGACAATTACCAGGCCGAATAAAAACTATCTAACGAAAGATACTCACCATAGAATAGGGACTTTCAAGTGTCCATTAACACCCGAATGTTTTATGCTACATAATGTAAAACTAGATCGTTTTCTCTGCGTCTATAGCTCGATGTATGCTTAAATCTTTAAAACTACCCAACGGATTTTGATGCGGTTTTTTTTAATGAATAGAGGGTGTCAACGGGGTGGTTTATATGTATAATTTATGTAAAAAGTGATAAATCCAAAATTTACTTATTTATAACTGTTGATGCGGAACAAAGTTCGCCGGGTCAACTACTTCGTATTATAAATCTAAAAACTATTAAAAAGTTTCGTTTGAACGCGCTAATCTCAGGAACTACTGGCTCGAATTGAACCTTTTATTGGACAGGGTTTTAAGCTATATAACATCACGCTATGACTAATGGGGACGGAAACGTATACTTAACAGTACCAAGATCAAGCGGGCAGCTAGTACCTACTACCTACATATAAAACAACTTATAAACTGAATATAATCATAATAATATAATTATGGAAGTTAATATTCAATGCTGGTTTAATACTTTGGCCTGTGTTGCTGGCTCGTGTTGCAGAAGAGTCGTGAAAGTATGTCGTGACGTCCTACAATGGATTCGAGCACTAATGACCTTGTAATTCAATCGAGTTATTCATCACGTAGCAGCGGGCATGACATCAATTTTAATCTCACATTCGAGATAGATTCGAGTAGCAACAGAAGGGTATGTTTTTTGTCTAAATCGAGTAATCAAAAAAACTGTAGCTACCAGATTTTAGAAAAAAAAAAAACATGTTAATGGTCGGAAACCTTACCAGTTTAAAGCTCGCTTTTTTACTTTAGTGGAAACCTAACTGTATTATAATCTCAAATAATAAAGTAGATCATCACCTCCCTGCAATGTTCACATCATTTGGGGTCTGCACAACTGGTTTTTCTTTTCGTATCATTCGCTTCTTCTACAATAACACCCTTCTTAATCACATCGTTTTTCACGCAATCCATTTATGTTTTCTTCTTTTTTTCTCTTCTCTTATAACCATCCACATTCAGATTTCATATTGTTCTCGTGACATGTGTATCATACTTTGCCATTACATGCCCATACCACGAACGGCGATTTCCTCTTATTCTAATCCTAAAAGTAATAATCTAATAATGCAGATACTATATTTACCTAATTCTTTGTACACTAAACTAGACAATACATTGGTTAGTCATTTTTAATCTTAACCATTACAGCCAACTCTAACGTAAGTGTACAAAATTGCTTATAGCTAAAACCCTTGATACAATTTACATACATACATACATGTATGTAAAATCCATAAAATACTCCAAAAAATATTATCATTTATGTATTTAATTTATTATATGTGTATATATATTATGTATTTACACCTACCAAGATATATGTCTCAGAATAGTTCTTAATTAAATATCTAAGTAATTAATGAAACGCTTTTTGTATGATTTTTTTAGAAAGCTAATTTAATGTAACAGAACAAAGTTTTTTTTTAACGAGTAAATATTTTTCTAGTTACCTAATAAATTGTTACTGACCTTGAGTGCGAATGGCAAAATGTCGGCAATTATTGTGTGTTCGTTTTTTACGACTCAACTCGCGAACATTTCTGATTTTTTCCTTCAATGTATGCTCTTTTAGTTCTCATAATCTATTGTTCTATTTTTTTTAACATCAGTCATGGGATAGTCAATAAGACTATGTTTGATATAATAAGTTAACTAAACATTGGACGAAACTTAAGCTTAATTCCTACAAGGCACAAAGTATAGATATATGTATTATTACTTCTTTAAGCAAGAAATTAATGAACATGTTTTAAATTTAATATAATTTTATTATTATATGTACATACATTAGTTTTCATTTACTATTATGAAACTGGTAATGACAATTTGAACGGACAAACAAATGTAATTAATAAATAATTTGTACCATTTTTATTTATTTAAACTAGTTGTCGTACATAGCTATAGTGGCCTTCAAACTAATTGTAAAAATTTAAATAACACTTCCGTTACAAGGAAAATACTTCAATATATTTGCAGAATATTATCTCGATACAAATTAAAATATCATTAAAATATTAGTATAAATATTTACTCACAAAAATACCATTTGTACATTTTGCATATTATTATATGATTTAAATATTTTGGACACCAATTATATATATATATATTATCATCATCATCAGCCTTTAGAAGTTCACTGCTGGACGTAGGCCTTCCCCATAGAGCGCCACAACTGCCGGTCCTGTGCAACCTGCATCCATCGGCCTCCCGCGGATTTCACAAGGTCGTCTCTCCACCTGGTGGGGGGACGGCCTACTCCGCGTCGACCAGTTCGTGGTCGCCACTCGAGAACCTTTCTACCCCAGCGGTGATCGGTTCGTCGAGCGATGTGGCCAGTCCACTTCAGCGTGCTAACCTTACGGGCTATGTCGGTCACGCCAGATCTCTTGCGAATCTCCGTATTGCGGATCTTATCTCGCAGAGACTCCGAGCATAGCCCGTTCCATAGCACGCTGAGCCACCTTGAGCTTCGTTATGAGGCCAACATTTAGAGACCACGTCTCAGCTCAGCATCACTACATAGTATAAAACAAAGTCGCTTTCTCTTTCCCCATGTCCCTTTGTATATATAAATATATATATAATATTTATTATTTTTCGGGTATTTTTAATAAATTGTCGGTAATACTCGTAGGTATGGTACAGCGGAACTTTGTATTGCCGATCACGTACAATTTGTTTAGTCATCTATAATAATTAATATGGAAATCCTTCATTCAAGTGGACTAGTTAATAGTAACTGTTAAAATACAAATAATATACATACTAGAATAATAAATAAATGTATTTACAATAGTTTGTCTGCTATGCGTAAGCAGACTGACGCATTTTTTTCGACTTCTCAGAACCGGAACTGGATGTCGACGTCACGTACACATGGTCTTTGCCTTCTCTTTTTTATATTAACCACGTCAGATCAAAGTGAAGAATTGGCGCAGTAAATAAATATCAAGACTAATTCAGCATATATACAGTCTTCTTAGTAATAATATTATGGTTAGATGGAATTCCAGAAATAATTATGCATTGTATTCAAGTTAATATCATGTATGTACTTAACTTAGACTACACGGTAGACTTTAGCTTTTAATAAATTAAAATCTTGATAGTCTTGATACCATACAGAAAACCATTAAAATTTTAAAGGGTTTTCCACACGATACAATTTGATTCATGAATTTGATTGATGAAATTCACTGTGTTGTATAGAAGGGATATACATTACATATTAACAATTTATTTACAGTAAGAGAATGTTGAATGTTGAATGAATGTTGAATGAATGTGTAACGGAATTACTACAGAGCTTCTAAAAGCCGGCGGGACTCCTATCCTAAAGGAATTAGCAAGTCTTTTTAATTCCGTCATACACCAGGGCATAACACCACAGGCTTGGGGCAGGAGTGCGGTGGTGCTGTTCTTCAAAAAAGGTGATAAAACCTTACTGAAGAATTACAGACCCATCTCACTCCTGAGCCATATCTACAAGTTGTTCTCGAGGGTCGTCACGAATCGTCTCGCTGCAAGACTCGACGAATTCCAGCCTCCGGAGCAGGCCGGGTTTCGAAAAGGCTTTAGTACCGTGGACCACATCCATACTGTTCGGCAGATTGTACAGAAGACCGAAGAGTACAATCAGCCGCTGTGTATGGCATTCGTGGACTACGAAAAAGCCTTCGACTCCATCGAAACTTGGGCAGTTCTGGATGCACTGCAGCGATGTCGGATTGACTGGCGTTATATCGAGGTGTTGAGATGCTTGTATGACACCGCCACGATGGCTGTCCAGATACAGGACCAGGCGACGACCGCCATTGAGCTGAATAGAGGTGTAAGACAGGGAGATGTTATATCTCCCAAACTCTTCACCAATGCTCTGGAGGACGTTTTTTTTTTAAGACACTGGATTGGACTGGACAGGGTATCAACGTGAACGGTGAGTACATCTCGCATCTTCGGTTTGCCGACGACATTGTTGTAATGGCAGAGTCGCTGGAACAGTTAAGCGGAATGCTGCGCAGCCTGGACGAGTCCTCCCGGCGCGTCGGTTTGGGCATGAACTTGGACAAGACCAAGGTCATGTTCAATGAACATGTCGTGCCCGGACCGATAAGCGTCGAAGGGTCAATTCTCGAAGTCGTTAACAAATACGTCTACCTAGGCCAAATCATCCAGTTAGGTAGACGAAACTTCGAGAAGGAGGCCGAAAGGAGGATTCAGCTTGGTTGGGCTGCATTCGGCAAACTGCGTCGAGTCTTCAGCTCGCCTATACCGCAATGTCTGAAGACCAAAGTCTTTGACCAGTGCGTCTTACCGGTAATGACCTACGGTGCCGAGACGTGGACACTCACGGTGGGGCTAGTCCACAAATTCAAAGTCGCTCAGCGAGCTATGGAGCGGGCTATGCTCGGGGTATCTCCGAAAGATAAACTCAGGAATGAGTATATCCGCCAGAGAACTGGAGTAATCGACATAGCTCGTAGAATAAGCTCGCTGAAGTGGCAATGGGCTGGTCATATCTGCCGAAGGACCGACGGTAGATGGAGCAAGAAGGTCATAGAGTGGAGACCGCGTCTTGGCAAACGCAGCGTAGGACGCCCACCAGCCCGATGGTCAGATGACCTCAGAAAGGCTGCTGGTAAAGACTGGATGCGGAAGGCAGAGAATCGGATGTTGTGGCGCACATTGGGAGAGGCCTATGTCCAGCAGTGGACTGCAATAGGCTGATGATGAAGAGAATGTAAAAGAATGATGTTATTCCAACCCCACTCACAGTGGGATAAGGACAGGAAAATGATGTAAAGAACGGATATAATACCCTATTTCCGAGTAATGTACAGTCAATAGCAATAAAGTGAGCTATGAGGAGATATGTTTATACCTGACACCAATCATACCACACCCTAGTCCGAGTTATCAAGCATTTTATTTATATTACATCAATCAAGTGTATAAGAAAATAAATAATTGTTATAATTCATATTTTAAAAAGAAATTTACATTATTTCAAAGTAACTCTTATCGAACAGTTGAAAAGTAAACTTCATATTATTTTAGTGGGCAAGTACTTTTGCATTATCTATTCCCTTTCTTCACGGTCTGAGAAGTACTATTCCCTATTCCCATGTCGAGCACGCACGGCTCCATCCGGTACAAAGACTACAGGTGTAACCAGGTACCAACTACCTGTTAAATAAAACGAGTTCATAGATACGGTTGGTGAGTTTTTTTCAGTTTTTTAATAATGAATTACTATAATTATGACGAGCCTCGTGGTGCATTGGTAAAGCTACCGACTGCAGAATCAAAGTTGGCGGGTTCGATTCCCACCCGAGTACAAATATTGGTGACAAGCATGAATGTTTGTATGGCGTCTGGATGTTTTGTCTTTTTCTATGCATTATAAGTAATATGTATTTACAAAAAAGTATATATGTATTTAATAGCCGTTATCTAGTATCCATTGCACAAGCATTTAGTTGCTTAATTTGGAACTAGACGGCGCTGTATATATTGTGTCCAAGATATTATTATTATTATAAAATATTAACCGAACGTAAGTTATTTACAATGTGTAAGTGATTCGCTATTCTATGCTATTAGTGTCACACATGATGAGTAATAATGAGCTAGTACTGAATTGTGCCGTTTGTTCTTTCAATACGTGAATAGGGAAATTGAGTCGTATACATGAAGTTATTACAAGAATTATTTAAATGTATCACTTGAATATAACGAGAGGACATGTTAAATTTCTTATTTGCTTTATGTCAAATAGTAAAAGTGACCTATATATTATCATACTATTCTTTGTGATAGACTAATGTAACTTAATACTTCATCATAATTAGTATACTGGATTTAAACATTCCCGTGGCAAATACTACCACCACCTACTGATTGCGTAAGAATAATTTGTTCTATAATGATATTAAAGTAGTATTATAAAAACGTCGAATTTGTGGACATTAGAAAGTGTTTTTGAACCAATATAATATGGTTGTATTTTAAGCGTAACATTTTGCGACGTGTGAAGCGTGCAACTTTTATAAATTGGCCAAATATGCCTTTTATTTTGGAGTTTAATGCAATAATTAAATTGTCAGTAATGATACTTCTGAGTACAAATTAAAGTCAGTCAAATGGATTTGCCGAGAATATAATGCGTCAATGTGAGTCACGTTTGGTACAATCACGCATATAGAGTGGTAGCACCGAAACAATCGTAAAACTAATTTATTTAATAGTTCCAGTTAGTATGTTACTCTATGAGATGTCTCGTACGGTATCATTGGACTTGTTTCACATTTTAATTCTTTAACTCGCTTCAAATAACACATAACACACATAACACTTCACGCCTTTGTTACCCGAAGGTGTAGGCAGCGGCTGCTAAGCCTCGTCTCGCCGTTCTGTTTACGTCCCAAATGGAATTGGTGGCGAACATATTGCCATACCGGGCACAAAGTTTTCACTCATCGATATTTATCACACACTTAAGTTCCGAAAACAATTTCGAAAAGTCATTGGTGTGAGCCAGTGTCAGGATTCGAATCCTCTCTGGATCAGAAGCCGTGTGCCCGATCACTGGACCACCGTGACTAAATTAATAAAATAAATAAAACACAATATTTTAAGTTTTGTTAGTATTATTAGCTGTACAGCCTTCTGTTTAAGAGGTTGAACTGCTAGTTCAGTCTTCTATCTTCGGATATTGTCGTGAAAGTGTTAAACAATATTTCTACAGTAAAATTATTACAAATTTGGATGGATGTGTTCGTCATTCACGCTTATATTAAACAACAATTTTGTTAATGAATTTTGATTGGCGTAAAGCAGACATGTCTTGGGGACATGGAGCAATATCGAGAGACACTGAATGCTACGCAATTCTCGAGAACACGCAACCCTGACTTTTGTTTTGTGTGTTTAATGTATTAATAAGTGTGCGTACCGAATTGTTAATTAGGGTTGGCATCAGTGTGGAAGGAAATCTCGTGGAGAAAATACCATATTCATTATGTAATAAAATTTAGTTGTAACTTCTATTATTCACACTGTTTTTTTGTTCGAAGATGTTAAATCTGGAGTAATCTTGTTAAGCTTAATTACTATGCAGAGGCTAATTAAGGCGAGACTCGTAACTTGGTAATAAAGTAATAATATAATGCTGTTCCAATATATAGCTTACTTATCAAAGTTGTATTTAATAAACTAAGATTTTTAGGATATTTTATGGGATATGAGGGTAAACGAGCAAGTAGGTCACCGGCTGGTAGGCAACTACTCACGGCCCGTGAACACCGTGGTGCATTGCCATCCTTTAAGCGAGTAGGAGGGGAAAGGGGACTAGGCCTACGGATACCTCGTACACCGAACCGATATTCCGAAAGTTCGTGGAATTTCACCGGTCGAGCCGGCCCATTCATGCAGCGAATTGCAAGACTCTACCACTGTTAATGCTTCAAATAAAATGCCTTAATGTTATAGAAAAGAAATGGTTATTCGCCAACTGTCTTCGAGGCAGTATAAAAAACTGTTTACAACCCAACGTACTCAGGTAGCAAGTTAGGCGGTGAGTAGTGGAGATCGTAAATCAAAGTTCTAAGAAACATCTTGTTAAATATCGCGTGGTAGGTAGAAATAGATGGGTACACTAAGCACGTATCAAGTTACAGAGCCAGAGGATATTTGAAGCTACAGATTCTTCAGTCGTACTAAGAGGTATTTGTACCCCATAATTGGACATGGATATGACTGGCGAAGTGCACGTGCGCCTGAGTCACACTGTAACAAGCCAACTGACTGCCTACACCCACGCTAACTCAAAGTGCTGGTTAGCTTTACGAGATTAAGGATATTACAGAGATTTGATCATTACATTAACGGTAATTGATGTAAAACTAAGTTTGTCAGAATAACATCAAATTCGATCAAGAAATCCCAATCTTGGTCAAAAATACATACACCGACGTAAAGTGGCTCATGCCGCGTTTCGTTCGGTGAGAGAGGTACCCGGAGGCCCACCCCCCTTCCCCATCCTTTCCTATCCCCTATCCCTTAATGGTCGGCAACGCATCAGTAACACTATATGTGTTGCTGGTGTCCATGGGCGGCGTTGGTTGTTTACCATCAGGTGACACGCCTGCTCGTTTGCCCTCCTATACCATAAAAAAAATCATTTTTTATAGTGATCGACAGCGGAAATCGTATTTTCAATATTCCAACTGTCCCGGCTCGAATAATTAAATAAAAGACACTTTAAAATAATAAAGCCCGTAAGCTCAGTTCGATGAAAGATACGAAGACATTATTATTTGAGTATGTCTAAGGCCCGTAAGATCAATCATAGTTAAAACTGTCGATTTTCTAAATTATAGTCAATTTTAATCTAGAGTTTAAACCTGCCTCGTAAGATCAACAGCGAAATGGACATAGATTACGTAAACTAAGTTTAGTTTTCGACAGATGGCAACATTTGGTTATTTAAAGTCCATATTTCGCTCATCATTCACTCTTTTGTACATTGTCTGTGGCATATTTCGTGAAAAAAACTCTTTTTCTCTTTCTTTTATGAAGTTTTATAGTGTGACCATAGATTTAAGAAAAATAGATCGGCAATAGTCACCCAAACAACGTGACCAAAAATGGGTTGTTAATGTGTGAGTGACTTACGGGGCTCGTGGCGCATTGGTAAAACAACCGGCTGCAGCACTGAGGTCGGGGCTTCGATTTTCGCCCGAGTACAAATATTTATGACAAACATTAATATTTGTGCGGCGTCTGGGCGTTTTTCTATGTATTATAAGTATGTATTTACATATTTACAAAAGAAAAGTATATATGTATTAGTATCCGTTCTCTAGTAACTATAGCACAAACATTTAGTTGCTTAGTTTGGAACTGGCGCTGTGTGATTTGTGTCCAAGATATTATTATTATTATCAATGTGTTCTAAGGGAAAATGGAAAAGCTAGAAGAATGGGCAGCAGCATTCTTTCTCAAGACACTACAGCCTACTGCGATCGCCAACCCGCCTGCCAAGCGTGGCGATTATGGCAAAAACCCCCCATGATTGCGCGGACCGGCAGTTGTGGCGCTTTATGAGGGAGGCCTATGTCCAGCAGTGGACGTCAAAAGGGCTTATGATATGATGTGTTCGTAAAAAGCGCTTCAAAGCGTTAACTTTTACATAGTGTTGGGTGTAATGTTAATGGGTGGAAATATAAATATCCCCAAAATCTAATATACGCAGTTACGCTGTCAGTTATTCGATGCTATTAGTAAATTTTTCCTGACATGTGCCATCTATTGTAGTCTATGCTAAATCTATGTATGAACCCACAATCGTTGTGTCAGATGTCAGCTGATAAACGACCGCCATTTTTAAACTAGGCAGGACCACAGTTTAAACGGCAAAATCTTCTGGTATAAGCTAAACTATAGTTTAAACTGTTATTGGAGGTTTATCTAGCATTGATCTTACCAAATAAACGACAGACGAGGTTTAAACTAGATAAAATAGTTTAAACTGTGATTGATCTTACGGGCCCTATAAATATTATATCCGATGATTTAATGTGACATTTACAAGTATGTAAGACATAAACGTGTCTATAAATAAGACAATCCTGGATATTGTTATTCTCTAGTCCCATATATTGAGGTCAACACATGTCCAACAATATATCAATCGAAAGGAAATCCAAGACTTTATGGGGCATGTAATGAGGAGGGATGATACACATAGATTGATAAACCTGAATGTGGAAGGTAATTACAGAAGAGAGTGAAAATATGGAAGACCACATAATGAAGAAGGGTGTTATTGTGGAAGATGCGAATGATAGGGGAAGTGTGCAAAAGGAAAACCTGTTGTGCCGACCCCAAATAATGGGAACTGAAGAAATCCTAAGCTTCATATAATATTATTAGATTTCAATGCAACATTTTGGATTTATAACTTTTTACTAGATCACACATGTATTATTTATAAATAAAAACCACCTCCTTGACAACCTCTATCTATTAAAAAGAAACGTTACAAAATCCGTTGTGTTTCAAAGATCTAAGCATATAAGGGCACAGACAGCGGAAAGTGACTTTGTTTTATACTATGTAATAATAATAACATTGCCTTAAAATAATGCGTGAATAAGTACACACATATTGTCTGAAACGTGTGTGGTCTTCATTTATATAAGTGATATTATACTTCTATATGATTATAACGGCCTACTTACCCAATTACTGTTAGTGATAAGATTACAAGTTACTCACTGTAAAACGACCTCCAACTTACAGTTATCAGTACAGCAGTGGAATCTGCTGACATGCTATAAATATATTATACAGTATGTTAGTGAAATAAGAATTTATACGTACATATTAAATGCTGACCCGGTGAACTTTGTTTCGTCTCAGAAGCAATAAATGATTAAATAAAAGATTTGTTTTAAAATTAACGTAACCTAAGTTACTCCTTATTTTATTACATCAGATACAAGACAATAAAAGTTCAGTACAAAAGCGGTCCAACCATTTCAGACACTGCAATTTTATTTATAAGTATAGATGAAGTTGTATAGATAACTCCATCAAAATGTATATATTAGGTCGGGGAAAAAGTCTTTTCGCATAACGTAGGTATAAATTTATTATAAAATTTCTTTGACTGTACTATTTGTGTCTGGCTAGTTTTGGTAACATTAAAAAGGTTACATTATAAAGAAAAGAAAAAAATAAAAAAAAGTTGTTTCCCGCTATTTTTCATTTGTTTTTCTCTCCGTAAAAATGAGTGAATCTAATGAAGAAATTCGATACATTTTAAAATTGTATTATAAAAAAGGCAAAAATGCAACTCAAGCAGTGAAAAAAATTTGTGATGTTTATGGACCTGATGCAGTGTCAGTAAGAGTAGCACAAATTTGGTTCAAACGTTTTCAGTCCGGAAATTTTGATGTTAAAGATGCACCTCGCTCTGGTCGCCCTGTTACGAATAAAATGGACGCCATTTTTGAAAGAGTGGAGCAAGATCGGCATATTAGTAGTTACGATGTAGCTGAAGAACTGGGAATTGACCACAAAACAGTTTTGACCCATTTGAAGAAAGCTGGTTATACAAAAAAGCTCGATATTTGGGTGCCACACGAGCTCACTCAAAGAAACTTAATGAACCGTGTACTCATTTGCGATTCATTATTGAGACGTAATGAAACCGAGCCGTTTTTGAAGAGATTGATAACTGGCGATGAAAAGTGGATCACGTACGACAAGAACGTGCGAAAAAGGTCGTGGTCGAAAGTTGGCCAGGCTTCACAGACTGTGGCCAAACCTGGCCTAACACGAAATAAGGTGATGCTGTGTGTATGGTGGGATTGGAAGGGCATTGTTCATTATGAGCTTTTACCGTCCGGCAAAACCATCGATTCTGATCTTTACTGCCAGCAACTGATGAGATTAAAGGAAGCAGTCGAGAGAAAACGGCCGGAATTGATCAACAGGAAGGGTGTGGTCTTTCATCACGATAACGCTAGACCACACACATCTTTAGCCACTCAGCAAAAATTAAGAGAGTTCGACTGGGAGGTCCTAGTGCATCCACCATATAGCCCTGACCTTGCGCCTTCAGATTTTCACCTGTTTCGGTCTCTTCAGAATTCTTTAGGTTCTGTAAGGTTGACCTCAAGAGAGGACTGCCAAAACTATTTGTCCCGTTTTTTTGATCAGAAGTCCCAAAGTTTCTACAGTAACGGGATAATGTCTCTGCCCACAAAATGGCAGAAAGTTATTCAACAAAACGGTACATATATATTGTAAATAAATGTAAATAAACTTTGAAAAAAATGTCTTGACTTTTCATACAAAAATACGAAAATACTTTTTCCCCAACCTATTATAATTTGCGAGTTCAAAAAATCTCTTATAACTGTCTGCTTGATAAATTTTAGAGAATTAATATGTGGGTAGATGTAGTGCGGAGTTTGCAATGTGTTAACACTTGATATAAATAAAAAATAAAGTTTATGAAAAGGCACATGTGGAAACTAATGAAGATCACGAATAATTTAAAAAAAGAACTTAACGTTTAAGTCTTTGGACACATGGCGCCCCTTCTTGTCGAGAAGGTCAGCATGTGGCAGCCTGAGAAGCACTTTTTGTTTATTTTTTCAGTACATCGTATCTATATGCTGTTTAAGTAAATGGTGTGAGGCTTGAGAAGCTTTTTTTTGTTAGTTTTATTCCACAATATCGCTCAATATACTGTTGAAAAGGTAATGTGAGATAGGATTTTGATAATTCGTTTGGAAAGTATCGCTTCCCGGGAAATTATAAATATTACTATGACTAAGAAATTTCATATTTTAGCGACCTATACAATAGTGCTATTATTGTATAATAGGTTCAGTGAAGACCATTGACTAGGCTACAAATCCTAATCATCATTCAATAATTTCCAGAAAGTCGTAATTTACAGAGACTTAACCAATTGTGCCTCGTGTTACGGGAAGCAATACCGCTGCAGATGGTGGAATTTCTAAGAGAATAATACATTAAAAATTAAAGTGCCTAGACTATGCAAAAATCCATTAAATAATTCCGGAAAATACAATTGTATTGCAGTTAAAACAAAGCTCATAGCTGCTCTCCAGGTATACATTCATAAAGCATTATATCCTCTTTTTTATTCTGCAGTTGGATTTAAAATCCGGTACTGTAAGTTAGTAAATTTACAGTTTTGAAGGCGAAGAGTTGCCAACAAAGACTGTTGCTCTGGATGTGAAATAAGTTACTACAACGGTCCATTGTTTTAACAGGAGTGTTATTACCAAGTTTTGACTGTTTCTAGAAACTGGAAATTTGTTATGCCATCAGGTTACAGGTTATACGTGACGTGACAATGGACTTGGTGAAATAATTATATTTTTTGTTTCTTTTTATTTCGTTACATAAATTAAACAGCTAACGAAACTTTACAGATAAACGCAATACATAATATATTCAGGTAATTGACCTGAAAATACTTTAGTTAAAGTACTTTATTTATTTTTACCGGTGTACACGTACGTAATTCAGAAAAGGCGAGACGAGGCTTAACAGCCGCTGCCTACACCTTCGGGTAGAAAAAGGCGTGAAGTTATGTTATGTAATTCAGAATTATCTACACTATAATATATATATATATATATATATATATAATATTATAAAGAGGAAAGATTTGTATTTTTGTATGTAACGAATAAACTCAAAAAGTACCGGACCGATTTTAATAATTCTTTTTTCTTTAAAAAGCTACATTATCACTGAGTGACATAGGCTATGTGTAATCATCTTCGTCATCGAAATTTTGTTTGTACGCGAGTAACACCATGAGGCGGGAAGCTACATACAATATATAGCGTATAAAAGTGTAATTACTATCCCAGATTAATACATCACGAGGACTTGTATACGTTTTATGGTTAATGTGCCAGTATGTATCATCAAAGTTGAAGTATTTAACCAAGGGAACTTATGAATTAATGGAAATCTATATATATACATTTACCAATTTTCAGCTTAAGTACCGCCACACATTCCATCCAAACACCACCAAAAACTTTCTCATTTGTAATATTAGTAAGATTAAAGCATAAACAAAAGGTTGTTTCTACCAACAAACTGGTCCAGAAAGAGGTCCAAATAATTGATTGAACATTAAATATAAGAACTATGTTGACAACACATATCGAGAATAAGTCAAGAATATTCAAGTTGCATTTAATAGGTATGTAAAAACAAATAAATAAATAAAATGTAGGTAGCTAGTTAGGTACTGACAATGTTTATTATGCGCAATGTGGTCATTCACACATATCTAAGGTCTGTAATTACTATTAAAGCGTGTAACAAAACATGTTAAAGTTGTTTATATGAGAGAAAAAAAAAACAATGATTTTTCAAACTCCTTTAGTCAACACGCACTAAAACACACTAAAAGCATTATATATAAATAATATGACAAACAGTTATATATAACGTAAAACGTGACTTCGCGCCTTTTTCTACCCGAGGGTGTAGGCAGTGGCTGTTAAAGCCTCGACTTACGGAAATGAAACAGAAAGCTAAATGTAATAAGGTAGCGAACCTATTGCCATTACACTGGGTACAAAGTTGTCAATCATAGATATTTATCACACATAAATTCCGAAAAGAATTCCGAGAAATCATTGGTGTGGGTCCCGAAACGAGCCCACGACTTCTGAATCAAATCAGGGGCCTCGACCACTGGCCCAACGAGACATAATGCATACTCTGTGAATAACAAATAAGTACATATGTGATTATTTTTCAAAGTGTAATGAATCTCTGTATGTTATTTCTCTGTATGTTATGAAGATTGGAATGTAGAACGTATAAAACCTAACGGTTCTAGTTGTAAATTGTACGTACATTCCGTTTTGGTAATATCCGATAATATTTAGAAATCGGCGCGTGTCAGACAACAATATCGTTTCACTAGTGGAGCAGCTAAAACTATGAGTTCACCGCCAGTAATATATCAACACTTATAAAACTCAAACGTCCTATACGAAACTAGGCTTCTATGCGAAAAAAGTCTAGTTTCAAAAGGACAAGCATGTAGTTTCTTAACTTCGAGGAAAATTAGAGCACTGTCGAGTTTTATGCAATATAAATAATACAAAATAATAATGCTTTATTTTTATGTTTTATCTTTTTTCATTTGATGTTTTTTTAATTCTTATTATAGAATTAATTCTGCCTGGATATGTTGAGCTACTTAAGCGTTTAAGTAGCTCTCACATTAGACAGAATACGTGAAATTTGAGCAGTAAGTAGCACTTTATTGGTTGTCAGATTTGAGTCAGTTCAGGCGTTGAGGCGGTTCAGTATTCGGGCGAGAGGGTGTCAACGGGGTGGTTTATATGTATACTTCAGGTATAATGTAGTAAAGACAAAGTGATAAACCCAAAATACTTTTAATCTGGGTCATCTAGTATAGAATAAAAATATTCTCATACATATGTATATGTATATAAGTTTTCCCTAATCTTTACATCATCGCCTGACGAAAAATATTAAAACTAATTATTATGAAATCTCTACGGGTCAGTAGGCGCCTAATTACCGTTATAAAATAATAACTTAGAAATCGGAATGCGGAATCCGGGATGCACTTGCTCGTCAGGAAATAGTTATTTGTTATATGTATATATTTCCGAAAAGGATATGTAAACGGCTTCATAAATAATTTTCACATAGACAGGCTTCACAGTTAACTAAACAAACATGATATCACGGACTCTGTAAACACAAGGTCAACTGCTGCCTACGATCGAAATTATCTAGTAACAGACAACAATGCAGGTGACTACTACATACATAACTTCACGGCAAGTCCCTTGGGGGTGGGCAGAGAGCACTTCACTTGTCATACACGCTCGTCGGTTTTTAAAGATATCACCTCCCTCAAGGACTCGTTCAATTTGGTCATGGAAAGTGTGTCGTGGCTTTTGCTTTGTATATCTGCTTAGTCAATCTTGCATCATCCATTCTTTCTACTAATTCATCATACTTATAAATGTTTGCAGCTTAATTAAAAATAAAGTCGATTTAATGGCGTAGTGTTTTACTCACTCTCTGAGTTGTAGAGAGTTCCAATGATTTTTCTGAAAAGTATGTGTGTTAAAGTTGCCCGATGTAATAGGTTGTGCAATAGGCTCCACCATCAATTCCATGAGATCATTTAATTGGCGTGTCAATGTGTTATTGCCGCTGGAAATAACTTCGGGTTATAAACTGTATGCGTTGTAAAATGAAGATATTTGCTTGATATATTATATATGTATATACTAAATACATATATATATATATTTAGTGAAAATGTGGCAATAACAAACGTGGACTTAGCGTTAACGAAGTTAGGAAAGTGAAGGAAAAACTAATTAAAACTCTTTTCCTTTTGCGATCGGGTTTACTCATCCGTGGGAATTTCATTACTTCATTACAACTAAATATTTAGGTATGTTCTACTTAAATAAATGGCGTCATCCCATTTCTGTATAGCTTCAATATTTGATGTATTAAATTTAGTATAGTGCTCAGGATTATGGTAGGATTATCGTTGAAATATTTATATGTTTTGTATGTAATTATGACAAAAGTACCTTCGCATTAAATAGGTACAGAAATGCAATAACTTAAAGATGCTTCTATAAAAACACTTAATATGTCAATGACTCAACTGTAAGAGATAAAAATGAAGCACATCAGTACATTATATTATTTTATTTATTTTATAAATATCTATCTTACGGTTAATTGGATATGTCGTAATATCTAAACAGGTATTTATTACGAAGTATCGTCGTACTATATTCACATTTCTGCCGAAGGTCTGTGTATCCATGTTTAGTGAGAATGGAGTTTGAATTAAGAAATTCGAAGGTGATTATCTAGTTTGGCAGGTGCAAGAACAGAACATGGCGACTTGCGTAGGTTTCTATATCCTCCTCTCACAAATATAGACACAGTACCCACATAATAAAAACTTAATTTGTTCTGCTTTGGTGGCACACTTTCAGATGTTATACCTTAATTAACAAAAAAAATGTATATTAAACCTTTTGTGCAAAAATTATATGTCTATTCGAATGTTTTTCTGACATATGTACCCAATATGGATTGGAAAATTGTGAACATGAAAGTAGGTTATTATTATGTATCATCACCATCAGATTAATTTATAAATAAACTTAATATTTTTTCACGATAAATAGAGACTATATATATAACAAACAGAACTTGCAAAACGATTTAATGTCGCGAAGCATGCACAGCTATTTAGTAATATTCAGAGCAAAATGTAACCGAAATAACTGAAGCTGAGCATAAGCCTAGAGGAAGTAACATTAAGGAGACATCATGGGGATAAAACCTATAATTAGGTTAGGTAAGTTTTCTATGGGATAGAGAGGCAACCGAACAAGCAGGTCACCACCGGTGGTAAGTGACTAGCCCTGCCTACGGATACCTGCGCAACACGATAGTGTTACAATTGCTTTGCCAGGCTTTAAGGGTAGGATGGGGTAGGGGGTAGGCCTCCGGTTCCTTTTATCACGGAACGAAACACAGCATGAGAATTTATTTCGATAGTCTGACAGGTCGTGGTATTTTACCGGTCTAGCTGGCCCAGTGATGCAGCGAAGTGGTTAATAACACGTGGCTTAAGTGTAGGAAGTCCTAAGTTCGGATTTCGAGCCACATCAATCTCATAATGGTAGAATTTTTGGTAGTTAAATATATAAATTAATCAAAAATTTTTATGTAGCCTACCACCTACTAAACATTTGAGTATTAAAAGTGAAATTAGAGGAGTATATTTTATTAAGGATTCGTGCAAAATTGAACCAAAATATTGCGCAAGAAAAAACCGTTACGTGCCCTGCTGCATTGAGAATTTCAGATGACATTGAGTTTGCTAAATTAGTTTAATTAATAACAGAATTTTATTTAGCAATCTTAATAAATCTAATAACGCCGTGGTCATCTAATGTATATTACAAAAAGGTAAACAAAGATTGTGAACAAAAATGCGCGTAAACTGCTACCGACAAAACAACAAATCAGAAAGACAGAAACTGATACTGACCTGTCCGGTAGCTTTCTTATATCGTAGTGTTGCTTCTCGTACGAGGTCCCTGACCAGCAACTCACCAGCGCCACAGGGTACCAGAACCCGCACAGATCCAAAACACACAGTCACCTTCATATCTATCAGGCTTAGCACTACTTATGATTCACCAAAAGTGCCACACAACTCATTAAAACACGTCGCAATATCCACTAGCTGACATATTAGTTTGTCCAAAAACTAATAGAAGCTTTATATTTAACTGATACACATGGCACTAGTAATCCTGTGTCGAACCCGTTCACGGAACACTCGCGGCACAAAAAGAACAAAAACACCACACGTACCGTGTGTTTTCATAGCGTAATCAATGTGTAGTTATATTAACACCACAACTTTGCACTTATTTTCGTATGTTTAATTCACATATCAAACACTGGATTCAACAATTCAAAATCGAACCGAACAAATTTCGATATGATTACGCATAACACGAGACGTTAAAATGCGCGCGCTCTCAACGACAGCAACGGTCGTAGCGTGGCAAGGAATATGAATAAGAATTTGAAATTGTTTGTGGCGGTGCGGGGTGCGGGGAGGGGCGACGGCGGTACGCGGTACGACCGGTTCTCCCGTCCCGCGCGCCACCAATCGGCGGTAACATTGCAGCCCGCAGCTGTGCGTTTGTGGTGATGGCCCACCGTGCCTTCGTATCGCGTCATACCTGCCTTGCTTCGGTTTGTATTTCACTCACATACCGGCTATCACATAGTCACATTACATTATTTTTAATGAAACATGAACACTACATACCTGAGTCGAACATTATCAGATCACACAACACACAATTTAGGTATTTCAAGAATTAATTAACGTTATATTATAATAGTATTACAACACTATTGTTTGATCAAGTTAACGACAAACATCACTACTATCGAGTTCTATGGTTAATTTAGAAATGTACGCTAATTTAAATAAGTATGTTATTTTGTCAGGATAACTTATCTGTTTATGTGTAATATTGGACGTATTAAATTTCTTATAAATTGCTTTTAGTTTAGAATCAAAATTTACTCGAATCTTTGCTTTTAATATGATTAATTAGATCATCACCTACACCTACTTAAAGGTAACCTTAAGTAACAGAATTAGGGTTAAAGGTACCTTGATCAATATTGCCATGCCAACATATCACTGCCAGTTACCGAATACAAGATACATTTAGATAGCGAAAATTGTGCTTATTATATTTTACTAGCTGACCCGGCGAACTTTGTTCCGCATCAAAAGTAATAATGGAGTAAAATTTGGATACTAAAAAGTTCAAGTTATGCTATTTATCGGCACGCGTTTTGGCGCGCAACGCAACTGCATGTCCCGCTATGTTAATACTGCAATATCTTTATAAATATTCGTTTAAATTACATACTGTAAAGGACCATATTGATCTACAGGTATTAAAAGCACAATCTATTTAAGAGACTTAACTGGATGAAAATTAGTGCTGTAATGTTTAAAATTGCTTCGTAAATAAGCCATTATTTCTCGTAAAAAGTAAAATAATAAAAATGGTCATTGTGGGTTATCTTTAAGAGATAGACATATGCCCTCGAGGACTTTTTTGTAGACCTTCTGAAAGTGTTTAATAATGTAGAACATTGTTTTGCTCTATCCCTAAGGGTTCAGCCAGCGTTTGCAATTAAATGCTAAATCTCGAAAATTATCATTTTTTCTTTACAACATCATATATGAATTATAGATCAAAACCACCCCGTTGACACCCTCTAACTATTAAAAAAAACCGCATCAAAATTCGTTGCGTAGCTTTAAAATTATACGCATATAAGGGGACAGACAGCGGAAAGTGACTTTGTTTTATACTATGTAATGATAACTATCATAAAAATATACCACAAATATTGGGCATTATCTTAGCATAAATTAACAATTTAATACTTTCATTTTAATTTCGGTAAAAGTATAATGTTAATTAATATTATCTAAGGCTTTTATTTCAGATTAGCATTCGTACAATTTCAAATAGTTTGCAAGATGATGGCATTGTTATTGCCAGTCTACTTAGATACTTAATATACTAATGATGATGCAATAGACTTTTTTTTTTCGAAAAAATACAAAACAGTTCATAGTAGTTACTCACTTAATAAATGTTTTTAGACATTAAATTCTTCTTGAACTAGCTGATATTATATTATATAGTTATATGCTCTAGAAATACATAATATATAACAAAGGGTATGTGTCGAACGGTTGCGAATACTTCACGGCTGTTATTGTCTCAGTTCAAGGCTAAGGGCATTAGTATGCCGCAGACATAGGCCACGCCGACATAACCTACCTGATCCGCAATTTAATATGTATTAACTTAATGACACTGTTATATAAATAATAAATTCTACGGAGTTAACGTCTTCACCATTCTCACAGCGCCATCTAGTCGCAATACAAGATTAAAAAGTTTTAATGAAGTTTTAAGTGATGACTATATATTTGTACTCTATCCGGTAAATTAATGGCAGAGTCAAGCAGTTGAATGAATGGGTCGGCCCGACCGGTGAAATACCACGATTTCTCATAAAATCGGCGAGAATTGGCTCATGCCGTCTTTCGTTCGGTGAGAGAGATAATCGGAGGCCCTTCCCTATCCCCTTCCTATCCTTTCATAAAGGAAGGCAACGCAACTGTGAGCCTCCCGGTGTTGCAGATGCCCATGGGTGGCACTAGTCACTTACCGCCAGGTGACCCGCATGCTCGTTTGCCATCCTCTCCCATAAAAAAAAAACTTAACAAGTCTCTAGGTTTGTTTGTAAGACCTCTTTCTTACGACTAATGTTCCAACTTCATAGTCAGATCAAATTCATGTAAAATACTTAGATAAAGGGGAACTGCATATGTATAACTATAAAATAAAAAGTCAAATAACTGGTCATGTAAACCACTTTTAATTTGTAATGAATAGTTAATATTGCTTAGGTAATTGAATTTAAATAAATAACATTACACTTGCATATAAGGCAATAATTTCAAGTACCCTACGCAAATCATATTTATTTATATAAATACATATTTTATAATAATATAATTTTCTATATGATTGTAATAGCTTGTAATCTTTATATCGGTGTTTTCTTTTTTATAATATTTATTAGAAGTTAGAAAATAATTGATATTAATATTTATTTTAATGATTTATTGATAATTATTTTATTAGTCAACATTTGGAATCATTTTGAATTCTACTTATTGTTAAATACAAGATAATATTTTCATAATTACACTGTTTTAATCATTTATAATTCGGTCGACCAATAGTTTAATTTCATTTTCTATTTAAAGTATTATATATTAAATTATCATTCAAATACATATAAGTTCTCATAAGTTCTCTACTGATGACAAAAAAATTATATCGAAATATAAAAAATGTTAAAATATGATAAAAAAAAATTGGACATAAGCTTACAAAAACATAATATTAATTCTGATTACAAGCTTCCGCGTAACAAATAATTTGGCACTATGCATATATTTATCATTAAGTGTGATTGATAAATTTGAAAAAAATATTCGAATTATGGAGAATAAAAGAAAATTTTTCCTTTCAAAAAATAAAATTTCTTCCCAGCGTGGTATATTTGGATAATATAAGTAAATATAAGTGGAATAGCACTTGACGATATTTACAAAGTTTTTCTAAGTAATATATCACTGAATCACTTCATAAACCACACCCTCTCTTTATGTACAATTCTTAGATATTATTTTCAAATATATTATGCAAAAAGAAAACATAAATTAAATAGTTTTAAGATATTAACAGGCAATGTACATTATTTTAAAATATGTACTATTAACTGCGTCCATTAGCATTTTTTATATCTTACCTAATAAAATATTTTAGATGTCAGGTTTCAAGGGAGGAGTTCTACTCATCCCAATATGAGTTCAATATATTATAAGTATATATAAGTACCAGTGTTTGACAATAGATGGTGTTAAAAAGCAAAATTGACGATACAATTGACAGTTAAATTTCAAGTTATTACGTTTGTATTTTTTTGAGGTCTGTATATTTGCTGTTGTGTGTTTCTTATGAAAATGGAAAAAGAACAATACCGATAAGTAATTATTTTATTATTTTTGGAGTTAAAAACATGCGAACATAAAAAAGTGAAATTTTGTTATTTTAATGAAAAATCAATAATCGAATTTTATGAGGTCATAAAATCTAAAGGCGTCTTATGAGAAAGCAATTATATTGTTGCTTCACCATTTTGCCGAAAAGAAGGGAGCATAAAGAAAAAGACTCAGTAGTGAATGAAAGTTATGTAAGAAATTAATATGACTATCACTACTCACATTTAGTGTGTGTAATGTTTTCATTCATTGGTAGGGAAGACAAAAAGTATAAAAAAAAATTAATACTTCTCATATTTATTTCTAAGATTTTCGCGAATCTCACTCATTGATCAAAACAACTTTTAGGATTATATCGCGTTTATTTATTATTTATTTATATTTATTTCCCGACGTTTCGAACTCTTTACAGAGATCATTTTCACGAGTGATCTCCTATTATTAAATTATTACAAATTATTTAATAGATAAATAATTTGTAATCATTTAATAATAACAACTTTTACTTATTAAATCATACAACAAAGGATCTTTAGAAGTAGGATATATGAATGCATCTTATAAATAAGTATTTAACTTTTGTTCTCATGGTCTGATGTGGGTTACCAATAGTAAAAATCATATTTTGACATCAACTTTTTGATTTTTATTGCCAAAAAGTGGGTGCTCTCTGTATCAATGAAAATAGCTTTTGAACAACTACCATCTTTTTTTGTTCATCACTCGTGAAAATGATCTCTGTAAAGAGTTCAAAACGTCGGGAAATAAATATAAATAAATAATAAATAAACGCGATATAATCCTAAAAGTTGTTTTGATCAATAATACTTCTCATTTTTTAACACATATTTCAAATACACAGATAAAAACAGAGGTAAATTATTTATTTAAATTTGGCGCCAATAATTATCTCAGCAGTTAATAGTACACTGTACACGTCTACAGATGGTGGTAATTCTTGTGACAGGAATATCAGAAACTGTCAGAATGTGAATCTATGCATAGAAATTAAATAGTGATGAATGGTAAGTTGAAATTCTTACTACATAATAATATCTCTTCACAAAATATTTTAAGTACATATACATACAGGTTTTGATTAGGTTGTTTTATTTAGTAACCTCTTACCTCTTTTAGTTTGAGACTATCCTTTTTAAAATTATGTGCCTCAAAAGAGTAATATATGTATGCTTCAAAATAACAACAATTAGTGCTTGAATTGACTCATTTATATTACATTCAAATGAAAAACCATAGTTGATATATATTTATATGTATTTTATGTATATATATATATAGAATATTCTATAACAAATATCCATTAGTTTTGAGTTGATTGTACTTTTAAATCTAACGGTTGTATGCTTAACAACTACCTGATTGTAACCTCACCTTTATCTTAAAAAATCGTTTAAAGAAACTTAAGACTGACAATGGCACAGCCTAGTAGAAAAAAGGTTACGCTTGCGAAAACAGTTAGTGACTAGAACTTAAAAAAAAAACTGTGCTCATGAATATACTACAACAATTTTTTCTGATATATTTATGTGACATAAAAGAACCACTATGTAACTTATTCATCACGAATGTGATAATCAACAGTTGCCCCTAAAGATTATAATCTATTTGCTATTTGAAATGCATTAAATTTACATACTTACGAAAATACATACACTAAGTTTTGTCGTCTCGAAAAACGGAGACGTAGTTGCAAGTGACGTTTTAAGGAGGGACCAGCCCTTACTATATAAAACATTCGCCATTAATAGAGATTGGTCGCTCTAATTCAAAATCCTATTCCGTTATCACAAGACAAACCATTAGTAATTCTAATTCAGAGCACCTCATAATTGTAGATATCCATCGCCACACACATTGTTCATGATGTGTAGCGCCATCAAATGGCACTTTCAGCTGTACATGAATATAATACAGTATTAAACATTTATAATTATAGGTACATATTGACACAAATTTACATAGTACAAAATAATAATGAAATTACAGGCACCACAGCAACAATGACACAACAGATGGCGCTTTTGCCAAAAAACGATACTAGACTACAATAATGATTCATCATTATACAAATGAAATTGAAAGCGACAAACAACGCGAGTATTTCACTTTTAATTAGAGAGCTAATATATATTCCACTCCCAAATTTATAAAAAAAAAACAAAACATAAAAAGGAGTTTCCAATTGAACCGTTAATAAGTAAGTAATTGTCATGATAGTTCCGCTAATGAGATTTTTATTATCACAATTGACTGAAGGCAATCCACAAAAAAAAACGTATAACGTGTTCTTAAAGAAAATAGACACGCGATAGTCGTTTCACTAATAAGTCTATTGTTATCGAATCGTATATCACATTGGTGTATCACTAGACATCACTTTCACCGTCGGTGACGTGAGCTGGTTGTCCAAAGTTCCTCGTGATGGACTCGCTGACGGTGCGTATGTTCGCAAGGTACCGGTGAGCCGGCTCGTCCGAGTCATAGATGGCGCTGAGTGATTCGAGAGAGACGAGAGCCTCCGAGTCGAGAAGGCGTGAAGAAGCGCGCGAGGAGACGTCATCGTCGCGGTCGAAGTAGCACGAATTGACGTCACTGAGAGCCGCCTCAGCGTCAGTGAGCCCGGCCTCGTTCAACATCGACACATTCTCAAGTGCCGGGTCATCTGTAGTGTACCCGGTACTCTCTGGTTGTCCGCCTTCTCCGTCTCCTTCACCTTCTGAACACGATGAACTCCATTCTGACTGACTCTCCCCGTAGAGAGCCATTTCTCTATGACTAGAAGTGGTCCCCTAAAAATAATCGTATTTATCTATGTATCGATATCAATGTTTATTGGATTAAATATAGTTTTTATATAAAAATGTCATACCCGGTTACGCAGTCTTTCTTGAACATCTTTCTCCTTCTCTCTCACGTTGATAGATTCAGGCTTTCTTTCACTCGGAGGGCTAAAAATGAATGAATACAATTTATTAAATACAACAGAAGTAAATTTATAATTATGGCCGTTTGAACGTTCAATAATGGAATTTCTTAGTTGTTGATATTTTTGCACTTGATAATAGAGGTTATAAAGTTATGTACCATCGGTTAATTCAGGTAAAGCCTTCTTGTCTTTTTTAGAGGCATTTCGCTTTTCCTTCTAATATAATAGCATATTTTAAGTGTAATAAGGTTTGTTCTAATTACCTGTTTCTATGTAATTCGTGTGTCGGTGAGGGTAGTTCGACAATAACGTCAGTGGGCAGCACGCCCGGGAAGTCAGTCGGTGCCGAGGCGCGGCCTGGGCTGGACGCGTCGTGGCGGGCCACTTGTGTGATGGCCGCCAGTCCTACTGCATGCAGTGGACTGCTGTTGTTGTTGTTATTATTCCGCATCGGCTCCAATGATGGATTTGTGCCCCTACCATACATGTATTTTATTAGAATATACACTAACTCTAATTCATAGCAATTTTGAAAGTGTAATTTTGAATTAACAATTCTAATAGTCTTATCTCAAAAATTTGCAATAATATCATTTAACGTATTTGACATTAAATGGTTACAGCGAATTTATAACTTTAATCAGCGGTATCCATTAGCTATCCAGTTATCTACAAACAGTTTCCGCTACACATGTCTTCTAAATAATAATTATATTAATCAACTCCTCTTACCTGAGTTCTAGTTTCAATTCCTTACGTTCACTCTTAGGTGGATTCATGTGAGTCTTCATGAGATTCTTATCGTCGAGCAACCGCTGTATTTCTCTTTCGAAAGGTGCCACGCACGCCACGTCGGAGGGGCTGCGCTTAGTGAACGGCTCTCGTGAGTCTTGATTCAAGTGTTTCAGATTCGTCGGTCTACTGCCAGAGCTTGAAAATGAACTGGTTCGTTGGCCTAATCGAGCTGCAACATCCTTTTTATCAGTCTGACAGCAACCGTCTCGTTTCGCTGCCGATGCTTGAAGCATATTTATTATGCTCCTCTGTAATTTTTCTTCTTCTTTCTGCAAATCTAAGTTGTCCTCGACAAATTTCTCTTCGAGAGACGGCTTTCGGATAATTTTGTGTTTGGAATATATCTCACTAACGTGATTGATAATGGGTTTGCCGGGTCGGATCGGGGGATAGTCGTAAGCAGGACTGGGATCTGTGCGTTGCGGTCGTGAAGGAGGTAGCCATTGTGATGCTCGTGGAGGAGATGGCGAAGCGTCCGTGGTTCTGGAATAGCTTTCGTCGGAGGAACTAAGACTGGGCGATCTCGTAAGCGAGCTCAGTTCATCAGCAGAAGAATGCACACGGGGGCTTCGCGCCAAAGGTAGACTTTCACTGGAACGAGGTCGCGGTAGACGAGCGGGAGCTCGACGTTTGTGTATGGCAGAAGGTCGTGGCTCCTGCGGGCGGGGCCAGGGGGGTACCAGCGCACGAGGTGGGGGCCAGCGTGGGTTGGCACCTACACCGTGAGGAGGTGGCAGCGGCGATGTGTCTTCATTATCCTTACTCCTCCTCGCTTTACTGCCTTTATTATTACCATTGCTTTGATGTCCATTTGATGGTAACAATGGCTCGTTTTCAGCAGCAACTGACGATTCTCTAACCGGAGCCAGCCTTGTGGGTTGAGCTGCTGCTCGTCTCGCAGAGTTTTGTAACATTGCTAGAGGAGTGGCCACTCCGCCGTATGCTGTAGGTGGAGCAGTAGTCGGTCCATTGGTGGAATTTGTCGCGGATCCGTTGGTCGGCGCTCTGTCAGTGAGGAAATATGTTGTCATCTCACCCTTGCCTTTCACTTTAACTTTGCCCCTACAGACGAATTGATATGGCAAGTCTTTCAATACTTGATACACTTCTTCTGTGACTTGTGTGTGATTGGGCAAGCCGGTGGAATCCATTCGGGATGCGACGTTGACTGTGTTTCCCCAGATGTCGTACTGTGGTTTACGGGCACCGATAACGCCAGCTACTACGGGACCGACATTGATACCTGCAAACATTATTATGATTACTTGTAACAGATTGTAACCTTAGTTTAGTACAGACAACATATTATGTCTCACTTACCAACACGCAACATGAAGTTATTGTATGAATTATCATTAATATCTTTTAACTTGTCCCTCATGGCGAAAACGAATTCTACCAAAGTTGCCATATGTTTGCGAGTGCTGGGCTCATCAGCCATTTTCCTGTCAGGAATCAGTCCTACTGCAGCCATGTACGTGGAGCCAACTGTTTTTATCTTATCTATTGCACCGAAACGATCATCGCCTAAAAGCTGTAATTTAATAAAATACATTTCAATAGATACCTACATAATGTGATTCGAAATTCTTATTCATACTATTAGTTTTAATATCTAGAACGTATAAATATTGTTTGCCAATTTGACAATAGTTACAGTTAATAAGAATTAAAATATAGGTAATTAAAAAAACTGTTTATTTCACCTCATCGAAGTCAGCGATGATTTCGTTCAGTAACCGTAGACACTCCATACCCTGGTTGTTCCCGTCCAGCTCCATGTAGAACTCGTGGTAGTTGGTGATGGAGGCGAAGACGACTCCGACGCGCTGATACGACTGGTGATACAGGTCCTGCCAAGCGCGCCTCTTGCGTCAGACAGCGTTCGCAGCGTGCATCAAGCCATGCCACACACGTTAGGGAACAGTGACAGCTTTACCCCATTTAAATGTTACTATGTCCTTATTTCAACACTCATTTACAATTAACTTTTTAACATTCTCTAATATTGATTGCGATATCAATCAAATATATTTATAAAACGTAGCTAACGCTAGGCTTCATATTTGGAACATATTTTAGTTGACTACTTAATTCAGTAAAGGTATAGATAGCTACAATAAAATTAGAAAAAAAACGTAAAAAGGAAAAACGAGTAGTACCTATGTAGATTAACGTAATTCATTTTTTCCAAGACAATGCTGGGAAATAGTGTATATTACTCACAATTATGACGATTGTAACAACACCTCTTAAGCTAAAATCCTTAAAGGTGAAGGCTATTAGGCTAAAGAGGGTGTCACCAAGAAAAAGTAAATAGAAACTTACGTTTGATGAGTTTCGTAAGAAAGGAGATTAAACAACGGTACTAAAGTAGCTCGGTCAGAATGAGCATTGATAGTGTCTCGAAGATAGCTGGTTAATTAAATGACACTTTTAAAGTCATATTTGTTTTCGAGAACACGCTAATCACCTAGGGAAATTTCCCATGCAATTATTTTTATTGTTAAATGGAAATATTATTTCCATTGTGGGATCACAAATGTTCATCATTTTTAAAAAGTCACTTTTCTGCATGAACATTTTAATATGTATCTTGCAAATAAATTTAAGTTATAGTCTGTTTTACAATCATTTTATATTAAAGTTCAGTTCTGTATTGAATTTTTTTCTGTTTTGAGTCGCAGTTCGAATTCTGTCACTAAACCCCGTCAGTGTGGTGTGATGTGAGACATTAAAGCAAAATGTGTTTGAAGAATGAGTGATTTGTTCTGATAATGTTTGACATTTGATAGAAATAATAATTAAAAGTTGTAATTAATAAACATATAATGATAAGTGGGAGTGTGAATGTGCAAAATGAAATAAAGCTTGAGATATTTCGTATTACGTTGTGAAAACACAATTTCTACTAGAAGCACTACTAATTTGGGGTGAAGAAAATGTTACAGGATGAAAGTACTACGGTTGTAAGCAAGCAAATATAAATGCCGATTCTGATGATAATTTCGCTATTATTAATAATTATATTAATTTTAAATGCGAACTTAAGTGTAGAGCTAGAACTGTCACATTATCATAATAAAAGACATAGATAGGAATAAAAATGGTTGTCTAGTTATGTTATATTTTTTGTACAGTCGGTTACGTTGAGAGTTTTATGAGAACAAAGAAAGTATCACAAACAAATCCCCCAAGAGAAATGAATAGAAATAAGTGTGAAAGTCAGTACCTATTAATCAGAAGTGGGATGTGATATTGAACACGTAATTTCAGTAAATAACAGAATTATTTAAAAACATAATTTTGAAAGCACTTCCACTTACGTAAAGTATAAAAGAAGCCGTATAATAGCAACTGACTAGCTCTGATAGTAAAGGGGATGACAATGTGACAGATTAAATGAAGCAAAAGTTTGCCATGAGTCGTTTTAACAAAACTTTAAATTAGTCCTTGTATAAAATAAAACCATCCTTTTGGGGAATATAACGCTGATTAATTTTCCTCTGTAAAAGGTTGGTTTTATTAAAAAATTCTTTAAAAAAATACACAAGAATCGGCACAAGTTAGTTGTATAGTTACCATGTTGGTCCTGAACTGATTATCCAAAAAATGCGTCGCTACATGTGCGGGCAGCAGGTTGAATAAGATTCTTCTGTTTGATGCCTGAAAGAAGCACCAGAGTCTTATTTAGGACGATGTAAAGCGTAATAAGATTGAAACCAACTAGAGTTTGTGTTTTATAATAAAGAAAACCCGCGTATTGAATGGAAAGGCGCTCATGTATCTCACCTGCAATGCATCCATGTCTCTCTTCTCATCTCTAGCCTGCGCCTGCCACAAAAAGTCGAGCCGTGCTGTCCATTCAGTCTGTCGCGCGTGAAGTAAAACAGCTAATGCCAATGCTATAGTCCAAGCGCTCGCTACATAAGCCGATCCTATTATAGTTTCCGGTCTGAAAAGTACGATAAAACAACTTTACACCAATTCCATTGCGGATAGGCAGAAAAATATTAGTTTTTATCAACGTTATTATAGCATTAGATCGAACTCTGCTTGAATGGTAGACTATTTTCAAAACAAAATCTTTGAGATTTCGTAAAAGTGAATCAATACAAGTTGATTAATTATTTACAAATGTCTACTAAAACATAATAATATTAGCTGTGAATAGGATTATCCAAAATTATCGGTTTCATTACTAGCAATGCTAAGTTGTGTCGTAAATCGTAATCCTCCTAAAGACATTTTAATGGGACATTATTTTCTAGCAAAATCTAATTTTAATTTGCAAAATCCAATTAGGATCAGAATATCTTAGCTTTTATCTAAATAAAACTTTATCTACCCAAGTCAATTAATTTAATCAAGTTATTGTCATTAATCTGATTGCTTCAGACAGACATGAAATTATTTTTGCTACAACTGTTTTTTTTAGTTCATTATTTTTTGTGTCTAAAGTACAAATGTTGTAAAAATCGGTTGATTAAACGATATCGTTATTGATAAAATTACTTTTTAGAAATCCATCTAAGTTAGAATTGTCATAATATTTGTTTCAGTCATTTCAAAATTGAATTGTAATCAGAAAAAATAGTAATGATTTTAAACTCATAATCATATAATGTATTTTATGATGAGCTAAGTTTTTTATTGTCAAAGTAAAAAAAAAGCTTCATTTTCATAGGACCCTTAAAAACCTATCATCTAAAAACCTATCATAAGAAGAACCGGGCAAGAAACTCATGCGCTAAATACTCTTTTCGAACCAGTTTACATTGTATCATCACGCCCTGGTATATAACACCAGGCAGTCTTATCTCGCCGAATGAAATATATCAGGCAGCCAACCTAGTGTCTGGACCTAAATCACAAGCTTAAATCTTAATTACACATGACAAATAAGAGTAAAGGTACTCACTCAGTCATCAGATCGTAACAATCGAACAGGTCCTTGTGATAACCAAGTATGACAGTCATATATCCCGCAGTCATCACACACAAGAGAATGGTCTTCACCAGTATTGGTAACCTCAAAAATACTGCCACTATGAGCATACTGAGACAACAGCCAAGAGTTATATATAAAGGTATTGGACACGCCAAGTGTTCTGAGGTACTCCACAGCTTTTCGGCAATTTCACCAGTCATGGCTCTGATGCTGACCATACTTGTAGTATTTCGGGTGAGGTTGGCGCACAGTTCCATTTTGTGACATGTCACCTGAAATTTGTCAATTGCTTAAGAAGAAATGCATCGAACTAATCTGATTTAATTAAACCTTATATTAATAGTATAGCTCACATAGCAAGAGGAGATTACAAAAATTATATTTAATTTCCCAATACCAAAATTACGTATCTATTGTTAAAAAAAAGATTGGTATTGAAGAACATGAAAATATTTTAAACATAAAATCATTTTTGCCAAAATACGTCTGCGATATAAAGATTCAATACCTTATTTGGTTTAGAAGCATCAGTTACAGGTCAAAACTTCCAAGTAACTATATTTATATTTAATTACTTACCACATTAACTTGTCCAACGGCGTACCCTAGTACGATAGTAAAAGTCGTGATCGCATTCCTCAATGTAAATGGTCTGGACACATCACAAGATATAAGTCTCAATCTTGCTGCTAACGTCAATGCCAATACAGCAGCAGACCATGCGAATGCAGTCACGAAGAGAAGTAGAAGAATGATTGTTTGCGGTAATACGGACGCTTGAAGCGCTCCAGCACCGCCCAATGCAAAAAGAGCGGCTCCTAAAGAACCAGCCCAGCCCCCATCTGTAGAGGCGCGATACTGAAAACAAAGATTCACAGTTGTCTCGGTCTGAAGTTCGAACACCTCGCTTCTGAATCAGGAATGGGCAATAGATTCAGCCACCTATTCCATTTGGGAGGTAAAAATTCAGCTAGAAAAGAATCAAAGGTTTATAGAATAGAATTTGAGATGGCATCGTTGTGGTTAATTTTATAGAACTAAAATCAAAAGGACTATTCTTATCTCGATACATTTCCTACGCCTATTTCCTTAGGGGTAGGCAGTGACTTTGGCTTTCTACAAGCTACGATCCAGACACACTTCTTTCCCCTCATCCACAATCATACATCTCATCATGCATTCACATCGGTTTAGGGTGCTATTCTTAGACTTACAATATATATAATATATTTAGACATAGGTGCGATTAACCAAAATCGAAAAAAAAGTAATATTCCTATCTATCATATAATGCGTATTGGATGTTACCTGGGTTTCCTTGGCAGCATCTTTAAAGCAGAGTGTGAGCAGATGGACATGGGTAGCTTTTTCACGGTGCACGGAGCGGGCGTCAATGGCTTGAGCCAAGTATTTGTTAACACGATTTGTGGGCTGGTGGTACACAGATGAGTGGCGTTTTTTCAAGGGTCTTTTAAACTTCTCCGTCACTTTGTTCTGTAAACACCCATACACTATATCCATAAAATGTACTTCATTTAGCAAAAAGTATCTACCACCGAAGTATAAAAAAATATTATACATATTTAGTTTGTACAAAATAATAATGATACGCTTATTTAATTAGAAGGGTTTGCCAGGTGTGACGATAGTGGTCAGGGGGTTACACAGAGGTCCATGCCGACTCCATGCGACATAATTGGGAAATTTAGAACTGACCTTAAAATACATAAGTTCCGGAATCCGAAGCAGCATCACATTATAAGAATCGTAATGAAATGAAATATAAACAAAAATAACAGATATTTAAAGAGATAGTGAGATACTTTTCATTATGGCTTCTCTAAATGTTAAAGATTTTTTACAACAACAAAATTTAATTGATATTGAAATTTAAACGAATTAACTTTTGAGAAAGATCAAAGAATCATCAGTTGAGTCTTAAAACTAATAGATTAGGCGTTTGATTATTTCTTGAAGTGAAATGCAAATTAGTCAAAATAATGATTAATTAGTTGCGGAAATAATCAAGCACCAAACAGAAAATCAATTATATCCTTAAAACAAGGGATCATTTAGCGCATGCAAGTTAGTCGAGACGGGGGTCATGCCATGCTCGATGTGCGCAGGTGTCTAGTCAGGGGGGTGGCGAGTGAAACACAGTTGGGGTGCGTCCGGCTTTATTATAATAGAACAACAAACCATAAACAATCTCAATTTTATTATAATAAAAACAGAATTGACAATCTTCAAATAAATATAAATAAGAAAATATTTGTGATTGGTGAGTGGTGTTATGTGCTCACGTCGTTATGAGTATATGTCTCCTTTTCTTCTTAAATAATATGAATACTTAATAGTGAATAGAAACTGAATGTCGACAGGTAATCGCGACAGGTGCGAGCCCACAGACACTGCTTGTGGTAAATTGAGTACCTAAATATTGGGTACAGGGGAGTTATTACGTGTCGCCCGGTAATATGGTGGAAAAAAATAAATAAAAATACACATGAACAACATTCTGTCTGCGCTTACTGTTTCATCGGGTATTTGTTGTGGAACTAATGTCCAAGGTCGGTATATCTGAAAAAATAATGAGTAGACTTCTTTGTGTTAGTCGCTCGTCTATTTCAGTACTCCACGCAATGTCAACAACGACAAATATCATCTTTTTCGTATCTAATTAACAATTATTTCATTAATTTTGAATGTAATTTACTTAAGTCGGCAATGAGTGAAGACAAGAACAGAAATAGCGACTAATTTAACACTCGGGAAACAATTACGAGACTCACGAACTAGTTTTACTGCCTACAGATAACAAATTTGACTCGAAGTCGCGTATTAACTAATGAACTTTGGGATATATGTATATACATGACTAAAATGAAAGTGTGTCTGTGTATTTCGTGTTCGAATATAAAAATAATGAAATCTGCAGAAGTGAAAATCGTAAAAAGTGGTGCGAAGATATAAATACATTTCTCAAGTTCCTCCACAAGATTATTTCTGTAGTGAATTCGTGGAAAATAAAAAGCTTCAGTGCACACACCTTGTGATGTAATATAAAAAAGCAGCAAAGATTAAGTTTGAAACCACCACTCAAAACCAAAACTAAACTACTAGGAAATCATTAAGCGAGGTTATCATTAGAGACACGCTTGGACAAAACGCATCTGTATATGTACTGATGCGTCGGGCGTGCCTCGTAACTGAAGCGTGAAAACTGACAACTGCGGCCGACATAGCCATATGGTTTCTTCAGCTACTCCAGAACATGAGCTGAACCATAACACTAGATCGTTCCGTAGCGAACCCGCGCCCGTTGCCACACCTCGTCCCAACAAACTGGACAAGTGGAAAGTGGAGACGAACGCGTGTTTAGTTTACTACTCATACGCACTAGTTATTGCAAAATCATCTGTGTCACATTAGTAGAACTTTAGTGAGGCAGTTCGCAAAATAAAACCGATGCAAACGTTGCCTAACGGTAAAGAGCACAGAGCGGTTCAAATAGTAGGTGCGTATGAATGGTGATATTAACATGTGCGTTGGTGATGTCTGGCGTGGTATGTGTGCGGAGGGCGTGGTGCTGCATGACCGCGTCGAAGGTGTGCTGGTGCGGGGCGGTGGCGGGGGTGGGCGAGGCGGCGGCGGGGGCGGGCGCGGGCGCCTGCATGGCGGCTCTCACGTCTTCGGCCCGCAGCGCCGCCAGGCGCAGCGCCTCCGCCGAGCCGGGCTCCGCGTGCAGCGCTCGCCTCAGGTCCAGCACCTGCGTCACACGCGCCTGTCAGCCACAACCTCCCACCCGAGCTTTCTTAGCGTAGCGTAGCCCGCGCAGTCGCGACAAACTCACCGACACACACGAAGTAACCGTGAATATAAATAAAGCATTCTCGCCCCACTATCATACTCTCTCATCCTACTACTATTTCAAGTGATAGGAGTTTCACTCTTAAAAGGACAAAGTAAATATATATTTGTATATATATATATATATATATTTCTAACTACACCGACGTACATCACAATCTGGGAGATGACTATTCATATTCTCACATTCAAAGTACATCAAGAAGAATTAAAAAACGATTCAAAAATTAATGTAACAAAGAGAGACTTACCTTCGGGAGCGAAGAGTAGACCACCGATAAAAGAAAATGATATCACTCGAGACAAACATTCTGAAGAGCGACATAAAGCCGTGGACATGGTCGTGGTATTGTTTAGACATGTCCGCGATAGTGCAAAACTTTTGCCAAAAAGTCAAAAGTGCAGAAATTTATATATATAAAAAATACTAATGTAATACTATTGCGAAAACCATCAGAAATACGAAAACGATTTGCAACCTGAATGTTTTGGAATGTTATCAAATAGGACGTAATGGCATCTAGTTAAATAAACGGAAAAGTTCCGTAAAATCTTTTGCTCAGTCTCGAATTGTTTGCCATAGTTTGTGTAGGTACCTTCCTAGCAGCATTAGCCTTCAGCTCCTGGGGTGAGGCGGCCATGTTAGAAAACGGTACGTCCACGTTGAACTTAATGGAGTGTAGAAGTTGCACGACGACATTAGATACGTTCTTAAATGAAAGTTTCCTCCGCGACGCTGAACCCAAACCAACTCCTGCTGACAGACACATCTGCAAACATTATTAGACATGTTCTTTTTAAATTTACAATCCAATTATAAGGCTTTTCGGATACCTTTTTATATTTTAGGTGGTAATGAAAAAAAAACTATATTTTGGACTTTCCCTAAATACTTCTACTTTAACACTCTCTGGAAGAAACGAGATGGCAGGTTATTATGTTATTACCCTATAACACAAAACATTACATTAGCATGACCCAATAGATGGCAAACAATTCCGAAATTAACTCTCGGAATACGACCAACTAATAACAGTAACATAATGTCTTATTCACGAGAACAATACTAATAATATTAATAGTTGTTATAATATTAGCTTTCTGATCAGAACTTATACTGGCAACTATTTCGGAAATAGAAAGCTTATATCCGAGTACAATTAGGTTCTGTAGAAAGCTTGTATTCAGTAAATAGAGTTTAGACTATAAGAGCCAATTATCCTCCTATTAATTACTAATTCATCAATTGCCTTCTGAGGTCCACTGCTGGATAGGCCTCCCCCATAGAGCGCCACAACTGCCGTCCGTTCACTCATGGGGGGATTTTGCTATAATCCCCACGCTTGGCAGGCGGGTTGGCGATCGCAGTAGGCTGTATTTTGTTGAGAAAGAATGCTGCTGCCCATTCTTCCAGCCTTTTCCCTTAGTCGCCTTTTACGACACCCACGGGAAGAGATGGGGTATTCTAAGCTGGCGCCACACAGCACAAATTACTAATTAGAAAAACATAAATGAATGACACTTTTGTCAATTCTAGATTAAGGCTTTTAAATTCTACTTCCTCTAGGGAATGTTATAACATAAGACGTACTTTTCTCCTTCTGGGAGGAGGTATAATAAAATATGTCTGTATGGAGTGATCCCTGAGGTAAGCATTCCGACTGGCGCCGTGACCTGACTCCACGTCGTAAGCACCCCCAAGGCATTCGAGCGTTGCCTGCGTTATATGCACCCGACTGAAAATCAATAAAAGATCTCCATCAGCAACCTTTCCAACAGATATACATTTCATATGATAGACATTTTTAATTAATCTTACCCAGGTTCACCACCTGCTTCCATATTATTGGCTAACGTAACATCGTTGGACCAGACGTCGTATTGCCACTTACGAAGACCTAGGACACCGCATAGAACACGACCAGTGTGTATACCTACGCGCATATTTAGCTGCACATCAGTTGCTTCCACCACAGACCTGGGGGTACAAAGAAAACAACACTTTTATTACACGAGGGCATTTTTTTCTTTTTTTAACTCTATTCGAGGATAATTATTTATATGTAATCTGTGGCTCCGAGAAACGGTCAAGCTGAAAGATAATTTCGAAGATGGAAAGATGACGTCAAGAACAACAGCGGAATGTGTCTGAACCATAGCAGCTTTAAGTACAGCAGAGTGGTATTGACTGGAGGAAGGAAGCCCATACCACAGTTGGGTAAACAGAACAGGCTTCCTATCTTGATGAAATGCTTATAAATAATAACAAATAAAATAATCTGTGGCCAGATATAAAAATGTAGTATTGTTTATGTGAACAACAATTTTATTTGTAATAGTTTTTTTTTTCATATAGTCAACGGGAGGAATCAAATCCAAGTCACGTCTACAGTTAAAATATTTTCTTATATCGAAATTGTTCAAAATTAAAAGGACATAAAATAATTATTTAAGAAAATATTCATTATATTTCAATTCTGTCTTCTGTCTTGTTATTATCTGTTAAATATATTTTTTTATTTTACCACAATATTAGAGATTCGAGTTAATTTAAAAATATATACAGCTATTTTTCCGCAAAAGAATGTGCAGTGTCAATATACAATGTATAGAATTAATAAATATTAAATCTTTAAACAGGTTTAACGTAAACAGAAAGAAACCCAAAACAAATCAACTTTAGCATATAACATCCTCACATATTCGATTGATTAAAACTTGATAATTTATTAGCTGCATTAAAAACAGTTAATATTATCATCAAGCCAGAATATTAATAAATTAATTTACAACCAATTACATTTGATTAGGCGCCAAGGCGATATAGAGTCTTGGAATGTTGTTTGTATGTTTACTTATGCCGCTCAATACTATAAAACTATTTATAATAAATGTTCTTTTTATAATGCTGGCATGTTAATAATACTGCAGTAGTGAAGTCAGTAAGTAATTACTGACCGCTCCCACAGATACTTAATATTGTTAAAACACAGTGATAAAGCCACGCAGTTCCCTGCATGACTGGACCGGCTCGACCGGTGAAATACCACGATCTATCAGAATTTCGATGTAAACTGGCTCATGCCGTGTTTTTGTTTGGTGAGAGAGATATCCGAGATATCACACGATATCGCCGTAAAACTATCTGTGCATGCCAGTGTTCATGGGCGGAGTTAGTAGCTTACCATTAGTAGACCCGCTTTTGCTTGTCTGGTATCCTAAAATATATTTCTGGACCATGTTTAAAGTTCATAAACATAACTTCACCTGGTGGCTAACCTATTGCCATACCGGGCACAAAGTTTTCAGTTATCGATATTTTTCACACATAACTTCCGAAAAGAACTTCGATAAGTCATTGGTTTGAGCCAGTGTGAGGATTCGAAAGGATTCGAACCAGTGACTTCTAGATTTAAAAGCGGGTGCTCGACCACTGGACCACCGAGACTTGAAATGAATGTTTAAATGTGATTGCAAATTATTGTTATGCGAAAATTCTAGTGATGATTTCAAACAATTTTGGGTAAGCTTTTGGTAAATTAATTGTAAGGTATGTCGTTTTACTGATATACAATATAACCCTTCCATCAGGGGAATTCAAAAGAGTTATTCTAATTAAGAGTCAACGTAAATTATTCATTAAACTTCATGAAACATTGTTTTAGTAAGTTGTTGGAACATAGCAAACCGTCTACCTGTAGTCCGAAGATCCCTCTACCCTCCCTAGACGTTATTGTCGAAGATCACTCTGCCCATGGACAAGATTTATCTTAACAAAGACAGACAATAGTAATATTAACAGTATCTATAACACACATGTATACAAGAATTAGTTACTAAGTAGGCGCAGTAACAATTACAGATAAACAAGATCGATTATTTAATCCGGGCTCACACCGATTACTTTTAGGAATGATTTTCGGAAGTTATGTGTGATAAATATTGATGTTTGACATCATTGTGCTTGGTGTATAGCAATAGATAACGCGTGCTATTCCATTTAGGAAGTAACAATAGGCTTAACAACTGCTGCCTACATCTTCGGGTGGAAAAAGTCGTGAATGTGTAAAACACAAATGGAAAAAAATACTCTAGAGAAGGCAATAGTTTTTTATTGCTGACGGAGACAGAAAAGCTTGTAACCCACTTGATGGTGAGGGGTGACCGCCCCTAATACATTCACCTAAGTACATACATCAATATACTATGTATTATGTACTGTGACTATCACTCCGCTATTCTTACATTGGATACAAATAACAAAACTTCACTTACAAGGAATACAAAAAGCTACTATTTGTTTACGGATTTTTTTAATTTAGAATTCAGATGTACGTACATCAATTGTGTTTTCCACTTGGAGTGTCCTCAGACCAATTAGAAATAAGTTTCCTCTTAGATACTCTATTTCATTATTTTCAATCTATACTTCTTACTTTACTTATATATATATATAAAATATATATATATATATATATATATATAATAATTATAAATGCGAATGTAAGTTTGTTTGTTACGCTTTCACGCAAAAACTACTGAACCGATCATCATGAAACTTTGTACATATACTCTTGAAGGTATTAGAAGTAACATAGGGTACTTTATATTAAAAAAAAAAATTTATACGAACGATAAACCAATTGTTTGTCAAAAAATCGTCAAATTTAGCTACGTCAGTAATGAAGTTTTACAGTATTCGTAAATTAGATAACATAACGTAACTTCACACCTTTTTCTATCCGAAGGTGTAGGCAGCGGCTGTTATGCCTCGCGAGGGACGGTATTACAGTATTCAGGGTTGATACTTATACTTAACTTATTAATATATAAATTTGAATGTAAGTTTGTTTGTTACGCTTTCACGGGATAACTACTCAACAGATCATCATGAATCTTTGTACACATATTCTTGGGGGTATTAGAAGTAATATAGGATACTTTCTTTTTTCTTATTTCTCTCTTTAATTAACATATATTTGCACCCTAAGGAGAAACTTATAATATAGTCTACAAAAATATCCTACATTAAATACTCTGCATTTATATCATAATAAAATTGTTAAAGTCCAAAATTATTTATTTTTGTTACAGAGAAATATATTTTACCGTTTGTTGTTGCATTTTAATAAAGCATATTGTGAGATTTTTTAAACGTCATAACTAATGTTGTAATTTTGAAAATTGATAATCCCAGCTAAGTAAGAAAATAGAGTTATTATATTGATTCAATTCTATGGTAATGATTTTGATACTTATTTATTGGCTTCAATGCGAGCGAAGCCGCGGGTAAAAGCTAGTACAATATATATCTACACAGCGTCCTCTAGTTTTCCAAACTAAGTAACTAAATGCTTGCTTGTATTATGGAATCTAGATGACATGATATAAATAATAGTTATACTTATTTTACATTGCATAACACCTAGGTGCACTAAAAACTTACAAATATTCCCTACATAAACTCTACTCCTAGGGCTGTTGTTTTTACAAAAATATTAAACGCCACCGACGTTATCTTTGTATGGAACATAAGATGGTTCTATTATATACACATTTTACAATTTAATTATTGAAAGCAAAGAAAGAATATTTACAAGAATAAAGAACGAAAACGACAATTTACAAACGCAATATTTTGTACAACACTTCTCATTTCAACGTTGTAACTCTTTCAAAGTAAATGTTCAAGGTAAGCAAAAGACGAATGCCAATGATCTTGGCACCGGAACGCATTCGGTTATTCCACGCAGATTGACAAATATGTAATCACAAAAAAATGTGCAGATTTAAATAACAACTGCGTAATTAGAATGACCAACAATCTCTCACTGCAATGAATTATTTTCCGAAATCTATTGGAATATTTTCAACTAATTCCAAAGGCCAAATAATTAATTATGTTAAATAAATAAAACATGTTTATTTATCGTAAAAATAAGATATAATCTTTGTAATTATTTTCCTTTTGGCATGCTTTTGGCACATCAGAAAATTAATTACGACACTTAATTTTCGTTAAGGATTCCATTAAACTTTTTTCTATAAACTTATTTCCTATAATGTTTCTTAAAGATTTACCAGTAATTCATCAGCTGAACAGAAAAACGTTTAGATTAGCAGCTTTCGTATTGTAATAACAGTCTAGTCTAGTTAGTCTAGTTAGTAGCTGAGGGTGAGTAAGTGTTTTGTTGCGACAAAAAAAAATATAATTGAATAAAAGATGTTATTAATTTTTTTTATAACGAAATTTTCGTAAATTTATGCGGTTTCGAGCGAATAATTGTGTGATTTAGATAATAAAGCGGACGGCGGACAGCGACAACAAAGACTCATATATTTTCATTAGTATACGACTGCGAGACTGCGCACCAAATTAAGATGTAAGATGAGCGACTTCTTAGAATATTTTGTACGAGAATTTGCAAAACTAGTTCTCTCATGTGTTTGTTTATACACTTTAAAATTGGTTAAGCTATGTGTACACTTGGATAAATAATGGAGGTTTGTTTGATCCGATTCTTTTAGCATTATTTTTTTATAGGAAAGTGGGGTGAACAAATAAGCGGATCGCCTTGTGGTAAGTGACTAGCATTGCCTATAGACATCTACAGCACTGAGAGAGGTCAGACTAGCGTTGCTTTTAAGATCTTATAGGGAGTGGTAGAGAGAGAGTGGAGGGGTCTTAGGAGCAACGAGCATCATTGAGGATAGTTATAAACCATAATATCTTCAACAGTATGGCGAATAACATAATGGCGAGACGAGGCTTAACAGCCTCTGCCTACACCTTCGGGTAACAAAAGGCGTGAAGTTATGTTATGTTATTTTCATGCTGCTACAGCCAGAGGCAGAAAAGCGTAACCATAAATAAGAACCAATTAGTCAAACTTCTTGATCCTAAGTTAACAGTAAATTTATATAAAGAAAACCATCCAAATACAATGCAAATTAATATTATGTTATCAGTTAATATGATGAAATAATAAAAAAAAATAATGTTAAACATAATTGCGATATTCCACTAATTTGATTTGGGATAAAATTATTTAAGTGGGAATCAAGCAAGACAAATCTCATCTTGACTTCTCAATATTGACATCTTAGCGGGGAGAAACGTAAAATTAATTACGTGCCCATTGAATTACAGTTGAAAAGTGGGTCAACAAGCGTATTACACGAGAAGATAGACCTTGATTTCATTCTGGAGTTTGCTGTCAATAACACTATGAGTTACCGCCCGGAAAGAGGAAATAAATTGCGTTCACAACAGTCAGTCGCTTTCAATAGGTTTCCGGCCCTTTCCTGTAAGAGTGATAGTTCTTTAATAATGATTTAATTAAAGGTTTTATTGACAAATATTTTGACAACAGTGGTAGAGCCAAGCAGTTCGCTGCATGAATAGGCCGGCTCGACCGGTGAAATACCACGACCTCTCAGAAGACCGACGTAAAGTGGCTCATACCGCGTTTCGTTCGGTGAGAGAGGTACCCGGAGGCCCACCCCCCTTCCCCATCTTTTCCTAGCCCCTATCCCTTAAAGGTCGGCAACGCAACAGTAACACTATATGTGTTGCTGGTGTCCATGGGCGGCGTTGGTTGCTTACCATCAGGTGACACGCCTGCTCGTTTGCCCTCCTATGCCATAAAAAAAAAACAAATTTCTTTCCCATTGAATAATGTAATTAAGTTAGCATAGTTTTGTCTCGCAACTCCGCCCACTAAGCCGATACTTTTAATTTTTTTTAATTAAAATATATATATATATACACCATGTTATACATTGCTCCATTCTGATGGATGCCAGAACACTGCATGTTTTATGTGTAGTAGAAGTAGGTGAAAGTAGTTATGATAATATAATAGAAATATAATACTGGGTAATAACCAATTGCATAGTAAATTCTATTACGATAAGAGAAAGGTTGAAAGTCTAGATGACACCTTACAAAGGTTTATAAAGTTTGTGAGCTACTTCTATATGCATAAATAACTTTTCGCCAAGACCCTTGCGGGGCAGGCAAGCAGGGAGAAAAGACCGCATAAGAAGATTTTTACACACATCACACGCTTCTTTGATTTACATAACTCTTGTCACACACGTACGTCGATTTTTAATGCTCTTGACGTCACCTTCTAAAAACATTTTATTCAGCTACGTAAGCATGCTTTTCAGCGCAGAAAAAATGTACCGTTCCCGCGAGAAGAATCGTAGTGCAATAAATGGCAAAAAACTAATTTAAAATAGACTAAAATTTTAAATTCAATAAAAGAAAAATTTTGAAAATCTTTGAATGTTGGTCTCATGACGAAGCTCAAAGTCGCTCAGAGTCTCGTCGCTTGGAATCTCTCTGTGAAACAAAATCCGCAATAGGGAGATACGAAAGAGATATGCCGTGACCGACATAGCCCAAAAAGTTAGCACGCTGACGTGGTGATGGGCAGGTCACATCGCTCAACGGACCGATAACCGTCGAGGTAGAAAGATAGAGTGGCGACCACGGAATGGTTGACGCGGAGTAGGCCGTCCCCCCACCAAATAGACTGACGACCTATGGGGGCGGCCAACGTCCAGCAGTGAACCTCAAAGGGCTAATGATGATGATGATGAGATTTAAATATATTTATTTCTAAGACTTTCGCGAATCTCACTCATTGATTAAAACAACTTTCAGGATTCTATCGCGTTTATTTATCATTTATTTATATTTATTTCCCGACGTTTCGAACTCTTTACAGAGATCATTCTAACGAGTGATGAACAAAAATAAATGATAAATAAACGCGATAGAATCCTGAAAGTTGTTTTAATCAATGAGATTTAAATACTCACCTATTACATATAAATAACATGTCAATAATTTTAAACAATCCTCATTTCAAAACAAGGTTTCATGAAGAACATAAAACAGTTACAATTTGTCATTACAAACTCGAAACAAGCGAGGAAAATGTTAGAACAATTTTAATATCTATACAAAAAGCTTTTAAATAGTTAATGTTTGTAGTTTGTATTATTCTAAAACTGTTTAATAATATTACAAGGGCTTAACAATAACTTAATACATAACGTTACGCCTTTTTTAAGATGCAGGCAGCGGCTGTTGAGCCTCGTCTCGCCGTTATGTTTACGTCCCAAATTGAATAGGTGGCGAACCTATTGCCGGGCACAAAGTTTCATTGCATCGATATTTATCGCACATAACTTACGAAAATAATTTCGAAAAAGTCATTGGTGTGAGCCAGGATTCGAACCCGCGACCTCTTCTTGATTAAGGAGCAGGGTGCTCGACCACTGGATCACGGTGACTATTAACAATAAGTTAATAATGACGTTTATTAGCTATCCACGCAAAATTCGTGCTGCTATATTTTAAATATAATTTTACAGTTAGAAAGATAAATGCTGCAGTCTTATTAATTAAGCTGATGATTTATAGCTAAAAACCTTCTTTGATAAGTGGAATATCTATCACTAAAATATTGATTAAATTAGAACAAATAGTTCCCGAGATTGGCGCGTTCTAGCAATCGAACTAACTATTCTGTTCGATAATATTAGTTTAGACATGACAGTAAGAGAGGCTTTTCATGTATGGAAAGACGAAACGAATCATTTTATTAATTCTATATACTTCAGAAAGTTTTATATATATGTATATGTTATATGAATTTCATTAATTTCGGTCAAAGAATAAAAGTCGCCTCGTTCGTCTCGAAGTCGAGCATGCCGTTTCTGAATCAAGAAGTCTCGGGTGCGAATTCGGCTCAACGCACACCAATGACTTTTCAAAATTATCGAATTAATTTAGATGTCTCATAACAAGTGAAGTGGCTTGTGCCGCGTTTCGTTCGGTGAGAGAGGTATCCGGAGGAACGATCCCCTTTCCCCTTCCTTTTTCTTCCTACTCAAGAACGGCAACGCTCCACGGTGTACATGGGCGGTGAGAAATTACTAACCATCAGGTGACCCACTTGCTCTTTTCCAGTCCTATCCCATAAAAAATAATAATAACAAAGCAACATTCACATTTATATAAATTAGTACCAGGACGCAGCTAACTGTCACAACTACAGTTGAAACTATGAACATCCAAATTGAATAATTATAAATCAAGCGTAACTTGATAGAAGGATTGGAATTTAATATGTGGATGTGAAACACAATTCATCATTAGCCCCTTTGAGGTCCACTGTTGGACATAGGCCTCTCCCATAGAGCGCCACAACTGCCGGTCCGCACAATCATGGGGGGTTTTGGCCATAATCGCCACGCTTGGCAGGCGGGTTGGCGATCGCAGTAGGCTCTATTTTCTTGAGAGAGAATGCTGCTGCCCATTCTTCTAGCTTTTCCCTTAGTCGCCTTTTACGACACCCACGGGAAGAGATGGGGTGGCGGTATTCTAAGCCGGCGCCACACAGCAAACAGAATTATGATAGGTTAATTAAAATAAACTTGTTATTATTTTGTTACACATACATACACAAAACTTGTAGGATAGGCAGAGAAAACAGAGCGCCGTGAGACACGATTCTTACACAGTTCACGAGCTTCTTTGACTTTCATAACTTTTGTTATTTATACACGCTTTTCGGTTTTTAAGGCTATTGATATCACTTTCCTCAAGGACTCGTTCAATTTGGTCATGGATAGAATGCCGTGGCCGTCTCTGACTCCTACATCCATCCGCTTTTGCACTTCATATCTGCTGAATCAATCTTGCATTATTCTTTCTTTCTACATGTCCAAACCATCGAAGCATGCCCTTCTTTATTTTTACACCGACAGTCTCTTTTAATCCAATTATCTTCCTTGAAACCTTATTATTTTGTTAGAATGTAAATATTGTCACATCGAGAAATCAGCTTGTTTGTAAGTAAACTTTTACGTTTAGTGGTATGACCCACTTTTTTGACTTCGAGTGTTATGTTCTAGGGGGCATGGTTAGAGCTGTTTGTTCATACATCTAATGAATACGAAATTGGTCGACCCGGACTCTAGTTTCCTAGTAGTTGTTTGTTTCGGGACCCTCATACCTGTCGGAACTTATTCAAACCAACGCCCAACATTTAAACGCTTATCATCAAAACAAAGAAGTGTTTTCCTAGTATTGCTACATACTTTTTATTGGGTAATCTTGTTTTTTTTTTGTAGAGCAAACAATAATATTTCACTTGAAATCTGGATGAGAAAATCTTACCACAAACAATTTAATCTCAGAATTTGCATACTTTCATGAACACTCAAGTCTAAGGTGTGTTGTATTTTGTAGTTCGTTGGATTATTTAGAGTTTACATATGTATATACAGAGTAAGACTAATGTAAATATTTATAAAACTGTCACACACGCATTCAACAATTTCATTGGAAAATAATACGCTAATCTTAATCACAGCTAAAATGTGCTGGGATATTTTACTCGAGAGTAAACAAAACATAATTTAGTGAGCTTAGTAAATAACGTTATCTAAATATAAAACCGCTACAATAATAACTATGAACGCCCACAGTTTTTGCGGTCACACAAAAATACTCGTTAAATTATTACGACAGAAGTGTTCTTTAATAATTCATGACATAGAATAGACACGATTTTTCCGGGATTCGTAAACATTTTTAATTTTCTTCTATATAACGTATCTACGCGTCTTTCTACCCTAATAAAGGCAGTGGCTATGAATATTGGATTCGCCGAGATTTAAGTCCCCAGTGGAATAGGTGCTGGAATCTACTGCTATAAACCGGGCACAATGTTCTTAGTCATCGATATATATCTGACATAACTTCCGTAAAGACAAAGAATGATCGTATTCGATGCAACAACTTCTGGATTCAGAAGCAATATATTATTTAAATATAATTCAAGTCTCTGTTCATAATTTTGAAATAACTGCTTTTTACTATATTCATATTATTATTATGACATGATGTGGTTTTGACGAGACTTTATTGACAGGTAGCGGATATAATGAGGAGTAATTTAGACTACTTTTTTAAGAAAAATCTTTTATTAACATAGTTCAGCAGCGCCGGGTCCCCTAGTTATCCAATAAATTTCTTTCGTTTGATTTAAGCAGCGGCAACGAAAAGTAACTCAATAGAAACTAACAAAAACTAGTATTAACCTAAATTTGAAGTGTTAGAAACGTGCGTATCGAGCGAATTCACAAAATACTTAAACATAATTACAGTAAATAAATTGCAAAGTACATATATTATAGTTTCCTGCGGTAGAATTTCGACAAGTTTCAATTCCGTCTTAAAATAAATAGGAAATAATGATTACACTATACAAGATTATTTGTAAAATTTTACTTGAAAAAAAAATAATGAGCAGCCATTATTTGGTTATTGTAATAATTTGTCAACTCTCTTTTCAATCTTCTACTAAATTGCTAAACCAAGGCGTAATATAACAGATATTCTATTTATAGACCTAAATGTTTCTCCATTTCAGTTGAATGGTTTTAAAAATTATGAACACTGAATGTAGATAGAAAGAGATGGATAGGTTGTTAAAGAGTGGATATGGACGAGGAGTGATGAGGAGAATGAAAAAGGATGTCATATTGTGCCAGACCTCACTTAGAATAAGGGCAGAAGGGTTATGGTTTAGTAAAAAAAATTAGAATGCAAAATATAAAATACTAAGATTTTACTAAATATAAATACTTTATGAACTAATTGGATATTTTTAAAGGAATAGGGGAGCAGACTTGCAAGCACGTCATCTGATGGTAAGCAACTAACGCAGTCAATTCACACTTGCAACACAACGTTTCAGTTGCGTTGCTGGCCTTTAAAATGGGATAGTCTGAAGTGAGATGGGAATCGGAGAGAGGTAGGCGTTGGACCTCCGGATATCTCTCTCACCTAGCGAAACGCAGCATGAGCCACTTTACGTCGATATTATGACAGGTCGTGGTTTTTCACCGTTCGAGTCGGCCGATTCATGCGGGGAAATGCGTGGCTCTACCACTATTAAATGGATATCTTAAAAACTTCTTAAAAAATAATGCAATTAAAATATTAGCGAGCTAACCGCACATCGCTCAAACTTAGCGATAGTGATATTTCCTTATAGCCGACATTCAACGTCGCTAAATATAATGGACCGCTATAAAAGTGCTCGTTGTGTTGATGTCACTGTATTCTTAAGGCTAAAATAAAAATAGCACTATGACTAGTTGTCTAATGATTCATTAGATAACAACAAAAAGATAGCATCAAAGTGGATAGTGGTAAAAATATTAATCAAACATTGAGAAAAAAAAACTAAAACATCGAATATTATTTAAATTTTTTGTAAGCTCCATTACATATGGGTATGTGTACGTCGATGTTTTTTTTTTAAATTTTTTATAAGTTCCATTACATATGGGTGTGTACGTCCATGTTTTTTTTTTAAATTTTTTATAAGCTCCATTACATATGGGTTTGTGAACGTCGATGTTTTTTTAATTTTTTTATAAGTTCCATTATATATGGGTGTGTACGTCGATATTTTTTTTTTAATTTTTTATAAGCTCCATTATATATGGGTATGTGTACGTCCATGTTTTTTTTAAAAAAATTTATAAGCTCCATTATATATGGGTATGTGTACGTCAACGTGTGAAACTTTTATTACATCGTCTCAAACTTTTTCGTCTGTGTGTTGCATGTCGCGTGACGGTCGGCCGCGGAGTAGGATAAAGTGAAAGGCGCTCGTCAGAGCGCCTTTCACTTTATCCGAGGCCAATATGGCGGCCATGTTGTTGTTTATGGATTTATTTCAATTTTGAGTGCTTGAATTTATTAATTAACTTATTTTGTATGAATATTAAATTAAGTCTTTTTATTTAAATTCGGTCCATTCAATATATTTAATTTTATTTAACATTTATTTTTAGTTAAATGTCTATAATGTGAAAAAAAGTTTCACTTTTACGGTGGTTTCATAAAACCACACAATCTTTTTTTTTTTTTAAATTTTTTATAAGCTTCATTACTTATGGGTTTGTGAACGTCGATGTTTTTTTTAATTTTTTTATAAGTTCCATTACATATGGGTATGTGTACGTCCATGTTTTTTTCTTGAATCGAACTCGTATTAAACTAAATATCAAGTGTACATAATAATACTGATAGCGATTTTATATTATAAACAATATTACTAAAATTGTATGCTCCTGCACTCAAATGACTTGCAAAAGCCAATCTGACGAAATTGTGCCCGATAGCTATCGCTACCTATTTCTATTTTGGGGCTTAAAAGTTTTCGACTAGTTAAAGCTTAACAGCTTAACCTTTGCGTATAAAAAGTTTTAAAGTTACAAACATTATAACTTCATGGTTCTTAAATATACAACCAGCCACGTATAAGTATGTAAATATTAAACAGGCCGGTGTGTGTTAATCACCAGGGTGTGGCGTTTGCGATGGGCTTCGACATTTTGTTGTCAACAGAAATGAAATAGTGTATTTTTAGAGTCTATACATGTTAGTATAAATTGTTTGGCCTCGTGGTGCAATTGGTATAACAACCGACTGCAGAGTCCAAGCCGGCCGTTTCGCTCCCGATTACACACATATTTATAAAATGCATAAATATTTTTTTATTTGAGTTATCTTTATCATGTGAAAAAAATGCAGATGAGCACGGGTGTCACTAACTGCGCGGTTTTACTACTGTTAAAAGTTTAGCGCAAGTCTCCTACATATTTCTTGATCTTCAGTTTTGAACAACGTAGACAGATGTAATAAACCAACCTATTTATTCTATAATATTATTAAATAGACGCTCAGAATTATTGCTGAAATATAAAACGAAATCATGTCTCAGAAGTTTGCGAATATTTACCAACATCAAATCAAGTATTTTCATAATATTTTTCTCTGTCTCTTCATCGCGTCTGATGTTATTTTTTGCAAAGCAAAGTGTCTCGTGCCACGTGTCACTTGGTGAGAGAGATATTTGGACGCTTACCCCTTTTCCCATACCCTCCTACTTATGCCAACTGTGACCCTCTTGATGTTGCAGTATCCATTAGTTTTCCTCGAGATGTCTCGGTTACTGATTTGCCAGCTAGTCCATAAAAAAATAATTTATATTTTTTTATCTATAAATTGACAAGGTCTTCTAAGACAAATGGACACAGTCATTTTAAAACTGTATTCTGTACACTAAGTATGTAGTTAAACTTACCGAGTTATTATTTAATATTTAACGAACATCGCCATTTTTAAGTACGGTACACTGCGGTACACATACCCACATGAAGACACAATATGAAATTTAGGTCAAGAACTGTGTTTCAATGACGCATCACAACAACAATTGTGATGACAATTTTGACAAAATTCCTGTTTATATTTAAATACAAATATTGTCAATCAAAGCTGATTCGGTTACGTGAAAGAAAAAAGAACGTTACTTTTCATCACTCCGTAGAGCTGAAGCCAGGGAAAACACGTCTAACAAGTTCTATGTTCGTGTTCGTGGAATAAAATTATCATTCTGGATTTTTTTAACCAAATTATTGGAATATGAAGCAATTATAAATAAGTGGTAGAGCCACGCAGTTTGCTTCATGAATGGGCCGGCACGACTGGTGAAATACCACGCCCCGTGAAGTGGCTCATGCCACGTTTCGTTCGGTGAGAGAGGAATTTGGAAGCCCAGCCCCCTATCCCTCGATTTCCATCCTACTCCATTAAAGTGCTGCAATAACACTGTGTTGCGGGTGTATATGGGCGGCAGTAGTTGCTTACCATCAGGTGACCCGCTTGCTCCTTTGCTCTCTGATTCCATAAAAAAAATTTAGTAGCAACAATGTTTCCGATAAAATCCGTCAAACCGTTTCAGAGATTACCGGAAACAAAATCATGTGCATCCACAATTCGCCACTTGTTCCATTTTGGGACGTAGCATAACGATTCGGTGAGTCAAGGCTTAACAGCTGCTGCCTACACTTTCGTAGAAAAAGTCGTGAAGATAAGTTGTTAATATATGTGTCATAAGTTAACAATAGATTGATCATGCCCACGAATAGTTGGTCCTGTCGCAAGTAGATATTCACGTTACGCTTGACAAGTTACGTCTACGTGACTTTGTATCTACTTGTTGCAAATCAGCGAACTGTTCGTGCGAACAAACTAACCTTATAGTATATAATATATAAATAAACATTATAATGTTTTGCCTTCAATAGGACGACAAAAAAAAGAGTTTTACTATACTTTAACAGTGGTAGAGTCACATAGTTCGCTGCTTGACCGGTTTAATACCCCGAGATCTTGCCGCGTTTCACTCCGGAGGTCCAACCCCTGCCCCTCTAATTTTTCTATCCCACTATCGACCTCTTCCATATACCATTGTTTACAAGGGACGGCAACGCTATCTGTGTTGCAGGTGTCCGGGCGGCGTTAATTGCTTATCATTAGGTGACACGCTAGCTCATTTGCCATCCATATTTTGATGATTTGTGAAGAGTAAATAATAGTTCTGGAATCAGTAGTAACATTCTATAACAAAACTAACAGAGTACCTACTTTTCCTTTAATTAACACACATAACATAACTTAACGCCTTTTTCTACCCGAAGGTGTAGGCAGTCGCTGTTAAGCCTCTACTCGCCGTTATGATTACGTCCCAAATGGAATAGGTGGCGAACCTATTGCCATACCGGGCACAAAGTTTTTAAAAGTCATCGATGTTTATCACACATAACTTTCGAAATTAATTTCGAAAAGTCATTGGTGTGTGCCAGGATTCGAACCCGCGACCTGGATTCAAAAACCGTGTGCTCGACCACTGAACCACCGAGACTATATAATTAAATTTTGTTTTTGTTTGTTAAATTTTGTCGTATTCTCATAAGGTAACATTTAAACGACAATTCATTTACGACTTACTTTTTATTGAAAATTAAAGTGCGTGTTTTAATTTTAATAAACTTGGTAAGTAGAAAGTCTGTACGTGTCTGAGATAATATTTGTATTAGGTTTCTGTGGACAATCTATATAAGTTTTCTATTCAGTCTGTTCTTAGATAAAGTAGTATTAAAGGAATGATACATTTTTAAGTGTGAAAAATTCCTATTGTTAACTCGGTGGTTTGGAGGTCGATTTCCGTTTCTGAATTAAGAAGTCGTGTCATCGAGTTTTGGCTTTTTCAGAATTCTTTTCGGAAATTATACATATTGATGACAACATTGATGATAACAGTGCGCCCGATGTGTTGGAATAGGTTCCGTCTGGAAATTCCATTGGAAAATAACAATTCGGCGAGTTAAGGCGTAACACCTACTCCCTACAACTTTGGGTAGTAACGGCGTTAACTTACAAAAGACTCGCCAAAAACTAACCATTAAAATGAAACCAATAAATAAAAAAAATAGATTTAGATATTTAAATAATACCTATATCCACTAATCTCCAAAAGCAGATCTGATGATTAAAATTCCTATTCTTGTGACCAGATTGGGGTGGATGAATTCTATAGGTAAATAGATTATTTTGTAAACTACCTACTATTGCTAATATTCTATATACCAAAGTACTTAAACATAATGAATAGTTTCGATAACGCTATACGATCGGAACACACTTGACGTGTGTTAGAAACACAATCTGTTGTGAGTACAGAATTACAGATGGCTGCGTGGGCTTGAGGTTTGTGGTGAGTGGTGGTGATCGTCTGTCATGTCATTGCCTACTCATTATACTGACGGCTGTCTGCCGTACACCCTCTTCAATAACATGTTGTTGTTACATTTAACATAACTTCACGCCTTTTTCTACCCGAAGGTGTAGGCAGTGGTTGTTAAGCTTCGACTCACGCCTTTTTCGACCCGAAGGTGTAGGCAGTGGTTGTTAAGCTTCGACCCGTTATGTTTACGTCCCACCTGGAATAGGTGGCGAACCTATTGTTATATCGGACACAAAGTTTTCAGTCATCGGTATATATCACACATAACTTTAGAAATTAATTAAATTTACATTTACATAATTGTTAATTATTTTTCAAGCGTTATTTTCGATCATGCCGAGAATTGACAGCATACATTTTATATTCATAACAAAATAGCTGAAATTTCTGTAAATACTACAGAAAAAATCATCAAATGTTCAAGAGTGAGTGAGAGCCTACAGACTAAAGGTGTATGAAGCGAATTGAAGTTGTTTCAAAAAGGTATAAAGCGTGCGGATGAGGTGAAAGAAGTGCGCCAGTATTGTGCTTCTGTCTACCCTTATTTGATACAGACGTCAGTGTACGTATGTAATCATCGTTATTGGCGTACTTGAAAGCCGTCTGGATCATACATATTTGTCAGCTGTAAATATTTCGCTTGAATAAATAAATAAAAAAATAAATTTTCAAACATAATTATGTGAACATTTTATTTTGGCATCACACATTTGCGTCAACAAGATATTTCCTTGAGACAGATCATGATGTAGGCATTTATTATTATCAAAGTGTTTATGATATTATTGCAACATTCCACGGGGAGTAGTACAGTGGCTTTCGTGTTTGCGTGAGGCCACCTAGGATGTGATGTAGGCCAAGCCGGGGCCATCAGCCATGATCACAGAGAGTCCCTATATTTAGCGATTCTCCTTTGATTAGCCAATGTGCAGATAAGCGCATATCGCGACATGCCTCGTTGCTTCGCCCTCGTGTTGCCACCCGTTACACATACCTTATATATAAATGGATACTTTATCAACAATTTCTAATAATTTATATTCTAGTTTTGTTTATAGCTTCACACCTTTTTCTTCCTAAGTTCAGTGCTGTAAGTTTCGACTACTCGACTACCAAATGGTTGCCAGTCATCGATATATCACACTTTACTTTCGAGACGAATTCCGTAAAGTCATTAAAGTGATTTTGGATTCGATCCCACGAGTTCTCTCTTCTTAGTTACAAAAACAATAATTCATTATTGTTTCCGTAACCTGTAAAATAAAAATGTATTGATTTATCAGGCGACCTGAGTTGCAGGTAACACAAACGGTTAGTCTGATGTATGACAAAGAACATGTAGGTAAACAAAATCAGCAACTAGTTCGATCTAAGAGAATCATTCAACCGTAATAATGGATATATTTTGCTGTACTCAACTTAGAATCAGTAACTTTGTGGATCTAGAAACAAGGAAAGACCTATAATTTCATATAGTAAAAAAAAAACAAGACCGTGTTGTAGGAAATCGCCAAGATTGCAAGCACTATGAGTTGGCTTCTTACTTATTTCTTTAGAAAATATCGAACGATTTCCATACAAAAATACTTCCAGACCTCCAATATATCAACGAAGCCTTTCTTCAAATTTTCATGTCAACGCAAGTGTGTATTATAATAATATACTATATGTTATGAACCTTGAAGTTTTGAATATACTTTCTCAAATAATGAAGAATCAAAGATATAATCAGATAAAAAGACTAGAGAAGAATGAGTAGAGAGAAAGAATGTTAGCGAATATCTTTACGGTCTTACATTTTTTTTATTAATACCTTTACAAAACTGTTGAGTAATAATAAAATGTATTTGATGTGTTCTGTTCAAATTTAATGGATACTAATCTTGCCTCTTCACGCCTCAGTTGAATGGTAACAATTAAATTATACCACGGACATTAAAATTGGTGAGTCCAAGGTTTGTGGTATAGAACGCCGGTCGATCGGGCGCCATTATATTCTATCATAGTATTGAATATCATATATGTATTCAGTGATTTCGTACTCGATGCATCATGTTAACTTTATTATTCTGCTTCAGTTTTATATACGCTATTACTATTTTCAACTTAATTTTATAGTGAACTTTTTAATAAAACATACTTTAAAAAGCTGCGTTTCGACTACCCGCTCCAACAGATAGAACAACTAAATTTAAAATGCTATACATTTCTGACGTTAAATATTAATGCCACTTCTAAGCTAATGATACTTTTATTTTTAATCTCACGCTTTTTCTAACCAGAAGTTTTAGGCAGCGGCAGTTCTCAGTTGATTTATTTAGTCCGATTTTTTAGGTTTCAAACATAATTGTAGGCGAAACCGTTTGCCATACATTGAGTACGATTTCGTCACTCATCAATATTAAAAGGCTTCTTTAATTAACGCAATGGCTACTGACGTTAGGAACAATCTGACAAGTTTGTTAGCATTGTCATTAAGGGACTATGATTGCGTTGACATTCTAACAACATTACGTATTCTAAGCACGGAATACTGGACCGGTAATGTCGCTGCATCAGCCCATCTTGACCAAATCAACGCCGAATGCCAAAAACTACATTGCTCTTTTTAATTCGCTTTTGTTAGCTTCACCTGTATGTATGTGTACTCTTTGAACTCGATTTTCTCCTACTTTGAACGATCGGATTTTATTTAGACTTTGTATACCTGTCAGACACCGATGACAATGCAATAATTTGATCAAAACAGCCGGTTATCCTGATTACTTTCGCTAGTATTCAACTATTTTTTTCCGACTAGCTCTGTCTGTCTTACTCTCATGCGAAGTTTTAGAATTCGCATACGAGTAAGAGAGATAGAGCTAGTCGGGCGCTCAGCATACTACCAAAGCTTTGAGACTTCCATGGTAATACCTAATTGCGTCTTGTTCAGTACACATTCATCGATCGATTTACCGACAAAACCGTACCCGTCTAGTTAAATTCCGGTAGCTAGTCACTAAAGAGTAAAAAATAAATATATTTAATAAAGTTTGGTTTATACACACTTTCATATCATACAAACTAGTCTAAATTTTTTTTTTTTTTTAAAGCAAGGGGTCTTGCCATATTTTTGCTCGACTTTAAGAATGGCATGGCTACTGTCTGCCTGTTGTACCTAAAAAAAGATTTTTTTCGCAGGGTACAGCATATATTAATTGAATTCCGTACAACATGTCATAGCTACTAGTTTTCTGGACACAATCAATGTGAAAAACCAGATCCATGTTTAATTAGTTACTAATGTTACAATTTTATTGAGGGTTATAATTTAATTAACTTATCAAGATAAAGAACGAAATTAAGCAAATATCAAATACATTATGAAGAACTTACGCAATAGCATCGATCATGTCCAGTCCCATCTCCACGGTGCACCTTGCGTGATCAGACCGCGGCTCGGGCAGTCCGGAGACGCAGTAGTAACAATCACCAAGAATCTTGATACGAAGGCAGTGGTTATCCTGTCCAACCAATAACAAATTAAAGTTTACAATAAAACAGTGGTAGAGTCTTGCAGTTCGCTGCATGAATGGGCCGGCTCGACCGGTGAAATACCACGATCTCTTGGAATATCGGCGTGAAGTCGCTCGTGCCGCGCTTCGTTCGGTGAGAGAGGTATCCCGAGGCCTGATCCTCTTTCCCTTTCGTTTTCCCTCCCACTCCCTTAAAGGACGGCAACGCACCACGGTGTTCATGGTCAATGAGTAGTTGCTTACCATCAGGTGAGCCACTTGCTTGTATGCTCTCCTAACCTATAAAAAAGCTATAGTAGTGTAGAAACTAGGTTGTTTATGAAAAGGATTTCACAGACGACGTTGCCATTTTTTTTATTTCATAATTATTTATTCTTCTGTCAGCGTCTATCATGTTTCTATGTGGTTACTAAATATTTTTTAAAAGTATAATAACTTTTTTAGCTTAGTATTCGCAGCTTTAGCTCTTCTCTTTGAATAATAAATATGGTGCCATAGAATATAGGTACTTTGGACGTACTTGGGTAGTCGGAAAAAATTTAGGTATATTTTTTCTACGGTTATTTATGGTACTTGGACTATTGGAGTAGTATTATTGCAATTTTATGAGATGGCGCTACAAGCCATTCTTTTGACTTCATCATACTTTAATATAATAGGAACGCTCAAAATATATTCTATGTCTTAATTCAATTGGTATAAATGGTTGGTTTACAAAGTTTCAAATATGAGTGATAAATAATTAATTATAATAATTATTGTCTTCTTGTAATTAGGAACACAGACATTGGTGGTAATAATGAGGTTTCATTTAATTCATTATCAGAGATGAACCGAAACAAATAGACAGACAAAATATTGTAGTTAGTTAAAATGAGGTCAATTTAATATTGCTTGAATATTCAAGCTAGTTAGTTCAAAAACAACAAAACAAATATGGGAAAATATTTAGTTTCATAGTACTAGTGTTCATGTTTTAGTTTGCTAAACAAATATCTATAATGGAAATGGAAACAGTGATTACTTTCTCATCATGATGACGCAATAAATATGAAATTATTTGGTACTTAGATATTGATTTTGCTAAATTCGCGTACGACAAGTTTACTTGTTGTATAAAATATAAGTACTATATAGAGTATTTGTATACACGCGAATGATATATTAGTAAAATTTTATTCGGAACATTCAGATTAAACAAAAGTTTTTATAAAAGAAAACGGGAGAAATAGTTTTTTTTTAAAAGAGTTTAGCATGAAAAGATTTATGTAAGACAACGAAGCGAATGAGGTGTGTAAGAATCGTGCCTTATGGCGCTGCGTTCTCTCTGCCTACTACGCAAGGGGTGAAGTTGTGTATGTACTTTTTCTTGAAGATATTGCTGGAACAAGACCCCTGCTATGTATTGACCATTAAATTACTCTGCAATGATTTGACTGATACTAACGTACTAACTTACTTTAAGCGACTACAAGAACAGTAGTAAGTAACAATATTAAATCAAATATTAGTTTTAACGTTGAAATTAATTAATTGTAGATTGTTAAATTAATAAATATATACTCACATTAGCCAGTTGATCGAATCTACCGAACAGTTCGTTAAGTAATCTGACCAGCTCCTGCGCGCTGCACTGGGATGCGAGCACGGTGAAGCCAACTATGTCGGCGAATAAAATACTGCAACAATAATTTATAATATTTAAGAATTAATACATAACTCTCTTAAATAAATTCACCCCGTGTCTCTTCCAAAGTAGGCAGAGAGAACAGAGCGCCATAAGGCACGATTCTTACATTGCTCACACACTGCTTCAACTTTCATAACTATTGTTATAGAAGCTCTTCGGTTTGTAAAACTCCTGACATCACCTTCTGTAAGGAAACGTTCAATTTTGTAATGGAAAGAATTTACACCTTCCGGCTTTGCACTGTATATCTGCTTAATCAACAGTGCGTCATTCATTCTTTCTAAATGTCCGAACCGTTTAATATAATACTTGTGTTTTAATTTATTTTTTCCTATTTAGGTTTTATTGCGTGTGCTTTTATCAGCGTTTTTACCGTTGTGTAATTTCATTTCGATAAAATTATTTCATACTGTTTGTTCTTATTATCACAGGAAAATAACCGAATAAACGATTTATAAGGACGTATAAACCACAATTCCTACCACCGGTCTTAAACTTGACTTATTTGACCAAATAGAACGTGTTCTGGAGGAAGGTGATGTTAGGAGGCTCAAAAACGACGCGCGTGCATGAAGAGTTATGAAAGTTAACGAAGCGAGTGAGGCGTGTAAGAATCGTGCCTTATGGCCCTCTGTTCTCTCTGCCTACCCCGCAAGGGATTTGATGATATTTTATATTATGATATTTTACGAATATATACGGTACTAGAAGACCGCGCGAACTTTACAACTAAAGGGCTAATGCTATATTCCTTTAATCGTAACGTACTGATATACAGCCTATAAGCTTCATCGATAAATGACCTATCTAATATAGAAGGAATTTTACTAATCGAATCAGTAGTAAGTAGTCTCGGTGGTCTGGTGGTCGAGAACACGGTCTTTGAATCCAGAGGTCGACCAATGACTTTTCGAAATTGTTTTCGGAAAGTTATGTGTGATAAATATTGATGACTGAAAAACTTTGTGCCTGGTATGGCAATAGGTTCGCCACCTATTCCATTTGGGATGTAAACAGAACGGCGAGACGAGGCTAAACAGCCGCTGCCTGCACCTTCGGGTAACAACGGCGTGAAGTTATGTTGTGTTGAATCAGTACTACTGATTTAACACAACATAAGAATACTGCGAACATAACTGCGATTAACGCTAAAGATCTTCAGCTATTATCAGCATATAGTTATTTTAAACAGATTAGAGCCAACTCGATGCTAAATTTTCAGTACAATTCCAGAGAACAGTTAGCTTATAATTACAATAAACAACATACAAATGTAGTTATTATCCATTGTGGTCTCCTGTTTCTGTAAACAGGCTTCGTTATGTCGCTACTCACATAAAATAAGGTTGTAAACACTTTAGACGACTACCCGCGCTAACATTTCTTACATGTGTAACAACATTATAGAAATTGCGAGTAAATTCTTTTTCTATTTTTTCTTTTTATGGAATAGGAGGACAAACGTAAGTTCACGGCCCATGAACATCGTGGTACGTTGCCGTCCTATAATGGAGTAGGAGGGGAAAGGGGATCGGGCCTCTGGATACCTCTCCCACCTAACGAAACCCGGCACAAGCCACTTCACGCCGATATTCCGAGAGGTCGTGGTATTTCACCGGTCGAGCCGGCCCATAATGCAGCGAAGTGCAAGACTCTATCACTGTAGAAGATTGCAGACTAAAATGTGTATTATTATTAAATTATGTATAATAAGTGAGAGTACGTTTAACTATACATACTCAAGCCTGTTTAGCTCATAGAGGTAGGCAGGAACATTGGTTTTCCTCAAGTGACGATCGTGGTACGCATACATTCACTTTAGTTTGAGGTGTTACGCAGTTTTCCCTTTTTGATACAAACCATAATTTCTTTTCTTGATGTGATAACCCTGACACTTCTACTCACATAGGCTACATATTAGGTTTGAACTTCTAGACTGATTGTTCTGGAGAACTCCAAATTTCGTGTTTGGTTAAATTTACTTTGATAAATTAACAAATAGTAGTACAGTAGCATAGATTTAGCCCGCACCTTAAAAGGTCGTTAAGAATTTACAGACCTCTATTGAAGGCCAAAGGAGGGCGCAACTGTGAAAATTCTATAACAATGCGGGCCGGAACTGATGAAAATGAGTTTAAAAAAAGGTTATTCTTAACAATATTACGAGGCTAATTCGCTTTTAGTGAGTTCAGTTTGTCTATAACTGAATTAAATAAGACTACAATTAATTGAGTAAAATGTTTACATGTCAATATATTTAACTCAACATCTGCAGTATTTAAACTCTTTTCAGGTTACTCATCAGACATCAAAGTGCGATTTTTCTCTGCTTTTAGATGGAATCTCAAAATATGTTTTTTATCACTTGTCTATTTTTTAGTTTTTATTGTTTTTCCTCTTTTAGGTTTAGTTAAGATAGCCATTTTTTTTTGTTTGATTACAGATGGCTAAATATGCCAAACAAAGTAGAGCGGTGAAGTTCAACATAGCCGCAGTCACATACGCTGAATGAATTTTCATTTGATTGTATATGTGTACTAAATAATTTTATTGACGTAATTTCTTATGTACCTGATAAAGAATTAAACTCAGATTAGTCATTACAATATTACCCATTATTATTTTAATTGCCTTAAGACTCGTAGCAACCCGTAAAAAAATGTTTTCTTTTTTAAATGTGCTATTTTAATATAATACAAAAAAACAGTCTTTTTTTAATTAAAATGTAGCTCTGCCTTATTCGTGGGTTATCCATCGCAACTCTCGCCCGAAATTCAATACATTTGCCATATTGCCCGGGTGACTTCTAATAGCTTGCTTGACTGGTGACAGCCTCGGTGGTCCAGTGGTCGGTATCCGGAAAACCAATAAGAAATTACGCGGTAACGAAGAAGTTAAGGAACAAAAACGAACATGAACTCTCTACTAGTGTAGTCAGGGAAGTATAGTACAGCCAGTAGCATCTTGACAAGTTTTCGAGGTGAGCCAGAAATTGTAAACAACATCAGGCTCATTAGGATCACAATGGATTTCGGATTGCAGTTCCGAACTCGTACACGATACGATACAAAATATGCCATGGACAGTATTTTCCGATGAGCTCACGCCAACCAAGTCGCCTTGGCGGACACGTGAATTGGAAAATATTATTCTCATTAAATACATGACAAGTTCACATACACATCACATGTCTGCAAGTATATCACAGTATCTTTATATGTAGAATTATAGATATACCTAGTATGTTCTTCGGAATACCAAATTAGTTTTATTGTGGATGACGGCATAATTTTATTTTGTAGATTGTATTACAGATAGGCTGTGATGATGATGATATCCGTACAGTAAGTTACTGCCACAGGGTCTGCATTACATGGGTAAGTTTAGTGTTTTGTTTCTAAAGGTTTTTTTTTCTACTCGAAGGTGTGGGCAGCGGCTGTCAAGCAATCATTCATTTTTCCCCGCACAAATTTTTACATACCAAATATAAGTTATTGGAGTGACCCCGTATTCCATTCTACGACTTCTTGATTCAGAAGCGGGGTGCTCCAGATCACCAAGAGATTTATTATATTAGTAAAAATTTGAAAGCGTTATATATTTTCTTCTCTATGAGCAGAATTAGCTGCGACGCGCTAACCTCTGGAACTTCGAAAATTGTTTATTTATATATACAAATAAATAATTTTCCAATTTCTATAGCCCGGCTATAAAACCGGTTTATATAGAAAAAAAAAATCATTCAACAAAATCGTCTTTGTATAAACAAAATAATAAATCAATTAACAACATTGTTGTTAATTACAAGAGATTATAACTGTCATATGAGAAACAATAAAATTGTATCTTTACAGCTGTAGACTGTATCAAGCGCGTTTTATTTTACAAACTTTAGCTCTGATAGCTAGTGATAAACATCATCTCCCTGCCCTGTTCCCATTATTTAGGCTCGATATGACAGTGTTACTTTTCGTAAATTCCTATCATTCGCTTCCTCCACTCTTCTTAATCATATCGTCTTTCACATAATCCAACTATGTTTTCTTAGGTCACCCTCTTCTCTTATTTCCTTCCACATTCAGATTCCCTACACTTGACAGCAAAAAAGAATAACGAATTAATTTTAAATATAGTAAGGGAAGGGTAGACACAGACAATCCTATCAACAAATATCCGTTTAGCCTAAAAGGATCAAGTATGACGCGATGCGGTAATAGACTTCCGGTCTACGGTGTGCTTTGTCTGAGCCACCAACATTGGTATACGTAGCACATTCTTCTAGTACGTGATAGGAAATTTAATACATTTATAATAACGTGATTCTACATTGTCTGCTACAACTAATTGAATTGTAATCAACATAGTGCGAATATTGATAATTTATAATTATGGTACCGAACTTTAATAGTAAAATAACGGAACACTACACTTACATACATACACTTTTTCTCAGGAGTGCCTGAAGAAAGCTGAAATTCATAACAAAAAGTCAGGTCTACTGCCCCTTAGATCTGTGAATAAAATCAAACATCGAAGCCAACGCAAACAAAAGATACATACGTACATACATAACTTCACGCCAAATCCCTTGCGAGGTAGGCACGCGCGTCGAATTTTGAGGCTCCTAACAACACCTTCCTTCAAACACGTTCTCTTTTATCATGGAATGTGTGTCTTGGCCGTCCTCGACTCCTACATCCATCCGCTTTTGCATTGTATATCTGCTTAGTCAATCTTGCATCATCCATTCTTTCTACATGTCTGAACCATCGGAGCATGCAAAAGATGCAGGCGTTTAAATCACAAATTTTCAACTGCCGCGAGGGAACCAAAATAAAAAGGCTATTTGCAGTCCACCTAGCTAGAACCTTAAAATTTGGTATGAAGTGACATTTTTTAGCGCAACATAATGGAAAAATACTGAAACCTCCAAATTATGGTCCGCATTGTTTTTAAATAATATTTTTAGTTCTATTTTAGAACGGCTAAACAAATTGCGTGCTATTTATGATAATAGAAGAGCCCCCATCGAAGCCAAGTCTTCAATACACCTTCAAAGTGCCTTTTTAAGACGGATATTGTACCTTTAGCGACGGGGAGGAAGTCGCAACAAACACTTTTTTGTTAGGTATATTAAAATATAATTAATCTTGTTTTTCTTTTTTTATTGGATAGGAGGGCAAACGAGCAAGTGGGTGGGTGGGTTACCTGATGGTAAGCAACTTCTCGCCGCCCATGAACACCGTGGTGCGTTGCCGTCCTTTAAGGGAGTAGGAGGGGAAAAGAAGAGGAAAGGGGATTGGGCCTCCGGATACCTCTCTCACCGAACAAAACGCGGCGGTTTCTATGAGAAAAATAAGCAAATAAGCAAGCGTATCACCTGATGGTGAGCAACTAGAGTCGGCCATAGTAACAGTTACGATGCCACCTTTTACGATGGTATAGATAGAGGATGGAGGTGGGACTCCAGCAGTGTCCGTAGTATTTAAGTGATCGAGCCTGCCCATTGATGCAGCAAACTGCATGTCACTACTGTTCAAAATAGAGTCGTTTCATAACAATGCGAAACTACTTCTATACACTATTAGTTGAGCAGTTAAGGCATGAAGGCGTAACAAACAATGTCACATTCATATTAATAATATTACTTAGAATGCAATTAGGAAAACAATAGCATGCAGAAACATGTACAGTATAGAAGTGTGACGAAATTGTTTCAAATCGATATTTTACTATAAGAACAAGAAATAACTTTAAATAGAATTAGAAATTATAATACAATGCAATCTCATTTTAACGAAATACTCGATGTAGCAAATTTTACGTGACCCCCTTGAACTTTTTTTATGGGATAGGGAGGCAAACGAGTAGGCGTGTTACCAGATGTCAAGCAACTAAAGTTGCCCATGGACACTTGCAAAACAGATAGTGTTACCGACAGATAGTGTTACAGTTGCATTGCCTTTAATACGGGATAGGGAAGGGGTTCTAAGTGGGATGGGAAGGCGAGGGGCGTGGGGGAAGGGGTGCGTTCATAAAAAATTTTCAACTATCGAGAAAAGTGTAAATACATATTTATTTCTCAGACTTTCGCGAATCACGTTCATGACATTAAAACAACTTTTAGGATTATATCGCGTTTATTTATTACTTATTCTTATTTACTTCCCGACGTTTCGAACTCTTGGTAATAAGAATAGAATAAAAATAAGTAATAAATAAACGCGATATAATCCTAAAAGTTGTTTTAATGTTATAAGTGTAAATACCTCTAATTAATGAATTGTGTCAACTCAAAACCTCTACATAACGTTCCCATCTTTAATAGTATGTGAACAATTGAAGCCGTTATATGGAAACTAATCCTAACAGTGCTGTTTATCACTATTGTTAAAGATTACAGTTGCAATGGCTTGAAAGCTAAAAGGTTTTCTTTATATATCGTAGAAAAGCGAAACATTCATAATTGACAAACATCCAAAGATGAAAATTTTACCAAACGCAGTGTGTTATATAAATAAATTTAAGGTTAAAACTTAAGCTATCTTAATTTGTACATGTTGTATTATGAGACGGTTATTACATAACACTTTCCGTAATAAACAATACCTAAACTAAAAACGTCTGCCTTGCAGATACTTAAACTTAGCCATTTTAAGGCTTCTTTAGACTTAGTAAGCGGATACATGTCTAGTTTTACATTATTAACGTGCTAATATCTTAAGATAGAATGACAAATGTTTTTGCATAGAATATTGTCTGAGAAAACCTTAATTAAATGGATAATATGAATTTTGTTAACATTTCTTTGTATAAGAATTGTTAGTGAAGTACCTAAGCTTTGGATTTTACCGATACATATATTTACGTTATAGAGTATATTTAATTAAAATATTACTTTTAGGGTATTGAATAAAAATAGTACTACATATTTTATATTTTGATAGGTAAATGGTGGCCGACAACTTCTGTGCGAAGGTCCCGGTTTCAAAACCCGATGACTATATGAAAGTTGTCCGCGATATTTATGGATTATTAAACAAAACGTGGAGGAGACGGTGCCAGATAAGATGGTTTAACAATGTATTTAAATGTGTAATAAACCGGCTGACACTGACTCCAAAAATAACAATTATTTTATAATCTGTTGTACTAATAACTTTATACGTTTATAAAGGTTGGTCACTAATACGAAACACAAAAAGACGTCCTATTAAAAGAGTCGTTATATTTTAAATAAATAGTTTTTTATGATCATTTCCTATCTACTTTAAGTGGGGTCGGCACAACATGTCATCTGTTGAACTTTCCATGTTATCAAAAATTTGGCTGTTTTTTTTTTTATAATCGCCGGCTGCCTGAAGTCAACCCCCTTGAGAATAATACATTTTTATATTTCTTCAACTTAACACTCTCCTAAAGTCAAAACTGAAAAACAATTACGAATTGGAATTCTTATAGAAACTTTTCTTTGGGGTACATAAGATAACAGAATGAATGCGGGATGGATGAAATGGCGACAGGTCTCAGGAACAGGATGCGACCAACGGATGCCCCTCAAATTAAAGGGGAAAATATACAAATCGATTGTCAGACCTGTCCGTATTGTATGGATCTGGCCATTGAAAGAAGTGGATGAAAGGAGAGTACATGCAACAGAAATAAGAATGTTAAGATGGATGTGTGGTGTGACATAAAGGGATAGAATAAGAAATGAGTATGTAAGAGGAAGCATGAAAGTAGCACCTTATTGGTGTTATTTTCATGCTCGGAATTTGCTTCATAATCGGAAAAAATAGAAGTGGTAGATTGGCGTGGTATGGCCACATTATGAGAAGGGACGAAAGTCATGTCACAAAGAGAGCGATGGGAATGACTGTGGATGGACACATTAGTAGAGGAAGGCCGAAAAAAAGAGATGGATGGACTGTGTAAAAGTTGATATGAGTATGAAGGGAGTAAGTGTGAACACGACGAGTGATCAAAGAGAATGGAAAAGGATGACATGTTGTGCCGACCCCACTTAGAGTGGGACAAGGGCACGAAAATGATGATCTGCTTAGTCAATCTTGAATCATCCATTCTTACTCCAACCATCCAGTAGTAGTCGTGTTTTGTTTTCTAACATTTCTAACTCTGCACATTTTTACAGTGGTAGAGCCACGCAGCTTGCTGCTTGAATGGGCCGGCTCGACCGGTGAAATACCACGCCCTCTCAGAATATCGTCGTGAAGTGGCTTTTAGCCGCGTTTCGGTCGGTGAGAAAGGTATCCGGAGGCCCACCCTCTTCCCCCTCCCCAAATGACAGCGGACTTAAAAATACAATTACCCCAGGGGGTACCAGTCGTCACTCTGCCGCTGGAGAATCCCCCCCTGAGCGTCCACGGTCTGGCGTTTACCAGAGCATGGACGCTCAGGCTGCCCCGCGTATTTTGGGGAGGGCAAATTTCCGCTCGAATACTAAAACTGTCCGGGGCAAACGAGAGGGCATCGTCGCACCCCCTGCCACGCTAAACGTGGACTTCTCTAACATCAGGGGCATACGCACTAATTTGCTTGCCGTCCATCACCATCTCGAGACGACAAAGCCGGCCTTGCTCTTTCTTACGGAGACGCAGATATCTTCTCCGGCAGACACCACGGATCTCTCATACCCTGGGTACAAATTGGAGCATTCCTTTGTACCGCGGGCTGGGGTCTGTGTGTATGTCCGAGAGGATATCTGTGCTCGACGCCTCGGCAGTCTTGAAGGAAGGGACCTATCGACCTTATGGCTGCGTATAGATTGCGATGACCATCCCCGCATCTACGCATGTCTTTATAGGTCCCATAGTGGTAATAGCGAAACGGACCGACTCATGGACCACATACAAACGGCTGCAGATTCCGTACTTCAACAGGTCCCATCTGCGGAGATTGTGATCCTAGGCGATTTCAATGCCCATCACGCCGATTGGCTGGGATCACGCACAACCGATCACGCAGGTAGATCTGTCCATGACTTTGGTCTAGCATATGAACTGACACAACTGGTTACAGCGCCCACGCGCATTCCAGATGTCGACGATCATTTACCTTTCCTGTTGGATCTTCTGCTGACCTCCCATCCCGACGGATATGTGGTCTCCGTAGACGCCCCTTTGGGCTCTTCGGACCACTGTCAGATAAGGAGTACAGTGCCACTCACGTGCCCACTTCGACCGCGTATTGCGTGTCGCCGCACTATAGGTCAGCGGACTGGGATGGGATGCGAAGTTTCTTCGCCTCCTACCCATGGGGGCAGGTTTGCTTCTCGTCGGGTGATCCTGACGTTGTTGCCGACTCTGTCACTGATGTGGTGCTGCAGGGAATGGAGCTTTTCGTTCCATCCTCAGTGGTGCCAATCGGTGGCAGATCCCAGCCCTGGTTTGATCGCACATGCAAAATGGCATCAAGCTTTAAGCAGGAATGTTATCAAACCTGGGCAAATGCAGCGGCGTCTGGGGACCTAAATACCGGCATTTACAAGAAGAAGTACAATTATGTCTCCAGATCCTTCAAAAGAGTGTTAGCCGTAGCAAAGTCTAAGTACATAGGCAAAATTGGGGAGAAACTAATTCGCCTTCCCTCGGGAACTCGTGCGTTCTGGTCTCTCGCCAAGGCTGTCCTTGGAAACTTCTGCAAACCGTCTCTTCCGCCATTGCACAGGGAGGACCAGTCATTGGCCCATGACGCTAAAGAGAAAGCCAACCTTTTTGGCACTCTTTTTGCGGCTAATTCGACTCTGGACGATAAGGGGAAAATTCCACCGACCATCCCACGTTGTGACCACGCCATGCCGGAGATCTGTTTCCGGCAAAGTACTGTACGGCGCATACTTTTCTCCCTAGACGTCCACAAGTCGAGTGGGCCTGACGGAATCCCAGCAATCGTGTTGAAGACGTGTGCTCCGGAGTTGGCACCGGTTCTAACGCGTCTCTTTCGGTACTCCTACTCTCTCGGCGCTGTACCAGCATCGTGGAAGGTAGCTTTGGTCCACCCGATCCCTAAAAAAGGTGATCGCTCAGATCCGTCCAACTACAGACCAATCGCCATCACCTCCCTGTTCTCCAAGACTATGGAAACACTGATCAACCGCCAGCTCCTTAGCTATCTAGAAGAGCACCAGTTGATTAGCGACCGTCAGTACGGATTCCGTCAAGGTCGCTCAGCTGGTGATCTTTTAGCCTACTTAACCCATCGGTGGGCGGAAGCGGTTGAGAGTAAAGGAGAGGCGCTGGCCGTTAGTTTGGATGTGACGAAGGCCTTCGATCGGGTTTGGCACAAGGCACTTCTCTCGAAGCTTCCATGTTATGGGCTTCCCGAGAAATTATGCGATTGGGTCTCCAGTTTTCTCATGGATCGGAGCATTAAGGTCGTTGTCGACGGGTCATGCTCCGACTTAAAACCTGTGAATGCTGGAGTCCCCCAGGGCTGTGTGCTATCCCCTACGCTGTTTCTTCTGCATGTGAATGACATGCTGCAGTACAGCAGTCTTCATTGTTATGCGGATGATAGTACGGGGGATGCCCTATATACCGGCCACCCGCGGATTTCTCGGGAAAACGTCGATGAGTACCGGAACAAACTTGTGTCTGAAATCGAAACTCTGCTTAGTCAGGTTTCGGACTGGGGCCGACTAAACTTAGTCCAATTCAACCCTAAGAAGACACAGGTTTGCGCGTTTACCGCTAAAAAGACACCATTTGTCGTAGCTCCCTGCTTTGAGAGCACTCCCTTAGCCGTCTCAGCCAACATCGGAATTCTTGGTGTCGACTTGTCGAGTGACGTCCAATTTGGCGGTCATCTGGAGGGCAAGGCCAAATTGGCCTCAAAAAAGCTTGGTGTGCTCAATAGAGCGGGACGGTATTTCACGTCAGGTCATCGCTTGCAACTGTATAAAGCGCAGGCCGGCCTCACGTGGAATACTGTTCTCATCTTTGGGCGGGGGCACCCCACTACCAGCTTTCTCCATTTGACCTCATTCAACGACGCGCGGTTCGGCTTGTCGACAACCAAGCTCTTTCCGATCGGCTTGATCCGTTGGCGTTGCGGAGAGATGTTGCATCTCTATGCATCATGTACCGCTTATACCACGGAGAGTGCTCTGAGGAATTGTTCGGACTTATACCGCCTGCTGACTTTCGCAATCGCCCGACTCGCCAATGTTTCCATCCACATCGGCTTAATAGTTGGCGATCTACGACAGTGCGATTCAGCCGTCACTTCCTGCCACGCACTGCTCCTATATGGAACCAGCTGCCGGCAACGGTATTCCCGGACCGCTACGATCTTGGAACCTTCAAGAAACGAGCGTATTCCTATCTTAAAGGCCGGCAACGCTGATGCGACGCCCCTGGTGTTGCGGATGTCCATGGGCGGCGGTGATTGCTTTCCATGAGGTGACCCGCTCGCTCGTTTGCCCCCTTTTCTCATAAAAAAAAAAAAAAACATTATTTAAAATGCTCACTTCTACATAATAGTTGAGAGTAATGCATTAAATATATTTAGACCGTGGAAAACCAAATACAATTTATGCGTGTTCACTTGAAAATGCATAATAATTCGATAATATAAATTGTGTGTGTATAAATGCGTGCAATCATATAACAAACATTAAGATTGCATTTATAAAACGCATTAGCCACTCTCCGCTTGCTTCACTCGTACTGAACTACATTTTTTTAATACTATTTTCAGTGGCAGAGAGACTACTACTAAACTATTAGTAATTTAATAATTTACTTCAATATTATCCACAGCTAAAGAAGAATATCGACGTAAAGTGTCTCATGCCCCTTTTCTCTCAGTGTAGTATAGTAGTAGGTGTAGTATAGTATAGCATCCGCACTGAACTAAGTGCAGTCCGGTCCGTCAGCCACTCACTCTTTCGTAACAGTTCGTTCAATTCCGACTGTTCTTGGACCTTCGGCGGGACCTTTGGCTTCGGCCCAGGAAGATCCGAAGCGGAAGATCTCGCCGAAGATGGATTTTTGGCCGAAGGTGGCCGAAGCCGAAGCTTCGGTCAGACACTATTAATTATATTTACGGGAAATTCGTATCATATAAAATGTCTCGGCGATCTGAAGGTCGAGAACCTGGCTTCTGAATTAAAGAGTCTCGAACGCGAATCCTTACACATGCTTATAACTTTTCGGAAGTTATGTGTGATAAATATTAATGACTGACCACATTGCACCCAATATATACCAATAGGTTCCGCTACCTACTTCATCTGGGAGGTAAACACCTCGGCGAGTCGAGACGAACTCCCGCTGCCTACATCGTTCCGTAGAAAAATGAACTCATTACTTAGTAATAAACAATTTTTTTATTCGACACTTATTAACTTACATTTTTTTTTTCATAAGCCGTTAAACAGTTTAAAAAGACCAAAAATAGAGCAACAAACACTTCCGAATACATAAATATTTGGAAAAAAAACATCTATTAAAATATTAATATAAATTTTTATATTACAAGTGTTGCGTATGTTTGGTGAGATGCCAAGATAAATGACACGTAGTCCGTGGTATCAACAGATTGGTATATGATGCTGGACGCCGACCTCTAGTACAAAACCAAAATGAAACATTTCGTTCTAGTTAATAATTCCTCTCTTAAACCAATATTTACATGATTGATGAGTTTCATGTTTATAACCCGGTCGAGTTGTTTCCACATAACCACTATTCGTTTACTTCATAAATTATGTTCAGAAGAGTACTAAAGTATATTATGACGATGCTGGGAAACATTTATTGGTTTTAAATAACTTTAAAACTATATTAGAAATTTATGGATTATTATTTCATAAATTTGCGTCGTATATGAATATAATAAGTTCACGCTATGTCCTTTTTGGCGTGGGTAGAAAGAATGTACGACTCGTGCATACGTCACTCGCTAGTTTGCCTTTCATAAATTTTCTCGAAAAATTCCATCTCTGTGGTCGACGCTATCAGAATAAAATATTAACATATTATTAACATCACAATATATCATACAACTCATTATAAGATCCGTGTCTGCACGAAGATTATGTCACGAATATAACTGTTTAAAAACAGGTTATAAACCCAAGTTGAAGTATAAACGTTTTACCTAAAACAAATAAATAATAATATAATTGTTTAGCCGTAATTTACGATGCTACAAATTGTAATTTTATTTTGCTTATATAGCAAAAAGAAATTATATTATTTCCGACCAAACATTTCATTACAAGAGGATTCATCCTTGCAATACATCATTCTGCCGAGATTAATTTCCACGACAGCGAGAACGTTCAGACGTCAGGCTCTAGAAACTTGTCAGTACTTATGGCAACGGAGAAGGAACGAAACGATTTAAGCCCTTGTGTCTCGGCGTTAGCTGTCAAACTGTCTGAAAGCTTCTTCGCATCGAGAAGGCAAAGGGCATTTAAGACGCTAAACAAAGAATTGCCACGGCTTGAGAATTGCCGTCAAATTAAAACGGCAGTTGATTCTAATAGCTGTTAGAGGAATAGCTAGCTAGGTTAAGGCATTCGTTTTAGAACTGCTAACACATTAGTTTTGTTTGTTTTCTTTACTGTTTTATTTTTTTGAGATGAAAAGGATTCGGTTGCCTAATTACGAATGTTTTCTGTTATGGAATTTATAGTTTTTCCAGCATACGGTTAGTGGTATAGCCACACAGCTTGATGCATGGGCCGGCTCGAAAATACCATGACGTATGATGAGATGAAACACTCTCAGAATATCAACAAAAACTGGCACGTGTCCCTTAAAGGCCAGCAACGCAACCGTAACACAATATGTGTTAAAGGTATCTAAAAGAGCTGGCCTAGATGCTTGCGATCACATAAACCGCTTGCTCGTTTGGCTAAGGTGCTAAAATGTTTAAAATCGAAAATGTACCATTAAAAGAGGTCGAATTATTGTTTTTTTTTTTTTTTCAATTTTTAATTTTCTGAGATATATACATCCCAATATATTTCCGCAATAAACAGGCAATAAAAACTAATCAACCAACACTACAACAATATGCTATAACCAGTTCATCATATTGTATTAGTGGACATGTGCATTTAATATTGCCAATATTCTGTCAGTTACATTTTGATGGTCTGTAAACAAGTTAATGTAAACAAAGATAATAAAAAAGAGGAACGAATGAAAGAATAAAATAAAGATCGCGAGTCTCGCAATTTCATTGGAGCGTAATGTTTTTATTCAGGATGCCAATGGCATGTCAAATGTAATCAGGTTTAGTATTGTAATGTTAACAGTTTTTTTGTAACGACGGTTCAAAAAAGAACTTTAGCGATATACAAGTGGACGACAAGAATTTCAATGGCAGACAGTAACAATGGACTGACGATAATTAATCTTGCCATTCTCTGTAGTAATATACCCGATGAAAGAGAGCTTAGAATGAAAAGAAATCTGTTATATATGCAAAAACGGTAGAGAAAAGGTGAAACGTAGTTTCACGACTATACTGAGTCAAAAGAGCATGCCGGTCAACTGATGTAAAGTGACAACCGCCGCCTATAGACACTTGCCACACTGAAAATATTACAGTTGCGTTGCCGGCCTTTAAGATAGTGGGATGGAACGGCATGGGGTAAGGGGGGCGGGCCTCCGAAGACCTCTCTTACATAACGAAATGTGACATGTGTATTATGTCGATATTCTGAGAGGTCGTGGTATTTCACCAGTCCAGCCGAGCCATTGAGGCAGTGCGCAATGTTTTTTTTTTTTTTTTGAGTGACTTCTAATTGTTAGCCTGACGGCTGTTACAATTTTACGCGGACTTTTGGTGAGCGCAGAGGGCTCTCAACCTTGGTGAATTTAAACAACCTGGTCCAAGGGCAAAAAAAAAAAAAAACCACAGGTGCTGCATCTTGCACAGACAAGATGATAGAAACCGGCTAGGTTATATTGAATTATTTATTTAATGTAATATAATGTATAATGAAATCTATATTTATTTAATCTAATAAGTAATGTTTAATAAAATATAATCTATGAAAAAATGTAATAATCCGTATTATACTCTACTTACTATTGCCACATCCAGCTCTTTATAATGTAAACAGCTGCTGATGAAATCTTATGTACCAATCAATTTGAATATTGTTATATTTGGAAAATACCTGCTGATACTGCATCTTGCATAACCAAGATTGCAGATATGAGTCAGGGTATAATATTATTAATGAATCTATATTTAATCTATATCTCAAAATTGAACGAACCTCATCGTATAGTATTAAGTTGTATTCTACTCTGTTGGTATTCATTGTATTGCAAATAAGACAAATGGTCGAAAAACACAACAATAAATATACGCATTATATTCTTATAGCTATATAAGATCCCTGATCATGTTAGGGGATAAGTTCGCGGGCCGGGCCATAGCGCCCGGACATAATAAAAAAAAAAAAAAAAAGGGCACCCCCTGTGGGGTGGGGTACGAACCTCGGCTTGGACGGTTGTTGGCAATGTGGTTTGTACCACGTTTCTGACTTTTACGCGAGCGAGTTTGCGCCCTCGGCGGCGAGGACGAAACCGCGGCCTACCATGTGACGAGATGGCTTCGCGAGCCTTTTGAGCCGCGATTTGCGCGAGGGTGGTGGCGTCATCCTGCTCGGTGAGGATGTGACGGGGTCTAGTCCTCCTCGATATGCGGGAGGGTGTGTAATTGCTAGCCGCAACCACTAGCGGGTTGGGGTGTGTGGCAGCAGAGTCAAAGAACTTAATGGAACACTGTTTCATGAATTGCCTGATAGTAGGCAGAAGCAGGTCGACGTGGAGGTCTAGATTACGAACGAACCACGGGGCCCCCGTGGCTCTTCGTAAGAATCTATTCTGTAGTGTCTGAAGCCTATGGATCATGTGTGGCTGTGTGTGGGCGAATACGGTGCACGCGTATGTCATAATTGGCCTAACGCAAGATGTGTAAAGCCTAACCTTGTTAGATAGTGACAGTTTCGACTTAGGATTGATGAGGGAATGGAGTCTGCCCATGACTAGGGCGGCATGGGAGCGCACACGTTTAATGTGCGGTTTAAAACTGAGTTTATCATCAAGGATAACTCCGAGGTATTTGGCTTGCCTGTCCCAAGGGATAGGTTTGCCGAAAATTTGGACATTCGGGAAAGATTTGACGGGATACAGGTCGGAACGTCGCCTGTGAAACAAGACAGTTTGACTTTTGTCGGGATTGATTTCTATTCTCCATTTGGAAAACCAGACGCTGAGGGCGTCGGCTGCCTTCTGGAGTTGAATAGAGACGGAAGTAGGGCCGCAACCGGTATAATAGATGGCAGTGTCATCTGCGAAAAGGGCAAGCTGGACCGGACTAAGTTTAGGGAGGTCGCTGGTGAACAGCGTGAAGAGGAGTGGTGAGAGTACCGAGCCCTGAGGGACGCCGGCATGAATCGGACGTGGTGAAGAGAGGGTTCCTTCTACGTTGTAGCGAAAGTGCCGCTCTGATAGGTAGTCTCGTATGATGAGTACGAGATACTGCGGTATTTCCAATTGGAAAAGTTTGAACAGTAGGCCATTGTGCCAGACTTTGTCGAAAGCTTTCGCTACATCGAAGAAGAGGGACCCTATGAAGAGGTTCTTTTGAAGTCTGTGGTAGGTGAATTCTACGAGACGATGGACTTGTTGGACGCACGAGTGTCTAGGGCGGAAGCCGAACTGCTCGTGGGGAATGAGAGAGTTGTCTTCAGCATGAGCTTTCAGCCGACTCAGAATTATACGTTCGTATATCTTGCCTAGACCTTTCAGAAGACTGATCGGCCTGTAGCTGGACGGGGCGGACTTTTTTTTGCCGGGTTTGGAGATACCAATTACCACGGCCTCTTTCCACTGGTGGGGGAAGGTGCAGTTACTGAGTGCAGCATTATATATGCTAGTAAGCAAAATGATGAGGGTCATGGGAAAAAGTTTAATCACTTTGTTTGTGATGCCATCTGAGCCAGGGGCTTTCCTGGGGTGGAGATCCTTGATGATTTGTTTTACCTCGTCAGAGGTGACGACAGGGACGGACTGGTCTGGTGGTAAGGGGAGTGAAGCTCTCCTTTTAACTTCGCTATCTATGTGGGCAATGTGGGCGGGGTCGAAGTGTATTGCACTGGGCGTACATTGCTGTTCCAGACTGGAGGCAAGGCATTCTGCCTTCTCGTCGTCGTCGAAGGCAGGAGGTCGGTTAGGTCGGGTGAGAGGGGGCATGGTACTGACTATATCCTGTTTGAGGGACCGAGATAGTTGCCAGAAGGCGGTGTGAGATGGTTTGAGCTCTCTGAGAGTGTCATCCCATCTCTTCTGTCTTAGGTCTGTGACAGCAGTTCTCACTTGCCTTTGGAGTCTGCGCAATCTAACTCGGATCTCCTCAGTAGGAAACCTATCGTAGTGTCGTGTCGCAGCGTTCTTCTGCCTCAACAGGTCACGCACGTCGTCCGGCAGGTGCCCTCTACGATTGCTCGTGTCAGGTGCCCGCCATGAACATTCACTAATGAGCGAATGAACGTGGCTGGTGAGGCAGTCATTTGCTTTCGTCGTGTCGTCCTTTGTCAAGATCCTAGGAGGGATGTTGTCGAGGTGAGCTGACGTGGCCGACTTGAGTTGGTGCTCCAGCCGGCCCCAATCAGTGATCACCTTAGAGGGGGTGTGGCCGAGATCTGTGGGACCTAGTCGGGGAGCGAATTCTAACACTACGGGCCTGTGGTCTGAATCTAATTCGTGTAGCACTTCTATTGAACACAAACGTAAGTTTATGTTCCTTAGAAGTGCCACGTCGAGTATGTCGGGTCTGTGAGTTGTCCTCCTAGGGAAGTGAGTGGGTTCTAACGGAGCTATAATGTCAAAATTGAATTTGTCAGAAAGGGATTCCAAGGTCCTGCCTCTGGGGGTGGTGCTGTGGCAGTTCCACAAGATGTTTTTGGCGTTGAGATCGCCTGCGATGATTGTTGAATCTCCCAGGTTGACGAGGGCCCTGAAATCCCTATCGGTCAGTTTTTTGCTGCTACCGGGAGAGAGGTATGCTGAAACTATTGTTATGGGTTGGTGTCCTGTCATGGCTAGCCTACAGACCGAAGCCTCAATGTACGTCAGTGCAGGCGGATCCATAGGGATGCAGTGAAGCGAATTTTTGTGATAGATAAGGGTGCCTCCTTTTAAGGAATCTAGCCTATCGTTGCGAATCAATCTATAGTTCGCGATGTTGGGGTTCCTATTGCAGGGTTTGAGGAAAGACTCTTGAACGAGTAGTATGTCGAGGTTGTGATCCCTGAGGAAAGTACCTAATTCATCTCTTTGGTGGAGGATGCCGTCGGCATTGAAGAAACCTAGCTTAAGGGATCGGGGTTTGACTCTGCTTGGAGTGTGCCTATCCATATTAGATTTTGAAAGAACCTAACTTCTCGATGACGGTCGAGAACCTGATGGCGACGTCTAACAGGGCAAGGCTGTTGCCCTGGTTTTCCCTAAGGGAGTTGGCGATAAGGCGAATCTCATCAAGGTTGATGAGATTCGCGAATCTGGCCACGATGGCCAGATCGGAGTCTCCGGAGAGAGCGGGCAGGGGGAGTGATGCCCTGGGAGGGGCCACCACTGGGATGGGCTTGGTTGGTTTGGGGGTGGAGGGGAAGGCTTTTTGAGCCAAGGGTTGGATGCAGGAGGGGTGGTGGTAGGAGGGGTGGGTAGGGGAGGGAAGGCCGTTTGGCTGGCGGTGTTTCCACCCCAAGCCGAACGGAGGGTTGTGGGGGCCAGTGGAGTGGCAGAGGGACGTTTGGGAGCGGATTTGGGGGCTTTGGGGCAGCCGCGGTAGTTGGCGGTGTGCCCCTTTTCCCCGCAGAGGACACAAGAAGGAGGGTCCTTGCAGAGGGACCTGTCTTTGGGTCTAGGGCATTCTGAAGTATGGTGGGAGCCTGGACACTTTACGCATCTAGGGGGGGCAAAACAATGGCGGGAGGAGTGGCCATATAATTGGCAATTATGGCATTGGGATAGGATTGAATTCTTGTGGGGGGGTTCTACGCGAAATTTACTACATAAATGGGCCGGCTCGACCGGTGAAATACCACGACCTCTCAGAAGACCGACGTAAAGTGGCTCATGCCGCGTTTCGTTCGGTGAGAGAGGACCCGGAGGCCCACCCCCTTCCTTGTCCTTTCCTATCCCCTTCCCTTAAAGGTCGGCAACGCAACAGTAACACTATATGTGCTGCTGGTGTCCATGGGCGGCGTTAGTTGCTTACCATCAGGTGACACGCCTGCTCGTTTGCCCTCCTATCCCGTAAAAAAAAAAACTCCGGAGAGTCCGCAGAGGTTTTTTAGGTTGAAAATCTCCTTGCCCTCTTTGGTGAGGTCCAAGGAGACCAGGACGAGGTCGTACGGTTGGCGAGTGTTGCCACGCACCATCCGGTGGACCTCGTGAATCGGGAAGCCCTGGGAGGCGAGGGAACAAGGCGAGTCACAATGGATTTTTAATATGTATATTCTATAAAGTCAATTTATTGCGCAGTTCATCACTTGAGTTCCCAGTTCAGAGGTTGAATGTGAATCTGGGCTTTTCGGAAGTTATGCGAGATCAAAATCAATCACTAAGAAAATAGTGCCCAGTGCCTGATAGGTTTGGCCATCTATTTACCGCTGTCTATACTCTTGAGTAATAACATCAGGATTCAGGAAGTTAACCAAAAATTGGTTATTATTGCGGAACAATTATACATTATAACATATTAGAAAAACGTCAACAAATATAATGTTTTTAAAAACAACAAGCTTCCCAGAAACAACAACGTCGATGAATCGTTCATATGGACATAAGATTGTTTAAACAATACAATAAACAAAACAAATAGAACAAACAGTCTCGTACTAAATGAGAGCAATGATTCATAAAACAACGTCGGTCAGATGATTAGATGGGAATGGTGCACCAGAAACTATTTAACCAAGTCATAAGAATAATAGATCGTCTCGCTGGTATACAGGTTCTCCACTTCTGAATCAAGATCATCGTGGGATTGAAAACATTGTGCTTAATGTACCGCAATAAGTTCCGCCACCAAGTCCATTTGGGACGTCAAAGATATTTTACGGGATCAGGGGACAAACGAGCAGGCGTTTCAACAGTTGGTATTGTTGGTAAACCAATTAGGTACTGTTGGCAACACCTATGTGGATGTGGAGGGAAGAGGGGAATAGTTGGGCTTCCGGATACCTCTCTAACCGGTCGAGCTGGCTCATTAATACCAGGTAACGAAACTATTCATAAAAAACTCATTCTAGTACTTAATTTGAAAATTCATTTCAGTAACAGATTTTCCATTAGATCCCAAAAAAAGTAGTATTAAAAAACAAAACTGCGCTAACAAATATTAATTTTTCCAATTCTACGCAGCTTTAACATAACATTACTTCACGCCTTTTGTTACCCGAAGGTGTAGGCAGCGGCCGTTAAGCCTCGTCTCGCCGTTATGTTAACGTCCCAAATGGAATAGGTGGCGAATCTATTGCCATACCGGGCACAAAGTTTTCAGTCATCGATATTTATCACACATAACTTCCGAAAACAATTTCGAAATGTCATTGGTGTGAGCCAGTGTCTGGAATCGAACCCGGACCTCTGGATTAGAATCCGTGTGCTCGACCACTGCGCCACCGAGACTTAAACGCAGCTATATATAACAATTTTTTAGAAAAATATGTGGGTATCCAGAGACAGACAAGAGATTGAGTAGCAAAGATATCAAACAAAATCTCCATTCTATATTCAGTGTTGGATCCTTTTGATGTGTAACGTAAAAGAGAAATAGCTGTTCAAATTTAGTACACAAATGTAAATATCGATAAGTAATCGATAATTGGAGTGTCTGTCTGGAATATTCTACCTTACCTTTTATTAAATGCATATGAATGTAGGTATATTTTATTTTACAATGTTTCTCTATCTCTTAATTGACTGGAGCGATTTTGATGGGACTTCCACTGGCAGACTTTTATATTTTCATACAAACAAAATTGCTAGCACAGCTATTTGACATTTACTTAAACAACTGAAGCAGTTTAAATAACCTCTATTGTAGTGTTGTCATACTTAAATCCTTGAAATATTTTTAATCGAATTGACAGACCATTATAATAATGAATAAAAATTAAAATCATTTGTGGATCCGAATTATCTTTTGTTTTTGTTACTAGCCAATTTATATAAGGTTTATTGATTATAGATTGAAATCATTAAACTTATAATAAGCAAATCGTCACCGCGCTCGATTCAAGTATTAAAAAATAAATTTAAACTGCAAACCAATTACGTACAATAAGAGTAATCCAATATCGATGAGTGTTCTAAAAATATCAGATATTTGATGTAGAATATCAATCAGTATATTTATAACTTTCCAATTGTAATTGTAATAAGATCTAATAAATTTACTCAAATGCTGAGACTTGTATATTTAAATGAAATTAAAGTACCGCGCTAACTTCGTACTTTTACCATTAGAGCCTTCCTCGATACATGGACTATCTGACACAACAATATTTTTACAATTTGAACCAGTAGTTCTTGATATAGGCGCGTTCGAAAAACTATTTGGCTTTATAATATTAGTACAGAATACAAAAGATTGTAAACATTCGACTATAAAAGAACCACTTTCTAACAATGAAAATGAGTGAGTGCGAGAATAAGATGCACAAAACTGTGTAATCGAGGAATATCAAGATAGACAAAGCATTTCTGAAATAGAAAAAAGAAACAGCATTAATGTTTAAGAGCTTGTTTTTAGTAGTGTTTTAAAATACAATTTTACAATTTCACCGGCTTGTTGGTTGAATATAAAAGGTGACACAGAGCATGTCAATAACCTCAAAACATTGTAGACCAAAATTAGAAAAGCATCGATTGTAATCGCTTGTGCTAACGGAAACTGCAACAAGTTAGTCACAAATGCTATTTTTGCCTGTGACAGAACAAACCACATGGAGGTTACTAACATACGAATACGGATTTAAGTAAAAGTAGATTTAAAATTTGTATGTGATATAAATTTTAATATTAACAGCGTGCTACCTGCTATTTGATCCCGATCTTTCATTCAAATCGGTTAAAGGTTCAAGGTGTTAACAGTGATCATCATCAGATAACTCCCAACTAACCGTAATATTAGAAACATTTTTTTTCTACAAAAGTAGTAATAAACCACTATGTCAGATAAAAGCCTCATGGTGATATTAGCCATTGATTCAAAACTCTTCCATTTTTTTTATAGTATACTTTTTAAATCAACATCCAAAACTAAAATAATAACTACAGAATAAGAAAAAGTTGAGTTAAATTAAGAATAAATATTTCCTGAAATTTAAGTGCATTAATATATATAAATCGTTAGTCCCCGTTATGACAAAATGCATTTATCCTTATTGAAGTTATAAAGATATTGAAGTATCGCAGTAGATAATAGCTTCTATACATATTAAGGTTGGAGTGGAACCATCTCACTCACCTCCCGTGAGTACAGTATTTAGCGATTAAGGGATAAAAATATAGATAGCAACGTAGAAACAAATACTGAATTTTATTTAAAAGCATCTGATCTGTTTGCTAAAGTAGAACATATTTCTTTTAAAAAGGAATTATGTAGGTATAATATTTACTAGAAATAATTCACTGTTAACAGCACTTCATTATTTAAAAAGGTAATATAAAAACAAAATCGCTCTTTCTCTCTCTGTTCCTATATCACTGTGTATGCTTAAATCTTGAAAACTACGCAACGGATTTTGATGCGGTTTTCTTTAACAAATAGAGGGTGTCAACGGGGTGGTTTATATGTATAATTCATGTATAATGTAGTAAAGAGAAAGTGATAAATCCTAAATTATTTATTACTTTTGATGAAGAACAAAGTTGCCGGGTGAACCAGTATAATATAAATTGCTTTGTTTGTGACCTTAACAAACAACAAATCACCAATTTTAAATGTTTCTTGTGAAATTGATAACGCGATGTTTGACCTATGAGTGGACATATCGGACAGGAAACAAGATAAAACGTAAAGGACAACGAAGATAGGTTATGAGCAATTGTTGAGCACAAATGAGAGTGAGTACAGTTTTTTTTAGTGATTTCTACAGAAAGTATGGCATGCTTACTAAAATTAATAAGTCTCGTCATCTCCGAGCACATATTTCTTATAATTTGTCTATAGGTTATGCTCAAAAATAACAAAAGCAAATAGATAAATATCTGTTATTGAGTGAACATTCTTCTTTCACAGATAACTTCGAGAGAAAAGATACTGGATCAAAACTTTTGACAAAAGAGGGGATATTTAAAAGTTTAAATTGTGTGTCTCTTTGTGAGAAACAAAAGAACTTAATGAGTAGAAAGAACTTAAGTGTAAGTAAGAATCAGTGTAAATTTTGTTATATTCGTATCTTGAGTTAGTAAAATGTTCTGACTTGTAAATTAATTGAAATATCTAATGCAATTATAAAAATGTGTGGAAAGTATGACCACCATTATAATGAGGACATTTAAAGACAAATAAAATAGTAACCTTGCGCATGTTCTATTGCATCACCTTAACATAAATGAACTAACCATATACTAACTATAAAATTTAATTATTATAAGTTATATCCAATATATTGAATATCAAGATACAGAAAGTTATCGTTGGCTTGATGCAGTAATAATAAAGGGAAAATATAATACGAAATAAATAGTATTCGGAAAAGTTCATAGACGTCACATAAGTACCACATCGAAAACCTCAAACAGCGAAAAATAATTGGGTCCTAATATTGATCAATACCAATACGTCATAATTAAGAGTAAACAACTAAAGCTCATGACGTGGAATGATACATGATGACTTAAATATAACAGTGGTAGAGCCACAACAATAGAATACCTATGTAACGTTGCTCATGTGGCGTTTCATTCGGTGAGAGAGGTATCCAGAGGTCTCATCTACTCTCCCCCTCCCCATTCTATTCCGACTTCTTCCTTATTTATTTTTAAAGGCCGGTAACACAACTGTCCTATCTGTGACGCTTATTTCCATAGACGGCGCTAGTTGCTAGAAGAAGACCGGCTAGACCGTTTGCCTCTATCCCATAAAATAATGATAGTATATGATATGATAGTATTATTACTATAATTATTTTATAGGATTTCAGAAGAACAAAAACTAGTGTGCTTTTAAACCATACTGGTTACCAAAAGTAAAAATCATATTTTTAACATCAACTTTTTGATTTTTATTTCCAAAAAGTGTGTGCTCTCTGTATCAATGAAAATAGCTTTTGAACAACTACCATCTTTTTGTTCATGACTCGTGAAAATGATCTCTGTAAAGAGTTCGAAACGTCGGGAAGTAATTAAAAATAACTAATAAATAAACGCGATATAGTCTTAAAAGTTGTTTTAGTGTTATGAATGTGATTCGCGAAAGTCTGATAAATAAATACATACGACTGAAATAAAAATAGACAATGTGTTCTTGAACCTGATCTCTGGTTCTCTCTATCCATGTTCTCCTTAAACAAACATACATATCTAACTCTTTCTCTTTCTATCTGTACTGACTAATATCTCCGTCTCGAATTTCGTTCGCGTCGCCCGATCACGTCTTTCGTAACCCATTCACCAGCTTGTTCACCCAATTCAAAGGAGTTTAAAGAAATATTTACTTCAGAAATATTCTTAAAGGAACATTAAGTGGTCATATTTGGTGGGGAGATTTGGGGAGAACGGTGTAAGATCTTGCCGGCCCAAATGTCAACCTCACCTGCACGCGCCGGATGGCGGTGGTGACAAACTAGTTACCGCGGTGCTCCCTGCTAGATAACGGACGAGGCTCTGGCGACCGAGCAATGGCGGTATAACCACACACCTGGTTCGGGAAACCGGCTAGAAGAGGCTACAGTGGCCTTGGAGTCTAAATAACTTCAAAAAGTCTGGGACAGAAGGCAACGGGAAACCACTGTCACTATTTATTCCCAAGAGAGTCATCATGGAGAGTTATGCAACAGATTTGAGTATGTCATGCGAGCCGGCTGACCCTCGGCGCCACCTATCCGGGCAAGGTGGTGTGAAATATGCTACCGGCCATGCGCCAGTGACTCACCAGGCTCCGCATGGAAACAATGCTACTGGTGACAATAGCGTCGTTAAATCAATCCGCAATCCCCATCGCATCGGCACGTGGAATGTGCGTGGAGCGAACCAACCGGGTAAACTTCAAATCGTGGAAAGGGAAATGCTAAGAAAAGGCATAGATCTTCTAGGGCTCTGCGAGACACATTGGAAGGGACAGGGCCAGTTCACTATGCAATCTGGAAATAAAGTGTTTTTCTCGGGACCTGAAGATGAAAGCAGTAAAGGAGTAGCTTTCTTAGTTCCGCCGGGTGTGGCAAAATGCGTTTTGGGATACAAACCTGTCAGTGATCGTATAATACATTTAAAATTAAACACCTCCCCATGTAAGTTAAATATTATCCAGATATATGCCCCCACAGCCCAATCTACCGAGGAGGAAATTGAGAGATTTTATGGCACACTGCAAACTGTGCTCCGAGACATACCAAAAAGGGAAATCACCATGATTATCGGAGATTTCAACGCAAAAGTAGGCAACACTAAAGGCGATGACCACCTTCGTCGTGTGGTTGGCAAGTATGGCGTTGGTGAGCGTAATGAAAGGGGCGAACGTTTACTACAATTTTGCAGTGAAGAAAGCTTCACTATTACGAACACCTGCTTCCAACACCATATTCGTCGATTATACACATGGAATTCACCAGGTGACAGGCATCGAAATCAAATAGATTTTATTTTGATGAGAACACGGTGGAGATCATCGGTATCAAATGCTATTACTTTTCCGGGAGCTGACTGCGGCAGTGACCATCAACTGTTAGTAGCCACGCTCCGAATTCGCTTAAAGATGATACGAAAGTCCCAACCGATACCTAATCTGAAGAAGGTAGACTTGGGCAATTTTGGCACTGAGGTGGAAAGGAGGTTGTCGAGTAAGCCCTTTGAGAACGCAGTAGACTCCAGTACTAAATGGGATCTCTTAAAGACTATAATCACGCAGACAGCAAAAAAACATACCCTTTGCAAACCTGGCATGAAGGATTTTATTACATCATCTACCAGTCAGATCATCATGGAGCGTCGTGAATTGAAAGAGAAAGGAACGAGCTCTACCGAGGATCAGGAGCGCTATTCAAGACTAAGTCGGGAAGTACAGAAAAGATGCCGACAGGACTACGACGCATATATTAATAACATCTGCCTGGAAGTGGAACAAAACTCACTGAGACACGAAACAAGACAGTTATTTCAAAAAGTTAAACAGCTGACTAACTCTCGAATCAACAAACCCTGTGCCATCGAAGATGGGGAAAAGCGACTACTGATTGACATGACCCAAATACTGGAACGTTGGAAAAGTTACTGCCAGTCTCTATACCATACCGATGAACCCACGAGTCAACTGAGCGAATGGATATCTGATGAACCCAATATTCTGCGCTCAGAAGTCGAAAATGCCCTGAAAGCACTGAAACGTGAGAAATCCCCTGGCAAAGACGGGATCCCCGCAGAATTACTGAAGAACTTGGGTTTCAGTGGTATATCAATTCTTCAGGACATATGCAACGGTGTCTGGAAAACAGGAGAATGGCCCATCGATTGGACGGAATCGCTTTACGTACCCCTCCACAAGAAAGTTTCCACCAAGGATTGCGGTAATTACAGGACTATCGCTCTAATATCTCATGCGAGTAAGATCCTGCTCCATATTTTAAATCAGCGATTGTGTTACTATCTGCAACGCCAGATTCCTGAAGAACAGGCAGGTTTTGTAAGGGGTAAGGGTACAAGGGAGCAAATACTCAATGTCAGGCAAGTCATCGAGAAAAGCAGGGAGTTCAACAACCCCGTTATCTTATGCTTCATTGACTACACCAAAGCATTTGACTGTGTGCAATGGGACAAGCTATGGATAGTACTGCATGAGATGGGACTACCAAAACACCTGCTCAACCTAATTCGAACTCTCTATAGCGATAATCGCTCTTATGTCAGAATCGGCACCGAGTGTTCAGCAGGGTTCAAAATAAAAAAAGGAGTGCGGCAAGGCTGCATACTGTCCCCGGCTCTGTTCAACATATACGGAGAACAGATTATTCGTAAAACCCTTGAAGATTGGGATAAAGGGTTTTCGATCGGTGGAAAGAGAATATCGAATTTACGATATGCCGATGACACTGTGCTCCTCGCTACCTCTGTCGAAGATATGCAGCAACTGTTTCGAAGACTTGAGACTGAAAGCAACGAAATGGGCCTTGCAATCAACAGGAGCAAAACCAAGATCATGGTAGTTGATCGTGCTGGTCTCTTGAGTATCCCGACCAATATAATACCAGGCGTGGACATGGTGGATCATTTTATTTACCTGGGTGCTCAAATAAATAAAAATGGCAGCTGTGAGCCTGAAATAAGAAGACGCATTGCTATGACTAGGGATGCCATGACTCGCCTGAACAACATATGGAAGAAGAGGGGAGTGTCCAACAACACTAAGATCAGACTGGTGCGAGCCCTGATTTTTCCCATTTTTCTATATGGAGTTGAAACGTGGACGATTAGAGCCCGGGAAAGACAAAAAATCGATGCATTGGAGATGTGGTGCTGGAGGCGCATGATGAGAATACCCTGGACTGCTAAACGCACTAATAAGTCGATTCTCCTGCAGCTAAAGATCGAAACCCGCTTATCAACAATATGCCACCAGCGAGTTCTGGCATATTTTGGCCACATAGTGCGAAGGGGAGATGAGAGTCTCGAGAAGTTGATCGTAGTTGGGAACACAGACGGAAAACGAGCTCGTGGCCGATCTCCAACCAGATGGACCGATCAAATAAAGGACGCGTCATCTTCCAAGTTTTGCTCGGTTGTGAGGGATGCAATGGACAGGACTCAATGGAGGAAAATCATCCACTCCAGATGCAAACCCTTCAACGATGACCACGATCCTCAGTCATGAGGGAACGACGAGAGAGAGAGAAGTGGTCATATGTTGTATGTACCCAATCATAACCGGCAATGTAAGTAATTACTGAGACGATAAGATGTAATCTTAATGTGCATGACGCTTTTGCTTCTACAACGAGAGCCCGATAGAGTTGTTTCACGTGTATGTTTTATATTGTAAGGACGATTGGAATTCTTTAACAACTACGCATTTTTAATGTTCTTATAACCCAAGCTGATATTGAAATATTTTGATTTTTGCCCGGTGTATGGTAGTTCGCCACCTATTCTATTTGGCACGTAAACATTACGGCGAAACGATTCTTAACCGCTGCTTACACCTTTAAGTAGAAAATGCCGTGAAGTTATGTTTATGTTTAATACGGAATACTTTACTCGTTTGAATGAATTAATAATAATGTTTTGGGGACATTACACATAATGTCCTCTCGTTTTCCAAACAACAAAATGTCTATCAATACAACCAACTCATTTATGGCTTCGATATAAATATGTATAGGCTGTAATTTATTGTGATTTTAGTTTAAAACATTATAAGTTATATCCACCTTTATATCCATAGCAGTGAATATGCTCTACTTCTTTGTTCATTGAATAAAACATGTAAACACAACTGAATAATTAACGGTGGCGACCTCACTCTCCCTAAAATGTCGACTTAAATCAGTGCATTAACGAATACATTTCACCATATCCTTTAATATAGGACATTTTCACAAAAATGTCAACAGACCATAGAAATTAGAAGTCATGATTAAATTATGGAGATGCAAGTTTCGCCTGAAGTTGAACTAACTGTAGCATAGATATGCAACAAACATTTTTCAGAACATTTATATGAATGTAGGTAGTGCAAAAGTTTTGCTATTAAAATTATTATACCATTTTATGTTTGGATATGTTGCTGTTATAAGTGCAGGTCACGTTGAAAGAATTAATAAAAGCTAATTGACTAAAATAATGTACGAGGCTAATATTGGCAGCGCAGTCAGGCTCGGGACACCGAGAAGGCGCTATCACGACCAAATAAATGATTTGTTTAAATTGGTTTACATATTTATTTCTAAGATTGTTTAAATTGTTTAAATTGGAAAAAAATGCGTAACACCCGAAACAGACATGAATACATGTTGAGATGTATGACTATGGATGAAACAAAAGAAATGTTCTAAGCTCGTAGCTTGTGGAAGCACCTACTAGACCAACCCCTATGAGCTTAAGTTTATCCAGGTATATATGAATGTAAGCTCACTATTCCTCCATAGAAAATATCACCAAAAATGGTGATATTGTAACTGGACTGGCTGTATCATCCTTTGAGTCAAATAGTAACCACTAATTAGTTCAACTCTTATGATAAATAGCATTAGCATAGACATTTTGTTCAAAATATATTAATGACCGTTTATCTTCAACAAAAACAACAACTCACCTGACTTGTTCGTGCTTCTGTATGTATATCTTGTGAAATTGTCCCTCCACTGGTGATATTATATCGTTCTTCATTTCCATTGCGACGTGTTGAGGCAGGACTGACAGTAGCAATCGTTCCTGTACAGAAAAAAGTATACACATTAGAAAAGTAAGTACAGATTACTTGATAGTACAGATTATTTGATGTTGGTATAGTGTTCTTGATACAGCCGAGATTCTACTTTTATAAAAAAGAAATCTGTAAAAGAGTAAGTCATTGTTTAAGTTTTATTGGTTGTTGGGATACGTTGTTTTTCCAAAGAACTTAACTATTGACTCATGTTGAAGCAATTCGATTTCTTAGGACATATTTATAGTATTCAAATATAACTAGTTTATTTCCTAAAACAACTTATTTCGTACAATTTCTACTTTCTTTTTTTTAATCTCCAAAACTGCACTGGATTGGACTTACTAGGATTTCACTAATAATGAAACATTTTTTTGACTCGTAGAAATTTGTCACTGCCAAGTTGACCTCATGTATTTAGTAAGAATTTTGATATTTATTTATTTTAAGGTACATCAACAATACACATATTATACGATTTACACAAAAAAAATATAACCGAATTTTTACTCTAATATGTATATCAATTTCAGACGCACACAACATTCATTGTTATATATATATATAACAGTTTTTTTTATGGGATAGGAGGGCAAACGAGCAGGCGTGTCACCTGATGGTAAGCAACCAACGCCGCCCATGGACACCAGCAACACATATAGTGTTACTATTGCGTTGCCGACCTTTAAATGTTAGGGGATAGGAAAGCATGGGCCTCCGTTACAATTGAAGTTAAAATAATAAGTTGACATGTAAACCTAATTTACTTAACTAAACATTAGAGCTTTTATTCCCTAAAGTACATAAATAAACTTCGCTTAAAACTATGCAAGGTATCATGTACAGTGTCAATTTTACTGCAGTTACTACATATGTCGTTGTACTCTGAACAAAACCCAGCTAAAGGAGAATTGCGACCGACATTAGTACGAGCCGAGTTAGTTGATATAGGCCATTAAGGACGCAAATTAATTATAGCTCTACTCTAGAAAAATTCTTCAAGTGTCAAAATTGATACTTGACGAGGCACGAGCCACCCAAGACAAGTTTAACGCTTTTTATGAGATGGGCTACATTATTTTTCCAAGTCATGCCTTATTGCTTTGGTGCCTAATTGACTATTATATGCTGATGTAATTTACTTTTCGGAAGTTATGTATGAAATCGATAGAAATGAATAGGTTCACTACCTATTCCAGTTGGGACATAACGTAACCATTTAGCGAATCGAGGCTTCAACAGCCGCTACCTACACTTTCGGGTAGAAAAAGTTGCATTCTGTGTATTGTATAAATAATCTAGCAGAAATCCCTTGATATCGGTGCAAAAAATCCGAATCCGAATTGTATAGTTCTACCACATAATGAAATCACAACAACACGTGTTTCTTCTAGAAACGGATATATTTTTTATAGCAAGCAGATAAGGAAATTTGTTGTAAATTATCATATTATGTTCTACAAAATTTATGAAGAACATAATGTAAATATCTAATAGAAAAACATCAAGTCGTACATATATTTAAATAAAATATTCGTCAGACAAATTTGTCACAAACCATCAGACCGTGACGGGGTAACAACATTTTTATACACGAAACTAAGTTATATGAATAAAACAATAATGTTGATAGGATTATATATTTAAATAACTAGCTTTTGTCTGCGATTTCGTCTGCGTGGAAAGCGAAAACACTATGCTTATGCCATTAAAAGGGTTCATTACTCACCCCCAATTAGTGATAGCGTGATCATATTTAGCCTATGTGTTGACTCTTGGCTATATCTACGCAAAATATTTAGAGTTTATCCGTAACAATCATATAGACAAACAGACAGGAAATCGACGGGTTAGGTATCGATTGTAGATCATATCCTCTGTAATTCCAGAAAAAAAATTCAATGTACAGTTTCAACTTTCCTACGATTTTATTATATGTATAGATAATAATGGCGCTGTGTACAGTAATACAGACAGACAGTAATACGGTATAAAAATAACACGAAGTATACCCACATAATATTTTAAATAACAACAGCGGAGAGTCCTTCACAGTTAACTGACTGCGTGATTAACGGAGTAACAAATTATTCATTAGGTTTTGTGCTAATTTTGTGAACGCCTACCCAGTACGTACGTTGTTATAACAAATGTGTTATTAGATTTTTATTTTCTAATATTATGCTTATACTTTATGTTTTTGTAAATTATGGTCTAGATAAGGATTTTGTTCATTTAATCATTCATATATTTCAAATACTGTTGATTGTGTATGCCGGGAGTCTCGTGTTACTATAATCTAACGAGATGCGATTTAAATAACTTTCCGTCGATTTTCTAAGAATCGAGCCGGTCCATTCATGGAGTACAGTTGAAATGTATATCCGTATAAGCTCTGTATCTGATTGTCGTTTAAAGAGAGAGGGCTCTTTAAACGACGTCTAAATCAAAGAGTGTTCAGTTCAAATCCGGGCTTCGACTTTTCATATATATCGATGACTGACAAAAAACCTCCCCAATGACAGCAAAAAGTTTTTAATGTATTCATTTCTCGAGACGTAACAATCGCTGCCTGTAACTCTGTCAGGAGAAAGTCGCGAAGTTGCAAATTAACAAAATTCCATTTCCAATAATGAACAATTGCAGAATATTTCTATAAACTTTATTCCTATTAACCAATCTGTTATAATAATTTAAAAATAATTAATTGGGAGTGCTGAGTTTACTCTCAGCATCAATTCAAATCTTAGCAACTTTAGATCAATTTGACCCCTGGCAAAGTAACTTTGCTCATTCACTGCAAAGACTCTGTTATGGCGCCCTAGTTTCGAAAGGGTAAATCTCTAAACATCCTAAAGTATTAGTTGCCGCTGTATCGATGTTTCCAGTAAGATTTAGTTCCTGTGCTATTTTGATGGCAACTCTAATTGGCAAACATACAGACGGTTGTACTGAATAGATTGAAATAAGCATTTCAAGACTATTTACAACAATTAATTTGGTCTGTTTAGTTATTGCCGGGATTGAGTAATAGTTAAAGCTCCCTACAGAGGCGGGCTGAAAATATCAATCAATCATCGTAGATAAATGAGAAAGAGGAAATTGAGAAATGAAGGGGGACGCAGTGCGCTGCATGAATTAGTCAGCACGACCTTGGAGATACCACGACCTCTCAGTATATCGACGGGTGTCACTTACCATCACCTAGCTTGCCTTCTTTTCCCTTACTAAAGAAAAATGCTGAAGCGATGAATAGATTTAGGTACTCTCTAGCTTGCCTTCTTTTCCCTTACTAAAGAAAAATGCTGAAGCGATGAATAGATTTAGGTACTCTCTAACTTTTCTGTAATAGTAAAGTTGACATCTATAAGGTTGACATCAAGTAAAATCTACAACAATATTATAAAGAGGAAAGTTTTGTATTTTTGTATGTAACGAATAAAATCAAAAAGTATTGGACCGAATTTAATAATTCTTTTTTCTTTAGAAAGCTACATTATCACTGAGTAACATAGGCTATGTGTAATCGTCGTCGTCATCGACATATTGTTTGTACGCGAGTAACACCGTGAGGCGGGTAGTTACATACAATATAGCGGTACGAAGTACGCGCGGTCTGCTAGTATAGAATAAATAAGTCAAAGTTACTTTCGAAATGAGGAACGACTTGCTTGTCATTGCAGTAATTCAGTTAGTTTAGTAGTTAGTATATTTAGTAGAATTAAGCTGCTTTTAAAAACAGACACATATCAACCTATTTTTGGTAATTAATTGCTTTTCGGTATTTTCTATTAATAGTCATACTAATGACCTATAAATATTGTATCGCATGTCGACTTAAAATTATTTATATATCACCAGCGATTAAGTTAAACATATTGTTAATCAAATACTCAACATTTTAGAGATAATGTTATCTGTTACTCAGTAATTAATTTAATATATCTACAATGGCAGAGTCACGTAACTCGCTACACGAATGGGCCGATTCGATCGGTGAAATACCACGACCTTTCAGAATATCGACGTTAAGTGGCTCGTACTGGAGGCCCGATTTGGGGTGTTGTAGTTGGGAGTAACACGAACTAACCCTATTTATTAAAGTTCGGGATTTTTTTGTCGGAAATAAATATACTATATAATTTATTTAACGGGCTATTAAATTTATTCAATCAGTGTGTCAATAAATGGTATTTAACTTAATATCTACAAATAATTGAAGGGTTTTTATTTCGAAAATAATTTCGAGGCAAAGTAAGCCCTATAAGGAAAATTGTCGCATAATAGTAGAGTAGAACCCACAAAATTTCTTCGTCATAAAACCGCTATTTATCACATCCACCGACATGCCGGAAAATTGAATCTCCAAAAAATACCTTTTCTAACATTCTTATACATACTTATATCGATATCATATAATTTATAAACTTGTCAATATATTTTCCTCAAATATTTTCATACGGCATTTCATTTATATTTGGACTTTTAACAGTGGTAGAGCCAAGCACTTCGCTGCATGAACGGGCCGGCTCGACCGGTGAAATACCACTCTCCTTAGAAGGCCGACGTAAAGTGGCACATGCCGCGCTTCGTTTGGTGAGAGAGGTACCTGGAGGCCCACCCCACTTCCCCATCCTTTCCTATCCTACGCCCTTAAAAGTAGGCAATGCAACGGTAACACTATATGTGTTGCTGGTGTCCATGGGCGGCGTAGATTGCTTACCATCAGGTGACACGCTTGCTCGTTTACCCTCCTATCTCATAAAACGAACTCCCTAAATATCTCAAGGTGTAGGCAACGCAACAGACAAAATTAGTTATAGGCAACGTCATGTTATAATATCTGACATAATTTGTTAGTTTTCTTGAAGTTTCCAAAGTGACGCCAATACCTATGAGGATAAGAGCCTTGCGTAGTACGGACATGTAGGATGTAGGAAGGATGATGATACATATGTTATGATGCGATAATAATAATAAACCTGAATGTGGAAGGAAATACGAGAAGAGCAAGACCTGCCAAAATATGGATGGATTGTGTTAAAGACGGCATTATTAAACTAGTGTGGGAGATGCGAATGATAGGGAAGTTTGGAAAAGAATAACCTATCGACCCCTAATAATGGCAACGAGGCAGAAAGATGATGATGAGACATAATTTGTTAGCTGTAGTTATTATCATACAAAATGGAAATTATAAAACTCATTAGCATAGGAGTAGGTATTAAGTTTCATATCTATTATTTACGATGTCTGCTAAACGCCAGCTAGAACGCTAATACGTTCCATTTAGGAACTGATCCATTAAATTTTTTTACCAAATTTTCAACAATAAACTTATACAAATGCTTTTCGTAACGCTTAGTCTCTGGTAAATAAGTTAATATATTTCTCAATTAGTAAAACCAACAGGACATTTATCGACGACGTCCAACGTTATAACGTCCAATATAAAATTCGTTTGGATATAAATTAAACAAAGTGATTGCCAAATTAAATCATATCATTAGTAGGTAGAGACTTATTTTATTTTCTGAGTAAATAATAGTGAACGTACACAAATATTTATCTTTTATTAAATAACAAATTCATTAAAATTATCAACCGGAATGTTGTACAAATAGTTTACGAATATTGTTTGGTACATATTGTTGGTTGGAAAGTTTAGGGCGGTCCCGATGGACACATTCGAAATCTAGTCCTATTTATAACTTTGCAAGCATCATAATTTTAATATAAATCGTAGAAAAACACACATATATTTATTAAAATTAACTAAACAATTGTTCGGTTAGGTAATAGAGTTATCCAGAGGCCCAAACACTTCCCCTAACCTTCTAATTCCAATCCTTTAAGACCGGCAACGCAACTGTAAGACAATCTGTGTTGCATGTCTCTATGGGCGGCACTAGTTGTTTACCATTAAGTCACCCCCACCAGCTCGTTTGCCTTCTATCCCATAAAAAAAACTAAACTGATTAATGAAACTAAATAACTAAAAGATAACACAACTTCACGCCTTTTCCTGTCGGAAGGTGTCGGCAGCGGCTGTTAACCCTCGACACGCCGTTACGTTTACGTCCCAAATTGTATTTGTCACACATAACTTCCGAAAAGAATATCTTTTACCGAAATATCTTCCGAAAGAAGAAGAAAATATACCAAAATTCATCGGATTTGAATTTCGTGATTCAGAAGTGGCGTGCTCAACCACTGAACCACCGAGACTTTTGACTGAATTACTAGTGTTTTATTAATCGCTAATATGATTTAAACATTGGCTCTAACATAAGATTGATTTTTATGAAATTCAAGTCTCGTGGTAAATAATTTTATACTCCAATAATTTATTCTACTCTTCTAGTAATTAGAGAAATAATAATCTTGGTTTCACTTGGCTTGTATTGATGATTATGATAGAACTACACACCTACGCTCAAGTATACAAGGGCGTGGTTGTCTGGAGTTATATGAGACTTGTAAATATCGCAGTAATAGAACCAGAAAAGGTTTCTCTTTCACTCAGAGATACAATTATTTAAGCAACAGTTAAGTTAAGAACATAACATAACATAACTTCACGCCTTTTGTTACCCGAAGGTGTAGGCAGCGGCTGTTAAGCCTCGCCTCGCCGTTATGTTTACGACCCAAATGGAATAGGTGGCGAACCTATTGCCATACAGGGCACAATGTTTTTAGTCATCGATATTTATCACACATAACTTCCGAAAAACCATTTCGAAAAGTCATTGGTGTGAGCCAGTGTCAGGAATCGAACACGGAGCTCTGGATCAGAAGCTGTGTGCTCGACCACTGGCCCACTTACACAACTTAAGAAAAGTTATTGTTATTTTATATGTTAAATGAATTGTTTTTAGTTATATTTCTAAGTATTAAAAAACATTATTGAATCCATCTTCTCTCCTAGCGCAAATATACATTGAGCATAATATATTAAGCAATAATCTTTTTCAGTGGCGCTATCTTTAGAGTATTAGTGAACCACTTATGGTTTATTATCTCATTATAATACGGATAGTATTAGTAGTACGCAGTGAGCCGAACTTATCCGAACTAGTAGGCGCAGTTAACCGACGATTAAAAGAGGGAGGGATTCGTAGTTGTGTGCAGACGCACTTCTGGCGACTGCGACGAGGTGGACAGTCAGCCCAAGCAGACCGAAGTTCCTCTGTTTGGACATGCATTGGCAGTAGATTATTATTATCGATTTTCTGTCTAATTCTGGCACATATATACTAGAGATTTATGTACTGAAATGCCTTACCAATTTTTCATTTTCATCTTCCATGTCGAGCCTGGCCGCGATGCAGTTCCTGGTGTCAAGGAACGCGCGCCGTTGCGCCGTCTCCATCAGCGAGTGCATCAGAGCACCGACAACGTTCACGCACACAAACACAACCACGTTGCCCACCACCTAAACAAAATACATAACATTATACTAGCTGACCCGACAAACGATTCCTTGCCAATATAAAATTTAAAAAATAGGGTGTTGAAAATTTAGAATTCTATGTATTTTTGTATCCTGTTTTATAAAAAAGAAATAAAAAAAGGAAATATATCGAAAAATTAAAAAAAATGTAGGGGAGGGTTACCCTTATCATTTAGGGGAATGAAAAATAGATTCGAAAGATAGTAGCCGATTCTCAGACTTGTTGAATACCCTTGTAAAATTTGGTAAACATCGGTAAAGCCGTTTCGGAGGAGTACGGTATCTAACATTGTGACATGTAAATTTTATATATTAGAAATTACACACACGAAAATACCATGTAAAATATTGTTTTTAAGAAGTCAATAAAGGAGCAAGTTTCTAAAGAAATAACACAATTGAAGTGTATGATTTTGACAGTGGTAGAGTCTTGCAGTTCGTTGCATGAATGACCTGTGAAAACCACGACCTGGCTCGCGTTCCGTTTGGTGAGAGAAGTATCCGGAGGCCCGATCCACTTCCCCCCATGCTTTCCCTCCTACTCTTTTAAAGGACGGCAACGCACCATGGTGTTCATGGGCGGTGAGTAGTAACTTACTCTCAAGTGGGTGTCATTCATCCCATAAAAAAAAAAACAATAAATATCAGATGAAGACGCAGGTTACAGTGTATTGATACTATAGATAATGCTCGTGAGTTTGACTTACAACTCATAATAGTAGATATGTTCCTAAAAGAAAGTTTAGTATCAGTTAAGCCTTGATATCTCCTGTTCAGCAGAGATCCGTTCAGATATTAGCCGTAACAAACAAACAAACAGAGAGATAGGAGAGCATAAAGGAGTGTAGTTATTTCACGTCACGTGAGCGCTTATAAATTAATCATCTGAATAATATGGAATCCAGGAAAAGTTGTTGTTTGAAAGTTTCTGAACTCTGTACACGGAAAACATCCAATCACATACAACATACATACATACATAACTTCACGCCAAATTCCTTGCGGGGTAGGCAAAGTTCGTTGACCCTCATAACTCTTTTCATGCACGCGCGTCGATTTTTAAGACTCCTAACATCACCTTACTCCAGAACACGTTCTATTTGGTCATGGAATGTGTGTCTTGGCCGTCCTCGACTCCTACATCCATCCACTTTTGCATTGTATATCTGCTTAGTCAATCTTGCATCATCCTTTCTTTCTACATGTCTGAACTATCGGAGCATGCCCTTTCTTACATTTACAGAAGCAAATATTTCCGAATCTATACTAAGCAATAGTTATTCAATATAAATAGTAAGTAATCTTTCAAACGTAATTATTATCGTTGTCGAAATTAGTTTGTTTAATACATCCCACCGGCTGTACAGTACATTATATAAATCTCTCAATAGATTGATTACTTCAATATATTCCTGTCCAGTTACTCATAATAATGTGATTCGTATTGGTATCATAAATCAATGCGAGTGTGCCATAATTTGTATGGTATCCATTCAATTAATAATAACGATAAATTAAACTACTTTTATTCGTTACAATATATTACTTAATTTATTGTTTCGATGGCCTAGTGATTTAAGTTACCCGCTTCTGGATCGAAAGTCACTAGATCTAATACGACAAAATATTAATGACACTTAGAAATCCATGTGAATGGTAGTGATATTTTTAGTTAAATATTACTTTAATGTCAATAAACAGTTGTCATACATACATACTATACATAACTACACGCCAAATACCTTGCAGGGTAGGCAGAGAGAACAGAGCGCCATACGGCACGATTCTTACACGGCTCAATCACTTCATTGACTTTCATAATTCTTTTCATGCACGCGCGTCGATTTTTAAAGCTCCTAACATTGGCTCCTTCCTCCAGGACTAGTTCTATTTGGTGCATCACGCTCCGTTTAACTTTCATAAGTTTTATCATACACCCTCGTCTATTTTTAAGGCTTCACCAGACATCACCTTTTTTATGGCATAGGAGGGGCAAACGAGCAAGCCTGTCACCTGATGGTAAGCAACCTGTGCCGCCCATGGACACCAGCAACAGATATAGTGTTAACGTTGCATTGCCGACCTTTAAGGGCGTCGGATAGGAAAAGATGGGGAAGGATTTTTTTTAATAGATAGAGATCTATTAAAAAAATTCCTTCTCCATCCTTTCCTATCCTGACACGTGGTTTGGATCTATAATTTGTAGCCTAATATTTCAAGATTTAATATTTTGATTGAAATAATTTGATTTAAAACAAAACAATGTACTACATTAATATACACCTTCAAATGGTCTACAAAAGGGTCAGCGATGGTGTATGTCTATCTCTCTTATGATCATTTTTATTTCTTCTGAGACGAAACAAAATTTGCTGGGTCAACCAGTATATAAATTCATTAACAAATCATAACAAGAAGTAACTTTTTCTTTCGATATCATCATTAGTTCCGAAGTAGTAACACGTGAACGTCTTAATTGCTATTAAACTAACGAGTTTCCTCTGAACTAGTTTGTTCTATATTTGATAGCATATTTCAATTAACAATATTAATATTATACATTATTATGTGTAATGTATTTATTGTTGTATATGTATTTGTGTGAGTTTATTGTTTATTTTACAGATAGTGTATTTTAATTGGATTTCATTTTGATTGGTACTATATGTTTGTGCTGGATACGAATTGTAGAATTGAAAGTTAAACAATATGCCGATTCTGTTTTAACTGTGACTAGTTAACTCGGCGAAATTTGTTTCGTCTCAAAAACAATAAATGCTACCTAATTTTATAATATTAGTAGTGATATTAGAAGTCGAAGATAAATCGATCTCAATGTTAAAATTAAATCCCATTTTTTTTAAAGGTAAGATGAAATATCAAATAGAGTATGAAACAGTAGACGATCAAATGTGTGTTGTGTTTTGCTTCCAAAATTATACATATTGATGTAGACATTTTTGACTATTTTTCTTTTTTATTTTCTTAGATTTTCGCGAATGACATTCATGACATTGAAATAACTTTTATGAATTATATCGCGTTTATTTAGAACTTATTTTCTATTTATTGCCCCCGACGTTTCGACCTCTTTTACAGAGATCATTTTAATAGAATATAGAATAGAAAATAAGTTCTAAATAAATGCGATATAATCCATAAAAGTTGTTTCAATGTGAAGCAATTTTTCTCCAATTATAAGAATATGTTTTTCTTTTCAAATATATATCTAAGATATATTTGCTTATCAAGCTCTGTCATTTAAACGATTTGAATTGAGATAGTTGATGTCGTTAGATTTTTATTACTTGTAAGGGTGATATAAACTACGAGTATTTTTGCGTAGACAATTAGGTACATTTTTTTTAATTTTAATTAAATATTAATTACATTGATGTACCATTGATGTGTCATATTGAATGGTCTGTATTGCTTTTAACGCAATTTCCTTCTGGATTATACTAGGGCACTCCGGTATCGTGAAATAATTTATGCGATGACCGAAAAACCGCTTAACCACACCGGTACAACGTTCTACCATCATAGGGGGAATCAGGGGATCAACGTTCCGAACTTCCACCCCTGTCGTTCTGGGGCGATCCTCAAACTACCACTCATGCTTCTCTGGTCAATTTTCTACTATCTACTTCAATTAATACATAACATTGCGTTTATATTTAATCCAATATAGCCGGCAGAGGCAAGATCGGGAATCCAAAAAGGAGCTAAGAAAAACCGATAAATTAAAAGTTCTTTTTAAAAAAATAAAAAGGCGTAGTACTCGAAACCGACGTGAATACATATTGTCTGACTGCGGATGAGGCAAAATAAGTGTGTCAGAATCGTAGTTTGTCGAAAGGCAAAGTATCTGCTTACCTCTATAGGATACTGGCGTAAGCTTAGACATGTATATATACATACATTGCATAGCTTCACACCAATTGCGGGGTAGTCAGAGAGAAGAGAGCGCCATAAGGCACGATTCTTCCACGCCTGTTTTCTTTCTTCCACGCCACGATTCTTCCACTCGCTTCGTTGACTTTCATAACACTTTCCATACACGCGCGTCGATTTTAGAGATAAAATCACCTTCAATCTGTGCCTTGGCCGTCCATCCGCATTTGCATTGTATATCTGAATAGTCAATCTTGCATCATCCATTCTTTCTATATGTCCGAACCATCGAAGCATGCCCTTTCTTACTTTTACACCGACACTCTCTTTTAATCCCTTCCTTCCTTGCAACTATGTATAATTGATTCAATTTTATCATAATTAATTAACATTAAAAACAGCTACGCTACAAAGATATATACGTCCGTTGAAATGTGTTGACAAAGTCATTTTGATATTTAATTAATTATCTTTAATAACATAATTATATTTAGAACGTTTGTGAGTTTCGTCGATCGTTCAATGGTAGTCTGTCGACAGTTATGTAAGTGGAACCTGTCACCAGCTCCGTCGTCTTATCCGCCTCCACAATTTGACGCGTCATTGAAAAATTATAATATTTGTCATGTCAACTGGTTTTTTTTTACTGGTAACCTATATTGAAATGCAGACAGAACTGCTTACTTTTTTATAGTATTGAAAATTGTTTTAGATTATAATAAAGTACAAAATATGTGTTAGATTGTTCTTTTTTTTATGGGATAGGAGGGCAAACGAGCAGGCGTGTCACCTGATGGTAAGCAACCAACGCCGCCCATGGACACCAGCAACACATATAGTTTTACTGTTGCGTTGCCGACCTTTAAGGGATAGGGGAGAGGAAAGGATGGGGAAAGGGGGGTGGGCCTCCGGGTACCTCTCTTACGGAACGAAACGCGGCATGAGCCACTTTACGTCGATCTTCTGAGAGGTCGTGGTATTTCACCGGTCGAGCCGGCCCATTCATGCAGCGACCTGCTTGGCTCTACCACTGTAGGAAAATTGTGTTGTTCGATTCAAAATCAATAGAATTGGTGAAGCTATATCATTTTATACAAATATTAGTTGTTGCTCTGGATACGTGGCATTTATCTATAACGGTTTAGTCATATTAATGATAATACAATTAATTCCGGATTGACGAAGAATGGGGATAGGGACAATTATAAAAACACTTTTTAGCTTTTTTTTAAATAATGCGTTATCATAATATAGTTTTACATTTTAAGTTTTAAAATATCACTTATTGGATAATATCAATCGAATAAGGTAGAAGTAAAAATATCGGCTCTCTCAGTCAGCCGGGAGCGAAAGAAAAACATATGGCTGACAAGCTTACACAGCACTACACCGAAGAATGGCGGTATAACCATTCATAAAATATGGGTCACCCTAAATGTTCTTGGTAGGGGCGGGCAGCAGCGTCCCTATCTAAAAAAGGTTTACCCCTGCGGTCTCCAACCCGTTTTTGTTTTGAAAATGTATATCAGACTATTATTATGATTTTATTTAATTTCTATGAATTTACATAAGACCCTCGATAAGTCTTGTCTTAAAAAATATCATCAACATAATTTCGTAGATAAAATAATTCATTTGCATTGAAGCCCCTATTCGTCGTTGAAAATATGCACAGTTAATAAATTTTCTTTATGAATATTAACATCACTTCCTTGGTACATAAATATATATTTAAAAAGGTAATTTTGGTACTTAAATTAATTTTATTTACGTATTTGTAGGGCGCATGTAATTAAAGCTGGAGTGTAAAATATAAACAAAAGATTGTACCTGATATTTTACAATATTACAAGAATTAACTATTACAATTTATGTCGATGAATATGTTATCTAAACAAGTAATTATTTCGATTTAATTTGGACAATAATATTTGCACCTTAAAGAACGTTGATATTTAGTTGCTAAAATATTATTTAATTCCAAAACAATAGTTCTAAATATAATTTTAACGCTATAAATTAATGTATATAAATGCTATGAGTACCAAAAAAGACCTATTTAATTCATATACAAATATATTATAAAATCCTCGACATTCCCTTTGTCCATTCGGCCCAGCGTGGGGACTATGGGCATAAACCTCCAAATAAAAATAGCACCAATGCAACGGCCCCCAGTTCCCGGTGGTCCCACTATTCCCGGCCAAGGCAGCGGTCGTGGTAACGGTGGGACAGGGGGTGCTAAGAATCTCCGGGTTACGGCAGGCTGCCAAAAACAACTACTCGTGGCCACTTATAATGGACGCAGTCTTCGGCTGGACCAACACCTCACCGAACTCGAGGTAGAGCTGGGTTGCTTGAACTGGCATATTCTAGGGCTATCTGAAGTCCGGCGAGAGGGGGAGGACACGATAACCCTACAGTCAGGCAACTTACTCTACTTTCGGGAAGGTGCCCAGCTCTCCCAGGGGGGTGTCGGTTTCCTCGTTCACAAGGACCTCGTTAGCAGCGTTGTGGAGATCAGTAGTGTGTCGACCAGGGTAGCGTACCTTGTACTGAAACTTACCAACAGGTACACCCTGAAGGTAATACAGGTGTATGCGCCGACCTCGACATACTCTGACGAGATAGCCGAGGCGATGTACGAAGATATTGCAAAAGCAATACATGGTACCGCCAAGGCTCACTACACCGTTGTTATGGGGGACTTCAATGCCAAAGTGGGAGTACAAGAACGCGGCGAAACGAAAATCGGTCCATATGGCTTGGGGTGCCGAAATCACAGGGGGCAGATGCTGGTCAACTTCCTGGAGTCTGAAGGGCTCTTCTTGATGAACTCATTCTTCAAGAAGGGTCTCCACAGGAGGTGGACTTGGCGAAGCCCCGATTTTGTGACAAGGAACGAGATAGATTTTATCATTACGGATAGTAAGCATATATTTAGAGATGTCTCTGTGATCAACAGGTTCAATACTGGAAGTGATCACCGACTTCTTCGAGGCGCTCTAAACATTAACTTCAAAGCTGAAAGGACCCGGAAGATAAGGTCTATTCTCCGACCTACGCCACTCCAAATAGCCGAAACCGAAAAGTTCCAAACGGAACTTAAAAATCGATTCGATCTGCTGGAAACCACAGGCAACGTGGATGAAAAAGTCGACACTGTGGTCAACACGCTGAGGAAAGTGTCTCAAAGGCTGTTCCCGAGATCGCAGAAAAAGGAGTCCAAGCTCTCTGCTGAGACACTCGAGCTGATGAGGCAAAGGCGAGAAACTCCATCCGATCAGCTGTCTTCGTCAGAATGGAAAAGCCTAAACCAGCGTATTAGAAAGCTGATGCGGCGCGACCTTCGTCGATCGAATACTCGAGCAATCGAGGACGCGATCGACCGCAACAAAGGGTCGAAAGTGTTCGCTCAGCAGCTTGGAAGGCCCCATCTGACGAAGCTGAAAACTGCGGATGGACGTGTCGTCACCTCTAAGCCTGAGATTCTCGCAGAGATAGAATCTTTTTATGGGCTCCTTTATTCCACACGGATGACCAAGCCGACGAGACACAGCGATGATGACCACAGAGCCCCGCTAACGCGTCACTATAGTGAGGACATTCCCGATGTCACTGAAAGCGAGATTAGTGCGGCTCTCGGGCAACTCCAGAACAACAAGGCACCCGGTGATGACGGAATTACTACAGAGCTTCTAAAAGCCGGCGGGACTCCTATCCTAAAGGAATTAGCAAGTCTATTTAATTCCGTCATACACCGGGGCATAACACCACAGGCTTGGGTCAGGAGTGCGGTGGTGCTGTTCTTCAAAAAAGGTGATAAAACCTTACTGAAGAACTACAGACCCATCTCACTCCTGAGCCATATCTACAAGTTGTTCTCGAGGGTCGTCACGAATCGTCTCGCTGTAAGACTCGATGAATTCCAGCCTCCGGAGCAGGCCGGGTTTCGAAAAGGCTTTAGTACGGTGGACCACATCCATACTGTTCGGCAGATTGTACAGAAGACCGAAGAGTACAATCAGCCGCTGTGTATGGCATTCGTGGATTATGAAAAAGCCTTCGACTCCATCGAAACTTGGGCAGTTCTGGATGCATTGCAGCGATGTCGGATTGACTGGCGTTATATCGAGGTGTTGAGATGCTTGTATGACACCGCCACGATGGCTGTCGAGATACAGGACCAGGTGACGAACTCTATCGAGCTGAATCGAGGTGAGATGTCATATCTCCCAAACTCTTCACCAACGCTCTAGAGGACGTCTTCAAGACCCTGGATTGGACTGGACAGGGTATCAACGTGAATGGTGAGTACATCTCACATCTTCGGTTTGCCGACGACATCGTTGTAATGGCAGAGTCACTGGAACAGTTAAGCGGAATGCTGCGCAGCCTGGACGAGTCCTCCCGGCGTGTCGGTTTGGGCATGAACTTGGACAAGACCAAAGTCATGTTCAATGAACATGTCGTGCCCGGACCGATAAGCGTCGAAGGGTCAGTTCTCGAAGTCGTAAACAAATACGTCTACCTAGGCCAAACTATCCAGGTAGGTAGACGAAACTTCGAGAAGGAGGCCGAAAGGAGGATTCAGCTGGGTTGGGCTGCATTTGGCAAACTGCGTCGGGTCTTCAGCTCGCCTATACCGCAATGTCTGAAGACCAAAGTCTTTGACCAGTGCGTCCTACCGGTAATGACCTACGGTGCCGAAACGTGGACACTCACGGTGGGGCTAGTCCACAAATTTAAAGTCGCTCAGCGAGCTATGGAGCGGGCTATGCTCGGGGTATCTCTGAAGGATAAACTCAGGAATGAGTATATCCGCCAGAGAACTGGGGTGACCGACATAGCTCGCAGAATAAGCTCGCTGAAGTGGCAATGGGCTGGTCATATCTGCCGAAGGACCGACGGTAGATGGAGCAAGAAGGTCATTGAGTGGAGACCACGTCTTGGTAAACGTAGCGTAGGACGCCCACCAGCCCGATGGTCAGACGACCTCAGAAAGGCTGCTGGAAAAGACTGGATGCGGAAGGCAGAGAATCGGATGTTGTGGCGCACATTGGGAGAGGCCTATGTTCAGCAGTGGACTGCAATAGGCTAATGATGATGAAAAATATCGGTTCAAATGTTGAACATTATCGATTTCGAAAAGCGATCGATTTAAGTCTTAATAAGTTCTCAATGGTGCCTTGATATTTGATTGTATAAACAAATATTGCCCGAAATTGTGTGGCTCAATGTATTGTAAAATACAATAATTATCACATCTATTGAGATTGGATACTCTTCATACGTCTTGTATATAATTAAATACATCAGAACAATTTCTGTGATTAAATTCGTCTTAGTATGTCTTAATTTACAGTCACGTCTTAACATCTAACGTCACACTTGGCACAATAATTATGACTACGAAATGATTCTTATCATAGTGATATGTTTAATCGTATTAATTTTAATTAATTTGATTCAATAATAGTTTCAGTGGTGAATGTTCAGTTTAACAGTGGTAGAGCCAAGCAGTTCGCTGCACGAATGGGCCGGCTCGACCGGTGAAATACCACGACCTCTCAGCACTCCGACGTAAAGTGGCTCATGCCGCGTTTCGTTCGGTGAGAGAGGTACCCGGAGGCCCTTCCCCATCCTTTCCCATCCCCTATCCCTTAAAGGTCGGCAACGCAACAATGACTCTATATGTGTTGCTGGTGTCCATGGGCGGCGTTGGTTGCTTACCATCAGGCGACACGCATGCTCGTTTGCCCTCCTATCCCATAAAAAAAATGTTCCAATGCTTCTAAGTCAAAAGTCGTGCCCGATGTATGGCGGTTGGTTCCGCCACCACAGTTGCTGCAGTTTGCCCATTTGGAACTTAAACGTTACGCCTACGCCTTCCGGTAGACAAAGCGTAAAGTTACAAAGTAATACTAAACTAAAAATTTGTTAATATCCGAAGTTAAGTGCGAGTGATCCTAAAATACTGGCCACATTGAAATGCCACATAACCCGAACAAACAATTCTACACAAAAGCTGCAATATTTACCAAACTAAACCCTGTATTAATATCATATTTCTAGAGTATTCTAGTGTAACACAAAAAAGCTTTTTCTGTTGTTATATGAGATCCTAGGATAAATATATTTGGTCTGAAAATATGTAACCTCTTTTTAGTATTAACCCTGAACCTAAGACTTACGTAAGCGATTCACAACAAAAAAAATAAAGTTCCATGGTAAGTATAGGGAATCATATTTTTTTGTTTGAGTATTATTTCATATGGCGAATACCCAGGGCGTGTTGGCGTCGAATAGGCGAACCCTGGTAATAATAACACATGCATATGATGTCTATTTTTTTCGTTAGGAACAAAATATTTACTTTTTTTTATTTGAGACATTAAATAGTATAAAATAAAGTTGCTTTCCGCTGTACATACACAAATACATAACTTCACGTCAAATCCCTTGCGGGGTAGGCAGAGAGAACAGAGCGCCATAGGGCACGATTCTTACAGGCCTCACTCGCTTCGTTGACTTTCGTAACTCTTTTCATGCACGCGCGTCGTTTTTTGAGGCTCTTAACATCACCTTCCTCCAGAACACGTTCTGGACTCCTACATCTATCCGCTTTTGCATTGTATATCTGCTTAGTCAGTCTTGCATCAACCATTCTTTCTACATGTCCGAACCATCGGAGCAGGCCCTTTCTTACTTTTACACCGACACACTCTTTCAAACCAACTTCCTTCCTTACAACCTTGTTTTCTACGCGGTCAGGGAGAGTCACTCCGCAGATTTTGCCCAGATAGTGCCCTCATTTCTACCGCGTTTATTCTACTTTCATGCACACTCTGCCATACCCAGCTCTGCTTCCATAAGTTAGCGTTGGGATCAGGACTGCATTGTGGATTGCTAGCTGGGCTTTGCTGCTATTGTTTTTCGCGCCCAGGAATCTGCCCAACGCTCTATTTACGCTATTTCTACATCCGCGGTGTACCTTCCATCTCTGCTAAAAGCGCATCCAAGATATACAATTTCATTCACCTGTTCCAGCACTACATCATCAATCATTATCCTTGCATCTGTTCTGGATTCCTCCCTTTCAAACACCATAACTTTTGTTTTCGCCGCATTCAACTGCAAGCCTTTAATCATGAAATCATCTTTCATAGTAGTGACTAGTGTTTGCAGGTCCGACGGAGATTCGGCTAGAAGCACGGCGTCATCTGCGTAAAGCAGGCAGCTCACAACTAGGTCACCCATTCGCATCCCTAAATCCATCGAACTCACTCTCTGGAGACAACTGTCCAGGTACAGGATGAACAGTCGAGCGGACAGCACGCAACCCTGTCTGACGCCGATATTGACGTCAAACTAGGGGGACAAGCCGCCGTCAACACGCACACGCGCTGTGCAGCCCTCATAAGTGGACCTCACAGCGCGCAGCAGTGCTCCGCTCACCCCGTAGCCCGGGAGTATGCCCCACAGATCCTTTCGTAACACTCTGTCAAACGCTTTTTCCAAATCCACAAAACCGCAGAAAACCTTCCGGTTAACAGCCAGTTGTTTCTCCACGATGTTGCAGAGAGAAAAAATCTTATCCATGCACCCTCGTCCGCTTCTAAAACCACCCTGAGCCTCCCACAACACTGCATCAGATATCACCCTCATTCTCCTTTCAATAATTTTCCCATACACTTTTGCTGCTAGACTGATCAAACTGATGGCCCTGTAACTGGAACACTGCATACGTGATCCCTTACCTTTATACAAGGGCACAATGACAGCGCGCCTCCAGTCCATGGGAACCTTACCCGACCTCCAGCACAGATTGCTCAAGGTCAGGAAAGCGTCCCGGACACAGGTTCTACCGTATTTGATCATTACAGCAGACATCATATCAATTCCAGCTGCCTTTCCATTTTTCATACTTCGTATCGACCATTCAATCTCTTCCATAGTAATGTCCCCGTCAGATGTTGGCGCAGCGGTATCAGTCGTAGGCTCACCCGCGGCGCCTTTCTAACTTCCCTTCAGAAGAGTTTGTTATTCGCCTCGAAGTTCTCCGTCAACCTCACTTCCTCATTCGCAACTAGTCTTTCACGCTTCTCTTTCACTAAGGCTTTGGTAACATTCCTGCAGCGGCGGTAGCTTTCATACTTTTTCTCTGTCATACTATCATTCTGATTCAAACTTGAGACATAATCCAACCATGCTTTTTTCTTTCTTTCGACGCTGGATTTCACATCCGCGTCTCGCCAGGCATCACCTCTCAGAATCTTATGCCTCTTTGCACTACCATATACTTCTTTTGCACTATCCACTATACTATCTTTCATTCTTTCCCAGCATTCTTCAACATCTAGGTCAGAAAGACTCGTCTCACTGAGTCTTTTACTGACTAGGTCTACATACATACTCCGTACACTTCCATCTTCTAATTTCTCGCATTTTATCCTTTCAAGCGCTCCGAAATGGGTACGCACTCGCCAGTGTCTCCACTTCTTGAAGAGGCAAACGAAACGGCTTACCACCAGGTAGTGGTCCGTATCAAGAGTGGGGCCTCTGTAGGCTCTTGTATCCCTTAGAGTATTTCGGAGACGACTATCTACCAAAATCAAATCAATCATACTCTTTTGTTCATTCCGTCTCCACGTATACGTGTGAATATCTTTATGACGGAATAATGTGTTAGACACAAGGAGGTTCCGTTCCAGGCATACGTCCAATTTCGGCTTACCAGCATCATTCACTCTCTTGTCACCATTTGGACCAAGGACAGCCTCCAGGCTATCTCTCTTGGTTCCGACCCATCCATTCAGATCACCACACAGAATTATCCTTTCATTTCCCTCAACCAGATCCAGAATATCACTAACAGTTTCTCAAAACTCCTCGAGTTCGCGGGGATCCGCGGAGCTGACGGGAGCATAAGCTGCGACCAGGAAAACTCGCGTGATCCCCAGTTTTATTCGAACCCAAAGATGTCTCGGGCCTACCAACTCATAATCTTTCACTCCGGAAGCAAAGCGGGAGGAGAGAACGACTCCAACACCCCCACTGGCACGGACGTCCGGGTCCACTCCGGACCATAGGGCTACCATGCCACCGGGGAGGTCCTCGGTCTCACTCCCCTTCATGATGATTCATGAAATGAATTTCAATTAAGAACTAAATTGAAATTCATTTCATTCCAACTTTGTATAGCTTGAGATGTTCTTGTAACATAAATTTAACTCAGCTACGCAAAGTCTGTATTATCAGCTGACTTTTATAGTATCGTCTTTTCTATTAAGTACTTTAATGAACTAAATGAATTTGCCCAGTTAAATATCTAGGACAAAAATTACTGACACAGATTCAAAATTTTACGTTAATTTTTACAATTATATGTGTCAATCCAGGTGTCAGACAGGCGGCCGGTCGTCAAACCACAGGCAAATCTTCTGACAACGTGAATAGTGCGAAGGGATGCCATGACCCCACTTGATATGGGATAAGGGAAACACAATAAGGAAATTATGACGAATCCTAGTATAATAGCCAGTCATCCAACTAAGAGATGATATATACTGGTAAAAATGGAAACATACAAATAATCTTTTGATTATTATTGGTGGCCTAGCATCTAATTAAATCAAGCGCAAAGCTTTTACGAGACCATGAAGTTGTTCGTCGTTGTTCATCGAAATTTTAATCTCCTCTCCCGAAACCCAACGCCGCTCTGTCGTAATCGCAAGGCTATTTACCGTAACGGAGCCTGTTACTATTGTTGTATAGTTAATGGGAGCCATATTACATTGTCATGCTTAGAAAATTGGGTTACCGGTCACAGCAGGCTTTTATGTATGTTCTCCTTACATTTCTTAAGTCGATTTCTGCTCATAAAATGTCTAATGTCGCCAGCAATAATAATATTAAGTAACCAAAAAAATAGCCTCGTCTCGTGAAGGATTTTTATACTCTCTAAATTATATTAGTGTGAGCTTACTTTATCTGAAATTATGGAGAACTTGTATCGTACGTTAAAATGTTAATGAACTTTTAGTACGCCGTCAAAATCGTAACCAAAGGAGGAAACCTGAAGCCAACTTCCTCAGTCTTCTAATTGATTTGCATTCAATCAATGTTACCGGTTAAAATAGATTATTGATTTAAAACATAAAACCATTTATATTTTCTTCGCATTCACCGACAAGGAAGCAATAATATATATTGAGTAAAATAGACAAAAGTTAACTCGTTTTGCAATTGCATTTGAATGAGAATAAAAGATAATAACATAACTTCACGCCTTTTTCTACCCGAAGGTATACAGTAGCTGTAAAACGTTTCGCCGTTATGTTTACGTCGCAAATGGAATAGATGGCGAACCTATTGTCATACCGGCCACAAAGTTGTTAGTCATCGATATTGGACTACTGGACCGCCGAGATCTAAAAGATAGATAGACTATATGTCTAAACTGACAAGTATGACGGTGAATTTCACATGTACATTGATGAGAAAGCTTACCTGTCTGACAGCAAAGTGAAGTTCTAAATATATGTGATCATTGCTTAAGACAAGACGTGTTTATAAGTTAGCATAAATAGTATAAGTATACTCTCATTAGCGTCCGGCGCCTGCTTACTGTTTCCACTTTCTGATGTACTCAATGATAACGGAAAGAACAGGTGAAGGATTATGTTCGAAGTTTGATTACCGACTGATACAAACTGATTAGTGAAATTTATTGTCTCGTACTTGAAAATTATCTGTACAATACTTTATGTCAGTATCTCATTTTATTTTTGACGCGCATGCACTAAAAGAGTAATGAAAGTCAACGAAGCGAGTGAGGTGTGTAAGAATCATGCCTTATGGCGCTCCGTTCTCTGTGCTTACCCCGCACGGGATTTGGCGTGAAGTTATGTATGTATGTGTGTATCTCTTTTTCTACTTATAGACAAAGAATGTATACACACGGAATCGCAACGCAACTACTTGAAGTTTGTTTACTCTATTCATACCAGCAAAGTTCATAAGACATAGCATATTTTATGTAGGTACCCTAATATCAGATACTTTATTTGCTCAGATTTAAAATACAAGTAATATTTTATACTCGCCGTAATATTTATAAGTCTATACCAATTTCGCTAAGATCTTAGAATAGAAAAGTAAAAAAGATTAGAATTTTAATAGAGAACTAAAATGGAATTGGACTCATCTATGGATGCTTATTTCTTTTGTATCTTTAAGTATCTTAACAACCCAATTGGTGACAGGAGTAGCTGTTACGCCTCAACCCGCCGAATTATACGTTCCACATAGCAAACAATATTGTCAGTCGTTGATATTTATCAAGTGCTAGAATTACAAAATTCATTGGTTTGAGCCCGGATTTGATCCCACAGTACTATGATTCAGAAGCGGGGTGTTCGACCATCTAGATATATATATATATATATATATATATACGGCCTAGTATAATGTATACGACAGACAATCAGTGTGGGGTTCATCACGGGGAGTTGAATTGGAAAATTAATTAGTGATCTGAAATGACCGTAGTCAGTCAGAGACAGTTATGTAATGTGGACCTGTTCTGTTATAATATGCCATTATATATATTAAGGCCTCCATTCATTTCCGTTGCCTTAAATATTACTTTCAGTATGTTTGAAACGAGTATGCATTTCTAGAGGATAATGGATATTTTTTTCAGGAGTTTTAGGAAAATCGGTTAAATTACAGGCTTTGGTGTATTTTTTCTAATTTTCAGTAAGCAAGACATTCTGAGCATTGCGTGTGGATTGTGATTGTAAATTAATGACATTGTGCCCGATGTATGGCAAAAAGTTTTTTTTATGGTATGGCGGGCAAACAAGCAGGCGTCTCACCTGATGGTGAGTAACAAACGCCGCCTATGGACACCTGAACTCATATAGTGTTACAGTTCCGTAGCCGGCCCTTATAATAGAATATGGACGGGGTAGTGAGTGGGATGTGAAGGGGAGGAGGAAAGAGGTTGGGCCTCCGGATACCTCTCTCACCGAGCCAAATGCGGCAAAAGCCGCTTTACGCCGTCATTCTGAGAGGTCGTGGTATTTCACCGGTCGGGCCGGCCCATTCGTGCAGCAAATTCGCCAGTCTTCTCATTTAGCACGTAAAATTCGGAAAGTCGAGGTGTAACAGCCACTGCCTACATCTTCGTACCCGAAGATGTAGGCAGTGGCTGGTAAAAGGCGTGAAGTTATAAAAATAAATATTGTATTATTCTAAATCCTATAGATTTTACGTCAACTCTTAATTTCTACCTCTCTTCCGCTTTGTTTAAATCCAGGAACACTTTTGAAAGTATATTTTTTTACAGTGTCGTTATATTTCAGTTGGCTTATAAACTTCCCACTAATTAGACGAATGAAAAGTTTATTATTATGACTGCGACAGGTAAACTCGCTCTCGGGGACGTGTTCCAGATATGCCTTTTGGATTCCCCACGGGTTAAGCTGTGACACGGGAGTGACGTAGCTTTTAGGTTCTATAAAATAACCATGATAAATTGGATGGGTATATAGTACCTACATACATAGACTAATCATGGGTTAACTAACTATGAAACTAGTGAAAATGGTGTGGTCGATGTATGGCAAAAGAATCCGGCACGTGTTAAAAAAAAGGACCAAAATATGAGTGCGTTGAAGTGTGATTACCACTGTTAACACTTTCGGGTTTTAAAACTGAAGAAGTTACCAAAAAAACTTAGATATCAAATGATAGCCTCGAAACTTTCTGGATAGGGGCGTGCAATAATGTCATTATAACAATTGGCGAGTCTAAATATGATTATTACATATTATAATAATTGTCGTATCGTCTAGAATCTGAGGCCAAGGACGTTCTGGTAATATGCCGCCACAAATATCAACTTTTATTGCGAAGTGGTACGAGCCACAATCGATAAATGCGCCGAGTCCTGTCACGCTTTGGACATTTCACTGTACAAAATTAGTCGTGGTAATTTGTCTATTCATTAGAAACGTACTCGGAATAATATAAGTGTAGAGATAAAACTAAAGTGCTCATATGTACGGCCACACTAATACAGCTATTAAAGGGTAGTATGAATTTATCAACGAATTAATCAAACATATTGTTTATAATATATGGTTTAGAGAACAAATCATGCTGCCTATCTCCCTATTTATGTAAGTCATTGATGGTGTAACAAATATAACTAACCTGCTGCCACAGATGGTATGGAAACCGGTTGGCGATGAGTGCTGAAGCTATGGTGTGCATAATTGGAAGAATGATGCCGAACGCTGCAGCAACTGGCGCACCAACTGGGAGTAGAGCATACGCAGCGAAGACTGCCCATACAACATGAGCAGCGCCTTCGACCGCTGCACCTGTAGTCCAGGCTGGTAATGTGGCAGCTAAAACGATTCCGCCACCAGCTAGTGCCATCCAGCAAGCTCTGGGTAGCCTTCTCTCTGGCGCTATACCGGCCCGTCCACACCACCATGCCAAACCACTGCATAGCAAGGCGTGTGCACTTAAAATGCCGACCTGCATCAAAACAAAACAAACAAAATAAATATCATTAGAAATCCAGACGTGTCATAAAATAATTAAATAACTAAAAACTGACCACCGATAAGGCCACAATGAATAATATTAGTGGTCTTCTAGTGGTCGATATCAGACCATAATTTAATTTAAGTTATAAGTTTGACCATTATTTAGGTTATATTGTCAAAGGTCCTTCTATAATTACAGATTCAATAGTAAAATTAATGCTTGCCGATTTTTCAAACAAATTAAATGTCACGGGACTGAAACGCAATCATGCTATATGAATGTAATTTGTATAGATGTGATGTGGAACCATCGAATTTCAAATATTTAAATATAATAATTTATCTTTGCATTTTAAGAGTGACAGAACTATGTAGTTTGCTGCATGAATGGGACGGTTCGAACGGTGCAGTGCCACGATCTTTCAGAATTTCGACGTAAATAGGCTCATACCGCGTTTTGCTCGGTGAGTGAGGTATCCGGAGGGACAACCTTCGCATATTAACATATAGCTAGATAAGTATCACAAAAAAAAAACAACAATAAAAATTTTGCACTTTTATTAAATACTTAATTCAAGTAACGGCATTATTTCAACGATTAGTCGTCGATATTTATCACACATAACTTACGAAATTAATTTCGAAAAGTCATTGGTGTGTGCCAATATTCGAACCCCTACCTGTGGATTCAGAAGCCGTATACTCGAGCACTGGACCACTGAGACTATTAAAAAAATCACATACGTGTTGGATTTTTAACTAATTAAACTATATATGACAATGATTTCATTCACCATTAAATTGAGAGCTAAATTAGTAACAATTCTTACGAAGCTATCTAAAAAAAACCAAACATTAACGAACATTGATTTTATGAAGATACGTACTCTCTAGTAAAACAATCATTCGTTTATTTATTCTTACGAATCTGGTTAGTCTAACTGAAGCCAATTTAAACAACATTCAAACAACATTGGGTAAAAAAAAAACAAAATTTAATTAAAGCTAGATTTCCAAGGAAAACTTATGCGTACAATTTGCTTATTTTAATGAGTACATGTCATCTATTTATAGATCGATAAAGAGAGTAATATATACTGCATACGGAACAATGCCAACAACTGCATGTAATGTGATTATTGGCAATGCTTTTGTAACAGCAACCCCGGATTTCTCATTTGCATGAGTCGTTCTTTTAGACATTTGAACAATCTTTGTGTTGGAAAACGATTCGTAATTAAAATGCCATTTAAATGAAAGAATAGAATTGAATGGCTGTTGTTTCTTTCATACGGTATAAAGGTGCGCACATAAAGCATTATTTCGCATAACTATGTATAAAGCTATAGAAGGAACTAGGGACGGAATGGAACGGAATTAGGTTAGCTTACAGTCATTCATATTTCTTATCAAACCAGAAAGGTTTTCGAAGATTATAATGGAAGAGAATCAATGTCCGTCCAAACTGTAAGAAGTTAGAACGTCTCACAACTCGGAAAAGAGGCGTTTCAGACGTTGGGAAGACAGCCTGTCCGACTTAGATGAAACATCAGGAAAATGAGGTATCTAGTATCACAGTTTAAAAGGTATTTGCATAAAATGTGAAGTCATTACGTACCTGAGGTGCTCTTCGCCAGCCACGAGTGGCATCAACAGCTGCTAGTGCTGCGGCCAATAACGCCCAGAGTGCGAGAGCTGAGCCCACTGATGTACGTTGAAGCTTGCAGGCGTACCGCGCGTACAACTCTTCTAATTCGGCGGACTCAAAGCGGCGGCGGACCAGCAGTCGCGAGAAGGGCCCGCGAGCCGACATCGCCTTCACCGCGTGGTCCATGCCGGCTGCGACCACCTCACCTGACCACCGAACTCACGTTTAACAACACCCGTCTCTCCATCTGTAACAAATAATAACCTGATATCACTATTAATCCAATAGCAACTTCAATTCAATGGTCTCTCCCATCTGCGTTCTTTTAATGCAAACTTATTTAAACATTCAAGCTATGCTTCCGTAATTATAGCAGGGAAATTACTAGAAACTTCGATAGTTGTTTTATTTTGTGATGTCGGCTACCAGAGAAACAATTCCCACCAGGCACACCATATACAATCAAACGGTACATGAATCTGAACAACTATAAAATTTCGCCGTTTCGATAACCTGCATTGTATTTATAACCACTGACAGTTTTTGATATGGTTTTTATAAAATATATTTCTCGATTTCCACAAATTAAAACTAAGCAAATCAAACAGGTTATATGGCTACTTATTACCTATTTTCCTCGTCTTATATAAAGTTCTGGCAAGGTCATGTCGGGAAGACTCTCGTAGGAAGTCTAATATCAAAGCAAAACAAAATATTTTAGAAATATTTACAGCTAGATGAGAGTAGTAATAAATATGTTTGTGATACTTTAACACATCGTGTGGGTAGACAATTTGCTGTAGATTAACAGTTGGATCTGTCTAATATTATTTGTCAAATAAAATACATTTTGTAAATCATTTTATCACCATAAGTTGGAAATCAAGTTTTAATTTCTCGCGAATACGCAGATTTCTTTTTTAGGTGCGTCGCTTATAAATAAGCGGCTTTTTTATGGATAAAACAGGTCAATCGAGCGTGCGGATCAACTCATGGCAGAGGACTACCGACGCCCATGGACATCATTAACACCAGGGACGTAACTTCAGCGTTGTCTGACTAATCTAAGTTTTTCTTCTGGTAACAAAATAAAACTAAATTATTCGTATTAATGGGAATTAATTAATGTAAGGATTAGTGTAAGGGAATACCTGTTCTGTCACTCTCAAATATTGCAAAGTCATTGACACTAAGGCCATATTTTCGCGTGGACAACTAAAGGTGTCACTGTGATGAAAACCAATTAGTATCCTTGCCATAAGTAACCCTAAAAGTTATCTATTTCCACCAATGTGCAGTCAGGAAAACATGTACATAAAGTGTGTCTAGTTCTGGAATAAGATAAATAATATAACATAAGTATAAATATAGATTATGTTATAAATATTTAAGAGCTAATTTTAATCAATAGACTAAGTAGATAGGATACAAAATTAATTCAATTCGATTCGGCAGGCGCACTACTAATCCAATAATTGCTTGCTTATGCCTTAAACCGCTTTGATCATTAAGAGATTCTTACTTATCTTTGATACATGTATCAAATCCATACCATTATTATTGATTTAAGTATGTGGTATCATCCTTTTATTTTAATACATACATAGACATATCTCATAATAAAATTAACTCAATAAAATAAAATATGTGAGATATAAAAAATAGCGCTATATTTTGTTGTTAATATTTTTCTGTACCTACGTGACCTATGCCCGAAGGCTACCTCAGGGACACGAGGACGTGTTATGAATGACAACCAGGACTTCAAAGCGAACTGTCATTAAGCACACAAACGGCATTTCACATGGAGAAAGGACTAAAAGGTAGTAGGTACACAAGAGTACTTTCCGTCTACCTGTAGAAAATAAAACCAAAGTTTCTCCTCTCCACGTATCATTAATAATATTACAGTATATTGCAATATCTGCTTAGTAGATTACTCTTTTGATTTTATTAGGGGTATATACTAATAATATTATAGTTGTGCCATAAAGGAAGATACTCTATCTTGGGTAGTTAAGTGTTGGTGCTCGTAAAATAATGAAGGAAGTGGAAAAGTAAGTAAATGGTAGTACCGAGTCCGACATAAACTACCTTCTGTAAAGCTAAGTGACGACTGAAACTGTCATTATTCCGCACTATTTTTTAGCATATTTAGTTTAATTTACACCATTAACTATACTTTAACTGTCAGATCCAATAACGGTGTAGAGCCAGTTCAACAGTGGTAGAGCCAAGCAGTTCGCTGCATGAATTGGCCGGCTCGACCGGTGAAATACCACTACCTCTCAGCAGATGGACGTAAAGTGGCTCATGCCGCGTTTCGTTCGGTGAGAGGGGTACTCGGAGGCCTATCTCCTTTCCCCATCCTACTCCCTTAAAGGTCGGCAACGCAACTGTAACATTATATGTGTTGCAGGTGTCCATGGGGGGCGCTGTTCACTTACCATCAGGTAAAACGCCTGCTCGTTTGCCCTCCTATACCATAAAAAGGTCTCCAACCTCTTATATTATGTGTCTTCTCTTCATCCTGGCCTGCTCTCGTGATAAGATCCTATCACTCCATTTGCCTACGTCCCAGAAATACTTATTATGGGTTTTGCGTAAGATTTCTTTTTAAATTTCTTAGTGACAGTCGGCCTCTGGTCCTGTTATTTTCTAGTAAACCAAAAAATATTCTTTACGCTTTTTACCTGCATGGGAGCTCCCGAAGATAAAAGACAAGCATACTACTTCTGTGTTTTCTTGATCCACGGAAACGTTGTCAATATTGAATTAACTTTCTTGAACTTAAATTTTAAATTATACATTATTATGCAATCTCACGCTCGTCTCATTTTTCTTCTTCCTCATTATCTCTTCTTATTTATAGACCTACGTCGAATATCTCTAACTTAAATATAAGAGTTTCAGAGGACCTCATTGTACATTTTAACGTTAAACTTGTCCATCTGATCTATCGTGTTTTAGTTTCACAGCTTAAGAGATACATCGAACCATTATAATAAATTAGATAAAAACTGAGTGAGCCAAAAAAATATAGACTTAATTTAATAATTAATGACGAAAGTTGAAGGCCACGAGGGACATATTTATTACCAGAAAAAAAAACACGATTCAATTTACCTACCATTTAATAAAGACGTTTTGTTATGTTTTTCACCAAAAAAATATTTTTATAAACCGGTTGCCCTCAGGTTAAACGTGGACCGAAACAAAATATGTCATAGTATAAAAAATATTGTCATTATAAATGTTGGGAAACCATTTTATTAATTTGTGAAACAATAAATTAAGTAGAAAAGTTAAGAGGAACCTTTACAAGTACAACCTTTTAAAATCTCTCAAAGCCTCTTTCCGTAAAACAACGTACTTGGCATTATTGTTGGTTATTTTTACATTTTATGGTCTTTTTATGGGATAGAAGGTAAACGAGCAAGCATGACGCCTGGTGGTAAGTCATTAGCACAGATAGTGTTGCAGTTATGTTGCAAACTTGGATGGGGCAAGGCGGGGAGGAAGGGTTGGCATGCGGCATATACTACTTTACGTGGATTACGAGGATTCCCAATCAAGCAGCGTGACCACTGTTCAAATTTAAAATTACTTGAGATATTAGTTGAAGCTGCAGCGGAATTAACCACATTGTCTTTGGCATTTTTCATTAAATATTTGTACTTAGAGAATAGAAAATGCCAAATTCTTAACCAGCAAGACTGTAATAAGTACCACTAGCATCTACTTTGCAAGGCTCGAAGAAAATATCAAAGGGAACTTCCTTGGCTTCGTTAGCGATTACGAAACCATATTACCGGCAAATTTCAACGTTTAACCAAACTTTGTGGTGATCATTTAACAAACTGAACTTATTAAATCATCTTGACTGAGAAAACCGTCTACTTACTGTTCGATATAGCCACAAAAGTACAATTTATATATCATCTATACTAATATTACAAAGAGGAAAGATTCTCATTTTTGTATGTAAGGATTAAACACAAAAACTACTGGACCCATTTTAAAAATTCTTTCACCATTCGAAAGCTGCATTCACCCAAAGTAACATATGCTATATTTAACCATAATTTTCATCGCCATTTTATTTGTCCGCCTGTAACACCCCGAGGCGGAAAGCTAATAAAGCTAATAAGTAGATAATAATCTAATTTTATATTATATGTTATATTTCTTTATGTATAAGTACTATGTTTCCCGTAAATGTCAATTGGCCTAATAGTTGGTACCTATAGCACTCCGATGTTAATTGAGAGGTCCCGAGTCCCAATCCTGGAATACACCCAATTATCTTCCGGAAGTTATGTAGGATAAATTTCGATGACTTACGAAGCCGTGCCTATTTGATGGCAATTAGGTTCGTCACCATTGGGACTTCAAAATTAATCCGGTGTATCGAGGCATAATTGCCTTTGCCTACACCTTCGGGTGCTAAAGGTTTGTCGTTATATGAACTAATATGCATATCATACATAGTATACTACGCAATGAATTTTGATGCGTTTTTTTTTTCAATACATAGATGGTATAAACGGGGTGGTTTGTATGTATACTTCATCATGTAGAAAAGAAAAAGTGATAAATCCAAAATTACTTATTTACTACATTTGATGCGGAACAAAGTTCGCCGGGTCAACCAGGATTAGTAATACTAATTACTTAGTAATTATATTATTTAGTATATACTAAAATACAGCAATGATCTAAGAAAACAATAAATATTATTGTGAGTGACACTCGCTGACCGTGTCGAAAACAAGGTTGTAAAGAAGGAAAATGGATTGAAAAAGAGTGTCGGTGTAAAAGCAAGAAAAGGCATGCTTTGATGGTTCAGACATTTAGAAAGAATGGATGAAAATGATACTATACTATGCAGATATACAATCCAAAAGCAGATGAATGTAGGAGTCCGACGGACGACCAGGACACACTTTCCATGACCAAATGGAACGAGTCTTGGAGGAAGCTGCCAGTAGCCTTAAAAATCGACGAGCATACATGATATGAATTATGAACGTCAAAGAACGGAGTGAGGCGTGTAAGAATTGGTGCCTTATGGCGCTCTGTTCTCACTGCCTACCCCGCAAGGCCTTGGCGTAAAGGGATGTATGTATGTAATAAATACCATTGTAAGAATTAGGTACATTCTTGCAATAGCTTCTTTGGTGTTAAGAAATAATAAGAGCAATTGAGTGATATCATACCAAGCGTTTGCAAATCATAGAAGAGATGTAAGAGGAAAAGTGGAAGGGGGGAATAGGGGGGCGGGTCATGGTCGTCGGGTCAATAAACTCGACAAGCAGCACGGGGCATAAATCGCGCCAACATGAACCGCGTGCCCGGACGTCACGAAATTCAGTCAATGAAACAACTAGCAAACAATTAGCAGTTTTACAGATACATTACAAGATTAATAATTTTACAGATAATTACAAGATAATCTTTGAAAACAACTATGTCTTAATATCTATTTTTTATGTCACAGTAAACTTATGTATATACGAAAAATAATTTTTGAATTCACTTTTAATTACACAGAAGTAAATACGGCATAAATAAAATCTAAATATAAAAAGAGTACACTATTGAGACAGCTCAACAAAATTACCTAACAAACGCAATGTGATTGAAATTGCAATAAAATTGCAACCATTGAAAGGTCGTCGAGAAAAGTTTTACAACATTATTGAGTACTGATTGATTGATGCTTACGACTTTTTTAACACAGAAATAAATCCTATGAGAATCGTACAGTTTTTTTTGCAGCAGAAAGTACCGTTAGGAACAAAAACTAAACTCTGGCCAAGTTTTATTCGGTGTTCAGTCGCTCCACCATACCATTCCAGCAAATATGTAAAACGAAAGATACCTCTACGCTGTTCAGCGTCGGAGATGCGCGTGGTAAATTTGTAAATTTTTTAGTGTTTGATTCTATATGTAGGCGACGTAGCATGGTAAATATAACTTATGTTTAATTCTGTACCTCTAGGAATAATTTCAGGAGTAACAAAAGTATATTCACATTGGTAATGTTCGTAAGGATAAATAAATGTATTTATAACTTCACGCCTTTTTCTACCCAATAAGCCTCAACTCGACGAATTTTTACATCCCGATTACAACCCTATTGCTACGCCGGGCAAAAAGTTTTCTGTCATCGATATTTATCACACTTAACCCCGAATACTGAACCACCACTCAAATATATAAGCGCTACTTATGCGTTTAAGTAGCTGTCACATTATACAGAATACGTGAAATTTGAGCAGTAAGTAGCACTTTATTCATTGTCAGATTTGAGTGGCGGTTCAGTGTATTCGGGCCTTAACTTCCGAAAAGGATTACAAGAAATCATTGCTGTGAGCCCAAATTCGATCCCACAATTCCTCGATACAAAAGCAGGTCTGATACTTGACTACCGAGGTTAAATAGGTTTGTTGAATTTAATTTACAACAGTTCTATTTATACGATAAACGTAAACTAAAGATTTTCAGTTTAACAAAATATGTATTGAAACTCAATTCATTCTTATTCTTAGTATGCAATGTAAATTATGTAGCCCGTCTAAAACGAAATAATAAATCAGTATTGAAGAACAGCCGCTGAGTTTTCTTGCTGGGTCTTTCTCAGGACTGGTCGCGTTTTTGACCCAGTGGTAGATTTTTTGTGTAAACTTAAATACCTAAATCTTACCCAAGTGTCATATATGTAATTCAAATATAATATATTCAATATAATATAAATCAATAAGATTTAAATAATGAAAGTAATTGTTTAACAAATACTTACCTTTAAATTTAAAATCAATCAATATTTAATAATAGTTATACTCTGATTTCAACTTATTTAGAATTTATTTTTCATCTAATAATTAAAAATAACAACTGTTACCTATTAAATCATACAACAAAGGATCTTTATAAACAAAATTTTTCTTTAGTAAATATATTTTATAAATAAATATTTAATTTTGTTTCATGGTCTGATGTAGGTTACCAATGGTAAAAATCATATTTTTAACTTCAACTTTTTGATTTTCATTTCCAAAATGTGGGTACTTTCTGTATCAATGAAAATAGCTTTTGAACGACTACCATCTTTTTGTTCAATACTCGTGAAAATGATCTCTGTAATAAGTTCGAAACGTCGGGGAAATAAATAGAAAATAAGTAATAAATAAATATATATAATCCATAAAAAGTTGTTTCAATGTTATGAATGTGATTTGCGAAAATCTAGAAATAAATAGGTATAAATAGAATAAATAACTACAGGCTTGGTATAGAAGAAAAGTAGGGTAGTTAAAGAATATGAATGATGACTATAAATATTTATTTAACTATATTGACAGAAAAAAATAAAAATACATGTGTTTTCCTGATTAGAACTCAAGATATCTGAACAACTGTTAAGATTCTCTAGTCGTTAAAAGGACACGGATGCCAGGTTACCAACATAGATAACATTCCAAGCTACCAACATAGAGAATATTCCAATAACTTCTAAAGATGCAATGAAATTTTAAAAATAGAGAAGGATTACCACAAATATCGATGTGACCTAGTTCACGTAAGTTATGTCTCCGTGTCACAACTACACATGGGATACGCCCCTAATATCTACTGGCTTTAAGTTTTGCCTTTCCCGAAATCTGAGTGGAATACGAATGTGGTATAATACCGTTGAAATTCTCTTATAAATCAACAGCGGTAGAGCCAAGCAGTCCGCTGCATGAATGGGCCGGCTCGACCGGTGAAATACCACGACCTCTCAGAAGACCGACGTAAAGTGGCTCATGCCGAGTTTCGTTTGGTGGGAGAGGTACCCGGAGGCCCACCCCCCCTTCCCCATCCTTTCCTATCCCCTATCCCTTAAAGGTCGGCAACGCAACAGTAACACTATATGTGTTGCTGGTGTCCATGGGCGGCGTTGGTTGCTTCCCATCAGGTGACACGCCTGCTCGTTTGCCCTCCTATCCCATAAAAAAGCGATTCTATTTCCAGTTATTATGATAGTAAAAAAAACAGTGGTAGAGCCAAGCAGTTTGCTGCATGAATGGGCCGGCTCGACCGGTGAAATACCACTACCTCTCAGAAGATCGACGTAAAGTGGCTCATGCCGCGTTTCTTTCGGTAAGACCGGTATCCGGGGGCCCATCCCCTTTCCCTATCCTTTCCTATCTTACTCACTTAAAGGTCGGCAACGCAACGGTAACACTATATGTGTTGCAGGTGTCCATGGGCGGCGCTGGTCACTTACCATCAGGTAACACGCCTGCTCGTTTGCCCACCTATCCCATAAAAAAACCTACTATTGATCCATTTTGCTCGGTATAGACAGCAGTTTAAAACTAACATTTCTGTTCCATTAACTTTCGGATTCGTTTCCTGTTTCACACCAATCATTTCTAGAGGCCAATCATTTAAATTTCGATTCTTATTAAATTTATCGAATATTACAGGCGTGAAGATATAAAATGGGGCATAATAATTTGAAAACAGGTTTCGATGTTATTTTTATAAATACAATAATGGCCAATACAAGATCATTCTTATTTAATATACTATAAATCCCTAGTACTATAAATCTAATGTGAGAGTAAAAAACGTAATTCAGTTTTAAAAATAACATAAAACCAAGTAAGTGTTTTTCAATTGGAAGAACTTCACGCGTAATATCTTTCACACTTGTAGATAGAAACGAGAACGTAATAATTTAAATGTTTTATCCATAGATTTAACATAGACTGTAGTAGATGGCACATGTCAGTAAAAATGTACTAATTAGCACATAGATTTAGCATAGACTATAATAGTTGGCACATGTCCCAAAAATAATTTATGTAGAAAGGATGGACGAAAGAAGACTGACTAAACAAATTTATAAGACAAGTGTGAAAGGGCGAACCGGTAAAGGTTGACCTAGGCGGACCTACCACCATCAAATCAACGATGTGCTAGTGCAGAGAGGCCAGGTCAGGAGTGACCGACGAGCATGTATGAAAGCGATAATGAGAGTGGAGGAAGTAAGAAACGTATGTTAGGATGGTAGCAAGTGGAAAGTATTAGTCTCTGCCTACCCCCATGGGAAAAAGGCGTGATTGTATGTATGTTACATTTCAACACATGAACAATAACTATGTAAAAGTCAACTTTGAAGCACTTTTTACACACACATTGGCATTGACATCAACAAGCCACCTTTGGTCTCGTTGTTTGGGTGACTATTGCCGATCTATTATTCTTATATCCATGAATCATCATCACTGACAACGCGACCGCGAGTAAGCGATTCTCAGGATGTTTTTAATTCAACACATACACAAAAATCATGTAAAAGTTGACACTTGGAAGCAGTTTTTACACACACATTGATAAGTTACTCAAACATCAACAAGCCATCTTTGGTGTCGTTGATTGGGTGACTATTGCCCATCTATTATTCTTATATCTATGGTTTTATTTTAGCGTATTTTTGATTACCATGTCGAACGCACGATGTGTGATCATGGAATTAACTTGTCATAACTAATCAATATGAAAACAAGTTACAGCTTCTATATAACGTAGAAAGGTTAGTGCAACATATATTAATTCGTGACTTTAATTTGATTTTCAAGGAACATTCAAGACATTTTTTTATAGAAAGCTAGTTGACCCAGCGAAGTTTGTTTCGCCTCAGAAAAAAAAAAAGATAGACATACACCATCGCAGACTTTTTGTAGACGTTTTAAGGGTTTCTAATAATGTAGTGCATTGCTTCGATTTATCACTTAGGGTTCAGATAGCGTTCACAATTAAATTGCATGAATTATACATACAAACCATCCCTTTGACATCCTCTATCTATTAAAAAACCACATCAAAATCCGTTGAGTAGTTTCAAAGATCTTATAGGATATAAGGGGCCCAACAGCGGAAAGCGACTTTGTCTTATACTGTGTAATAATGATAAACGGACGTTTTATGATAAGTGATAAGCGATCATCGCCCATAGGCACCCATAGGCATCTAAAACTAATGGGTCACAGCTGCGTTGTCGCTTTTTAACGGAGGTCTCCTGGATACCTCTATCACCAAACGAAACACGGCATAAATCACTTTACATCGATTTTCGGAGAGGTCCATTCAGGTAACGAACTACGTGACTCTACCATTTTTATGATAACGTGTGTGACCGAATATAAGGCAGTTAATAAATTATGAACTACTAACTAATATTTCAGTTAATAAATGGAAATGACACACGTTATAACTTAGAGCAATTTGCGTAAAAGCATCGACGACTAATTGCAGTTTTGAATTTATTTATTTTCATTCGTCGCTTCCGTGTAAAGTTGTTCATTATAAAAATATATGTGCTAATCGGACATCATCTAATTTTATACCCTTAATGGTGGTCCATCCCTAAATATATTCTTTTTATTCTTAGAAATTGTTTTTTGATACCGCATATATAAATATCTACGTATTATATGTATATTACATACATATAAATAATTCATTCTACTTTTTCATCATTATATGATCAAGCCCTAATTTTTATTTGTCCTATGTTTATGGCATGACTTTTATTATTTCAATACAACGTTTGCTGGTTCAGCTAGCACTGTGTATAATATATTTATGAACGCCGCTTAAATCTTGATATTAATATTCACAATTGCATTACCAGATCAAGACATAATGGGCTCTTTGTTAGAATAGAAGTGACAATATAATGAGCTGACTGTTATTAAACCGTATATCATAGTTAAATGACGTCTGTTGTCCAAGAGTTTATTATTCCAAAAGAAATCATAATCACTCGAATTAAGTTTACATTTTAGTATAAAAAATACCTCAAAAGCAATAAGAAAAATTCGATTTTAAAAGATTATACAGTTTTTAAGGTTTTCTAATATTATAGGCAAGAGAGGTCTTCGAATGAAAAAAGAAATTATTTTATGCTTAACCTTACTAATATTAGCTCCTGCTAATATTAGTAAGGTTAAGCATAAAATAATTTCATATTTTGATATTTATTTGATTTCCATTTGGCCCGAGAGCTAGCTGACACTTCAATCCGTGCTTGGGACGCCAGATAAGCCGGATACCAGTATCCAGATGATTCCGGAGCTGTAAAGCACGCTCACCTCACGTTGCAGCTACTCATCAGCCGAAGCCCAGCAGAGTCGACTGGCGCAAACCACTAGCGAAAGCCGCGCTACTTTCTATCCAGGCAAGTACCGGAGATGTGGTCCCCTTCAGCTCTAACTGTTGGTTCACACTTGAGGCGCACTCACTGTACCCGCGACTGGAGACCACGGAGCCCCTGTCCGACCGGTCTCTCTGCATCTTGCTGCGAGCAGGATCAGAAATACGGCCACCATAACCGTACAGATACACATTGTCCAATCCCTACAGCTCATCCACAATCCCCGCTAGTCCAATCTCAGTATGCAGAGACACCGCGAGCGCCAGCGCCAGCGAACGCCAGCGCCCGCAGTGTGGCTTTTCTTTGCTCCCGCGGTACCCTTGCAGACGGACCCGTGGTTCCCTCTGAAACCTATCTACTTCGGGTCCTAGTAGATAGGGAGCCTGAATTTGAATAATCGTATTTTCTTTTTAAACGGGATGTTACAGTATCTAAAGTCAAGCATGTCATGGCCATTACTATAACAGATATAAGGGGCCGTCCTTTAATGACGTGATTTTTAAGCATTTTTAACACCCCTCCCCCTTAGTGATACGTGCTGAAATAAATATCTTACTACACCTCGCTTGTGATATTTCGTGATTTTGGTCAAATTCCTCCCCCTCTTTTAAGCCTCACGTGTTTAATAGACGGCCCCTTATTAAGTAGAGTCAGTACTACTCTCTGTACATGGCATGTAAAGATCTGATTTATGGCTGGACTAGATACCAGTAACTAATCAGTAAGCATCATAAATAAGTAAAAAGTGCGTAGATTTATGTATGTAAAAAATAACCTTCCAACTCCTTCCCGTACAAATATCCGTCAAAATTACGTCAAGTTAAACATTTATGTGTGTGTACTAAATCCATATAGGAGGGGCATTATTTACTCACTAATAGACACTTCTAGCTCATTAGACAAGTATATACAATAGCTATCATTACTTTTGTTTGCACATTAATAGTATTTACATAAGATTTATGAATACATCCACCTTTTGCCCTTAGAGCCATGCAGTACGAAATAACACGAGTTGTCAGACGTAAAGAGAAGTAAAAAATCGTCGTAAAGTATGCTGCGTTTCGATCTGTGCAAGAGGTATATGTAAGGACCATATCTTAAAGGACTGAAACGAAACTGTGACATATGTGTTGCAAGTCTATGGGGGAAATATATAGAGACTAGAGAGTAATAATTGATGAGTCAATATGTACTATTCTAAAATAAATTTATTTATTATTGAAGTGTAAATTCCAATGGGTCGTGCAACCATTTAACGCTTTTAACGCCCCCTTGCGGTCGCTACATATATTATATATGTATATGGAACGAAAACTGAACCGGTCTATATATAAATCCACGAAGCAAATTGCTTAAGCTTGATTGTTTACAGTATATAGACATCTAGTAGCGCATAGTGGTACTATTAGCGCATAATTGATAGGTATAAATTATTAGTAGAATAGTACCACAATCCGCTGCTAGATGCTGCCACTGCCGCAGCTCCAACCACTAAGATGATAATTATGAATACATTTATGAATACATTAAAGCTAAATTCATTAAAAAACAAAAAATCCTTTTGACTTTAAAAAAGTAATTTTCAAGTTATATAGTCACTGTTTTGATAATTCCACAGCACACGGTATTTTTAAAAGATACTTCACTCGCTTCGTTGTAGTACCACTAGTTTCCAATAGATGTCCTTGCAATTAATACTTTTTATCTAATTTTCTTTTCTAAATATATACATAAAACACATAGAAAAGCACCTAGACACCAAACAAACAATAATGATTATCATAAATATTTGTTAAGTCAAATGTTTCCAAATATGTATGTAATTCAATTTGCAAAAAAAAATGTTAGTTGTTTCTTTTGACGGCAGGACATTACAAAACGAGAGGAAAAGAGAAAGAATGATAAAGGTTAGAGAAGAGGAAAGAGAGAGAAGAGGAAAGAGAGAGAGTGAGTCAATATCACTCAAAAAATATTGTTTTTTTTATGATTTTTTGCGAAGCGAAGTTAGCAGTGTCTAATTAGTTTGTTTACGTGTTTATAATATTTATATCATCGCATAATTGTTTTTTTTAAATTTAATTTAACACATAATTTAATAGTGCAGTGATTTTATTTTCGAATTTAGTGGATAAGATTTATAAATAATGAGTGATAACAATCCAAGAGATAATGCGACGGATTTAAAATTACAATGGCAAGGTACGTGTCTTGAAGATTTATTTGATTGTTTTTTAATTTCAAAATATATATTGACGCATTCACATACATCTACAATGTACAAAAAAAACATACTTCTATTTAAAATACAAATACAAAATACCTATTTTGTATTTTGTATTTAAATACCTTTTTGTTGAAAGCATTTTGTTAAAGTTATTTTATTTGAAATACCTCTCCAGAGGTATTTTGAATAGTCATTTCAAAATACAAAATACTTTCTGATTAATTTTAGCCAAATTCATGCCATTTTTTTTTGTAAGTACAATTTTAGTATACCCTAGTTTGTTATTTATCGTATGTATTAAAATTTTAAAGTTTTTATAGGTTATTATAATTTTATAGGTAAAATTTAATAGGTGGTCCAGTGGTCGAGCACCCCGCATTTGAATCAAGAAGTTGTTGTGGGTTCAAATCCTGGCTCACACTAATGACTTTTTTTTATGGTATAGGGGGTCAAACGAGCAGGCGTGTCACCTGATGTTAAGTGACCAACGCCGCCCATGGACACCTGCAACACATATAGTGTTACAGTTGCGTTGCCCACCTTTAAAGGAGTAGGATAGGAAAGGATGGGGAAGGGGGATGGGCCTCTGGGTACCTCTCTCACCGAAAAAAACGCGGCATGAGCCACTTCACGTCGATTTCCGGAGAGGTGGTGGTATTTCACCGGTCGAGCCAGCCCATTCATGCAGCAAACTGCTTGGCTCCACTCTTAAGACTTTTCGAAATGATTTTTGAAAGTTATACATACATACATAACCTCACGCCAAATCTATTGCGAAGTAGGCAGAGAGAACAGAGCACATAAGGCACGACTCTTGCACGCCTCACTCGCTTATTTGATCGTAATTGTTTTTTTAATGATATAAGGAGGCAACGGAGCTTGCGGATCACCTTATGGAAAGCGACTACCTACTAGCGACTACTACTACGATCATGGACATCTGCAACACCAGGGTTATCACATCAGCGTTGCCGGCCTTTAAGGTGGGAATAGGCTCGTTTCTTGAAGGTGCCTAGGTCGTAGCGGTACGGAAATACCGTTGCCGGAACTCGTTCCACAACGGAACAGTGCGTGGCGAGAAGTGCCAAGGGGCTTAGCCGATCTGACAGAGTTTGGTTGACGGCAAGCCGAATCGCGCGTCGTTGGATGCGTTAAAATGGGGTAAGCTGGTATTCCATGTGAGGTCGGAAATGCGCTTTATATAGCTGCAAGCGATTACTTGATGTGAAATACCGTCCTTTTTCTAAGCCAATTTCGCCTTGCCCTCTAGATAACCGCGAAACTGGACAAGTCGACCCCAAAAATTCCGATATCGGTTACGGCGGGTAGCCGAGTGTCCTCAAAAAAGGGAGGCAACAAAGTGTGCCTTTTCAGCGGGAAACGCGCAGACACAGATCTGCGCGTTTTCCGCTGAAAAGGCACTTGGCAACTTAGCTAATTCCACCCTAAGAAGACACAGGTCTTCTTAGGGTGGAATTAGCTAAGTTGAGTCGGCCTTAGTCCGAAATCTGACTAGGCAGAGTTTCGATTGTAGACACAGTTTATTCCGGTACGAATCGACCTTTTCCCGAGAAATCCGCGGGTGGCCAGTATATATGGCATCCGCCGTACCGCACAGCCCTGTACCGTATCCGCATAACAATGAAGATTGCTGTAATGCAGCATGTCATTGATATGCAGAAGAAACAGCGTATGGGATAGCACACAGCCCTGGGGGACTCCAGCACTCACGGATTTTAAGTCGGAGCATGACCCGTCGACAACGACCTTAATGCGCCGAGCCGCATGAAAACTGGAGACCCAATCGCATTAATTCAAATCCGCTTCTCGATCTACTGGTAGAGTGCCCAGAAGACCGACCGCATTGACACGTCAAATGGCAATGTTAATCCCCTGTGCGAAGAGTAGCCCAGCCCCCTGGTCGAGAGAGCCCTCGATCAGTTTCTTTGCAAGATCTTTAAAGAGTGTACGAGCACTCGGACCCCATGTTCCTAGATTCTCAACCCCAAACGCTCAACCACTGGACCACTGAGACTCATTCAAGATTTCATCAAGTATTTTGAAAATACCTATTTTGCATTTGAAATACAAAACGAAATCTTTAGCCAAGCAGTTCTCTGCATGAATGGGCCGGCTCGACCGGTGAAATACTACGACCTCTCAGAAGACGAAAGTAAAGTGACTCATGTCGCGTTTCGTTCGGTGAGAGAGGTACCCGGAGGCCCACCCCCTTTTCCCCATCCTTTCCTTTCCCCTATCCCTTAAGGTGGGCAACGCAACAGTAACACTATATGTGTTGCTGGTCTCTATGGGCGGCGTTGGTTTCTTACCATCAGGTGACACGCCTGCTTGTCTGCCCTCCTATCCCATAAAAAAAAACGACATACTATTTAGTATTTTGCATTTGAAATAGTAAATCTGAAAAGCATTTTGTATTTGAATGCTTTTTTAAATCCATTTTGTACATATCTGCAAATAAGTAAATGAATGTGTTAGTAAGTACAAAACTTTAGAAAAGCTGAACCGACTTCGCTAATTTTCGTTACACTTCTTTCGCGCGGAGGGACTCCACGCACGGTTTTTTTATTTTTAATTATATTCGAAGTATTTAAACATAACATTATCTCAAAAGACGTAAGAATTTTTCTCATCGGAATAATCTTTGTCGCTTGCCAGCACAAATTTCAAATAGTTGCGATTTTAAAAACAAATATATAAGTATATATATCTATTTTTCTAGACTAATCAGATTATAGTTGAAAGTGGAATCGTAAATGTTAAGGCACATTGTTAAAAACTAATTTACTGTCTTAAGAACACCTTACAGCTATTGAGAGAAACCATTTTGAAAAGGGGAGAGTCACGCGTCTTATAAACTCTATTTCACGTAACTTTGCCGATATTTAAAATCTTCTGGAATTACGGAAACTTTTAGCTATTTTACTTTTAACTATTTATAATCCAACATATTGGATTCTGTATTTGTGGAACAAGGAAATGTGAGAAAGTTTCTAAGCCATGTTATTACCCAATTATGTTTAAAACGTAAAATAAGGACTGAGTACACGGCTCTCTAGGGAAACCGAAAAGCAACTCCAATCATCAATCACGCTCCACAGCCTGAAAAAATCTGGTCTATTTTAGAGAAACGCATCATTCCGATAGAGATTTACGCCCTCAAGGAATGAAGAAATTATGCGATCAAGTATTTGGCTGGAGGTAGGTCGAATATAACTATGTATCGTCTATCAGTAGGTAAAAAGTTGAAAAGTGGCGTAAAAATTATAATAAAATAATTAATTTCAACAGTGGTAGAGCCAAGCAGTTCGCTGCATGAATGGGCCGGCTCGACCGGTGAAATACCACGACCTCTCAGAAGACCGACGTAAAGTGGCTCATGCCGCGTTTCGTTCGGTGAGAGAGGTACCCGGAGGCCCACCCCCCTTCCCCGTCCTTTCCTATCCCCTATCCTTAAAGGTCGGCAACGCAAGAGTAACATTATATGTCTTGCTGGTGTCCATGGGCGGCGTTGGTTGCTTACCATTAGGTGACACGCCTGCTCGTTTGCCCTCCTATCCCATAAAAAAAAAAATCAATATGTTTTTATAATGACTCGGTGGTCCAGTGGTCGAGCACCCCGCTTCTGGCACAAGAAGCCGCAGGTTCCAATCCTGGCTCACACCAATGGCTTTTCGAAAGTTATATAACTAATTGATAATTGTAAAATGTGTTTAAATACAGCGTTTACCTAGAATCGTCGTGGTAAGTACTCGATATATTGACTAAGCAGATACACAATGCAAAAGCGGATGGATGGAGGAGTCGAGGGCAGCCAAGACACACAAACCAAATAGAACGTGTTCTGGAGTAAAGTGATGTTAGGACCCTCAAAAATCGACGTCACCGAAACGATTGAGGTGTGTAAGAATCGCCTTAGATAGAAGAAGCGCCGCTCTGTTCTCTCTGCCTACCCCGGTAGGGATATAGAGTGAAGTTATGTATGTATGTGTACCTAGAATAGTCGCGGTAAGTACTCGAAATTTAGACTATTGAAATCGCAAGAAAATAAACCTATATACACTCGAGAGCAATGAATCCGGGTCACTTAAAGAATCCTAAAAATCTCGGCAACTAAAAATGCTAGGTTAATGCAATAAATTGTATTTAATAGACAATGTAATACTCCTTAAATGAAGGTATTAAAACTTCTTAGTTATTGTAAAGTTATATCATAAAAAAATCAAATTTGAAAAAGGGCCACTTTCGAAGATGGAACTACGAAATTACAGCATTTGGTTTTGCTTTTTTTTGTAATCTGTCATTTATGTGGGTACATAAACCATGTTGATAGTGCTCTATATTCATTATTCAAGCTGAAATTATGTCGCTTACGCCTGAAGAATGCACCAGAATACTTACAATGCTGGAAACCGGCCGGAGTCAGCGCGATACAGCCAGGACTGTTGGTGTGTCGCTGTCAACAGTACAAAGAGTTCTCCGACGTTACGAAGAAACTGGTTCTAACCTACGCAGACCAGGAACGGGCAGAACCAGGTATACCACAGCACGAGAAGACCGATACTTGGTGAACACCATGCTTCGAAATCGCTTTCTCACAGGAACTGAACTCACCAATCAGTTTCGACGCCTCGGAGGAAGTAACCCAAGTGCATGGACAGTAAGACGTCGGCTTGCTGAATCTAACTTAAAACCCCTTAGACCTGCAAACGGCCCTAAACTGGAGCGTGGGCATCGTATTTCAAGACTAAGATATGCCCAGAGCCACGTAAATTGGAGTATTGAAGATTGGTCAAAAGTTATGTTCTCCGACGAATCAAAATTTATGCTCTACAAGCACGATGGAAGACACAGAGTGTATCGAAGACCAGGGGAAAGATTCAAGCAAGCATGCATCGAGGAAAAAGTAGCCTACGGTGGTGGGTCTGTACTTGTGTGGGCCGGAATTTCTTCTGAAAGTCGCACAGAGCTGGTGATCATAGAAAACGGCTCTTTAACTAGCGTAAGATATGTGGAAGAAATCCTCAATGATCACGTTGGTCCATTTATGGTCAATTTAGGTGAGGATGCTATATTTATGCATGACAATGCCCGACCTCATACAGGTAGGATTGTGAATGACTACCTTCAAGAGATGAACATTACTCGTATGGAGTGGCCAGCGCGCAGCCCGGATATCAACCCGATCGAGCATGCTTGGGACGAGCTAGGCAGATGCGTAAAACAACGAAACCCTCCCCCAATCACGCTTCGTGAGCTCAAAATTGCTCTCACAGAGGAATGGGAGAATATTCCCCAAAATCGTATAAGGAACTTGGTGTACAGCATGCCAAACCGCGTAAACGCAGTAATGGAAGCACGAGGAGGCAATACGAAGTATTAAAATTCAAGAAAATCGTAATAAAGTTCAAAAATTTCATGTTTCCTATTTTTGTTTTAAGGAGAGATCAGCAGATTTTTTCTTTATGTAATTTTGTGTTAATAAAATGTATGGTGACTCATATTTTTTTTACTTTCATTTAAGGAGTATTACATTGTCTATTAAATACAATTTATTGCATTAACCTATCATTTTTAGTTTCCGAGATTTTTAACATTCTTTAAGTGACCCGGATTCATTGCTCTCGAGAGTATATTTTATTTTAATTCAATTTTAAACTATAATACAAGTTATTTATTCATTACATTTAAAACAATACAGAGGCCGGTATGCTTTATGTATGCACTAAATTATAGGTTTAACCTTAAGATTGTTGGTACCTTGAGGAACATTATTTATACATCAAATCGCGGCCATGACCTTAGACTTTATATATACTAAATATAACATAGACATTGAACGCTGGGATATGGGAATATAACATAGACCAGTGGTTCTCAAACTTTTTAAATGACGGAACCCTTTTGGGAAGCAAAATACTTGATGGAACCCTACAATAAAACAATTATTTTTATAAGTGTATTCTTTATTAATCAGCATAATAAAAGTACAATGTATCAGTTACTAATTATTGTTTACTTCACCACTTGGTAAGGACAATAATAGAAAACATTAAAAAAGAAAAAATCTAACTAGTGGGAGGTATGAAACTGTTTTTTATTTTTCATCAATTGCTTGATATCAGGTTTGATGGAAGAAAGTTGGAGTCTCATATCAGCTTCGGCGTCCAGTCTATTGCGATATTTTGTTTTCGTGGCTGCGTAGGTAGAGAATCCTGTTTCGCACAAATATGTAGTTGGGAACGGGAGAAGAATATCCAGAGCCATTTGGCCAAGCATTGCATATTCATCTTGGATTCTGCACCAAAAATCATTAAGAGGCGTCGTTTTGAACAACGCAATTTGGCAGGTGCCATGGAACTATTAGGAAGCAGTTTACTACAGAGCATGCAGAGAGGTGAGCCGTTGGAATCAACAAATCCGAAACTGATATAAGATTCATCATACTTCCTTTTTTTCATCTTTGAAACCGTCGAGCTTGACGTCGTGGCACTCGTGGCATCATCTTCTGGATCGGTGATTGCTAAATTCTCCGCGCGCATTGCTTTTGAACATTCAGCGTCATTAGAAGATGTTGTTGGAACACGTTTAACACCTTTAAGCCAACGTTCCATTCTTCTTTATTTATAATGTTACAAGTCAGGATAGTGGGGTTTAAATAATGCACAATCGTTACTGCGTATAAGAGACTAAATTTAGAACCTACAGGGAAGAAATGTATAAAACTGAGACAACAGAATACTGCAGGCAGTAAAACAATGGACACTAGTTTCTCGCTAGCGAGCTTGTAAGTAGGTAGTAACTTATCGCTCCGAACGCTAATCATCAACTGACGACGCCAACGCGCGATCGCCGCTTTTATACTTAGTCCTAGACTCGATCTCAAATATTCTCGAAAATACTCGAGTCGGCACCTTTCATAAACAAAAAGCAAAAATAAAAACAGAAATTTAAAAATAGCGTTGTAAACAATATCGACTTTATCCTTTGAAGTTAGAGACGAAAGTCGCTTGTTGACAACTATAGCGTCTAATTCAGAGGCGGCTTTTATCAAAGAGACTGAGCGCTTACAAGTATACTACCCGCTCGTTTTAAGTTTGCCGCTGGCGATAGGTATGAGTGTATGACGTTCGAAATTTTTTATTTAATTGTAACAATAAAAATTGTGTACGTTAGATATTTGGGTAAAACTATGACACATTATAAGTTTTGTTGTCACGTGGGGGAGGGTACGCGCATTCCACAGACCGGCAAACTTAGAGCGAACGCGTTGTACAAGTATAAAATTGTTGAGACCAAACTTATGAGATACTAGCAGACCGCGCGAACTTCGTATCGCCTAAAAAAGGTAAAAAAAATCCACTCATGACCCCGCGCAACATATTTGTCTTAGAAATTGAATACTTAAATTTTGTACACGGTGAATATCTTTTGAATTAAATGTCCAAATGTGATCATTCAAAAAGTTCTAGAAAGGCCTTAAATTTATCTTTTTAATGAAGCAAATTATTTTGTGGAGAGTTAATACCAAGGTACAAAAAAAGAATTTGAAAAACGACATCATTTTAATTAATTTTAAAAAATCAAAAAACCCTTATTGTGCGATAACTATAATAGTTAGATATATGCTCTCGCGACCTTTTTCGTAGACAATTATACGCTCTATAAAAATGTAGTACATTGTTTTGTTCTGTACTCAATAGTTTTCGCAGCGTTCGCAATGTAAGGGTCACGTACTTACACCTTGGGTTACATTATTGGTTTTATAGTAGGGATCCCTAATTTATTTGAAAATATAATATAGCCTAAAACCTTCCTCGATAAATGGATTATACGCCATTAAAAGAATTTTTGAAATCGGACTGGTGGCTTCTGAGATTACCTCGTTCAAACAAACAAACTTTTCCGCTTTATAATATAAGTATAGATTGTACCAGCTAATGTAACACAAGCTTATACAAATACAAATAAATAATTAAATAACATTCATAGCGTTTTGTCTCCGCGCGGCCGCGGAGTCCGCACAGCCGCGGAGCGACCAGAGAGAGGTGTTTTGATTTTTTTATTTCTAAATTCTTGCGGAACCCCGACAGAGGTATCACGGAACCCTAGGGTTCCGCGGAACACACTTAGAGTATAGCTGACATAGACATTGTATAATGATACAACGCTATTTGTGAATGTTTTCGCTGAGAAATGCTTAAATATCCCTCCCAGCCACACGCAAATCTGTCATCAGCCGACGGGTTGAAATGCCGGTTCCAAAATAGAGATTCTCCTCTAAATATATATATGTACTATATGCAATAATATAGCTTCCGTATTTTATAACACGCAAATGCTTTTTCGCCCACTCAGTTACACAAAATTATTTAAAGACACTGTATATAAACTTAATTGAATTTATTAATTAACGACACGAATACAAACATTTCAGAGTTTTTATTTAATTTTAAGTTTAATCAATATTGGTATACATATACTTATACTTTTAAATAACCATAAGGAAACATTAATTAAATATAGTAGTGTAATTTAATTACGATAAAAGCTAGAGCTGTGTGTTTTCCTTTATTATTCACGCCCTTTAGACCCCGAGGTATAGGGTAAATGGCATCCACAAATGTCAACTTCGTACAGAACAAATCATCAAATATACGCCTCGACCATACAAAGAGAAGCAAGAGATTTGAAACTGATAGAGAATTTGATAATTAATTGACAGATCAATGAGGACTATACAATAGGGTGGAGCGAAAAATTTTTTTTATCGTTATCATTTTGGAATACATGTAAAAAGTTGCTTTTCTAACTCATAAATATACACACAAAGTTTTATTTGTCACTAATAATATTTAGAGGTGCCCCCAACCCCATTAAAATACGAGAAATTCGCGAAAATTGGTCAAAATTAAGATTCGTTTTATTTCCGCTAAAATATATTCTGAACGTGGCCTTGTTTGCTTATGACTAAAAAGTGTAACCCTTAGATGTGATTAGTGTTTGTCGATGTGAGGTACGCGGGGTACGCGGCGGAGGTCATTTGACTACCCTCACCAAAACGTTGCTTGAACGCCAATTATTAAACAATCGCTTTACGTGCGAGGATTACATTATTTGTGAGACGCTCTGGTTTTAAACGCTGAGATCAAGAAATACTACTGGTAAGTAGTATTTATAATTGAATATTGTCAATTAAGGTAATCTAGGTTAAATAAAGTCGTTTAGAATTGAATTTATACCTATTATTTTTAGTTATTTACAGTAAAATGTCTCAAGACAAAACTCAACAAACGACGTCTTGTCCTGTGTTTGGTTTGCCAGAGAAGTTATCAGTATCTCAATTGCCAACTTATAATGATATGATGAAACATTATCTATTCATTAAATATGAATTAAAGATAGTGCATCAACAAAAGAGCCAACGGTCCATAACATATCCAAAATAGTGGCTCAAGACGTATTAGATATTTGGCAAAAAGCTTCGCTGCCAACAGTAAGCCGCAAGAGACTTCAACTAATTCGCGCCTACTACGACAAATATAGAAGTTTAATGAAACCTTAAACTATCAACAGAAAATAAATTCATTTACAGCTCAGTCACATAGGTTGTTTGATATTTACAAATTCAAATGCCAACTTATGTCAAATTGTTATTGTTCGAATAACAGTCGCGTTCCGAAAGAAGAAATACATTTTCTACTTGATCAAAAAATAACAAGAAAACAATGATAATAGGGGGTGTAGATCTAGCTGCAACTATAAAAAGTAAGAAAAAATAGGAAAAAAAAGAGTTCCTTGCGTAACAGAGACATAACAGATCCCGAGAAACTGTGTTGTTCGCGTTTTTTATCCAGTGACGTTGGCCATTGAAACTACCAGTGCTAGTTCCAGCAATGGCGAAGCTTTTAGTCTAGTAAAAAAAACCATTAGCGCCAGCAAAAAAAAAGAGGAGATTAAGTTTGCCATCGTTAGCTCTTGCATGCGATCGTATGGAGTTTCTGACCGAGCCGCTGCAATTATAGCTTCTTCTGTCCTAATAGATGTTGGAATCATTTCTACAAACGATAGCAGGAGTATCATTGATCAATCTAATTTGCGCCGCGAAAGATCTTAAGTCAGATCAGCTTTACAAAATGCAAAAGCATGAGTGGTTTTTTTTTATTTTGATAGTAGAAAGGACAAAACTTTGGTCAGCTTTTAGAAGGTAAATTTTACAGAAAGAGAGTTACAGAAGACCATTATGTGATTTTATCAGAGCCAGGAAGTGAGTACTGAGGGCATGTCACGTGAGAAAAAATTTAATAAAATTAAATTAAAAAAAGTAAAATTAATTTTTTTTGTATTTCATTTAATAAATTAATCTATCTTAATAAGTAACGGGTCTTTTAGTTTTCGTGCTTACAAGTAATTATTATTATATTAATTTAATTATAGCCCTAGAATTCAGAAAATTACATTCATAGAACAATTTGACAGAAATGTAAAAAAAAGTTATATTTACCGATTTTCAATTGTGTTGGGGCACCTCAAAGCATTGATATAGATTAACAAGATTTGGTATGTTTGATTATCTCACCCAAAGACAACTTTTTATCGCTATGCAGTTACCAAAAAAAAAAGTTTTTTTTTCTTCATACATAATCGCTCCACCCTACTATACAACGCTGGCTTTAAACTTCAAAACCTTGATAAAGGTATTTACCGCTTGTATAAATAAAAACAAAAGACATTAAAACAAAAACAGTGATAGATTAAGAGTGGTAGAGTCTTGCAGTTCGCTGCATGAATGGGCCGGCTTGACCGATGAAATACCACGACCTCTCTGAATATCGGCGTGAAGTGGCTCGTGCCGCATTTCGTTCGGTGAGAGAGGCAACGCACCACGGTATTCATGTTCATCAGGTGACCCAATTGCTCGTTTGCCGTCTTATCCCATAAAAAAAAATTCAGCCCGTTTTATTTAAAACTTCTTGCAGTCTACAACATCCACAAAACTTATAAATTGGTCATAATAATTTATTTCTGTCCCGCTTGTGATACGTGTTACAGAATTGCAGTTCTCGCTACTGCCCGTCTGTAGTGCGGGGGCAGTTTATGTTCCAAATTATATGACAATTGGACGACCTTAACCGAAGCACTGTGTTGTTACTTTCACATTTTATCTCACAATTTTAAACGAGGCGTTCATAGCGATTGGACAATAACGGATTATGCGATGGTAAGGTTATCAAGGCCAGGTTTTACGGATCATATAAGCAGCTGGATGGAAGAGTAACACAACGTAACTTCACGCCTTTTTCTACTCAAAGGTGTAGGCAGCGGCTGTTAAGTCTCAACTCGCCAAATCTTTATGTTACGTCTCAAATAGAATAGGTGGCGAACCGCTCGCCATAGACCGGACACAAAGTCGTCAGTCCGAGAAATCACTCGTGAGGGCCCCGAATCGATCCTATGACTTCTGAAAGCAGAAGCGGAAATCTCGACCACTGGACCACCGAAACTAAAGAGTGATCTTAACGCTTTCTCACTGATGATATCCAAAAAGTCGTCCTAAAAAAGTTTTTATTTTACAATAATGTTTTTTTGATATAAAGATAAATTTATAATGCAGTTTAATTATTTTTAAAACTTAAATTTGTTCTGACGAGGCAATTCGCTGTACCAAGTTTCAGCAACGACTACGTCAGTTGGCTTATAGTAGCTTACAACAAGTTCATTTCACTGACGAGAGATACAACATAATTATTACGTCGGATACAAGTATTAATTTTAAGGTGAACTTTTTACGGCGAATATGATTATTTAGATATCATTAGTACCCCATCCTAAAATGTTAATTAGTCACGATTGTGTGATAGAAAAGTGTAACTATAATTAATTTAATTAGATAAAGTATGCTAATACTAGGTACATTGATGCTTATCCTGCAGAGTGTGAATAATTGTCTGTACATACTGCATTAATTTGGAACGGGTACACTAACAGCTGTTGTTATTCCTAATAACATTATTATATTCTTTATAAAATTTATAATAGGCATTATTTGGTTTTTACTCAAAGCCGTAAAAGTGCTTTATTCTAAACTAGTTGACCCAGCCAATTTGTTTCGCCTCAGAAACAATAAATTAATAAATATAAGATTCTGAAATAAATGTAGCCTAAGTTACTCCTTATTACATCAGTTACCTGCCAATAAAAGTACTGTCAAAATCGTTCCATTTCAGGGATTAGCCGGAACATACAAACAGACAAAAGAAAGGCACCAATTGTAAAAAAAATTATTTTGGTGATATATCGTATTTATGTTCATATGAATGTAGTAGGAAAGCAGTTATTTCAATATTCCAAACAGACACTCCAATTTTATTTGTATATATAGAAAAAGAGAGGCATCTAAATCCAACAATAACAGTATTTTTTAAACATTTGTCACAGGAGGAAATATAAAAAAAAATTACAGGAAGATAAATTAGTACATTTATAGTTGATTATGATCTCGATAAGAATTTTATTTTAATAATGATTGTCAATATTTTACAGTATTTTAGTGCCGCTAAAGATTTTTTGATTAAAAGTAACACTTCCGCTAACCCGTTATATTACAAAATATATGTCTTAGATATAGATTGACTAACTATTATACATCAGATGTTAAATTTTCCAGCGTAAATATAAATATCACGGCGACATGACTGCTGGCGCTGTCGCCTCTCTGATATGTTTGGCCACAATTCAAAATATTAGTTACGATGACGTACAACTTATTGTCCTTGAATCGTAAACTTGCCCCCTTACTGACCCCTTGGCCTCTGGCCAGGTTGTTGGACAACGACTGCAATAAAAAAGTTATTATCATTGCCGTGACATAATACTTAAGACAACAATTAACGTCTAGAAAGCAGAAGGTTGAACACCATACTACTGATTCAGAAGTCTCGGGTTGCCAATTTCAACTCACTTTTCGGACACTTGTGTTAACGATAATTGATAAAATTGCACTCGGTGTGTACAGTATTGAGTGAGGCAAAAGAAAAATCGACGCGTCGTTTCCTAACCTCTACAACTAACCTACAACTTAGGATATAAAAATCATGCATATATAATAACAATATTTTGGGCACAATACACACAGCGCCCTCTAGTTCAAAGCTAAGCAAATAAATGCTTGTGTTATGGATAATAGATAACGGATAATAATACATACTTTTCTTTTGCAAATACATACTTATAATAATTACATAGAAAAACACCCAGACGCCATACAAACATTCAAGCTTGTCACAAATATTTGTGCTCGGGTGGGATTAGAACCCCCGACCTCATTACTGCAGTTGGTAGTTTTACCAATGAACCGTCATTAAAATAGCGTGTATTTTTATATGATCCATCCCGTCATGCATGGTTCAAATTTTCATTTAATTAACATACATATTTGTAGTTCCGATCTCTACCGAAATATGCTAATCAACCCAATTTACATGACAGCTTTTTGCTAGTTAGAGAAATACTCCACAAAATAACGCATAAATGTCTATGCAATGTGTATTTATATTAAATAACAGGTGAACGCTATTTTGGTATTATTCAAAATACGCATGTATCGACCTTTCTTGCTCTTTCGTGCTCCAAACGGTATTTGACATCGGCAGTGTCAACTCACGTCAAAACAAAATTAGAAAACAAGTATGATCGATCATATAAATACTTTTTTATAATTAGTAACGAATTACATTTCAATTCAATAAGTAATTGGTTTTAAATTAATTATAAAAGAGACAAATTTTGGTTACTGGTACTTGAATTCCCCCAACAGAGTTACCGAGCGTTCGTAAATATGCCCGAGATAAGGAACAACCCTAGTTGACATTTTATTCCTCAGGGTTACTTTTCATAAATATACTTTAGATATTCATAAAAAGAGACCTCCAAACCTTGTTTATTTTATACTATTTGTGCTTCACGGTTTTATCTGCTATTGATTATGACGCTCAGCAAACTTAGCTTCGTACATAGCCTATTGACTCAAGAGTATGAAGAGTGCATACTCCATGTGGCAGTTACTAGAATGAAGTTTTAAAATTGTTTTCAAATTTAAAACACAGTTCAACAGTTTGGAAACATAGATAAGTAAATAAAAAAAATATAAATAAAATCATATCTCCATGAAAACATATAATTTGATGGAGTCCTCAATATCCCTCTAACCAGAGTTCAATCATAATCTGTTCCATAGTTTAGTACCGTATACAGGACATATACACATATAAACAATTATTTTTATTTATATAGAAGATAGAATATAAATATTTTGTCAATAAATCTCATTTCAAAAGCTAATAAACTCTTAATATATATATACTCTTAATGACAGTATCTAATTAGCTTGCTTAATTTTATTAAAAGTGTCACCATTTATTGAACGGATTAACTCCGCAACCGGTTTACTGCCGATAATTACTACTGAGTAATACATATTAAAAGTCATTACATATAACAATCTAGATATGTGTAGACATTGAAAATAATAAGCAGAAAAGTCAGTCAATGAATTTAGCCCACTTATTTAAGTAGCCAATTGGTCAAGAAGTTACGAGTTCAGATTTAATAGGGTTTAATTAAATTGTAGTAGTGACTAAAATATTATAAATAACCAACCCTTCTTTTTTCATTTTTAGTGGAGGTGTGGTAAATTCTCGGTGGCGCAGTGGTCGAGCACACAGCTCCTGATCCAGAGGTCCGGGTTCGATTCCAGACACTGGCTCACACCAATGACTTATCGCAATTGTTTTCGGAAGTTATGTGTGATAAATATCGATGACTGACAAACTTTGTGCCCGGTATGGCAATAGGTTCGCCACCTATTCCATTTGGGACGTAAACATAACGGCGAGACGAGGCTTACAGCCGCTGCCTACACCTTCGGGTAACAAAAGGCGTGAAGTTGTGTTATGTTATATATGTGTGCTAAATTTAAATACGTATACATATACAAAAGTGAAAACTCAAAATCAAAAGATAATAGCAATTCCCATAGGCAGATTTATGGTTTAAAACTCAGAAACGGCTGGTGAGACCAGTGATAATTTTTTATTTTTTTTGTACAACAAAACGAACATAGATTCGAACAGAGAAAAACAAGGGAAGCTCGGCCATTGTTCTGGTGATTGATATATTGCTGTGGAATATAAATTAATAAGTTGTTCTGTTGATCTTAATTATAATGTATTCAAATAAAACCAGTTTTATTTATTATAATTAGTTAATACAGACATTCTGTTAATTTTGGTGCATAACATTATAAATAGTTACAAGAGTTACGCATGTGTGAAGTATATTATTGTTAATTGGAATATATTATTATAGATATACATTTATATTGTATATAACTTCACGTCTTTTTCGACATGAAGATATAGGCAGCGGCTGTTAAAGAACGACTCGCCGATTTTTTACGTCCCAAATGAAGTAAGGTGGCGGGACCCACAAAGGGCACGATATTGTCAGTCTCAGATATTTATCACACATAAATTCAGAAAGGAACACCGACAAGATATTGGTGTGAGTCGGAATCGAGCCAACTGCTTCTGGATTGATAAGCAGGGTGTTCGACCTCCAGACCACCGAGACGAAAGAGGGATGAAAGTTTATGCATTCTCTAGATGAAATGATGTACGAATTTGATATCATACTGCGTTCTAATACTTTATTTGATATTTAAGTATATTAACTTGCCAATTGTCAATATCAATCTTAGTAAGTTCATATACATACTATATCTGATTAAGACCATGTTGTTACCTGCATAACATACATACATAACTTCACGCCAATTCCATTGTGGGGTAGGCAGAGAGAACGGCGCGCCATAAGGCACGATTCTTACACCTCACTCGCTTCGTTGACTTTTTTGACAATCCTACATAACATTTCATACATATATTGTTTTGAAACCTCTCAGCTGCACTGGATTTCTTACTGCTGTTAATGCAAATTTACTACAAAGATTAACGAATATCACAACAGTTGAACTTAGAAATAATCTTAACAATGGAATAGTAATTTCAGGGCTTTGGCTTTAATACACACATAACATAACTTCACGCCTTTTTCTACCCAAAGGTGTAGAGGCAGTGACTGTTAAGCCTAGACTCGCTGTTATGTTTACGTCCCAAATGGAATAGGCGGCGAACTTAATGCCATACAGGCCACCAAGTTTTCAGTCATCGATATTTATGACACATACACTAAGTCATTGGTTTGAGCCAAGATTCGAACCCGCGAGTTCTTGATTTGGAAGCGGGGTGCTCGACAGCTGGACCACCGAGAATATAATTTAATTTGTTTATCTGTATTAAAGTCATAACTAGGACTTTAATACAGATAAACAAATTACAATACATATAGGTATAGATTTCATAGGTATACTTTCTGCCTCAATTCTGAAAGTAATATTACCACTAACGCCCGAATACTGAACCGCCACTCAAATCTGACAGTTAATAAAGTGCTAGTTACTGCTCAAATTTCACATATTCTGTCTAATGTGACAGCTACTTAAACGCTTAAGTAGCGCTTATATATTTGAGTTAGTCAACCAAATAATAACTACCGTTCCCCGGTGCGAGGGATGAAGAAGATGGATAGGGAACATACCCATACTACGTGACTTTTAAGATTTTTCGACCCCTCCCTCCCATCGGTGACCACTCGTAGTATATGCCAAGACCCGCCCCCCTCCCCCTTTAGTTTTCACGTAGTAATTCATAATTATGATTTTTAAACATTTCACAGGCAAAAATCGAAAAAAAAAATTTGGCTCATACTCGTCTTTATTGCATAAGACTGCATGCATACTTAAATTACTAGTGAATTATGTATTATGAAGAAGAACAATATTAATTGTGAAAACATATTGCTGTACAGTATGTAACTTACAGTAACTTAATTTACGAACACAACAATTATTTTCTGTTTAATCACATTAATATTCATCTAGGTCGAAAAATACGAGATTTCTCTCATTAAAATCGACTACGTGACAAAAACCTGAGCCACCCCCCCCGCTCCTGTGACTGGCCGTAGTATTTTAAAGACTCCGCTCCCTCCCCTAAACGGGTCACGTAGTATGGGTACGTTCCCATACATCATTATGAACAAGAAATTACATTTCGACTGAAATATTGTCGATATGAAGAAACTTAATAAATTCCTATCAGCCGAGTTTAAATAAACGCTTTACTCAAGAAGGCGAGCAGATTTAACTCGATAAATTTGTTGAGTATAAATAAATTTGGTAAGGTAATAATTTTTTTATTAGCTTCTCCATACATAGAGTTGTTTTTTTATTATTATTTCTTGTCGATTTTGTAATAGCAATCTTGAGATATTATAGCCCAGTTGCAAGTGTTACCCTTGCATATCAAGGTTGTAATAATCTTAATTTAATGGATGTGACCCTTTTAAAAGATTTTTAATGTTCCCTCTCTCGTGTTTGTTATTTTTTTATATTAAAATCTCAATTTAATATACTTAATTACAATGACAAAATATATTATTGTCTGTACAACCTTGCGTAACCAAATAAGATATTCTGATCAAATTTTATAGGAAGGAATTAAATAGGATTAAAATATTACAAATGTTTAATAAACTATACTTAAATTATTGCACAAGATTTTAAGTACTGCTCATCATTTTCTTGGTCTGTTCCCATCATTTGAGGTCGATACTACAGGTTTTTTTATACTTCCCTATCATTCGCTTCTTCCACAGCAACACTCTTCCTAATCATATCGTCTTTCACACAAAAGCCATCCATATTTTTTTTAGGTCTTGTTCTTCTGTTATTTCCTTCCACAATCAGGTTTATCATTCTTCTCATAGCGTGTGTATCATCCCTCATCATTACATGTCCATACCATGCAAGGCGGATTCCCTCTTATCTTCTCAGTTATTGCCACAACTTCCAAGCTTCCTCTTACATACTACTTATTTCGTATTTAATTCATGTCACTCAGATCTTTTACGAACTACTGATCTGTGTAATTCTTCTTAGAAATCTGTAGGCGCTATATTTAAAACCAGTGGGTTTTAAATATAGCGTCTATTACAAATTACAATACATGTTATCGAAATATTTTTATTGATGATTGAAGAAGGTGTATCTTCTTCTTTATCGTTCCCTCACTGATGAGGATCGTGACCACATAATTGTTTCCATCCAGTGCGATCATATGCTGCGTGGACTGCTCGATGCATGTTACCGCCCGTCGCCTTTTTCGGTGCATCAGACCATCTAGTACGTACCCTTCCCTGTGCACGTCTGCCATCCATCTGGCCTATAATAATTTGTTTATCTATACTATGCTTTGAGGACCGCATAATATGTCCAAAGAAACGCAGGGCTCGTGTCCGGCATATTGCTGAGAGCCGCTTAGAGATGTGGAGCTCTTGAAGTATGGACTCATTAGTTCGCATCGCAGTCCAAGGTATACGAAGCAAGAGGGTGTATACGACGCGTGAAACAATCCTCATCACCAATTCAACTTTAGTTTTATATAATTGTTATTTTCGTATTTAATAACGTGAAGATACAGATATCAATCATATCTTGATCAACAGAAATGGTTTAACAGGGAAAATTGTTACAATTAATAATGATCGAAGACAATTTAATCATCCTTCTTAACTACTAATTAACATGCGTAGTATTGATTTAGATTATTATACTTTAATATCACAATAAGGAAATTATAAATTGTCAAAAACTTATCAGTCTTGTCATGACATAGCCTGATTTTGTGACCTCGACAAGAAGGTTGACCTTAGCGAAAAGTATAAGCAATTGCATATAGCCTGGCGAGCTGCCAGCCTCCTAAACATTACCGGATCGATCGAGATGCCATCTGATTACTATCGTATATATGTTTTTGGTTAATGGCTTTTACCATAGGTTTATTCATAGACTGTAGTAGATGGCACATGTCAGTAAAAATGTACTACTAATCATCACTGACAGCGCGACCGCGAGTAAGCGATTCTCGGGATGTTTTTAATTTAACACATGAACAATGAAAAGTAAAAGTTGACACTTGGAAGCACTTTTTACGGACACATTGATAAGTCACTCACACATCAACAGCCCATTTTGGTCTCGATGTTTGTGTAACTATTGCCGATCTATTATTCTTATATCTATGTTTACTCTGGTACTGACAAAAGAACAGCCAAATATAATTTAAAGTTGTTTTATTCCTAGTGTTGTAACACGTAAGTCCCTCGTTGCGCATCGGTAAAACTACCGACTGCAGAATCGAAGTTGGCAGATTGGATTCCCAGCCGAGTACACATATTTATGACAAGCGTATATATGACAAGTATGAGTTTAAAAAAATATATCCGTTGCCTAGTTTCCATAACTCCACCATTTATTTGCTTGGCTTGGAACTAGAGGGCGCTGTATGTATTGTGTAAGAAACAACATAAATTTGTGTGCAAAATAAATAGTTCAAGATTGCTCGTGGTCAGTCTTTTTTCAGTGTGATTTACACAAATTGATTTCTTATAGTTAGTTAAATATCCATATAGATGAATACAATATGTAAAAATTAGATACTGATACGTCAGATAAATAATAATTATAGTATTGTATTACAACAATATGTATGAGATTATTATCACCAACCTGTTTACATGTTGTGCATAGCGGTAGTGACCAAAGATCTTGACAATTACATAACCACGTCACTAGCCACCGGCGATGACTTCATAATACTGTTTTATTATTCCAGTTCTGTTGTAATATATTATGATGTTCTCACATACATAAAAAGCTTACTTAGCTACATAAAACTTCACGAAAAGACCCTTGCGGGATAGGCAAAAATAAAGAAATTCTTAAACACCTCACTCGGTTCTTTTTCGTTTTTTATGACTTGTCATACTCTAGAAACTACCACTACGGCTCTCGACTCCTAATCCTTCCGATTTTCCACTGTATATCTACTTAGTCAAACTTGCATCGTTTCAATCATCAAGAGCTTTGTCACACACAACAGTCATAAGAATTATCATCATCATCATCATTAGCCTAGATCTGTCCACTGCTGAACGTAGGCCTCCCCCTCAGCACGCCATAACTCCCGGTCCTGTGCCGCTAGCATCCAACGACTCCTAACGGTTCTCATTAGGTCGTCGGTCCACCTAGTGGGGGGACGGCCTATGCTGCGCAGTCCAGTCCGTGGTCGCCAGGTCGCCACTCTAGAACCTTCTTTCCCCATCGTCCGTCAGTTCTTCGAGCGATGTGGCCTGCCCACCTCCACTTCAGCGTGCTAACTTTACAGGCTATGTCAGTTACTCCCGTACATCTACAGATCTCCGTATTTCGGATTTTATCTCGTAGAGAGATGCCGAGCATATCCTGCTCCATAGCACGCTGAGCGACCTTGAGCTTCCTGATGAGGCCAGCACTTAAAGGCCACGTCTCATAAAATATATTGATAATTAGTATCTGTAGTATTAATACGAATTACGTATAACTATTTTATTTCATAGTACATGAGCTTTATGTACCTAGAGTACCTACGTGTAAAATGTGTGCCAATATCAACATACGTTTTTGCACATTTCCGCCGCAATGCGAATATCAAATAAGTAAATAAAATATCGACTGGACAGGCTAGAAGCGATTTCACAAAGAGCCAGTAAAACAAGCACGTCCAGTGACAACATTCCCGGTATATTAGGTTCTATTTTCAAATATCTACCTGGAAAGTTCTATAGCGTAACCTATTGCCATCGTCCGTATATTATTAGACTTCTTACAGGTATTTGTTAAGTTACCACCACGAAATATTGAAATACAAGAGTTCGAAGGCCTAGCTCGCCATTTCCGTAGTATTAATGAACACAATAATAATCTGAGATCTTAGTTCTCTGTTTTGCCAATGGCTGCGGTAGAATTTCGGACACACCGTTTAGTATTAAGCAGAGCAGTCAATGACGACAAAACTTCCAGCACAAGGATTTGAATGAATACTTCTCGAATGATGGCGCCCTCTACCGGCGAAAATTCTTTCCTTTAAATACAGACCATTCGTTCAACATTACGTTGGGTCTCCTGTGTTTCTATACTTCGTGGTTACCAACATCCGTGTGGTACTCGTAATATGCAGTAACCTAACCTAATTCCCATTTTACAAATTGTATAAATTACCAAAGCGTGATAATAAGTTTGTTTAGACAAGTGGCCAAACGATGAACCTTCCGCCGGGTGAGCAGCTGTTCGTAGCGTGACCCCTGAAACTGGGTTACGCCTTATCCCGCCTGCCACCCATCTGAACTCAGTTGCACCATGTACGCAAGATACGACACGATTATTCGATATTTCTTCTATATTACGTTATCTTATTATCATACTCTTCATTCTCTTGGTTCGTAACCATAATTATGATGATGATAAAAGATGTTCAAAAGTGTACTACATCAGTACTTTTGTTTCTAGACTATTTCAAAGCTAGCCCTAAGTAAATTAATTTCAGTATATTATAAAGTTATAATGTCTCGGTGGTCCAGTGGTCGAGCACGCGCTTCTGAATCCATAGGTCGCGGGTTCGAATCCTGACACTGGCTCACACCAATGACTTTACGAAATTGTTTCCGGACATTATGTGTGATAAATATCGATAACTGAAAAATTTTGTGCCCGGTATGGCATAAGTTCGCCACCTATTCCATTTGGGACGTAAACATAACGGTGAAACGAGGCTTAACAGCCGCTGCCTACGCCTTTGAATAACAGAGGCGTGTAGTCATATTATATTATAAAGTCTGTAAATTTTCAATTATATTTAATGTTCCTGATTCTAGTATTGAAATTAACATTCGTTTTATTGAGATGTACCTTTCAGATAAAATAATAAAGCATTGTATGTAAATATTCGTCAAATAATAATTAATTAATCTTAGAGAAACAAACAAAAAGTACAGAACATGCAACGCTTGTCTCGGTCTTAAGCCATAAAAGCTGTAAGCCGTCCGGGGTGTTAAATTAAAACGCGTTATAATCCCTAAAAGTTGTTTGTTTGTTTAATATTCGCGTAAACATGAGAAGGTATTTAATATTTTTGTGCAACAGCACGAAACGACGATACAGAATTATTAAAAATATTTATGTTGATTTTTAAATTTTTTTTTATTCCGTTCAGTTGTTTTTTTAAATTCAAGACCAAAATGTTTAATATTTTTTCATTACGCGATAAGAAGTTTGCCGGGCCAGCTACTAAAATTAATTAATAAAACAATTTGACGATCTATTTGGACACCCGGACTGTGATCCTCGGTCATGTTGGTGTTCGTGTGGTTCGATTCCCAACTGTGGTACCGTTGCTGGCCGACACAATAAATATATATTTTTCAATTATCTAAAAATCTGAACTTAGCGGAAACAGAAAATTTATAAAGACAAATAGTAACAATTATTTATACCTAAGCTTAATCGCTCCAGTCATACAGTTCCTCACCAAAGGGAAAAAAACTATTTAATCTGTATAGGTTCGCTAGAAATTTATGTTACTGGCTAATAATAAATCCATAAACACAAAAGTTCGAAATTTAAAACAACTTTCAAAATATCACAAGAGTAACCGGAAGAATGATTGAATATAAAATTAATGCACTCTGATATTGATTTATTATCAATAATTAGAAGTTGTTAGTTAAATATTTATATACCTGGAGGTAACACAATAAAGTTGAATGCATCTTTGCCCGCGTTACTGTTTAAAAAAAACCGGCTTTAATACGAATGCGGCACGGAGATCATTTTTAAGCAGGTACATTTGAAAACCCACACCATTATATATCTTCAAGCCATTGTTGTAGCTGTGTTTACTAACAAAATGCCAAAATAATTTAAATAACGCCTTACCTCTACTTGATATCTTGGAGGGCGACGTCCCTCTGGCACGCCGGAATAAACGGGCAGCGCGCACCCAACATAAACACTACACCAATCGGTTAAGATATAACGCGAAAAAGATGAATTTGTAAACAATTAAAAAGTCACCACTTTACACCGACACTATACGAGCACTGAAATCCAATTGGGTTGTTTGTTTTTAGTCACTATTTAAGAATAACTGTACGCATGTGAGTTCTTCACATTTAGCAATATTATAAAGCTGTTGAGTAACATCTCCCACGAGCGCCGTTCGATGACTGGCGGAGGGCAGCGGGCGCGGGCCAGATCGGGTGCGCGACGTTCATTTGCTCGGTCGGATATTCATGATGAGCGGCGAACGAAGCGGTGAAGGAAGAAGTGCGGGAAAAGGATGCGCGCCTCCTTTGAATGGTAGTATAATATTGAAAGAATGAATGAATTATATATTTGATTTATTTATAGAACCACAATTATAATAATTAAGAACTATGTAGCAAACAATTGAAAACGACTATTCTATTTGTAAACCATAAAATTTATGTATATTTTTTTTGTCTTCTTTCTCCTCCGAAACGGCTTAGTCGTGAAAGTTTGTGTCTAGCTATTTTAAAGATTATGCAAATTCTTTTTGTTGACATTACGTTTTTTTTTTATAACAAACTGAAAAAATAAAACACCCCTTTTCACTCTGGGGTTTAAAAAATAGATTATGTAAGTACAGCTGATTCTCAGACCTATGCTTAATTTATCAAAACAGCATATTATTATGTTGATAAATTAAAATTTCCGGCTGTCGTATTAATAAATAATTCGGTGTATGTTGCTATTACAAGTAGATAATAGGGTTAGCGGTTATATCAAATAATGTTTCATTTATAAAATATAGTACATTGATTTCCGCTTATTTCATTTTCTTCTGAAACATTCAGAAGTCAAAGCGATGCCTGTCAGCCTGTCTGGCGGCGTTCAAACAATGCCGAATAAAAAAAACAATGTTCTTTTATTTGTTTCTTTCTTTTTAATGTCTGTGTTATGTCCTCTGTACTCATTCATCTGTTGGTACCTGAAAGCCTCAACGTGACGATCGTCTCATACATAATATATGAACTTAGGTATTCTAGAATTTCTTTTCACCCTTTTTATACTGAAGAAATAAAGATAAAATGTTCGGGAATGTTAAAATATGTAAAGGGGGAAAAAATATATTTTGTAAGAGTGGTAGAGTCTGTGGTAGTAATAAGTGTAATAGTAAAAAGAGTAGTAGAGTGAGTTCGCTGCATAAATGAGCCGGCTCAACTGGTACAACGACCTCTCGGAATATCGGCGTGAAGTGGCTCGTGCCGCGTTACGTTCATTGAGAGAAATATCCGGAGGCCCGATCCCCTTTCCCCCTGCTTTTCCTACCCACTCCCTTAAAGGCAATGCACCACGGGGTTCATGGGCGGTGAGAAGTTGCCTACTAACGGGTAGTACCACTTACTCGTTTGCCCTTCAATCCCATAAGAAATAAAAATAACTATGTATGAAAAAAGAGCAAATTTGACTTCAAAAATAATAATAATGACATACAGAAGACAAATACACTAACGCTACAAAAAAGACAAAATTTTAAGTTTGGAATGTTAATTTGATACTTTTGAAGACATCATTACATACATCACACACCATAATTACATAGTATAAAATAATAGTTTAAAAAAACTAAAAAACACGCTTTTTATAGAAAACCGAACTAAAAAATAGAAAAATAAAAAAAAAAAAATTATTTTAAAAAAAGCGTGGGGTGCATGGGGTGCATAATATCTTAAAAAGCACCCCACGCTTTTTTTAAAATAAAATATTTTTTTTTATTTTTCTATTTTCAAGTTCGGTTTACTATAAAAAGCGTGTTTTTTAGTTTTTTTAAACTATTATTTATTTTATATTTTTTAGTTCGGTTTTCTATAATATTTTAAAGCGTGCTAACAACGGATATCAAAACCGAATTTGAGGAATAGCGCCATCTGTGACTTATACAAGGAACTCGTTTCAAGTTGATAACGTAGACTTTCCGCTGATTGCCACTAGATGGTGCGAGAAGTGAACTATGAACACTAAAAAGAAGTCGGTTACAAACATACAAACATACAGGTGAAGCTAATAAAAAGCTAATAAAAACAAGTCGATCTCCGCTGTCTGTCCGCTTATATGCTTATATCTTTGAAACTACGCAACGGATTTTGATGCGGTTTTTTTGTAATAAATAGAAAGTCTCAACAGGGTGGTTTGTATCTATAATTTATGTATGATATAGAAAAGCAAAAGTGATAAATCCAAAATTTTCTTATTTATTACTTTGATGCGGAACAAATTTCGCCGGGTCAGCTAGTACTATATAAGCTTTAGCCAATCAACATTTTTGCTACCTACAACAAAATGCTACCTAATCATCTATTTATTTATGTAGTGATAAACAAGTTCTTATTGCAGACTGCAATTTAGCAGACAAGTGCATTGCTCGAATGTATCTGCTCATCTTCTATTTGACAGGTAGTGTTCAAGTGAGAACGTAAATAGCCGGTATTTACGTCATTCGGGTCGACGCACCCACTGTTCAATTCTTGGAAATAATGATACAAATAATTAGTTAAATATATTATTATATATGTGTAAAGAATATTATCATTAAGAGAGATTACATCGGGTGCTGTTTCTTTAAAAAAAAACTTATTCATTCTGTTATATCGAGAAACAAAAGTCTTCTCATGAGTGCAATCTTACCTATTTTAATTGTTTAGATAGAGTGCGTCTATACATCCCATAGGAAATTAGAGGGATTGCCTTCAGGTGTTTTCTACTGCATTGTTTATATTAAATCATCATTTTCCCCATCTAAAGACATTTATTTAAGTAAATTACCTATGAGGTACAGTAAACTATAACTTAACGCTTATTAGGTACACTGGAAGCTGTAGACAGTGGTAAATATGCCTCAACACGCCGCATTAATTGTCTGGTTCAAAATGTAATCCTGGCAAAACCTATTGCCACAAATCGAGCACACTTGTGTTAGGCATCGATATTTATCACACAACTTCCTCAATTCGAAGAGTCGTTTCAACTAACCACAACTTGGAGTGCCCAACGATTAGGCCATTCGACTCTTATGATAAGAAAGATTGTCTGTGTAACTTCACTCGACACCCACACCAAATAAAGTCGTATTTTTATAGAAAACGGAGGCAATGGTCACCCGGTGGTACGCCACTAACGCCGCCCATAGTCATCTGCAACACCGTGAGAGTTACAAATGCATTGCCAGCGTACAATATGGTCGGGGATCGTGATAAGACGAGGAAGACGACGAGGATGGGCCTCGGCATACTTCTCATACCGTAAGAAACGCGGGCTTATCCCCCTTTACGTCATAGTATTTCACTGCAATTGAACCGACAAATTCATGCAGATTTTTGCGTCACTCTACCACTGTGACATCTAATAAAGTAATTTAATTATTAGGTAAAAGAAATCACAGCCGGAGATTGGTATTAGTGCAGGCGTAAGTAACATCGATTCGAATCGAATCGAATTTGTTAAGTCTTCACATCGCTATAATAATACGCCATCGAGCTTCAGGAACAATAATGAAGGAGACGAACAGCTGATAATCTCATTCATTTATTTTCATACTAGCTGTGCCCGCGACTTCGTACGCGTGGAATTTGTGATCAGATAGCTATATTTTTACATAGACAGTTGAGAAGTAATTACCTCTAAAATGAAATTGTAACTGGTAGGATAAGTACAGATTGCGGTAGCAATGGTTGTTGCCCGCATTGTTTATTTTCATTTTAACAGGAATTTTTGTAGTATAGCTGTAGCCCGCGACGTCATCTGCCTGAACGCTATACAGCACCAAAAATACCTACGATTATACCTTTTAAAATAACATTTATTTACCCGTTACTTCTTTACATTTCATAAATACAGAAAGTACAGTAACAGAGGGAGACTGTCTTTTGTAAAATTGTTGAACTTCAAAAGTGCTGATTTTCAGTCTGCTTTGAATAAATGACTTTATGGTGATTCTGCTGAATTAAGTAATAAGTTGCGACTGAAGCAAATGTAGAAAATAATGAATAAGAAAATATAAATATAGAAAAGGATAAAAATATATACTTATAAAACTTCTCTATAAACAACATTGCTGGTTTGGCTCTCCGCAGCCAAAATGTAAAGAGAGTCACGATCTAATTCGACGCCAACGCCATCTAGTTAGCGAATAGGAAAAATTTTTTTTTAATGGTGTAAAATTATAAAATTACGAAGCAATCATTACACCAATAAATACCGAACAAAAATATTAACAGTTTTTAGCATATACAAATACATTTTTTTAATTGTCTTGCTCATCTCTGAAAAGAATTAACGATACAATTTTAAAGAAGAAAATGCACAACTCCATCTATGACTCTTAAAAACATCTATTGACCGCAAGCGCATGATGAAATTTCAATTATTTATATTCAAAAAGTGTTTAAACATGTAATTCGACTTGATGTTTTTAAAATCTCAAAGATTTATTTATATCTAAAACCAAAAAGTGCTTACACGTGTAATTCAACTTAATGTTTTCTGTTTTGTAAATCTCATAGATGGCACTGTTTTAAAATTGTCTGTTATGTTTAACGGCATAAGTTAATTAAAATGTGAAGCTAACTTATATTATATTATTATTATTATTATATGTATAGATTAAAGCATGGTTATTAACATAATAACACCATAACAACATACAAATATGCGTCGTTAGATTACACGTTGCTACAGAATACATTGAAGAAATAAAGGTTCACTGCTCGTTCCTCGTAGGTGATAGCGTGATAATATGTAGCCTATATGTTGACCCGACTTCTTAATAATTTTCGTGCCAAATTTGAAGTAAATCCATGCAGTACTTTTTGAGTTTATCCCGGACATACATACAGACAAACAGACAAACAGACAAACAGACAAACAGACAAACAGACAAACAGACAAAAATTCTAAAAAGTATATTTTTGGCTTCGGTATCGATTGCAGATCACACACCAAGTATTCTTTTTAAAAAATATTCAATGTACAGTTTTGACTTTTCTACAATTTTATTATATGTATAGATATTATATAAATATATTCACGATTCAGAAACGATATACGAGTAGAATCGTGTCAAAACGCCTACATATAGGTATATTGAATTTATATTTCTGTTACGTGACTTGAAACAGAAATAGATAGATACGCTTGTCAAAATAGTTCTGTATTAATGGTATACAAACATTTACAATAACAAATTGGTCTATAAATATCTTAAAACAACATATGACAACACCGAAATAATTCCACTGAACAGGCACTATATAAATATTGAGTTAATATGTCACTGACTAAAAGTCGATTATCAAAATCGATATAGATATAAATTGTCTTTATAGTTTGTGGTCTTGTGGCCTTTATAGTCTCGGTGGTCCAGTAGTCGAGCACCTCGCTTCTGAATCCAGAGGTCGCAGGTTCGAATCCTCACATTGACTCCCACCAATGACTGTTATGTGTGATTAATATCGATGACCTTAAACTTTGTGCCTGGTATGGCAATAGGTTCGCCACCTATTTCATTTGGGACTTGAACATAACGGCGAGTTGAGGCTTTACACCTTCGTGTAGAAAAAGGCGTGAAGGTATGTTATAGTTTGTGGTTTTTTTTTCATTGTGGCAACGTTTAAAATATCACAAAATTTAAACCAATCCACTTTATACGTAATGGAGTTGGGTTGAGTTGGGTAATTGTAGTACATACCTATCGAATCAATTAATTTAAAACTGTGGAAGTAACATAATTCAAATTTTAACTTTGAGACTTATTTGACGCTCTGTTGCTGTTCTCTCTGCCTAAAATGTTAATATTAAAAACTGACACATGATATGTTGTTTTACTTACAAAAATTTTACTTATAATAATAATAGTCTTTTATTCCAAATTGATAACATGTGTTAAAATATAAATATGTTACAGATTTAGTGTTGCTATATGTCTCTCAATTCGGTGTATCTTCTGACATAGGCCTCCTCCAACTGCTTCCATTGCATCCTATCGGTTGCAACTCTGGTCCAGTAGGGCCCCAAGGCTAGGTGGAAGTCATCTTGCCATCTTCTGGTTGGACGCCCCTGTTTTCTGCTTCCATCTCTGGGGTACCACAGTGTGACCTGCTTGCTCCATTTTTCAGTTTGGTATCTTAGCATGTGACCCGTCCATCGCCATTTTAATTGGTCAATTCGAGTTAGTATGTCGGCAACTTTGATTTTTTTCCTTATTTCCGTCGAGGGTATTCTATCCCGGAGTTTAATTGCCAACATACTTCTCTCCATTGCGCGCTGGCACTTGGCTAGTTTTTCTCGGTGGCTCTGGGTGAGAGACCAGGTCTCACTTCCATATGTGATACAGGGGAGAATACAGATATTGAAGGTTTTTCTTTTGATGGTCATGCTTAGATCTTTGCTTTTCCTTATTTCCTTCAATGACCAGTATTTTCTCCAGCCGCTAGCGATTCTCTTGTTCACTTCCTTTGACATTTGGTCTGTAGGGGCGATTATCTGGCCCAAGTACACATATTCCTTTATATACTCAAGCACATTTCCGTCTAGTACTATGTTGACTTCAGTTGAGTTAGTCATTAATTTCGTTTTTGCTGAGTTCATATGAAGACCCACTTACTCTTGTTGAATAAAGACTGTACCATCATTTCAATTTTATTAGGGTCCTCTTCGAGCAAAATAAGATCGTCCGCGAATCTTAGATGATTGAGACGGCAACCATTTATGTTGAGACCGTATCCGCCCCAGTCTAGGCTTTTGAATGCGTTCTCCAGTACTTCTGTAAACAAGTTAGGAGACAGTGGGTCTCCCTGTCTGACGCCTCTGTCTATGGGGAATGGCTTTATCGTATATGTTCCTGATGATTCTAATGTACCTGCTGTTCACTCCGTGGTGTTTTAGTGTTGACCAAATGTAGCTGTGATTTAAGCTGTCAAAAGCTTTAGCGTAGTCTACAAAGATTATATAAATAGGCTTTTGGTATTCATTGCTTTTTTCTAGAATTTGCTTGATGGTGTGGATGTGGTCAATTGTGCTGTAGTTTTTTCTAAATCCAGCCTTTTCAATGGGCTGATTCTCTTCTAACCTTCTAACTGTTGTTTTATTCTTTCTAGTGTAACTTTAGCAAAGACTTTGTATATGTTTGATATCAGGCTGATGGGTCTGTAATTGCCAATGTCTTCCTTTGTTCCACTGGTCTAGAATGATGCCTGAATATAAGATGTCGTTAAATAGCTTCGTTAGAATAGGACTTATTTCTTCAGCCGTTCCTCTTATTAATTCATTTGGTAAGTTGTCAGGACCTGGCGCTTTTTCCATCTCTGGGATTCAATGGCTTTCCGTACCTCTATCTCGAGTAATGGTGGTATTTCGTCGTCTTTGTTTTCTAGCTTCGTGTTACTTTCTGGTTCTTGGTTTATGTCTATTTTTGAGTAGAGATTGTCTGGATTTCTTTGCGTTTTGTCGCGGAGCCAGATTTATCTTTTCTAAGTTTAGGAATCCATTCTTTTCCTTGGTCTTTTAACTTCTTAAAAGCCTTTTTAGTACCACCTGTGTTTTTATTGTGTCTTCTAATTTTTTAGTTCTCTTTACTTTCCTATCTCTTCTCATACTTTCTCGTATCATTTTACTAAGCGTGGCGATGTTGTTTCGGTCTTTATTTTTATTTGTCATTAGTCAAAAAGTCATCAAATTTTACTTAATAACCGAATTATTTTGGGAAATATTACCAATATTAACATCACCAAATGGAATAGAACCTGGTACAAAGTCCCGAGCACAAAGCACATATTATATCGATGACTGACAACTTTGTGCCCTGTGTATGGCAATAGTTTCAGCAACCCATTCCATTTGGGACGTAACATAACGATTTAGCGAGTCGAGGCGTACAGCTTCGGGTAGAAAAAAGCGTATAATTAGGTTATGTTATAAGAATTTTGTACACTTATTGGTTATTAATGTTATTATATTAAAAGTACTGGCGATTATTATGGCGTGTCGTGTCAGATTTACCTAGTACACTAATTATTATCAACCAAAAATCAATGCCACGACTTCTGGATCAAAAGCTGGAGGGCCCTCGTGATGCATTGGTAAAACTATAGACTGCAAATTCGGGCTTGGCGGGTTCGAGTCCCACTCGAAAACAAATATTTATGAGCGGCATGAATGTTTGTATGGCGTCTGGGTGTTTTTATTAGCTTTTTATTAGCTTCACCTGTATGTTTGTATGTTTGTTTGTAACCGACTTCTTTGGGTGCGATTTTGACCCACTTTAAACGGCCAGATTTCGTTCAAACTTTGTAGATTTACTGAGGACCGATGACAATACACTAATTTGATAAAATTATTCATTTTTCAATTTGCAAAATATGATTTTTGTTAATTTTTTAGTGTTCATAGTTCACTTCTCGCACCATCTAGTGGCAATCAGCGGAAAGTCTACGTTATCAACTTGAAACGAGTTCCTTGTATAAGTCACAGATGGCGCTATTCCTCAAATTCGGTTTTGATATCCGTTGTTAGCACGCTTTAAAATAGTTAAGCAATAGTTTAAAAAACTAAGAAACGCGCTTGTTATAGAAAACCGAACTAAAAAATATAAAATAAATAATAGTTTAAAAAAACTAAAAAACACGCTTTTTATAGAAAACCGAACTAAAAAATAGAAAATAAATTTTAATGAATTTAAATTAAGAAAATAGTGTTAAAAATTTCAATGAATATAAATTAATAATAGTGTGAATAAAAAAAAAAAATTTTAAAAAAAGCGTGCAATGCACCCCTGGTGTCAATAGTTATAAATATTTTATTGACAGATATGAGTAGAGTGATTATCATTTCGATAATATCTTAAAAAGCACCCCACGCTTTTTTTAAAATAAAATATTTTTTTTTAAAAGCGTGTTTTTTAGTTTTTTTAAACTATTATTTATTCCATGTATAATTCATAATAAATATGTAGTTACAAAAGAAAAGTGTATACAATGTATTAATATCCGTTATCTAGTTACAAAGAAAGCATTTAGTTGGTTAGCTTGGAACCAGAGGGCGCTGTGTGTATTGTGTCTAAAATTATTATTATTAATAATAAAAAGCCATGAGGCGGATCTTTAGCAAATATTTTATTTCATATTAGAATTGAATCTCAACCAATACAAGCCTTTGTAGAGTTAAGTACTTATGTCAGATTATATGATTATAGTTTGACATTGAACGTATGAATGAAACGGACCTGTAAGAATTCCAATGAAGGAAATAAGGAATAAATCTTCCTAATGTATTATTCCTCGGACGACCTCCGGTGTGATCTGGAAAGGTTGGCGTCACGTCCTCTAAACATTTCCTGCATTATGTATGTGCCTTGTATGATTTATCCTGCTCATCAACGTCACCTTACAGATTTGAAATCGGCTTAGAACTTGTTTTTAAAAGGTTTTTATAAATTTTCTAATGAACAGTATGTTTTACGGAGTTAAAATCTGGAAAGGAACATGCATTATGCCACGGAGTTTCTTTGAGATTTTTCCTCTATTGTCATAATAGTTTCTGTATGATTATTGATACCTATATTAATATTCAAGCAGCAAGCTTTGTGTGTGTCACTTATTGTTTTTTGTTTCACTATCATAATAAACTGTAAGAATGTTAATTGCTATGAATTTCGTGTGGTGACTGGTGCCTAATCGCCGATTACAAATTATTTAAAAAAAGAATTCTTCACTCAACAATCAACAATCAAACTATCGATAACAATTTATCGTGTTAACAAATTATTTTGTGGTTAAGAATATAGGGATGTTATGAAAGGTTGTTTGAACATGTGATTCAATGAAAATAAACTTTTTATATAATCGTCCCTTATTATTGTGATAGGAATATTATGTAGAAAAAATGATTGATGCAAATTAACTAAGCAGATTCACAATGCAAAAGCGGATGGAAATAGGAGTCGAGGAGGCGTGTAAGATTCGTGCCTTATGGCAGTTATGGCGCTCTGTTCTCTCTGCCTAGCCCGCAAGGGATTTGGCATGAAGTTATGTATGTATGTATGTAGGAATACTATATACATTTAACATAACATAACTTCATATATACATTTATTTACACATATAACTGTATAACACAATGATCCTTTAATAAATCACCATGTGATCGGATTTGGAAAGCGTGTGAATTATAATTATGGCTATTTTCTTATCATTTCCACTATTTGTCTCGGTTATGTAGGCACGTGCCAAGCAAAATATGTACATATACATATTTAATATAGGTATTCTGGGTTAAATTGCATACAATATCTAGTTGGTAAGTATCCAAATGCAAATTCCAAAATCCAAATATCCAAAATGCACACGTCTAACGAAATAGTTACCACTAGCTCACAGGAAGCCTGGTTATCAACCATACCGGAAACCAGCTCGGTTCCTGTTATCCGTGTCCTAGCCGACTTCTAACACGTAAGTTTAACGTCAACCTGCAGTTATTTCTGTTTCCATTTGTACCTATTAAAACTTATTGCTTGATTAATTTGTGCCTACGATAATAACATAAATGGTCAAATATCAGTATTTTTTACCACTGACATTCCAATTCACCTTGGCTAAACGGCTTCGACATATAATAATAATAATACTGCTCAAAATTATTTAATCCTACATCGTAATATGCAGATTTCTTTAATGATACCTACAATTAACTAAAATCTGGTTTTCTTAGTATATTTCTTCAACGAGTTCTGTTGTTTTATACAACTTTATCAAACGATTATATCATCTTTTTGCTTAGTATAACTCGATTAACTGAACTGGCAAACGTTGTTTTTGCCATACAAATAGCAATATATATTTTAATATAGCGCCATCTATTTAAAATTTTCAAATTACAATAAAAAAATCACAATATCCATCATAACTTAGCGGAAAAACTACGTGACATGCGAATTATATTTGTAGGTATACTAAAAGTATTAATTCTTTGCCTGTTTATTTGAATTAGGAAAGTAATAATTATAGGGAAATAATTGAGTTTTATAATCAAAAATAATTTCATATATTTCAAGAATTCTCTTAATTATTATTAACTCGGCGAACTTTGTTCCGTATTAAAAGTAATTTTACAGCGTTTTCAATTAAAGTGCTAAATATAAAAAAATAACACTTTTTCTTTACTACATGAATTACTTATACATGAATTATATATTAAAACCGCTGCGTTCACACCATCTAAACTAAAAAAACTTCATCAAAATCCGTTGCGTACCTCCTTACAAAGATATAAGCGTATAAGGGGACAGACAGCGGTAAAAGACTTTGTTTTATATTACGTAATGATTTATTAAATTTAAAGATTAAAATTTAAATTTAAAGATATTTTGAATTTTGAATTTGAATTTTGAATTTTATTGTTTGCTAGCCGCACAATAGGTATATTCATTTCTGTTACTGTTTTCTCGTTCTTATTATTTTTTTCACAAATCATCTCAAGAACCTAACAGCAAGAGCAACGTTATATTGCTGTCTGGTTGCAATCTGAAACATTTTGCGAGGCTGGTGCCAATTGTGGTTCCGTGGTAATCAATTATAACTGATAATCAATTTAAATCAACGTCGTAACAGAAAATGGCATATAGGGATCGTGCGTCTAGACTTTTACGCCAACTAGTGGCAAGCATCCGAAACAGTTGGGATCATGTATTCAACGTAAGCATATGTGATTAACTTTTAAATAATTATAAATAAAAAATAAAACATTTTTTTAAACAATGCCTGCTTCGAGAAAAATATGTTGTATTCTAGGATGTAATAATACATCACGTCGAGAACGTGGATTTGGTGTGGAAGTGAAATTTTATAAATTTCCAGAGAGCGTGTTAGGAGCCTCATGGAAAATATTAAAACGTAAACAGTGGATAAATGCAGTGAAAAATTACGTGTAAGTACAATATTAATTAAAATTTATAAAATCGAAATGCACCATTCAGTAAAATTATAACATTTAAAATACGACGTATGTAATAATTGATCATTTAATTGATGAAATTTCAAATATTTGTGACATTTATTTTATAGTTATGACTTAACCATTTACCTTTCTCATCATTCCGGCCATGTATTATATTATTGACTACAGGTTGAAATCCGTATTTTATGATTTTTTCCATTGTTATAACTTTTTTTAATGTTATTAAATGTTTGTTTTGATCCCACTAAGTTCACGAATAAAACACCAGAGAGTGCTAATTCTGACAGTAGTGCTGCCTCTATGTTTCACGCACGATCCCTATAGTGTTCGGTCAGCAATCTGCACTCTAATTGCTAAGTTACGTAATCACTACACTGAATTATTTAATAACCGAACGTAATTCATCATTTTTAAATGTACTTAAATAATCATATAATGCCCATTGGGGTTATTTGCTTTATGACTTTAATGCACGGAAGGAAAAATGATAGAAATCAGCGAGGTCTTGATATGTTAACATGTCGACGATATCGTACCGACCGTTTGAGGACAGTTCAAAAAGGTGAAGGTCACAGTGGGATATTGAGTTAAATTTGAATGAAATAATTAGTGAATTCCGTTTGAATTTGAAAATGGCGACAACTAAATAAAAATATCTCTAAAATTATGATCACTTACTGCTACCCACAGTCTCACCAGCGCGAAAAGTAAAACGAAATCCAACAACGAAATATAATTATTAGATATGGATGGACCGTCCGAGTGAAAATAGAAGCTATAGAGTATCCGCAAAGTACGGATAAATAAATAAAATCATTTGAACAAAAGCGATAAAATCCCTAAGTGTGTCTCTCATTAATATAAGTGTTGTTTGCGAAAGCTTAACTACCTCGTCTGTATTACCTTCTGTTCTTAGTCCATTAGGGGTAGCTTACTCTCAAAACCAAGTGTATCTATATAATATTACTCTGCCCTGCTGCCATGTGTATATGTATAATACATTTATCAAATTTAATAAATGCAGAAGAACATAACATAACTTCACGCCTTTTGTTACCCGAAGCGGCTGTTAAGCCTCGTCTCGCCGTTATGTTTACGTCCCAAATGGAATAGGTGGCGAACCTATTGCCATACCGGGCACAAAGTTTTCAGTCATCGATATTTATCACACATAACTTCTGAAAACAATTTCGAAAAGTCATTACAGTGAGCCAGTGTCAGGAATCGAACCCGGACCTCTGGATCAGAAGCCGTGTGCTCGACCACTGTTAAACTAAATGCAGAAGAAAACTAATATTTTTTATGTAATAGGGGAGAGTATTTGTATGTAGAGGGTTACAGTTGCGTTGCCGACCCTGAAGCGTTAAGATGGAGGATTGGGATGCGAGGGGAAATGAGATGGAACCTCTTCAACCGAATGAAACGCGTCTTGAGCCACTCTACACCGATATTCTGAGACATGACAAGATGTGAGCCAAGCAGTTCGCTGCATGAGTGGGCCGGCTCGACCGGTGAAATACCACGACCTCTCAGAAGATCGACGTAAGGTGGCTCATGCGGCGTTTCGTTCGGTGAGAGAGGTACCCGGAGGCCCTCCCCCCTTCCCCATCCTTCCCTATCCCCTGTCCCTTAAAGGAGGGCAACGCAACAGAAACACTATATGTGTTGCTGGTGTCCATGGGCGGCGTTGGTCACTTACCTTTAGGTGACATGCCTGCGCGTTTGCCCTACTATCCCATAAAAAAAAAACGATTTAACGTCTTCGAAACGTTTGCTAACTGTCGATTGTATGGTATTATATCTATTTATAACATTGAAATTGCATGCCCACTAAACAAATGGACTATTCATTTGTGAATTTTTGATTTGCATAACAAACAAAATGCTCGGCACGCTCAACCACGTGACGTGCTGATCAAAGTGTTGAGCTCATCACAGCCATACAGTTGCTGCGTGGGCATTAATGAATTGAATTTTAATTTATTTACACGGAATTACGCTAATACGCATAACGTAGATATCAGTCCTGATTAGTTCTGAATAATATCACCGCAATAATTAAATATGATAGGTACCTATCGTCATCAGATACCAAGTTTTCTGTGTAATATTTTCTTTTAGCAACTTACATCTATTCCTCCTGAAGCTGCAGGCAGCGGGGTACTACGTTTCGAATTTTTATGACCCAAATGGTGGCGTCTCCTACTGTCATACACCGGGCACAATGTTGTCACTGTTATTTATCACACATAACTACCGAAAAGAATTCCGCAAAGTGATTGGTGAGATCTAGAATTCGATACCATAGCTTTTTGATTTAGAAGCGGGGTACTCGATCTCCGGACCACCAAGGCAACAAATAAATCGAATGAATTAAAACCGAATGCCTATTTTACGGAAAACATTACGTTTTATGTCTATGAAATATCCAATCAATAACAATTTTACCACCCTGTTGACACATTCTATCTATTAAAAAAACCGCATCAAAATTCGTTGCCTAGTTTCAAATATCTAAGCATTTAAGGGAACAGACAGCAGAAAGCGACTTTTTCATTTATCATTATCTATCCTATTCCCAGAACATTTATGTTCAAATGGACTTACAAGCGTGATATGTGTCGCTATTCGTGAAGAGCAGACTCCTAGCTTGTAATACAAGGAAAATACTGTGCATTTTAATGTCACCAAAAACGTAAATGTGAAAATTGACAGTCATGCCCAAGATGTATAAGAATTATGCTAGGCTGTGAGCTTCGCCGCAAAATGAATGGAGATCTAAATGAGTGTCGAGTTCAATGAAAAATCCAAATATGTATTTATAGGAACAAAATAGCTTTGTTAGATACCTGTTACAATTGCTGTTATTTAAAAAATGTGAAATCTTAAAGCACGTAAGATTTGACTTTGAGTTTTTATCTTGGTTAATATATTACTTACATGTTGAATAACTTTGTAAAATGACTGGTGAAATGACCGCCAAAGCTCACAGCCAAGCATAATTCTTGTACATCTTGGGCATGACTGTCAATTTTCACATTTACGTTTTTGAGGGTAGATATACAAACATCTACCTCATCTACGGAGTCGTGAGGGCGCCACTTCAGTCTGCTTGTGACCACGGCCAGTGCAACCTGGCCGAAACGTCAAGCTAATCAAGGTAAATATTTGTTTACCTAAAAAAGTGTCGCGTTAATTCCCGTTCATCAGTATCACTGAGAAATATAACTCGTTTATATATATAACTCATCTGTATTTTAAAATCACATCTCTGTTTCATTGGCCTTGGGATACCTATGATTACTTACTATACCTATAAGAATTATAAAAAAAAAGTATAGGAGAAAAATAAGTAAATCGAGTGAACCACTTATGTGTCAAATGTTAAAAGTGCAACATTTGGTACATTAGTGGTTCACTCGATTTAATTATTTGCCACTTATACTTTTACTTTATTTTAATTAGCATAATATTGTATGTCAGTTTGTTAACTATAAGGAAAACAATAATTAATTAGACTTGAAGCGATTTTGTTGTATTAAATAATTATTGTTTTGATCTTAACTTGTCACGCATAATATATGACGGATGAATGATACATGGCAAATGAACTGGATTGCGTTTGAAAACTAACAGAATATATTAATGTTTTCCTATTTCATGTAGATTTTGTTACTATCTATCTTCAGACTTCAAATACCTTTGCTCTATTTCAAATCGTTGTTCATCTTTCAGTGGTCGACATTGGACCATAATTAACTTATGTTTGAACATTATTAAGGTTATATTGTCAAAGATATACATGATTACAGATTCAATACCAAGAGTAATATTATTTTGCCTATCATTCAAACAAAATATATCTCAATACATAGTTATAAGAATAAGAATAAGTCTATGATAAATCCCAATGTGTCTCTCTATATCACTCTCTCTCTCTTAATGTCATCTACATGTCAAGGAACTAAAACGTGATCATGCTAAAAGTATGTAATTTACATCATTGTGATGTGAAACTATATATAGTCAGAGAGGTAGCGTGGTATTTTAGGGAGTGATTAAATGCTGATCGAGGACAATCTTTTTTCAATAGATCTTTTGGATGACAATTAATCAAGGGTCATCTGGCGTACCATTACTTTAATCACGCGTAATACTCTCTCCATCATGGAGCTGACATTTAATTTTTCAACATTTATTAGTTATTATGTCAACAACCTGTGGAAAATGTTTTGTCGGCGTAATATTACTTAACAGTACGTACGTACTCACAATACGTACAAAACTTTCCCTTAAAATAAATTATGTATAACCGACACTAATACTAAATTTTTGATTTTTTATGAATTTCGTGACCCCCACACCCTGAGCTGATGGTCGAATCTCTCATCCGTAATATAATATCAACTACTGGTGTCAATATCAACTGACAAACTATGACTTTCCCATTTGCAAAGCTACCTCCCGGACTAACATTATCTATGCATGTGTGAATAAAGATATGGTAACGATTTGTGGTAGTGTGTGTGTAACTTGTATTTATTCAAATTAATGTATTTTAAGGCAATATTAAAAAAAAAAGATGTAGCATTCGCACTTCTTCTCGATATAAACTATAAGTGTGCGAAATTTCATACTCCTCCGTCCCTCAATTTTCGTAAAATGGGATTCAAAGTTTTCGCTTCATATATTGATATAAAATAACATAACATAACTTTACGCCTTTTGTTACCCGAAGGTGAAGGCAGCGACTGTTAAGCCTCGTCTCGCCGTTATGTTTTTTACGTCCCAAATGGAATAGGTGGCGAACCCATTGCCATACCGGGCACAGTTTTCAGTTATCGATATTTATTAATTACACATAACTTCCGAAAACAATTTCAAAAAGTCATTGGTGTGAGCCAGTGTCAGGAATTGAACCCGGACCTCTGGATCAGAAGCCGTGTACTCGACCACTGGACCACTGAGACTATATTAATATATACATTAATAAATTCTTTTTATCTCTTTTATAGTGAATATAATATGTATTTACATATATTGGGATAGTTTCAAATATCTGCTTGAAACGGTTCCAACGTTATCTACAATTGAAAAAAACTTGTGTGGTTTTATGAAACCACCGTAAAAGTGAAACTTTTTTTCACATTATAGACATTTAACTAAAAATTTTCGAAATATTATTTTTTTCGAAAATCGAATGTAAGTCACTGTTCACGTATTTTAGTTACCATAAAATATTTCCTCCAGTAAATATGATATTTTGATTTATTATGAAAATGTGACAAATACATATTTAAAGAGCACTATCTTATCGCTAATAAATTGACGAACATAACTGTGTCACATATATGTAGTTCCGGTGGTCCAGTGGTCGAGCACACGGCTTCCGAATCGCATAGGTCGCGTGTTCGAATCCTGGCACACTTTTTGGAATTGGAAACTTAAGTAAAGTAAGAAAGGCGTCAGTCTGCTTCCTCCACTAATTCGTTAGTTACAAGTCAGTGGCAGTTTTGCAAAGAGAGAGAAAACTAGTTTAATTTGAAATCGAACCGGACGTCACCGGCTTTCAGGGGATTGTGCGATAAGGGCGATTTTAATTTAGTTGCCATCTTGTATTTGTTAATAGGGTTTAATAAATGTTTTTTATTTTACGTGGTCACGACAATAATTCCTAGATGGCGCTACTAGGTTGCTACTATTGATGATTCTGCCGTAATATCGTATTATATCGATAGATGTCGCCCGAATCGACAAGTATTCCAGCTACGGCACTAGGGTTAACGCGACACCTATTAAACGTTAACAACATTACAACAAAGGATCTTTACAAAACAAAACGATATTTTTTCCTCCAGTAAATATGATATTTTGATTTATTATGAAAATGTGACAAATACATATATAAAGAGCACTATCTTATCGCTAATAAATTGACGAACATAACTGTGTCACATATATGTAGTTCACTTTTTGGAATTGGAAACTTAAAAGCCTCCGTCGTTTACAATACATACGAATTTATTATATTCCCTTTTATCGTGTCATTTGTTATATTAATAATATTTTTTTTTTCTCCGCCTGCAATACGTACGTACGTATATGTATGTATGTAAAAAACAAACAAACAAACAAACCCGATCCTAGAAAATGTGTCGAAATTGGTAAAGAGGACGGTAATTAGACAATCATTCATACGGGCCTCGTGGTGCATCGGTAGACCTTTATATTTTTATACCCGTAAGAGCTAGCTTCATGAAATTTGGGCTTCTAGGTGACCTTATGGATATAATGATACACACGTAGTTTCATTTTATTGCGTTAAAGGGGTTAAGAGTTATAGAGGGGTCAAAAGTAGCACTAAGTGATTTGTGTAATGATACACTTGCGCGCTGTCTAGCCAGTTCCCTGCTTGAACATGACTGACACGCGGCCGCGTGTCTTGATAAAATCAAATCAAAATTCAAAACTATTTATGTATGCATCGCGACGATCATGTGACTCATCATTCAAGTTGATTCGGAACCAATCGTAAATATTTAATTAAAAAATCATAATAACTATCAAAATCGTCTTCAAACTATATGATATTAAAAATTAAAAGCAAAAATCCTTTTTAAAGAAGCTTTTATTTAAGCGCTCTAAAAATAAGAAAATAATATTTCCTTAAGAATCGCAAGTATCAACTTAGAGCCTCAGTATGTACAATTTATATAATAATAAAAGCTTGTCGCGCGAGTTGTAAATAAACTGTACTAATTTTATAATGTCAAATCAAATCAAAATAGTTTTATTTTCATGGGTTTTCACACACAGTTAAATATAGTCCGTAAATACAGATATTTAACTTATTATTATATTTAAAGCATAACATATTAAAACACGAGCGCTTGAGAAAATTGCCTCATTGAAACGCACGGACGATTCTGAGTGTAAGGTTGTCATGAGAAAAAATGGGCAAAACACCCATGTAAATTAATCTACTAACTTTACTATATTATCTATTACAATTTAATTACCTACTGATAGGGAGTCAAACCTCGCGACAAGCTTTTCTAATATATAAAATTCTCGAGTCTAGATGTGCGTAATTGAACTCCTCCGAAACGGCTTGACCAATTCTCATGAAATTTTATGTGCGTGTCGGGTAGGTCTGAGAATAGGACAACATCTATTTTTCATCCCCCTAAATCACAAGGGTAGCCCACCCCTCAATTTTTTTTTTTAATTTTTCGACATATTTCTGTTTCTTATTTTTTTTATAAAACGGGTTACGAAAATACATGCAACCCTAAAATTTCAACCCCCTACGATCAACCCTTATTTTTTAAATTTTATTTTTCGGCAAGACAACGTTTGCCGGGTCAGCTAGTATTATTATATAAATTGTACATACTGAGGCTCTAAGTTGATATGTACTTGCAATTCTTAAGGAAATATTATTTTCTTATTTTTAGAGCGCTTAAATAAAAGCTTCTTTAAAAAGGATTTTTGCTTTTAATTTATTTTCTTATTTTTAGTTATAGCTGGTTAGGTTAGTGTCATTTCACTCAACGCATCATTATTGCAAGTTAGTTTACCGCTTAATTTCAAACAGTCCAGCTCTTCAATAAGGCGATAATCTTATTCAATTTCAGCTTGGAGCTTTCTTCTCCATTTAATCGCAATGATGATTTTTAATTCATAGCCATATTGTAGAAATGCATCAAAAATATGTATGCCGTCATCTTGGATGGTCCACCGTATTGTATTTAGAATGACGTCACATCATTTCGAGTTATTCTCAACAAGCGCTTTCATTTGATACGCATATTGTAGAAATCTATTAAAAAAAACTGTTCCTCTATCTTGGATGATGCAAGATTCCACCGAACATACATACTTACATACATACAGTGCAAGCTAAATAAAAGCTTTTAAAATAATTCATCTGGTCTTGACATTGACAGTTAATTCACTTTTTACAGTTTTTTTTTAAACAAATTCTAGCATAAGTGTCAACATTTAATTTTCTTAATTCAAAAAATATATTTAAATCATTTCGGAGGAGTATAGTAACTATTAGTAACGAACGGCCAAGACACACATTCCATGACCAAATAGAACGTGTTCTGGAGGAAGGTGATGTTAGAAGCATCAAAAATCGACGCGCGTGTATGAAAAGAGTTATGAAAGTCAACGAAGCGAGTGAGGTGTGTCAGTATCGTGTCTTATGGCGCTCTGTTCTCTCTGCCTACCCCGCAAGGTATTTGGCGTTAAGTTATGTATGTATGACAACTAACACTGACACTAGAATTTTATATATTAGATATATGTGTTATATAAAGTTTCTAGTACACTCTCCAGATTTAATAGTCGAGCATCCCTTGTGCCTGTCGGACATAACTTTGGTAACCCTCGTAGTTCGATCTACTTAATTGCCATCAGACGCCTTGCGATCATCTACCTGGAAGTGCTACCCACTGAAACTTTTACGGCTACTCTGAACTTGTTCTTTTTCTATTTCTGGAGGATCAATAGCTACGCCGTATTTACTATTGCTGGTTTATATTATTATTGTATGTTAACCTAATTTAATTAAACTATATTCATCTTCAATATAAAAAAAAATAAGATAATAATATAAATATAATATATGGTTTCGAGAATGTTTTGAATTGCAACACTGCAAGCAAAAATTATCCAATTCGTTTCTAGTAGGTAGTAAAGTTACCGCCTAGATAAAGTTGTGCCGCGATCAACATCGAGGTCACCAGCTGAAAACAGATTATAAGGGAAGGTTAAAGTGAATATGGCTTCAACACGCTCATTTATAGTTAACATAACAAAACATAACTTCACGCCTTTTTCTACCCGAAGGCTGCACCTTCGGCAGTGACTGTTAAGCCTCGACTCGCCGCTATATTTACGTCGTTTACGTCCCAAATGGAATAGGTAGGTAATAAACTTTCGAAATTTATTTCGAAAAGTCATTGGTGTGTGCTAGGATTCGAACTCGTGACCTCTGGGTTCAGAAGCTGTGTGTTCGACCACTGGACCACCGTGACTACTATAGATTACACACAGCGCCCTCTAGTTCGAAACTAATCAACTAAATGCTTGTGCTATGGATACCTGGTAACGGTTTAGGTACTTTATTGTAAATACATACTTAAAATACATAGAAAAACAACCAGACGCGATACAAACATTCGGGCTTGCCGCAAATATTTGTAGTCGGGTGGAGATCGAACCCGACAACCTCAATTCTGCGTCGGTAGCTTAACCAATGCACCACGAGGCTCGTCATAATATAGTAAATAAATTACCACTACCACTTTATACTATAAAAATGCAATAAAAATTTACCTTTTCACCTCACGGTCCAAATAGCCGCATAAATTTACAGCATATATACCTACAAATATCTACATATAACTACTCATACAAATCCACTCATAATTCATGCGTCCTCCAAATAATATATAACCTGAAATGACCATCAACTTATGGAATAGGTGCTAAACTTTGTTTTGTAATTAGGCGAGCGAAGCGAGCCTCTACTAGGTCAAAATGTCACTTTTTTGTGGTACACTTTACAAACAAACTACAAAACATCTAGACATGCAATTAAATGTAATCGATTTATATTCATGTCTAGATGTGTTAAAAATCATTTAAAAAAAAAAAAACATAAATAAAAAAACATGTATTTTTTATGTTTGATATGTATGTATATATATCTATATTTATTTATTTTATTTATTACAGTAGGAAAACCAACAGCTACGAATAGTAAGAATAACAACGGTATATGAAGCAGTCAGCCAATTACAGGTTTTCACGAATAAAATTTTGAACTAAACAACCCTTAAACCATTTCAAAAGTAACATTATGATTTAAAAATAAAGCAAAATACTGATTATGAATCGAAAAATGAATTATTTAACTTGCTGCGTACCTCGGAGCATTTCGTGATAAAAGGATCAAATGAAAAAACGTTACAAAGACTATTAAAATCTCGACTCGCTCGCACAATGAAAGAATTTTGCCTATAGTTACTTGACGAGAACGGGACCGATAAGGGCGGATTAAATCTGGTGATTCTATGAGGAACCTTAAAATATATCTTCTGTAACAGATTCGGACAGTCAATTTCATTGGATAAAATTTTCAGCAGGAAGGCGCAGTCTGCTAATCTACGACGATGTACAAGAGGTTGAATGTGGAATTTCTTACATAAATTAATATAATTTTCAGAGCTGTAATGAATTTTCAAACGAAAACATAAAAACCTAATGAAACGCCTCTGAATTTTTTCCAAGCGATCTATATATATATTATAAAGTGGATTCCAAATTTGTGAGGCATATTCCAGGTGACTTCTAACAAGGGAACAATAGAGAATTTTGAACGTTTTAGCTCTCTTAAAGCTTCTCGAAATTCTCATTACAAACCCAAGCGCTTTTGAGGCTTTAGCGGCCACCTGTTCGATGTGTTTATCAAATATTAGTTTGGAATCATGGTAAACACCAAGATCTCGAACTCCATCACTTCTTGGTAGCACTTGTCCCTCAATTATGTAAGAACCTAGTAACGGTGATCGCTTTCGAGAAAATGAAACTACTGAGCATTTAACAGGATTGAGCTCCAGCTTATTTCTCATGCAGTAGTCAGCAAGCCGTGACAGGTCCGATTGGAGACTCCTGGTGTCCTGAATTGATGATATTCTAGAGTAAATTTTCATATCATCAGCGAAACACAAAAGGTTTGAGTTAAGAAAGCATGAGTCGATGTCATTCACATAGATAATAAACAGCAACGGGCCCATTAAGGAACCTTGAGGAACACCACTAGGGATAGAAACCCAGCTAGATATATAATTATCAATCACAACTGCTTGGGACCTATTTTCTAAGTAAGCAGAGAACCATCGAAGTAAGTCACCTTTAATGCCAACATCAGACAACTTATTTTTTAGGATATTATGATCTATTCGGTCAAAAGCCTTACTATAGTCAGTGTAAATAACATCAACCTGCGCCCCCCGGTCCATCTCTTCTGTAATATAGTCGTTCAATAAGATCAGATTTGATGTCGTAGACCGACCCTTCAAAAAACCATGTTGTGCGGTGCTAAAGGAGTTTCTAAGTGTAGCGTAGATTTGATTATAGACTATTCTTTCAAAAACCTTCGCTATAACACATAATTTAGAGATTGGTCTATAGTTAAGTATATCGTTCTTAGAGCCCTTTTTGTGAACAGGAGTTATATAAGCCGATTTCCATACTTGAGGAAAGGTACAAGTAGAAAGTGATTTTTTAAATAGAAGATATATTGGTAATGCTATAGTATGGGCAGTCGCTATAATAAATTTAGGTGACAATTGATCTGGACCTGGGGATATATATACAGACAGAGACAGTGGCTCCATCTGTAAGGTATTAAAGGTATATTAAATACTAATATATAAATGGTCAGCGCCCATTAATTTTAGCGGTTCTATAGTAAAATAGTTCAAAGAATTAAATTATATTGAAACGAGTAGGTAATGGAAAAAAATTAATTGTTGTATTTATAATTTTTAAGTAATTTGCCAATTGTCATTCTGACAATAAAATGCCTCGGCGTCGGACATTGACGGGTCGTCAAGAGCGTGATCGTAATCGATCATTAATACGTGATGATAGAAAACGACAGAAACAAAATGAAGAAGAAATACATTTTTATCGAGATGATGTTAATTAACTAAATAATGAAAGATATGATTTTATTTTATGATTATATATTTTATATGATACAACTCGCGAGCCTTTACAAAGTGATACTTTTGGCTAGTATTAACACTTAACGCTTAGTTCTCATTATAATAAGTTGCATTCGGAATGACAAAAAAGTTTAAAATATTTTCTTAAAATATTTCAAACTTTCATAAGCCGCTACTTGCAGTACTAATGGACTTCAAAAACAGAGGTTCGTAATTAGACTTGCTTTTTTGTCTGTCTGTTAACTCAAAATGTCAATAGCGTCCAAGAATAAACCGTATAAATGTTATTTAATTCGGTTTCGGTCCCAAGTCTTAAATTACGTACACTAGTCTCGCTTTTTATTCCAGGCTTAATAATTATGTCGTCAGAGTCCTTAAAAAACCTTTCTATTTTAAATACTTTGAAGTCGGAGCCTACGAGGTAACTGCGATATGTGCTTGTTACTGTAATTAGATATATCCGAGTACCTATACAATTTATAGTTTTATATTATTTATATTGTTAAAAACTGCATGCAATTTACTAAAAACATAAAAAAACTACTAGGTAACTCTATTAAATATGCATCGTAAAACAGATAATTTCCTTTTTAATGTCTTTGCATAAAAACATTCGGCAAACTTGTGATAGTTTTATTTTATTTTATTATCTAGTGATAATCCAATGTTTTATTAAATGAAAAACTATTTCAGTTTCGCCTCGGCTGTACATATCTCTGTATCATTTACCCATCTGCTATTCCTGGTTTTTCAACATAGTTTTTATAAGCGATATAAAAGCTACTTCCTTTAAGTTCCTTTCCTTGAAAGTATTAAGAATATTAAAAGTGAAGGTCAGTTTTCGCATAAAAATATAGTAATAGAACATCTTTTATGTTGAGTGCGGTTACACCCATGTTCATAAACATTATCGGGGTGGATCAGATAACATTGACATTGTGGGTGTAAGGTCAGGGGATTACAGCCTTGCCACGCGGCACGCGATCTTTTCGTTTTCGAGGGTTAATAGATTTGTTTATTACTAACACTATACAGATTACCGTTATTGGTAGATACAGAAGCAACTACTCTGCAGGACTATTACGTATCATAAGGCAATTAGCGAATCAGCAGATCGCTGTCCGGTCGCCATCATATTCGTGAAGAACTTTTTCTATTAGCCTAAAGTTATGTCCTTCCTTATTTATAAAACTTATTAACAAAGTCACCACCGCTAAAGATCTAAATAACATCTCCTTCTTCCTTCCTCCAATTTATTTTAATGACATCTACGGAACTTGTTTAACAATTTTCGCAAGTTAGTGGAAAGAGTTGCGAGGAGTCAAATCTTTGCAATTCAGTATACAAAAATAAATTTCAAAAACTTATATATAACTTCACGCCGAATCCCTTGCGGGGTAGACAGAGAGAACGGAGCGCCATAAGGTACGATTCTTACACACCTCACTCGCTTCGTTGACTTTCATAACTCTGCACGCACTTTCATAACGCTGCAATTTTCATGCACGCGCGTCGATTTTTGAGGCTCCTAACATCACCTTCCTCCAGAACACGTTCTATTTGGTCATGGAATGTGTTTCTAGGCCGTCCTCGACTCCTACATCCATCCTCTTTTGCATTGTATATCTGCTTAAAAAATCTTGCATCATCCATCCTTTCTACATGTCCGAACCATCGGAGCATGCCCTTTCTTATTTTTACACCGACACTCTCTTTCAATCCGACTTCCTTCCTTACAACCTTGTTTTCCACGCGGTCAGCGAGGGTCACTCCGCAGATTTTGCGCAATGCCCTCATTTCGACCGCGTTTATCCTACTTTCATGCACGCTCTGCCATACCCAGCTCTCGCTTCCATACGTTAGCGTTGGGATCAGTATTGCATTGCGAATTGCTAGCTGGGCTTTTCTGCTAATATCTTTTGCGCCCAGGAATCTGCCTAACGCCCCATTTACTTTATTTCCTAACGCTGCTCTTCTTTCTACATCTGCGGTTTAAAAAAACTTCAGTTTACTAAATTGGTATTTAGCCATATTTTGCTATATTTATAAGCAAAAATCATAATCATATCATGTATAATTCGACTGATTACTACTTAACAAGGTTGACAGATTATAATTTTGTGTACCAAAATAGGTATCTACAAGTTACAAGTATAACATTGAAACAACTTTTTATGGATTATATCGCGTTTATTTAGAACTTATTTTCTATTTATTTCCCGACGTTTTGAACTCTTTACAGAGATCATTTTCACGAATAATAAATAAAATAAGTTCTAAATAAACGCGATATAATCCATAAAACATTGTTTCAATGTTATGAATGTGATTCGCAAAAATCTAAGAAATAAATATCTACAAGTATTGATCAGGTTTCTAACTAAAAGGCTAGGAATACATGGTAAATAAGTTAGCTTATCGATTGACGACATAGATCCAGAATGTTATTACAGAACAGGCTCAAAATTATAAAGTACCAATTGCACTTAAAAAAATCTAATTTTAAAAAAGTGGATCGTCCATAATAAGCGCACGTATAAAGGTCAAGTTCTTGGATGAAGAGGTGGTGGCTGGCACAGGCTCACGCTTCGCCGCATGCTAGTCCAAGGCCGTTGAACATCAAAGCCTCTCGGGAACTCACAAATTATCCTCTTGGGCGAACAGGGCCACTCGTTATAACGACGCTCTTCCAAAATATGTACTAGTGTACCATTTTTTATTTATATATATTTTAGAAGATTACAATTAAATATTAATAAAGTGTCATCTTAAAATTATTGTATGAGAAAATTGAGTCAAGATGTAATTACCTTTGTATTGTTTTGTTCAAGAAACCGATTCTGTAAGTCAATCTATTAGTTTAAAAAATATTTAAAAGGTATGTGTGTATGTGGTAAAGGTGTGTGTAAAGGTATGTCACGGTGGTCCAGTGATCGAGCAGCCCATTTCTAAATCAAGAGGTCGCGGGTACGAATCCTGGCTCACACCAATGACCTTTCGAAATTATTTTCGAAAGTTATGTGTGATAAATATTGATGACTGAAAAGTTTGGGAATTGGTTCGCCACCTATGCCATTTGGGGCGTCAACATAACAGCGAGTCGAGGCTTAGCAGCCACTGCCTACACCTTCGTGTAGAAAAAGGCGTGAAGTTATGTTATGAGTTATGAATGCATTAAGGGCCATTGCTTACTTAATAAAGAAAAAAGTTTACTCTCGGTCTTTAGGTTATAATAACATGTATCATTTATGACTGATATAAAATATTGATATTTCAATTAGAAGGTCAAGCTTTATTAGCGAGGCGAAGATTGCAATATATTGATTGGCTATTAAATACACATACCTACATATTTTCATACCAAGTCCCTTGAGAGGTAGGCCGTAAGGCATGATTCTTACACGCCTCACTCGCTCTTTTGGATTTCAAGACTCTCTCTTACACGCTCGTCGATTTTTAAGGCTCCTGACATCAGTTTCTCGTTCTACTTGGTCATGAAAAGTTTTTTGTGGCCGTATTCGATCTGTTTAGTCAATCTTGCATCAATCATTCTTTCTACATGTCCGAACCATCGGAGGATTTCTTACTTTTACGCCAACACTCTCTTTCAATCCAACTTCCTTCCTTACAACCTTGTTTTCAACGAGAATCACTCCGCTAATTGAATTTAACTAGGAAAAATATTTCTCATTTAACCTAGATTATTTTAAAACAAACTACAAGCAGTTCCAGTTATCTAGAGAGTCTATAAATTTCAAATTATCTGTAAACAGTTCAGCAATTATTTATATAAATAATATTAGTCAAATCGTGAAAAACCAAAACTTAGATTAGGTTACTTACCTTCAGAGTGGTAGAGCCAAGCAGTTCGCTGCATGAATGGGCCGGCTTGACCGGTGAAATACCACGACCTCTCAGAAGTTCGACGTAGAGTGGCTCATGCCGCGTTTCGTTCAGTGAGAGAGGTACCCGGAGGCCCACCCCCCTTCCCCATCCTTCCCTATCCCTTAAATGTCTCGGCAACGCAACAGTAACACTATATGTGTTGCTGGTGTCCATGGGCGGCGTTGGTTGCTTACCATCAGGTGACACGCCTGCTCGTTTGCCCTCCTATCCGATAAAAAAAAACATAGATTAGGAATTTATGTATATATGTATTATAATCTAGCATTTTGTATTTACAGTTATTTTATAAACTGCAGTTAATACATGATGAGATGTTTGCCTGTGGGTGAAGCGGTGAAAAACCACTCTGCCTATCTCTATGTGATACAGGCGTGAGGTTATTTATGATAATTAGTAATTATGATTCAACGTTCATACCAATACAGAATAGTTAATGGACGATAGGTTTCTGTGTATTCTGAAATTGGAGCGCGCGTTCAATTGAATAAATTGCTGTTAAATGGTACACTTGTTAATTATTGTTTTGTTAATTGCACTAACACTAGCTTTCAGTGAACACTTGTCACAACGGTTTGGACAGAATTTATTTACTGTGCAGTTAGTAATTAATATAAATATTTATTTAATTAGCTGATCCGGCGAACTTTATTCCGCTTCAGACCAATAAATTAAATTTACTCATTTCTCTAAAATAAAAGTAGTCTTAGTAACTAATTATTACACCAGCTACCGGCCAATAATAGCCTCGTCAAAATCAGTGCACCCATTTCAGAAATTAGCCAGAATAAATAGACAGAGAAAATAGAGATTGAAAATTGAAAAAAAAAAATTTTTTGTATATAATTCATATGCATGTAGTAAAAAGTGGTTATTTCAATATTAGACACTTCAATTTTATTTATATTTATAGATTCTCCCTACTGCGTACACCGGGTTAGGTGAAGTAATAAAGATATTTTGTGTTACAGGCAATATGCGAGCTTTTAACTATACACCCTCTTTACTCTACAAGCCGTGACTTCACAAAACTATAGTCAAAATATTTACTTTGGTCGTTTTGCTCGGAGTTAGAAGAAAAACCTATATAAATTCATTATTGTTATGTGTTTATGTCCATTATTGTAGAATTATATTCGTCTCGGTGATTCAGAGGACGAGCACCGCGTCTAAAACAAAAAGTCTTGGGATCGAATCCGGGCTCACAACAATGACTTTTCGAAATTATTTTCGGAAATTATATGTGATAAATATCGATGACTGACAATTTTGTGCCCGGTGTGTGGCAATAGGTTCGCCGCTTATCCCATTTGGGACGTAAACATAACGGCGAGTCGAGGCTTAACAGCCGCGGCCTACACCTTCGGGTAGAAAAAGGCGTATAATAAAAAGACTGTATAATAAAAACTTGTATAATAAAAAGTTCTCGTAGTAACGAAACAGCCAAGTCGTAAGTGTATATATAATTCAATTAAGTTCTAGAGTACTTGGTGATATTTAATTCCGATAACACTCTCGGTCTGTCTGTATGATCATGAAAAATGTATCTTCTTACATTTAAATTGCTATACAAATCAATTGGAAGAACACGCCATAGAACAACTTCTTCCACTTCGCGACCAAAAACGGTTAGAAGTTAAATAAAAAAAAAGTTATTGGTCCATTTTCAAATAACAATTACCTCCAAAACAAAACGAAATTCTATTTCGGTAATCATCAATTTCCGTAAATACGATGTTGATTTGATTTGTCCAATAATTTAATTGTACCGTGATGTTTGAGAACCGATAGGTAGGTACGGAAATTACACTTTTGTTTCATGTTCCTCTGGTTTCTTGCCAAAATTAAAGTTGATGTTTCATGATTAGAACTGACAAGGCTTTACAAGGCTGCCCCACTTTTTAGTATTTTTACCCAATTCTTTATGTTTGACACCTATTCACAATTGTGCTCAGTCTGCGATTTGAAAAACTCATGATAATACACAATGACAATAAAATTTAAAAAGTAAATTTCACGAAAACAATTAAAGTAGGTAGTATCCAAAATAATTTTGGCCAACAAATTTATAGGATGAACGTGTTGTACGTGGGAAGACCATAGCTTTGCAGTACAACTATATACATACACGTTATATGTCAATACTTACTGTTGAATCCGATACCTTTTTATGGGAGAGGGGGGTAAACGCGCAGGTTTGTCACCTGATGATAAGTAAATAATGCCGCCCATGGACACCTGCAACACAGACAGTGTTACAGTTGCGTTGCCGGCTTTAAAAAGGAAAGGGAAGGGGTCGAAAGTGAGGTGGGAAGGGAAGATGCCAGGGTGTTTCGCCTCCGGATATCTCTCGCACCGAGTGCATTGCGGTATGAGCTACTTTACGTCGACATTCTGAGAGGTCGTGTTATTTTACCAGTTTACCCGGCCCATTCATGCAGTGTACTGGGTGGCTCTACCACGGTTAAAAGGAGGTCCTCGACAATCAGTGGGTAATTAAGAAACACATAAGATATAAAAAATTACGATTTTATTTATATTTCAAATATCTGGTTGTTAAATGGGTTTTTCCACCTGCCTTTCCCTACATTTAGAACTTTAAAATTTATTCCCTTGCGGATGTCGAAGTGGTGTATCAGTGAAGAGGTATATCGAAGTGATATATTATTTGAAAACATAAAGTATTCAAATATTCCTAAGGAAAATCTTTGAAAAAACACGCTACATGTACACTTCATTTAACGTAGGTAATTTTATTCTATAAATTGGCGCCCAGTCCATCAGAAACGTACTTAACCTTAGAAGTCTCAAAGTGAGGTGCACGTATAAAATTTATATAAATAGAGAAGATTTGGCACCGACTTCCAATATAATTGTTCTTTTTGTTTTGTAACTTCATGCCTTTTTATACCTACGAGGTTTTTACGTCTCACTCGACAAATTTTTGCGTCCCAAATAGAAGCAATGCGTTAAATTGGGTACAATCAGTCATTCAGTCATCGGTATTTATCACACATAACTTCTGAAAAATCATCGGTGAATCAACCCGAGACTTCGTGTACCAGAAGGGAGATGCCTGGCCTCCATACCACCACGTTGACAAAATAATACAAATATACATAGGTACTTTTATTTTTTAGTGATTTTTATTGGAAGCGTCTTATTTTCTCTTTGTTAGCTATAATAACATAACATAACATAACTTCACGCCTTTTGTTACCCGAAGGTGTAGGCAGCGGCTGTTAAGCCTCGTCTCGCCGTTATGTTTACGTCCCAAATGGAATAGGTGGCGAACCTAATGCCATACCGGGCACAAAGTTTGTCAGTCATCGGTATTTATCACACATAACTTCCGAAAACAATTTCGAAAAGTCATTGATGTGAGCCAGTGTCTGGAATCGAACCCCGGACCTCTGGATCAGAGGCCGTGCGCTCGCCCACTGCGCCACCGAGACTTAGTTATAATAAACTTTAAAAAAAAAATTACATGCCAGTAAATCCCCGATTAAGATTTCCTGTGATTCAAAAATCCCTGTAAATCCTATTACTCAATTAAAATATCTGTATATTTTGTAGAACATTGCGGTTAATAAGTTTTGATAATGGAGGCAGCGTAACTTTCAACACTGTACATAAAGCCTCCCAGCAAGGACTATTTACACATAGGATAACAAAACTTTTATTCAACTCGTTTCTATTGCTTGCGTAACCACAAGTGCAAAGTTTTTATTCAATTGAATAGATTTTTTCTAGGCCAGGTTATTGTTTGCAGTACCGACGGCAGAATTAAAAAATAAAACCTACTGGGAATTTTAATGGTAACAGTTCGTGGAGTTCATTAGTCTAAGTGGGGAATGTTGTGAATAAATATATAATCGACATTTACGTATGATTTTCGACATTTAGCACTTCAAATACGGTGTAAAAAATACTTTTGATGCGAAACAAAGTTCGCCGGGTCAGCTAGTTTGTATCTATAGCGATTAAGAATAATTTGCTATGAGTTTTAGGAGTAATATGTTAGGCGGTAATATTTGGTGACTTTGGCCTCGATATTACATACATACTAAAATTTCAGGTCAAGTTCCTTGCGAGACTTACTTCATTCGCTTCTATAACTTTCTTTGCGCTCAGGAATTTGCGCATAATAACGCCACCCATCCCTGGTAAAAGCGCATCCAAGATATACTATTTCATCCACCAGATCCAGCTCTACATCATCAACAATTATTCTTGCATTCATTCTGGTTTTTTCCTTTTCAAACGCCATAACTTTTGTTTTCATCACATTCAATTGTACGCCTTTAATCGAGCAATCATCTTTCATAATAGTAACTAAGTGTTTGCAGGTGCGACGGCATAACTAAGCCGGCAGCTCACACCTAATCACCTATTCGCATCCCTACATTCGTCGATATCTCTCTCTGGAGACAACTGTCCAGGTACAGGGTGAACAACCGAGCGAACAGCACGCAACCCTGTCTGACGCCGATATTGACGTCAAAACAGGGCGACAAACCGCCGTCAACACGCTCACACGCTGTGCAGCCCTCATAAGTGGACTGCACAGCCGCCCATCCCGTAGCCCGGGAGTATGTCCCACAGATCCTTTCGTAATACCAGACAACCGCACAAAACCGTCCGGCTCAAAACCAGTAGCTTCTATAGTATAGAAGATTTTTTCACAACATTCCACAACATCGTATAGAATCTATACGATGTTGTGGAATGTTGTGAAAAAATCTGATCCATGCACTATTCTCTGCTTCTTTTAAGGACCCTGAGCCTTCCACAATACTCAGTCAGATATCACCCTCATTCTCCTTTCAATAATTTTCATTCATCATTTTCCCATACACTTTCGCTGTCAAACTGATGGCCCTGCAGCTGGCGCACTGCACAAGTGATGACAAGTGATCCCTTATCTTTATACAAGGGCATGATGACAGTACGTTTCCACCGTGTTTGATAATCTCAGCAGAAATCATATCAATTCCTGCTGCCTTACATGGTAAGGCATATATATATATATATATGCCTTACATGGTAAGGCATATATATATATCATACTTCGTATCAACCATAATATCTCTTCTTTAGTACCTAACGTCCTCGTCAGATGTTGGAGCAGCGGCGTCAGTCGTAGACTCACACGCGGCGCTCACATCCGAGGCATTCTCATACTCACCCCACCAACCCAAAACGGGTTTGCAAGAATGTCACCCGCCTTAGACATAATTTTGTCCTTTCTGGATATTGACGAAGAACCCCGACACTTTCTAATTTCCCTACAGTAGAGTTTGTTATTTGCCTCGAGGTTCTCAGACTCCTTCATTCGCAACTAATCCTTCACGCTTCTCTTTCGCTAAGGCTTTGTAACATTCCTGCAGCGTTAACTGGCGTTTGATACTAAACAAATCTCTCAACATCAACAAAACAACCCCAGGCATTTAACAATTACTTCTTAAAAAATGGCGCGCTCTACCGGCGAAAAATCAGTCCCCTAAATGGAGGCCATTTATTCTACATTACGTTTTGGACTCCGTGGGCATAGATTCCGCCACCTATATCATTTGTGACGTAACCATTCAGCTAGTTGATACATTACTTTCGGTTAAAAGGCGTGTGAAGTTACTTTTTAAATTTTATTTGGTAGGTTTTTATATTGATCTAGTTTCTTGTTAATATTGTATACTTGTTTTATTTTTTTTAGGATTGGTCTAAAACACCACTTATATTTTCACACGCAACTGTGACACAATTTGCGTTTCAGGTGTCCATGGACAGCGCTGGTTACTTACCATCAGGTGACGAGGTTGTTTACCATCTATCCCGTAACAGCATTTTTTTATTTATAGTAGCTTTACACTTTCACCCTCTTCACCAGTGTATTATCTAAATTCGCTTGGTAGCTCTTTATAATTTTGTGAACTATGTCTCTCTATGAAAAATGTGTTATATTTAAGTATTTGTACCTACCTGTATAACATAAAACAACAACGAAATGATAATTGTTAATGTATGAGGGTGACCAGCAGGAGTATGCAACCCTCATAAAAGTCAATACCCCTAAAAAAAATAACTTTACAATATTAAAGTAATATCTGTTATCAATGACTACTGGTCTTACTTACCTGTATAAATGACATGCACAGAAACATTGAAGCTTTTATAAAATAGCGAAGGTATGGCTGTCATTGGCTGTATTAGTAATTTTTAACTAAACCTTAAATCATTGATGAACTTCTTTTCGTTTATTTTTGCCTGATGGTAAGTGATAACAAGGTGGTCAAGTACACTGTCTTGTTATGTACATTTTCCTTATCTTTATTGATATGCTTAAATATTAACTTCATAATGCTCATCAACTATTACTCAAAAGGAAAATGATAGTTTTAAAAATGTTGGCCACTCTCAGTAGCAAGAACATGTCTCTCATTTCTAATATAACTTGTCTACTACTCAAAAGGATTTTTGCTTCATGTTTTTTTTTATAATTCAATTTAGTTATGATTTAATTAGGAATTTATTTGGAGTTCAATTTAATGAACAGATGCTGCCCAACTGACCATTTTTTTTTTGAGTGTCTGAAGTGGGGGCAGAAAATAAGCGATAATCAGAGTCAAGTAAATGGTGGGTTTTTACAGCTCCACAAATTTGTACTCGTACTTGTTAGTTAGTAATTTGTAGAGGGAAAGGAATATTGATTGTATGATGTTTTAGGTTTTGAAAGAATAATTGAACATGAATAAATATATAAATGAAATTTGCTTATATTTTTAACTTTTTAATAGGGATAACTTATATAATATGCAGGGGATAGTCCCAAGGATTCCTCTTTAGTGATAAAAGGACAAAACCATTCACAAATGGGTAATCACAATTTATCACCTGCTCAATAAATACAGTCAACATTAAGCATAATCTTAAAACAATTTATCTGTAAATGATATTTAGTCATTTTACAACTCCAGATATTAACTGACATAGTCCAAAGTGAAAGGTACGCGTCTCGTGTAACGGTTGCAGGGCGGTGAGCGCGTCAGTCGCGGCACTGGTCCAGTCTCGACACTCACGGCACTACAGTCGGCACGTCGCGCTCACTGCGCCGCCGGCTGGCGAGGGCGGCGGCGGCGCGGCTAGGAGGACGAGCCGGCGCCGAACATGTTGGAGCTGAAGGACGCCGCGCCGCCGCCCGCGCCGCCCGCCGCGCCCGCGCCGCCGCCCGCCCCGCCCGCGCCGCCCGCCCCGCCCGCGCCGCGCGACTTGGGCATGGGCGGCTGCAGGTACTCGTGCCGAGCCAGCCCGAACACGTCGATGCGCTCCTCCTTGCGGTACGCCAGACACGCGCGGATGAAGCTCTGTCGGATGCAGTATTGATAATTTATTGTTGCCCATTCATTTTACAGGGACTAAAGATCTCTATATTGTTGTGTGCTTTATAAAATTTCCCACAATCTGAGATACCTGCTTTGATGTGAAATATTATTTTTATTTTGAGTAATAATGGCTTTTTACAAAAGTATTTTACACATTACAGCATTAATCCTCATGTAAATTAAGTACCTTAATACATTGTGAATATTTTCGAAGATATTACAGATTTAAAATATAGGAACATAGCGGTTGCAGCGCGCAACTGTATTGACCGACGCGTGGCGTTTAATAGCGTTAATTGAACTTAATGAAATCCAAAAGTTACTCAATTATCGAACTTGGCGAAACCATTTCAACTAGTAATATGTATACCAACCTTAGCCTCATTGCTGACTGTGGGCTTGTTAGCAAATTGCACCTCTGTGGCTTTTAGTATTGTATTTTCCTCCAAAATAGTTGCTTGACTCTGATTGTGGCCAAAGGGCTTTTTTCCATACAAACATTGATAGAAAATTACCCCAACACTCCACACATCCACCTTGCTACTTATCTTTGGTGGGTTTTTGCCAACAACAAAACACTCAGGTGGTAGATACCTAAAATTGGAGATTAAATTATTATTAATTATAAAACCTACTCCAGAATTTTACAAATTTCTAAAAATTCTAAGTAGAATTTCATTTCCTCAGCCCAGAACATATAATTTACGTGGAGTCAGTATATTGTTGTACTGTATGTTTAACTGTTTAGGGATAGTTTATTTACATACATACATACATAAGCTCACGCCTGTATCCCATGGGGGTAGGCAGAGACTTTGGCTTTCCACAAGCTACGATCCTGACACACATCTTTCGCCTCATCCACAGTCATACATCTCGTCATGCATTTACGTCGGTTTCGGGTGCTACGCATTTTGCCTTTTTTAAACAGACCACTTATTTGGTCGTGGTAGCTCCGTCTTGGTCTCCCGATCCCGACCCTGCCACTCACATTCGCTTCGTATACTCTTTTAGTCATTCGGCTTTCATCCATTCTTGCAATATGACCAAACCATCTTAACATACTTCTCTCCACTTTGGTCACCACATCATCCTTCACCTTGCATTTCTCCCTTATCACGCTATTTTTTATTCGATCCGCAATGGTGACTCCACACATACTTCTCAGAGAACGCATTTCCACTGCATTCACCTTACTTTCATGCTTCGTCTGCCACACCCAACACTCACTCCCGTATGTCAGAGTTGGTACCAACACACCATTGTGAATCGTCAAGCGTGCCTTTTCAGACACAGCCTGACTACGCATCAAGGCATGCAGTGCACCATTAACTCTGTTACCCGCAGTCACTCTCCTTTCAATATCTTCCTCACATTTTCCGTCTCTTGTAAACATACTTCCCAAATATACAAACTCATTCACTTGCTCCAATTTCTCGCCATCCAATATCATATCACACAGTGTGACCTCTTTCTCTCTCTCCACAACCATAACTTTCGTCTTGCTTACATTTATTTTCATTCCTCTTTCTCTAAACCCTTCATTTACCAAGGTTAGCATGTCTTGTAACTCCGACGCCGACGAAGCAAGTAATACCTGGTCATCGGCGTACAGTAGGCACTTGACACGCACCTCTTCCATGCTTAAACCACATTCAGTCTCTTTCAGACTTGTCAGACAACTATCCATATAGAGATTGAAGAGCCATGGTGACGCAACACATCCCTGTCGAACACCTTTATAGATGTTAAACCAGTCTGAGTGCGCCCCATTCACCCTGATGCAGGCTCCAGAATTCTCATATAGAGAATTTAAAGCCCGCACCAGGCGCTCGTCAACCCCATATGTATTCGACAGCGTTGACCATAATTCATTCCTGGGTACACGATCATAGGCCTTCTCCAGATCTACAAAAGCACAAAATACTTTTTTGGACTTGGCTAAATGTTTTTCACAGATGGTCCGCAGAGAGAAGATCTGATCGATGCACCCCCTTCCTCTCCTAAATCCCGCTTGTACATCCCACAATTTCTCATCTGTTACATTCGTCACTCTTTCAATAAGAATCTTCGCATACAATTTACCTACAACACTGAGAAGACTAATGCCTCGGTAGTTTTTGCAGTCCTGCCGCGACCCCTTCCCCTTGTGCAAGGGCACAATGACTGCTTTGGTCCAGTCGTCCGGAACACAGCCATCACGCCAACACACATTGAAAAGTAGTCGCAGCAATCTTACAACAACCCCTTTGCCACTTTTCAGCATCTCGGTAGTTATCCTGTCATACCCTGCAGACTTACCCAATTTCGTACTTTTTATTGCATTCACTATTTCATCTTCCGTAATTTCTTGAACTGCATCGTTTTGTGAGTGAGTGGGAGTTGGAATGTTCACCGGCTCATTATTGTGAAGATGTCCCTCACTACACTCAAAGAGTTCTTCGAAGTAACTTTTCCAACGATGCAGAACATCCCTTTCAATACTCAACAATCGTCCATCTTTCGCTCTTATAACGTCCAACTCAGATGACCTTGAACCGCCGCGACTCAATCTAACCTGCTTCCAAAACAGTTTTAAATTGGTCCTGAAGTTCTCAGACATCTTTCTGTCAAACTTCTCTTTCATACACTTCTTCTTTTCCTGTACCACAATTTTAGCTTTCTTCTTTGCTTCCACATACACACTTTTTGCATTTTTTACCTGGTATACGTTCTCTGTATGACTTTCATTACCTTTCGCTTTGATGGCTAGTCCATCCAACCACGCCTTTTTCTTACATTCCACTACTTTCTTTACCTCTGCATCCCACCAGCATTCATCCAAAGACCTTCCTTTCTTTCTTTTAGTCTCTCCACATACTTTGGCAGCTGCTCCAACCATACTACTTTTTACAACCTCCCATATATCATTCATTCCACCCGCATATGATACATCCCATACGTGCTTTGTCCTTTCTACCATTTCCCTCAAATATTCCGCTTGCACGTCTATGTCACTCAGTTTTTCAACTTTTATTCGACCAAGACTCGTTGTCGGCTTTTTGTTCCAGTGACGCCAGGCTTTAAACAAATCCCTAATTCGACTTACCACCAAATAGTGATCTGTTCCCACACTGACGCCACGATAGCTCCTGGTATCTACGACTTTACTTTTAAGCCTATGGTCTACAATCACAAAATCGATCATACTCCTACTTTCATTCCTCTCCCATGTATACTTATGGATATCCTTATGGTTGAACAGAGTATTCGTAACCACAAGGTCCTTTTCCACACACACTTGTAGCAAACTGGAGCCACTCTCGTTTATTCTTTTATCACCATACTTTCCTAAAACTCTTTCAAAACCCTCTCTTTCCACTCCAACCCAGCTATTACAATCTCCTATTACCATAATCCTCTCATTATTCTCGCATTTACTTAACAACAATCTCACACCATCCCAGAACTCCTCCTTCTCCGACACTGGGCGCCCGGTATCCGGTGCGTAAACAGCTACCAAAAATACACGAAGCAGACCCAGCTTTAGTCGGATCCACAAAAGTCTAGGACTAACACATTCAAAATCTTTCATACAATTCTTCAGACGCTCCGACAGGACAACCCCAACACCTTGGCACGCGCGTTCTCCTTCTGGAACTCCCGACCATAGCGCCGTTAGATCACCGTGTTGAGAAATGCCCATGCCTTTCCTTTTAGTCTCACTTACTACCATCAGATCTATACGTCTTTCTTTCACTATCTGACATAATTCATTCATCTTATCACTCATTCCTCCCTGCACATTCAGCGTAGCTATGCGGCACTCCGCGGCCCGCTTTTCGCCCCGTGGAATACCTTGGCGTGATATGTGGCGAGCATTATCGCCGCCTTCGGTATATTTTTCTTTAGCTGCCATTTAGTTCCCACGAGTAGCTAGGGAAATGAAGTGTCACCACAATGCAGAGCCCCGCATGCAACGGGAAGGTTAAATAGTATCTGGGGGCACCACTTCCAGATATCCGGCACGCTAGCATGCAGACTCGCCCCTGCACATGCATCCTTTGGCACGGCAGACCAATAGATTGGCGGAAAAGGAGAGGGAGAGGGTGAACATAAGGACTATTATAGATAAGTTAGGATATCAAGGTGGGGATACTGCTGTTACGGAAGGACTGGGATGTAGCAGCAGCAGCTCGAGGAGGTTGGGGTCGCACACCCAAATCTCACCAATAGACGTCGGACAGACTTCTACCAGCAAAGTTTATTTATATTTATTTAGTAGTTTATTTATATTTCATTTTATGTAAATTAAACACTTGACAATATTTAGCCTATGACATCTTTGCCTTAAGAGTCTGCCCATGTTAGGCAGAGCCACTGCTCATGTTACCCTTCCTAAGTCTAAATCAGCCTGCTTGAGGCATATTATAATATGTAATAGTCACAAATATTGAAGGGAGAAACTATACAATAGGTAAGATAATCATAGTGGAGTATTGTTAATAACAACAACAATACAATAAATTTCTTCAGAAGTAATCACTGCATCCAATTCTGCTCTCCAGCTTTAAATTTTTTAGTTTAACTTCCCTAGTGTTAAAAAAAATGGTTACGACGGCGCAACACGACGATCAGGTTGCACTGGCCGTGGTCACCAGTGCAACCTGGCCGAAACGTCAAGCTAACAAAGGTAAATATTTGTTTACCTAAAAAAGTGTCGCGTTAATTCCCGTTCATTACTTCTGAGTAAATTGTTGAATATTAAAATGACAGCACTATGTTAATCGTATAATATAATGTCGACAAAACTCACCAGTATGTGCCTGCTCCTTGGCTAGTCAAATCCATGCCATGGTCTGGATTATAATTTTCTTCATCCATTACTTTGGACAAGCCAAAATCCGTGATTTTGATTTCCCCGCACACATTACCTTCGGTGAGTAGTATGTTGCCAGGCTTTAGATCATAGTGAATAACAGGTGGTTTAATCTCATTTAAATACTTCAAAGCTGATACAACTTGCATTACAATTGAGCGAGCTTCGCGCTCTGGAATTGTCTTATGCTAAAACAAAAATACACGTTTGTTAAATGCAAATCTAATTTTATATAGCATCCTGCGAATTCTTCTGCACTAAATGAATAAAGTATTTAGATCATCTTAGTCTTGAAGAATACATGTGAAGATATTTTTGTTGGCAAGATATTTCATGTGTTTTTTATTTCTTTCGCTTTTGCTAATCACTTGTATGTACAGTAATTTAGGTATATTAATAGGCCAAAATGGGAATATTTAACAATGTATTAATCAGAAAAGTAAGCGAGACTAAATATACCTACCTGTTTGAGATAAAAGTCTAGATCATGTCCATTACAGTATTCGAGTACTGTACAAAATGAGTTTCCATCAATTTCAAAAACGTCATACAATTTTACAATACGCGGGTGGTCTAGAGCTTTGTGAATATTGTACTCCCGTAGTGCATGTCTGCAACAAAAAATTACAAGTTATTTTACAGAAAAAAAATAATGTTTATTCTTTCACACATGGAAACCAAAATTAGGATTGGAGAAAATTTAATAAAAATGAAATTCGCCACTTTGCACTGGTTATTTTTTTTTTCAATCATCTTACTTTTATTTTGTAAGTATAGAATCTTAACAGCCAATGGTGTAAGTAGTCAGAGACAATGTGTTGACATTCAATATTGAACAAAAAACCTGACAAAGTATGTGGTGAAATTATAAAAATGTTTGGAAACACTAATAGATATAAAGGGGCCGTTCAAGTATTACGTAAGCACTATAGGGGGCCGGGGGTCTTTACTTTGCTTATTTTGGATGACATGGGGGGAGGGGGTCCAGATGATGGTTACGTCATCAGTAGTTATTTAATTTTCCAAAAAACCCTAGAACCAATCTTGTAGATGGTCTTCTCTGGAGAATATATATTGAAAAATGTTTACGTAATTATGGAGGAGGGGGGTAAGAGCTTTGCTTACTTTTACTGACAAGGAAGGTGGGGGGGAGGGTAAATAATTTTAATAAATCTGCTTGCGCAATACTTGAATGGGCCCTAAATAACTTTTTCCCTTTTTTGTTAAATACAATATTAAGAATCAATTGCTAGTTTTAGTTTGATAACATTTAAAATAGCAATTACAGAATGCCATCATACACTGGACTCACTTGATATAGTTGGCTTTTTTATCTTCCTTCCAGTCTTTGTTCAGTTGGTGGACCTTGCATGCTGTATACCGTTGCTCTCGAAGATCAAATGCTTTGTGAACTTCACTAAAGCCGCCTTTGCCAAGCAACATCAACAGCAGGTACCTAGAGTATCACCATTGACATTTAATAAACGAAATTAATATTAGGATTGCACAGGATTGACTTGAGATTTATCATAGACTGTAGTAGATGGCACACGTCAGTAAACATGTACTACCAATCATCACTGACAGGCGACAGCGCAACCGCGAGTAAGCGATTCTCAGGATGTTTATAATTTAATAGTGTCCGTCCGAAGGTCTATTTTTGGCCGAAGCCGAAGCAGATTAATCGGCAATTTCCACAACCTTCGGCCGAAGCTGAAGTTTTATAAACTATTAGTAATTTAATAATTTTCTTCAATATTATCCACAGCTAAAAAAGATTATCAGAGTGAAGTGGCTCATGCCGCTTTTCTCTCGCTGATAGAGGTATCCGCACTGAACTAAGGGCAGTCCGGTCCGTCAGTCACTCACTCTTTCGTAACAGTTTGTTCAATTCAGACTGTCCTCGGACCTTCGGCGGGATGGATTTTTGGCCGAAGGTGGCCGAAGGTGGCCGAAGCCGAAGCTTCGGTCGGACACTATAATTCAAGCAATTTTTACGCACACACATTGCTAAGTCACTCACACAGCAACAACCCGTTTTTGGTCTCATTGTTATTCTTATATCATACATATGGACTAGCATAACTTGTAATTGATGATGACTTATGACATTATTTGATACAGATCCAATTTCTGTTTTTGAGTGAATCTCATTTATTTTAGAGATCATTTTCACGAGAAAATCATCTCTAATGATCTAAAATGATCTCTGTAAAGAGTTCGAAACGTCGGGAAATAAATATGAATAAATAGGAAATAAACGCGATATAATCCTAAAAAGTTGTTTTAATGAGTGAGATTCGCGAAATTCTTAGAAATAAATATGAAAATATTGAATACTACTTATGTGTAAAAATATTAATTTAGCACAGGGTTATATTCTTATCATTTTATCTGACTCCAAAATGTTTTATCTTGCATGTGTGAATATTTTTATTTTGTGTATATAACTAAGTAATCCATACAAAGTAAATTTTTGTAAAGTACCACCAGTTTTGAGTCTAGCCAAAGTTTCCAATAATACAAATTAAACATAACATTAGCTTCATACAAAAGTAGGTTGGAATTAGTAATCAATCACTCAAAGGCAAATACTAAGATATTTCCACTAAGATTTTGGCCAATCAAACTGCACTGGTGTATTGGCACATTCTTGTCTAACATTACTAATAAATTATTATTTTATATAATTTACCGGTCAGAGAGCACAGGATGCTGAGAAAATCTACTCTGGTCCTCGTTGTGTATCCGTTTAAGTTCCCTAATATGAAGATTTCTTTCCCTTTCTAATTTTTCCATTTCTAGTTGCAAATCAGCATCTTCCTTTTTAAGTGCACTCTGCCTCAACTGTAACATTACAAAACATATGACATATTTAGCTAATATTTACTTTACTATTAATATTTTTCTGTGGTTGCTGGATTAGCTTCCGATAGTTCAGCGGTCGAAAACACGGCTTATTAATCCAGAGATCGCGGGTTCGAATCCTGACCCACATCAATGACTTTTCGAAATTAATTTCAAATTTTATGTGTGATAATTATCGATGACTAAAAAATTTTGTGCCCGGTATGGCAACAGGTTCGCCACCTATACCATTTGTGACGTAAACATAACGGCGAGTCGAGGTTTAACAGCCACTGCCTACACCTTCGGGTACAATAATGTAATGTTATATTATGTTGCTGGATTAACATGCTGAAAATACTTTTATAAATTAAAATAGCTGTGTGAATTGACGAGGACGCCACCAGCACAGGCTACCTGGCGGCGTACCTTGAGTATCTCGTCGGCCTCGTAGTACTCCTGGTAGGTCATGCTGGGCAGCGGGTCGGGCTTGAGGAAGGTGGGCGCGTCCGAGCCGTTGTGCAGCGGCGACGGGCCCGGCGTGCTGGGCGCCGCGCTGGACGTGCGCTTGCCGCGCCCGCCGCCCTCGCTGTTCACCGGCCGCTTCTTGAACAGCAGCTTCTTCTGCCGGTCGATCTCTTCTTTCTCTGCTGTGATCTCTTCTTGCCGCCTGTCAATAGCACACACTATTTCAGTACTTGAATGGCTAAAAGTATTCCATACAAAATAAAAGCACAACAGATATTCAGTAAACATACGAAACTTCGTCCATTCGTCCTCTTTTATTATATCCCCCAAAACTTTTATTAAAACATGCAGTGCGGTTATAACATACGGCACGAAGCGGGCTCAGGAGACTTGTCAAACACAAATTTATCACATCCCATATAATTCTAAAAGTAATCAGACTGTGGACAGGGTGTGTGTAAAATCTTGAAAATAAAATTTCTTTAACATATTCGTTTTTGTTGATTAATTTTGTTTAAAATTGTAGGGATTGTCAGAACCAGCAACAAGTTATGATTCTATAACATCACTGGCCACCACCACTATTATCTGCGGGGATGGAATGTGCAATAAGTAAAACAAATATCCAAAAGCATTTGCACAGAGACAAATTTTGATGCCACATACCAGCCTATTCAGACAGATAATTTGCCGAAAATTAAATCCACATTACAATTTATAATATGTTTACACAAGATTATTCTTCATTTAAGCTGATAGTGAATAAATTGCAATGCACTGTTTAAACACTGTATACACAAAATGAGTCATTACCTTGTTAATTCTTGAAATGCATATCCATCAGTCCAATTCTCTTGAAACGTAGCGCCTACACGCTGTGTTACAAACTGGCCAAGCCTCAGACGGTTCTGCATACATCTCTGTCGAGCCTCTTTTTTCTCAATAGTGCTTTTCTCATTTAACAATTTTTTAACAACATCTATACATTTATTGATGTGTGATTTATGTTGATCTATCACCTGAAACAATAAATCACTGTTATTATATAAATTATAAAGATAAATCTTAAAATATTATGTCTATTACAGACATATTTGTTACTTTGACCTAGTTGTTGTACAAACAGACTTCTGATTTCAAAGGATTTCATTAAAAATTTTCCACTCTTCACACCAAAGTCCTTAGAAGGATAGGTAAAAAGTCTTTGTAGCAAATAAACACCAATTTTACAAGTAACACACACTTTTAGGATTCATGCAGATGGAGTTACGGGTTTTATTAATTTAAAAGTTTTTAAAAGAGAACTCTTAAGTACCAAAAAGGCACAGTAACTTTAAATGAAGAGAGATGCTTTAAAAAAGAATAGACCACCAGATATTAAATTCGATGAGATGACGAACCATATACTGTTTTATGGGTGTCAACATATTAAAACCTATTCACAATACCTTGCTCTGTGCTTGAACTTGGTGTTTTAATTCTTCATTAGTTCTTGTTAATTCTTCTATTTTATTATTTCTTAGTTCTAAATCAGAAGACGCTTGAGTTTCCAACTCCTGTATCCTCTGACATGTTAGGTCTGTTTGAACCTAAGAACAATTAATTAATTGATTATAATGATCTCAAAATGAACAACTATAATAAGAACACTAATAAACAGAATTGAGATGTTGGTACACACTTGCTTAACAGAAGTGTGAGGTCGTTGCTGTGACGCCGTTCGTAGAAAATCGGCGCCCGAAGGAAGTAACGACGAAGGTGACGGTGGGTACTGTGCAAAAGAAACATATTATTCCTCCCTTACCTTACTTTATACCAGATATTAATAGATACTTATAACTTGCAAACACAGTTTCAAAATTAAACAAAACAAACTGTTAGCAAATGTAAAGATCATTGTGATGGAAAGTCTTGTGGATTTATTGAAATTATACCAATAGTTTCTGAATAAAATTCATATGATGAGTATTTACACATGAAGATGAGTTTATTACTATATTTATATCACAAAGTTATGAGTAGAAATTTAGTTTTAAAAAACTAACATCATTCATAAAGTAGTAAGATTTACAATTCTGATTTTATTTCTTTCAGATTGTGTCTAGTGCAATGCATTAGTTAGAGGAATAAATGATATTAAAAATTCATCACTGAAAAAAAAATACTTTACTTTCACTCCAGTATTATTCCCGTAAGAAAACAAATATATGTATCCATCAATCCATCTATGTAAATATTTCACATTAATTTAGAAAAAATACTACAGAAACAATAAAAAGTGTGAGATTAATTAATATTTAATTCCTCTACGCTTTTTAAGACGCTAGAAGCATTTTATATTAAAAAAAACTAATAATAAAACTTTTTGAATTAATCAAATGTGTTAAGATTGACATAGAAATTATGCAAAATTTGTGTCTGGTTAACTCTCAATGCCAAATAGATAAGAAATTATTTGTTAAGATAGCACATATTGAAAATCGAAACATTGCTAGTGAATTACCCATGCATGGTCAAAGGAATTCTTTAGTTATTATTCAATATATAAAGATTTAAAAATTAGAGAATACTAACCATGGGATAATTTGCGCCTTGTGGCGAAGGTGACTTGGCGCCGGCATGTCTCACGGGACTTGACGACGGGTGCTTGGAGAAGTATTCCCTAATATTTTTGTCTGATGAGTTATGCCTTTGCTTGCCGCCTACTCCTCCACCCCCACCTCCGCCAACACCTTCCTCTCCTGAAAAAAATAACAAAAAAATAATGAATAAATGTTTAAAGATATTTTAGGTCGCATAGCACTTTAATTCTACAGTGAGCTGCCTTTTACTTTTTAATTGTATATGTAAACAATTATTACATATGTTTATGACAGATTAAACTTTCACAGCTCATGTACATTTGTTGATAATTGTACTTTTCTTGATCACATCCACACATCTCAAGGCCTGCAAATGTAATAGTATTTAGGGAGTACAAATCAAAACCTGTGTAATTTTGTTAATAAAATATGGATACTGTTGTAATCTTCCTAATATTAATAATTATTTTATATACCTTTTCGTTTTCTTTTCCTATCTGGAACGGCTATAGTAGGAGTGGCTCCACTAGGTGGCACTAATGCTGAGCCAGGAGCTGCAGTTGAACCTCGCATAGCTGCAGATTTTTCAGGGGTTAAAGCATCAGCTTCTTTATCACTATGAGATGACCCTGGAATTAGATGATAATGATTTTTTCTAATAAGTAAATAAATATTTAAACAATATTAATAATGTTATAAAGTATAAAGAAGTCTTTTTTCCTATCAATATAATTAAAACTGCATCTAAATGTGACACTTTGTTGACAGGTGAAAATGTTATTACTTATTAATTAAAATAAAAGATTATAGGTTGAAAATAATAATTATATAGTTTGTGAGTTTTTGTAATGGTATTATTATACCATTATAATAATGACAATCAAGAACATAAACAAAACATCAATAGTATAAAAACAACTCTGACTATTCCTAAAAATTATCAGCTTTTACTAGACTGCACTAAAAAGATATTTTATTTTTGTCTGTATTTATATTTATATCTATGGATATTTTTTGTACACTTATAATCAAAACTGGTTGGATTTCCGTTTGAGAGCTGTCAACAGATTCATTATAAGCACTAGAGTGACTGTTGCTGATTTTTTTGGAATTCCTATGGTAACAAAATTTTCACTTTTTTTCTTGCATTGTGAAGTGGTCAAATTTTCCGTATATTAAAGTCATCATATCTTGTTAAATGCCTTAGAAGATCCGTTTTTACGTTTTCTATTCACCACACAATGTTTCTATGGTGTATATTGTTCTTGTACCAATATTTTCATTAGCTCTGAATTTCACAAAACTGTTAAATGCAGCCTGCAATGTTATTCCACAGATTTTACCAAAAGCTTGATTTTGTGCTGCCTCTGCCATTCCTAACTTGTATTTCCATGTTGGCATAGCTATCCTTTTGGCTTAGAATACAAGAGGACAGAAAGTTAAGTAATATTCTATTTATTTTATATCCAACTTATGTCATTTACAACATTGCATCAGTTGCTACTATTTTTAACAGATTCTGGCTGCTTTAATACACATTTGAATGTAATCTCCTGACAATTATCAATCCATTGCATACATACCATTCTTGTAAGTGGACATATTAGAGAACCACTTGACATTGTTGCCACAGTCTAGTAATGTTTTCATTCCATACCTTATCAGGCTGACAGAATTTATTAGTAGAGTTAATAGACTTCTAGGTCTACAGCCCAAGGGTTCCTCTACAGAGAAAACTTGATCTGTTTTAATTTTAAAATCAGTACATTTAAAATATACATCTAATAGATTCTGTATACATTTTTTATTAAATTTTCTCATGTTTTTCACCAAACTAATAATTCCATAACAAGCACACTGCACACAATAATCCCTTAGCCTCTACACCCCTTGTTGTTGTGTAATTTTTTACCAAACTGCTGAGTCTACCATTGGAAGACCTCTTATGAGCTAGCCATTACACCCACTAAATGTATAAAGAAACATTTTTAAGAACTCTTCTTCTGCTATAGGGATTTCGTATCATTAGCAGTTTCTATTACTCATTTATAAATTCTCTTTTATAAAACTAAAAACTTTGATTTAGAAACTATATTATTTTCTTTGTGTCTTTCATATTTCTATTAATTAATATAGAAACATAATCCAACCAGGGTTTGGTCTTCTGTTCCATTCCATTCTCTCATAACATTTAACATGCATTCCTCTATATTTAAGTTAGATATCCATATAAAAATATAATGTGATAATCCAATAGAAATGTATAAAATCATTCACAAAGCTAAGTACATGGCCAATAACTGGCATTCTTGTAAAGAATAACAGATTTACTTTTATTTACCGTGTTTCAAGGGTAGGACTTTCAATAAAATGTATGTAACTTATTCTATGAACTATAATCGCCACATTGAGAATATTCTTCTCTGTACGCACTCATTTATACAGATTTATATTAAGAAAGATTAAAAACTGGATAATTGTTGATAAATTATGATTACATTTCATAAAAAGTAAATATATAATCTCATGCAAATTTATGGGAGAGAGTTGAACTTTTATTTTGTAGTTATATTTGAGCTATTTATAAGTTACATTAATGTAATAACTTACAAAATAATTTAATGGAAAAATATTTTCTAAATTATTACAAAGACACCTAGACATTGGTCTAGAAATAGGCCCTATTAGATACATACAAATTTTCATCCTCATACCCATGAGGCTATTTAAAATTAAGGTAACCAATAAGTTTCTAGTTGGATTAAATACACAACTACAAGCAATTATAAAAGAATTATTGGCTATGGATTAGAAGTGGAATTTCTCTATATTCTTACAACATATTTTCTATAATATCAAATGCTATTAGTAAATGTACCAATCAACAAATACCTATATTTTTTATTCCATGATATAATTTAAATTTTAATAAATATGTATTTCAATCATATTAAATTCCTATAATATCCATTCATAACAACATGCATAACAATCAAATGGAATAGTTTATACTGAATAGTGCTGAGCAGGTTCACACTATGTATTCTGATCAAGTTGGAGAAATGTATCTTGAATAAGTCTTAAAACAAGTGTAAACAGCAACTAGCTAGTAAACTTTTGGACAATGAGCTTCAAACTTGATCATTTCAGGTGATTCCATTTGATATAATGTTTGTTTACAATAGTAAATTATTAATTACACATAAGAAATCCTATGTAGTAAACTCACTTTTGGACAATGAGCTCAGTAGGCCGATGTAGTTTATGTTAGCTCCGCTTTTATACTCATGCATTGTGGCACGCAATAGTCTCGGTTCTCAGGGAGAAAAACGGCACTTTCACGGTTCCTATCCGGCATCATACACATAAATGACGTCACAATCCTGAGTTTGACGGCAGTTTATCACAAAAGTTCGTCCATCCAGAGCTTGTAATAAGGTTATACACATAAACTCAGGCTAACCGGCGCATAGTAAACACTGAGAGCACTGATCACAAATCACAAACTATAAATTCACTTTTATCACTAAATCACAATTTACCTGTGCTCATATTGGAATCCTGATTGTGTAGAGGTTGCCCCGTGTTGACAGTGGTTTGTGGTGCCATCTGAATTTGTGACCCAGCTGACATCTGTAAAGAAAGATGGCGTCTTTACATATGACTCGCCCAGTTCCATTTGTCTTTACCTTTGATCACAGTAATTCACTATATTATGGCATAAATACTCACAAATATTTACGGGTAAGACAACGCAATCATAATGTTAAAACAATTACTTTACTATTTCTCACTATAAGCAAATAACCTAACTAGTTTGACAAGTTGTAAACGAAACGAAATGCCAGTCGCGACAATCGGATACGCATCCACGGGCGCGAGGCGGTGAGGGGAAGGGGGGGTCTGTAGAGATCGTCACGAAGTTTGCTTCGAATGTAATAATAATACCGACGGCGAGGAGGCGCCATTTTACAAGGATACAAGGCCAAGAGTATTGTTGTTCCATGGAAAAATAATTTTGCCCGTGGAATACTCGCACCGAGGTGAAATTAAATTTTATAAGTCGCAATAGTAGTTAATACCTGAGCTATTATACACCGCTACGTATTCACTCGTGTTCTCGCATGAAGTCGGTAGGTAGTAGCGGGTCAACAGCCCGCGTTTGCGATCGTGTTGTTGATTAATTTTTGCAAATGACTTTTCTAATGTTGGTCACAGCAAATGTTTCAGCTCAGAAAGCTTTATATGGTCATAGAGTACACTGTACATTTAAGAAGCAGTGTTATCACTGAAAATGTAGCTATGTACAAAATAGACGACCGATTATTCCCGCAATGAGGTGGCACCAGCGGGAGGCGGGCGGGCGGCGTGCCACCGACCGCGGTGAACGAGTAGGTAGATACGTGATACCGGCGCTCGTGCCCCACAACAAACTGCTTACTGGACTTGTTACGTAGGCGTCTGTAGGTACCGCGCGCGATGTAAGTACCAACATAATATAAACAGATAGGTAGGTGGGTATATCTACCATGCATCCACTCCAGTCAACGCGAGGAAATAGCTACGTACATAAAGGTACCTATATGACTGTGTAGTCGGTGTATAGTTCTATATCCTATTAAATTATTCAACCAAGCTGGCTCAGTGGCTCCACGCAAGATTACTTGACTCAATACGATGTATCTCAATTTGTTTCTACTTAATATTTTCGAAGCCCACTAGTTTTCCAAAGAGTATCATCATCTTCTGAATAGTCTAAATAAGTCTTGACTAAAATTCTATAATAATATGCAAAAAAAAATAATTAAGCTCTTAAATATCTTATCAATCAAATTGCACCTTAAATGAACTGTAGTGATCTCTGTATAAAAAATATAATTTAGACATTGGACAATAACATAAATATTATGTATATTTTAGTTCTCCCTTCTGCATTACAATAATATATATAAACATGCTTTTTAATCTAATTTTCTTCATCTGTTTGTTGATAACGACTGGGATGATATGATGATATACTTATATCATCAGATTTTTTTTTTAGTACTATGATATGTGTACTTACACAGTACTATCATAGTACCTACTCAGATATCATAACGACAGCTAATCTGCTTGGCAACAATAGGTTTAGTGGGAATTTAACCACTTTCCCAGAAAACATAAGTTTAACAACCCCTGAAATAGTGATATTTTTAGTATTAACCAGCTACACCATGATTTCAACTAAACCAACCAACTCTTTTGTGAGGATTAATATAAGAAGCGTAGCTATTCAAAATTGGAAGGTGGAAATTCATTGGACACCGATAGATCCCCATCCACAAGGGAATTACATACTATAAAATAGCCAACCTACCGTTTACGGCCGTTTAAGACAAGGTTCAGAGCTCAGAAAGCAAAACTTTCTTGAGAAGAAGGTTCTACAGTAACTACAATTCAGTTATAAAAGTAGCAGAAAAAAATCCAGATAATCTGACGACATTACAGTCGTAGAAGATCAATGTATGCCTGTAGCATGGAACTCTGTTCATCATGATGGCATTCATTGGAGAGACAGTCCTGGCTTTGTAAAGGAATTGATTACTACCGACCGGCCATATTAATATTGTTACTTAAGTACCTATAACAAGCTATTTAAATAGTAAAATATCAGCCTCAAGGTGACAATATCACGACAGTAGCAGAAGAGAAAACGTGTACAATGGCATGTTATCGGCGCAACGTTGCCGCTATGTGTATGCCCCCTTCGGCGCCTCTTGCCCCTCCTTTCCCGTTTGCAGTGACCACCTCCTGTATGCTGGCTACGAAAAATCACCAACGAATTCAAAGCATTCCGATTATAAAAATGCGATAAGAATAAAAATTATTAATACGGGACGAAACACGGCGCTAACTCCTCACTATACTAACGAGTTACGAACATCGACGAGTTTCAAGGCTGAATGACGTTAAGTAGTTGATAAGTCCTAAACAATAAACAGTTTTATTGCATGAAAATAATAAAATGAAAATCGGGCGAAAGCGAATAACAAATCTGATGATCGATAGTGACGTCTCTTTCAGATTTAAAAGTCGATTGGTTTATTATACGAAAGGGAACAGCTTGCATATAATTCAATTAGCGAATCAAACAATGATCGCTCGCTCGATGCGATGATGCAGTACAGTTAGATATTTATATTGTTGTCTATTTTTAACGCACTAAACCGACAAATGGAAAGTTAGCGAGTTGGCAACATACAATCGTACTGGCAAGTAATTAACCATACATACATCAGACACAATGTCTGTAATCTGATTCAATAAAGAGCAATTTATGGAACGAATTAATATCCATAATTAAATATATATACAGGAATCCGGCGATCAAGGCAATCGTCAGTAGTACCGATCAATATTTAATTCGTTTATTATGATAATTAAATTATATTACAATCTACTTAAATATAAATAAAGAGAATCAATAGATATTCATGATATTTTCGACGTACCTAATATGTCGTCTAAATCTACTAAACTAGACTAATGAATTGCGGTTATAGCCCCGGATATACCTACAGGAAAACAAAAAAAAACAGTTTTTTTACGATCCAAATGATGCTTTTTTGGGGTCAGGTAATATTTTTAGGCATTTCCTTTGCCAGGTACCAAGTAAAAAAAAAATTATAAGACTAAAATTCCAGTTAAATTGATACCTTCAGCTTTTGTGTGTCTGCGACGGGGGAGACAATCAATACTCGGTCACATCCGTTACGTCTCAGTCTTGGATTCATTGTAGGTAGGATCGAAGTTTTGTGAACCCCAAATCCCCGTTCCGGTGGCGGGCGTTCATCTGCGTGCTGTTTAACCCAATTTTCTAGTGCGAGGGGGGAGGGGAGGGGTGAGTAGGGTGCGGGGGGCGCACGAGGGGAAGGGCGGCGGCGCAACTTTAGCCGCAAGTATGCAACACAGACGAGGCGCTGTGAGATTTGAACCGGAGCCTGCACAATATTGATTATTTCTAGTGTCGACAGTGCCACCGCTGACACCCACTCTCTTGCTAAATTCACTTATTGCGCACAAAGGAGTCCATTTTATTATGTATATTGCTCTATGCCTACTATTACCTACCTACACGTATGTCGTGCTTACTTTTTTCAGGCATCTCTAATAGGTTTGATCTTATAAATAAAAAATAATGATGAAATGATGATGATGATCTCGGTGGTCCAGTGGTCGAGCACCTCGCTTCTATATCTAGAGGTCGCGGGTACGAATCCTCACACTGGCTCACACCAGTGACTTTTCCAAGTTCTTTTCGGAAGTTATGTGTGAAAAATATCAATGAATGAAAACTTTTTGCCCGGTATGGCAAAAAGTTCGCCACCTATTCCATTTGTGACGTAAACATAACGGCCAGACGTGGCTTAACCGCCCCTGCCTACAGAAAAAGGCGTGAAGTTACGTAATCGATGGAATATTTTTGTGCTAGTTATACAACAATCATAAACCTACAGACAAAAAAAAACTTTTCACAAAATAGATGGTTCGAAAATTACGACATTTGGTACGGATATCCAGGTGGTAGACAAACGTCAGCCTAGGTGATGAAGTCTGTTGTGTGTCGCGCGCAGTCGTCAAGCTTCAAAGCACACAGAAGGCAAAATACAATCGCTGTAAATTTTTACCGGCACCGACTACAATAATATCAATTCATTTATAAATAATATTTTAAAAGTTATAGATATATAACTATGTAGTATAGTTATAGACTTTGCTAAAGTTTTTTTTTATATTATACTTTTGTTAAAGTTTTTTACTTTTTGTCATCGTACTACATATTAAGATACAGAAAGATACATTACGGTATTTGTTGCTCTTTAATAGTGTCTGACCGAAGGTCTATTTTTGGCCGAAGCCGAAGCCGATTATTCGGCAATCTCTACAACCTTCGGCCGAAGGCGAAGGTTTATAAACTATTAGTAGTAATTTAATATTTTTCTTCAATATTATCCACAGCTAAATTAGAATATCGGCGTATAGTGGCTCATACCGCTTTTTTTGCCGGTGATAAGAGATATCCGCACTTAACTAAGTGCAATCCGGTCCGTCAGTTACTCACTCTTTCGTAACAGTTCGTTTAATTCCGACTGTTCTTGGTCCTTCGGCGGGACCTTCGCCACCGGCCCAGAATAAGGCCGAGGCCGAAGATGGATATTTGGCCGAAGGTGGCCGAAGCCGAAGCTTCGGTCGGACACTACTTTTTAATTACATAAATACGGTTAAAAGTTTGCTTAAAGTTTTTGTCGTTTGTGTTTCTTGCAGTTTAACGGTTTAACTTGTTTTTTCAAAGTAATTTTATATCTTGATTTTAGTTGTGATAATGAGTTGACAACTTAAATAGATGCTATAACGAGGGCTACCTATTACTTATGCATCCCGAATAAAATAAAATAACTATCATTCGCCCGAATGCTGAACCGCCACACAAATCTGACAATCAATAAAGTGCTACCTACTGCTCAAATTTCACCTATTCTGTCTCATTAGACAAAATGACAGTAGTTGTCACATTGACAGCTACCTAAACGCATAAGTAGCGCTTATATGTTTGAGTGGCGGTTCAGTATTCGGGCTATTGACTATTAAATATGGTTTTATGGCTTTTCAAAATATTCTCCGTGATGATTTATATACTCTTGCATTCGGTGAAACCAGATTTCGAAGCACTTTTCCATTCCAAAGGCGGTACATAACATGATTTTTCAATGTCTCAACCGGCTTCTTCTCGGGTTAAAAATATGTGAGTACGTAATTTGTTCTTCACGGTTGGAAATAAAAGGAAGTCGTTGGGTGCCAAATCAAGGCTATACGAAGGATGATCCGTTAAATCGACCGTTTCACCGTTTCCAATAAGAGAGTTGTTTCACATTGCCATGGTAAAGAATGATCCTGCGTCGTCGGTTGTTCTCCTGATTGGTGCAAAGACTTTTGGCAAACAAATAGTCGTGTAACATTCAGAAATTACAGATCTAAAATTTTCTAGTAATACAGTAGCTATATGTCCCTCTATTTAAAAAAAAAACAGGCGACCATTTGTCTCAAAGTGCTTATCGCACGAACAACTTTTGTTGGGTGCGGCTATTTTGGAACACCCAAACTCTCGACTGCCGCTGGGTTTCCAGATCGTAAGCATAAATCCAGGATTCGTCACCCTTGTAGATATTATAATTAAGATATTATAGACAGCTTTTGACGCACCAAATTATTTTATCATTTTCTTGCACCAATCCACACGAGCCTGTTTTTGATCTGCTGTACGGTTGTGCGGGATCCAACGAGAACAAACATTTATTTTGCAGCCAAATGTTCATAATAATATGTATTTTACACGCATTTCACAATTAAAACAATTGAGAGCCGAATAAAACAGACTGCACTCTGCAGCGAAAGAGTTCTATTTTCAAAATAGGAAATACTCTTTAATAATATAAATACTCTTAAATAATATATATGTGTACTGGCAATTGCCAGTACCGGATACTTGTGTGAGGCTAATTATAATGTTCGTTTGTCGAATTGTTGATATTTTTATTAACCTATCATGCTGTTATTAATAGGTACCTAAATGATAATAAAAAAACGGTACTTACATGATAGGGTTTTGATAATACTTATAAATCTTATAATGTATACTTTTTATTCTGTTTATATTTTGTGCTCTAACTCCCAACCATTTAGGAGTTGTTGTACCTTCATCACCGTTGCTGATGTTGCACATTTAAGCCTCAAGCATATCATTACATAGTATACAACAAAGTCATTTTCCGCTGTCTGTCTCCTTATATGCTTATATCTTTAAAACTACGCAACGGATTTTGATGCGGTTTTTTTAACAGTTAGAGGATGTCAACGAGGTGGTTTTGATCTATAATTCATATATGATGTAATGAAAAAATGATCATTTTCGAGATTTAGCACTGTAATTGCAAACGCTGGCTGAACCCTAAGTGATAGATCAAAACAATGTTCAACATTATTAAACACCTTTAGAAGGTCTACAAAAAAGTCCGCGAGAGCATATGTCTGTCTCTTAAGGTTATCCCATAATAACCTTTTCTTTTTACTTTTTACGAGAAATAATGGCTTATTTACAAAGCAATTTCAAACATTACAGCATTAATTTTCATTTTTTTTCAGTCAGTTCATTTCAGTTAAATGTCTAAAATAGATTGTGCTTTTAATATAGATCAATATGGCCATGTATAGTGTGTAATTTAGACGAATATTTACAAAGATATTACAGTATTAACATAGCGGGACATAGCAGTTGCGTTGCGCGCCAAAACGCGTGCCGATAAATAGCACAAATTGAACTTTTTAATATCCAAATTTTACCCATTTATTACTTTTGATGCGGAACAAAGTTCGCCGGGTCAGCTAGTATATGAATAAGACATGACTATAACGCAACAAAAATTTTCATTTTTTTAGAACCTCTTGTTTTTCTTTGGGCAGCTTTTGGAAGACGATATATAACTTCAGGCTAAAAAAGTTGGAGGCATGCTTGAAGCAGCCTTTTAAATGCGGAATATTCAATGCGTAAAAGTAGAAGCAGCCTGTCTAAAATTAAAACAAAAGTAACAACGACTTGCGATTAGCAGCTAGATACATTTTGATTGAGGCATTATAGCTCTCCCCTCATAGAAGTCTTATAAGCATTTTTTAAACATTTTTTATATTTAAGCATCGCCATGAATCAACCAAATAATGTCCATAAAACGTGACTATGAATGTTCAGCTAGTAGTAAAAAAGAGGTATTAAAAGAAATCAAAGGATACTGCTTTTGACCCTTAAAAAGCCACATCGGGTTAATGTCGCGTGCTGACTGATTTAGACCGATTGACCTAGGAAACGTACTCATATGAGTGAATGCATGATGAGATGTATGACTGTGAAAGAAGTGTGTCAGGATCAATGTCTCTGCCTACCCCTATGGGATACAGGCGTGAGCTTATGTATGTATGTTAGTGTCCGACTGAAGGTCAATTTTTGGCCGAAGCCGATTAATCGGCAATCTCCACAACCGAAGGTTTATAAACTCTTAGTAATTTAATAATTTTCTTCAATATTATCCACAGCTAAAGAAGAATATCAGCGTGAAGTGGTTCATGCCGCTTTTCTCTCGGTGATAGAGGTATCCGCACTGAACTAAGTGCAGTCCGGTACGTCAGTCACTCACTATTTCGTAACAGTTCGTTTAATTCCGACTGTTTTCTGACCTTCGGCGGGACCTGGAAGATGGATTTTTGGCGGAAGGTGGCCGAAGCTTCAGTCGGACACTTATGTATGTGGTGGTGACACTAACTATGACTCACACCAATGACTTTTCGAATTTGTTTTCGGAAATTATGTGTGATAAATATCGATGACTGAAAACTTTGTGCCCGGTATGGCAATAGGTTCGCCACCTATTCCATTTGGGACGTAAACAACGTAACGGCGAGACGAGGCTTAACAGCTGCTGCCTAGCCCTTGGGGTAACAAAGGCTTGAAGTTGTTTACTGTTGTATGTTTATGTTTACTAACAATACCGAGGGAAAAGTACAGTTTGTTTACTTTACGTGCGTAAAATTTTCCTTGCGTGGCCATTTTGATGATCGAAGATTATCATATCAAAAACTATACAATAGTTTTCATGATTTTCATGACAAACATACAGAGGGACGGACAGACAAATATTCAAACAAGTGTTTTTTTTTCTCTTTTCTCAAGCAACAAATTCATTATAAGTATGTGGATGTGGATAAATATCAGGACAGAGTATAATGTAAAATGTAAAATCTCCATCAGAAAGTGGCTTAGCAACTAACGTCTATCGCTAGTTAACTAGCCGGATAGAGTTCATTACAGTGAAAATAACAGACCGTAGTAATGTAAAATTTCTATAGCCCAAATGGATTTATGAGCAGAGAGCCATTGATATGGGTTTATTTAACTATCAAAACGGTGCCGGCCGGCGTGGCACGAAGCGCAGCGCACTGGGTCAGGCGAGCCAATACGGGCGGACCTTGCAATGTCGCGACGTCGCTCAGCTGACGACAAGCCGACCGCCCGCCCGCACCCCGCCGATTCGCCGCGCGTTCATTGCCTTCGTGGCAGCGAACATGAGCGGACGTCTCGTATGCGTAGTATCTTTCACATTATATTTACGATGATCCTTACATCCGACAATAATGCAAGCATAATATATGACAACGTTTAAATGTTAAATAGTATCATGTGATGTTGTGAATTTATTTTACATATATATAGCGATTATTTGTAATGTGAGTGCGTCGTGTTTTGTAATAAAGTTAACACTGGATGGAGTGCGGTGACGGCCGGTGCGAAAGGTCGGCCTGTGTAAAAATAACTGCGGAACCGGGCGGCCAAGCAATGGAATGAGGTTTGACGGCACATTGTAGACGAGGCGGGGCGAGGCCGTATTCGCCATGTTATAATTTCCCTTGGCGTCGAATGTGCAAACTTGCAAGCCGACTGAATGAAATTTGAACACTGCGCTGTGCCTACTTCTCTTTCTCTCAATGCGAATAGAGCGTGCCTGTTGAATGAGACAACCCATTTATGCTCGCCAATCGAGTACCAACGTGTCGGTGAATACATTGCCATACAATTTCAAACGGCGATATATAATATGTGTGATATAGGAACGTATTAGGATTGCTTACGCAGGCATGAGAATAAAACAAACGGTGCCATTTTGTGAACACTCGAACTCGTGATCGTAATATATTTTAGCAACTCAACGAATAATCCATTTTGCAATATTGTTGTCACAAGGTAAACAAACAACACGAATCATTATTATTACTACAATATCTATCTATCTACAAATTACTCGAATAAATAATTTGGTTATTATTTGAAAACAAATTAGGTATCATACATACATATCTAGAGAGGTAGGCTGATTATCCAAATAGCTAAACGTGTGTTTAAAAATTATGACAAACTATCATGTTTAAAATGAAAATATTTATTTTTATTATTGCTTCGTAATATCAAAATTGTTTACGTACTAATAAAATATCGTGTGTTTATTATTTTATTAAAATATCATTTTCGACTTAACTTTGCAGTGCAAAGTTTGCACTCTCTAGACTCAGAGTTCGTTACCGCTTTTGATTGACGGGTCCCGAGTTCAAAAGCGTGCGCTTTGGTGTGTTGTATTAATGTTTTTTTAGGAAACCTTTCGGGAGTTACCACTCAAGAGAAAACCTAGCGCCGGCAAACTTTCTTGCAATATTTTTCTGGGGAACCCTAATGACATTTAATTTAAAAAAAATGTCTACACCTTCGCATATGAGGGGTGTATTTATACTTCATTTGTATGTGAAACGTTAAGGTGAAAGTAAACTAAAATTGGCATTTAAGTGTTACTTAAAAATATAATACAGAAGCTATTATGTATAAAAAAACTCGCTAACAATATAAATACTCCTGAGAGCTATTCTTATTGTGGAGCTCGGTTAGAGAGGGGGACGGGGCGCGGGGTGCGGGACGCGTCTCGTGTGTCGGTGACCCCGCGGTGCGACTTGCGCTAACACCGAGTTAGAATTCGAAGGGTTTTAAGTGTACTTTATCTACCAACATCAATATATTATTATAATGCTGGCTAGGAACAGACTTGCCAGGGACTAGGAAAATATATAAAAAATGAATTATTTGGTCAATATTATTTGGCATTATGGTTTCCAATATAAATAAAGTTGAACAAATTTTCACGGCCACGCGCATTTTGTTACCGACTGAAACCGGTTCGGTTTCGCTTTTGCGTACATATTCCAATATTGAACAAATGAGAAAAGGATAAATCAGTACAAATTCAGCATAACGCGACAACATGGACGACTGCTATTCGAAATTAACTAGGTATTATAACTTCTGTAGGAAACTAGAAAGTATTATTACTATAAATTAGAAAGTGAAATATTGTCAATATGAATAAACAATTAGTTTTTCAAATACAAAGTATAATTCATTTGGAAATGTAAGAGACAAATAGAATTAATTCGTCTGATAGAAGTATAGAACTCACTTCCACTATTCAGGATCAAGAAGAAATCCAAAGTGAATAATGTAAGGATGATGTACAAATTAAAATTTGTAGAAAGAAATGTATGTATGACTTCAAAATGTAAGTATGAATAATAATGTTTTCACTCGAGTAGGAAACTATCTTATGAGATTAATTGTAACAGTAAAAATAATGAGTGTTTCTGTTATTCTTCGTTATTTTAGAAAAAGGAATAAACCATATGTATTTTTAGTTTCCAAAAGTCATGTAAGTCCAGTAGCCGAGCACCCCGCTTCTGAATCAAGATGACGCGAGTTCGAATCCTGGCACACGCCAATGACTTATCGAGATTATTTTCAAAAGTTATGTGCGATAAATATCGATAGCTGAAAACATTGCGCCCGGTATGGCAATAACTTCGCCACCTATTCCATATGGGATGTAAATATGTATAACGGCGAGTCGAGGCTTAACAGGCACTGCCTACAACTTAGGGTAGAACAAGGCGTGAAGTTATGTTGTATGTTTTAGTTTCCAAACAAACACTGATAAAAATCTACCCTGTTTTTACCTTTAGCGACTCACATTCAAACATGTTTGATTACTAAAAGCTGAGTCTAGTAATAGAATATCAAGGTCAATTAACGTTAGCGCTCATGATTGTAAATATCTTTTAATTTCTTGAATTTTACCACAACTGGCGCCATCTACCATTGACATCGCTTCAAAACGGCAACTGTGATTACTTATAGTCATTGTACATTTACTGCACCATCTTGTTGGCGGGTTCGATCAACACCCAAGTATTTATAAATATTTATGAGCCACGAATGGCGTCTGAGCTCATTTCTGTGTATTAATTAATATGCGTTGTCTAATTCCCATAACAGAATCATCTAATGAATTATCTCAGAAAGTTACACAATATACAAATTAGTTTTTTCTCTTTCTAATTTGGCGAAACCTAATTGCCAGATATCGACAATCATGCGAGTCATCTATATTTATCACAGGTGAATTTCGAAAAGTCAGGTCGCAAACCTGAGACGTTACTCAGAAGCTGACTGCAAAACCTCCAGAAAAGACATACCTACTTTTATTGTCATCGTTAACTAGTTGAAACTGATGTTATGAAATCGGAAAAAGCGATGTAAAATAAATTTGCAACGCATAAATAACCGCAGACGACGAGCGTCGCGGTAGCAGAGAAACTAAACAGAATCTGGTGTAAATGTTCCAAATGAGTGAACATGGAGACTATTGGAGATTGTCAAGTAAAGGGAAAGAAAACACATAGTTTACAACAATAATGAATAGAGGCAAGTATAAAAGATTTTAAGTTTTATTGAAGATGACAAACGACAGCGAAAACCACTAAATAGTTAAGAGTACATAGATACATAGAATAAAAAAAAGATCTTTAAAACTACACAAAGGATTCTGATGTAGTTTTTTTGTTAATAGACAGAAGGTTTCTACGAGGTGGTTTGTATTGTATGTATAATCTATGGATTGATCCATTGATTCATTTTCGAGGTTTGCGATTTCATTGCAAATGCTGGCTAAAACTACGTGATATATCAAAAAATTATCTACATTATTAGTTATTACACACCTTATGAAGTTCTACAAAAAAGTCCGCGAAGGTGTATGCAGTATGTTGGACAATGCCCATTTTTATTTCTATAAAGGCTTATTTACGAAAGATATTTTACGATTATGAACCTAATAAATACAACATTTAATTAATATAGACTAGTATGGCGCTTTACAACATGTAATTTGAAAACGCGTGCCTGAAATAAAAAAAATATACTGATTTATTTCTTCTGGAGGCGAAATCAAGTTCGGAGGGGCAGCTAGTAATTTTATAATTCTTTCGTTGAACGGGGTGAAATCGTTTTTGTAGCATAATCGATTTCAACTGCGTACTCCATGATACGGCATTTATAATCGAGTAAATACTATTGTCTTTTTATTGTTCAAACTATCCGCGTTTTAAATATGTTCATAATATTTGTTTAATATGATACCGGTTGTTGGTCGGAGGAAAAAACTTAATGTCTTTTTTGTGGTTTAGTTATAAAATCGTGGTTTAGAATAAAACATGAAAATAAAAAAATCGCTTATTTATATACCACTATAATGTGGTAAATAAGTTAATAAAAAGTAAATTAAAGAAATATTTTTAAATAAATAAAAATAATTTGTATTTAATTTAATTAGTAACCAGTTGTTGGTTGCAGCTCCGCTTTAGACTTTATCTCGAATTTTGTGATTATTTTCATCATCATTTGGGTAAAGATTAAATGAAGAATAAAGATATAAATATATCAAAAATATTGTTTTGTCTTCTATTGCTCTAAAGACCCCTAACATTAATTTATTCTAATACATCATTCCACGCTAGTATAAAACCTTTTTACCTTCTATCAACAAACAAAACCCAATCAATACGTAAAGTGTTTGACCTACATTCAACAAACAATGATACCTAATGATGGCCTCTTTCATTTGAAATAATTTGTGTTACTAACTTTGTGTTATTTCATTATTTTTATTAGTACGTACCAACACAAAAATGGTAATTTTTGTCTCGAATTAATTTTCCTTACTTCTGCCACACCATAGGACGAGTAGGTAGTAACATAAACATGATATAACTTCACGCATTTTCTACCCAAAGGTATAGGCAGCGGCTATTAAGCCTCGTCTCGCCGTTATGTTTACGTAAATGGAATAGGTGGCGAACCTATTGCCATGCCAGGCACAGGGTATTAGAGATATTATAGCATATTCGCTTATTATTATAGAGTAGGTAGTAGCAACACAATAAATGGGAGGACACTCTTCCGTCAACAACATAGCTCCCACGGTGTTCGAATTCGATCTAAATCAATCCATACGTATCAAAGACGGATATGTTATGAGGAGGGAAGAAAAACGTTTTAGTGGGAACGTGATAGAATAGTGAGTGGGAGTGATGTGAGTGATATATCGGTAGAAGATGGCCGAAAAAGAGATGAGGAATTGTCTGACAGCGGTAAGAGTCCTAACGTTGTAAGTATGGAGATAAGAGTAGAAAAGCGAGAACAGAAAAGGATGTTTTGCTTCTCACGCTTAGCGTGGGATATAGGCAAAATCAGCTCAATTCCGAAAACGAATCACCGTTTAGAAAATTTTGACATCACGATTTGAGGAGAATTTAGTCCTCTGCAGTACTGATGAAGGGGCGAAATTCCGAGGTTACCTTACTAGATTGACTGGATTTTAATTCACTTGATGCTAAAATATATGGTCTGCATCAGGGCAAATTCCTTAGTCGACTTACGACACCCACGGGATGAGAGTGGGTGGCACTATTCCAGGCCGGTGACACACATCATTACAATTATACGATTGTAAAGTGTCAAATATGTTTTAAATCACACAATACAATTTGATTGACAATCAAATCGTATCGTGCTGAAGACGTAATAATTTACGGGTGCTATTACCACGCCCAGATTTCTGGTCTCACTGAACCAAAAACGCAGTGTTACTGATTTCAACTAGTTCATTAATTAAAAACAATTCAATACTTTTCATTATACTACTGTTAACAATAACCAAAAAAAATCAGAGCGACAAGTGAAAATGTGTTCGATACAATGTACACAAGATAAAAATAAACGTCTTAATCTACATAAGAACACATTCTACGAGCGTTACGTATCATGGCGTTAGGTATAGAATCGTTTTTAGTTCACAAGCGCATATCGGTCGTGATGTGAAACTATTTAAACTCGTCCGCCATTTTGTTAGCTGTACCGACGAAATGGTACGTACGTACCTAAACGTATTATTTACATGTATAATATTATGCGGAAGCACGTCAAACTATACAGTATCAGCTTAGTCTATATAAAATAATAACACATTATAACAGCAAAGTGACGCTAATTATCTCGTAAAGTGCAGATATAATAAATTAAAATAATAAAAATCTTTCCAATCTTACCTATAATGTTCAGTCAGCGTGTGACAAACAGTGAACTTGACCAAAGAGGTAGTTACAATTGATTAATAAAATATACAACAAGGCAAGGAACCAGACATAGGTTGTCGCGTTGAAATGACGCGTTAAATGGACGAATCAGGGAGGGGGGGGGGGGATATGGACGGAGTGAAGGGCGGGGTGGTGCACCGACGGAGATGGTACAGTATAGGTAGGTAGGTAGGTACCTACACAATAATAGAATGACAAGCACAGAGCCACATCATTTGCTTGGAAGTTGCGCGAGAGAACGATATGTGTTTATGTGCACATATTATTATTATTACATGCGATGTGGTGTTGCCTTCGCTTCGCAACAGAAAGCGCGGGGCGGAAGGAGGGATGGCGGGGCGGAGTGGAGTGGCTCGCTCGCTGGAGTCGACGCTACATTATCAGCGGTCACGTGATTGGAACTTTGCATGTCAACGTCTATCTATTCTATCTAGTCCCACGATTGTCGGAAAATGCAGAGTACAGTATTGCCACGCCGTATTTAGTTACAATTAACATTGTTTTTGTAGCTCAAGCCTCAACCATACTGTTGACCTTACACCGGGCACATTTTTATGTTTCAAATATCGATGACTAACAAAACTGGTTGGATGTGTGGAAAGAGGTTTCATCACCTACTTACTAACTACATTTACAGTGAAAATAGATCCGTCGTTATTGTTTCTACTGGAAACAATAACGACGACTAAAAACAATAAAGAGCTCGAGGGTTAATTTTATTGAAACAGATAAAACACTGACCTTGGCGCCTAGGAAGCGCGCTTCCAGCAGCTCCTGTTTGCGAGGATCCAACGCCGCCTGGAAGTGCTCCATCTTGACGCCAGCACCTATTAAAATCGATTTGTCTTTAAATACGTCATTACTTTTTAAATAGCTCCATAACGTCTAATTGCGTTCTGTTTGCTGATAATGTCATAATGATTAAGGCTAATATTTATTCTCAAGATTATTTCGTGTTCATACATATGCAGGAAGAACCAGAAAACTGTCTTTAAATATAAGTACATTTCTACAAAATAATATAGTGAAGTACGATTACGTGTATTATTTGGCATAAACGTATAACTATAGGCTATTGTTATAGGCAGATAACAAATTGCAAACATGGCCGTGGTCGATAGGTTATACTTTCCACTTTTAACGTGTTTATTGATAAGACTCCATTTATTAGGCATAAAAGTCAGTATTCACAAACTTTAGGTGCTCTAACTTTCTTACTTTCTCTGGTTGGACCCGATGATAATGATGATGAACTAGTTTTAAAGAACTATAAAAAAAATCAACAAGGTACATCATAATGCTACCTTTAGTAACGGTCACATGAACAAAAGTACATATATTACGTATGTTTACCGACGTTCGGCAACGAAGTGGATTGAATTTTATTTACACGAAAATGACACAAAAAGTTGAAAATGAGCGCTCGTTATTTATCACGAATCCGCAGTCATGCTTACGTAGCAACGATATATTATGTACGTATTTAGGTTAGGCATGTTCTGGTGGATGCCAAGAGGAAATACTATCGATATAAATGTTTTCTGCCTAAAAACTGGAACAATTTGTTAAAAGATGGCAAGGTGGTGAGGGGTGGTGGGGTATTGGAGGGTGCGGGGAGGGCAGGGGGGGTAGGGAGAGGATGCGGGAGGTTAGGATTTTGGCGCAATATCTGGAGCAGACAGTCGAGTTGCGAGAAGTTAGGTACAGTTATTTATATAGATACGTATGTATGTTCAATGTACATATCGATCGTATTCCCCCCCTCCGGGCCACTCGCCACTATGATCTCACCTCTATCCATTGCGACGACCCCCCCATGCCGACACCTACTCCCCTACCGCATATCCCTAAAGCTGTTTTAACGAATGTGGTTGCCAAGCAAAAAATTACAAAAATAAAAAAAAAAGCAATAACTACGAAACCGTTATGAGCGCCATCATATTTGAAATAGTCCAATGTCTTATAAATATCTACATGCTACATAGATACCTACTGACTGGCAAAATCTTTCAACAAAGAATGTGAATTTACTAAAAAGTGCTTCAACATTTTTATCAGTCCGCGTAAATCTATATATCTATTTAGGTTATTATCTCTGTATAACGATTTAAAACTGCCACTGGATTAAAACAACAATATGAATAGTTTAAAACCTTGTTTTATTTTTTTTCAACGCTCAAAGGTGACGTGTCGCCATATAAGGTTACTTACTACTCGTGATCACTCTCGACGACGAATAGCATCTTTGCCAGTGCCGAGACGTCGTTGATCGCATTTTATTAAAATATATCTTGAATTGGACAAAGGATATTATTGTGTTGGTATGACTAACCACTCGATATGTGAAAATGTGCATTATATGTATAATGAACATTGAACATACTACATAAATATCACTTGAGGCTATAGGTCGCTCTACTAAAATCGCAACAGGGTCGTACCCGAAAATCGGCAGTGTTGGGATGATGTGGGATAATGAAATTTTACGATCCACCCGATCGCTTCTCAAGGATATTGACAGTAATACACACTCAGTGTGTTTCATTCATTTAAGAGTTTTTTTTATTGTACCTTTACAAAAACCGGTCAAGAATATTTAGGGTCGAGCTTTGTGTAATCTCGTAGCCGTTATGCTAGTATAAACAAATAACTATGTACATACAAAAAAAAAAACTCAATGTCTAAAGAAGGCTACAGATATTGGTATTTCTCTTATGGTTACAGTTTTATACATACTTCTAAAGACTTGATAATCTGGTGAAAGATGAATCATTTGTGAACCGATAAGTTTTGTCCAATATGCTGGCTTTAACGATAACTGCTTTTCTTCCTGGAGTAGTGATAAGATAATATACAGTCTTCATCAGTGAACGAGCTAGCTAATACAAAACGAAATTCGACGACGATGCAGTAGTTTTTACACGATGCCAGCACAAAACATACAAAACATCCGAAAAATATTAATTGGATCTCTCTTACGAAAAGCTTTCATATTCGCTTTGTTGCCTCAGATATATCTATTTCAAAGATGAGCCTGTCAAGTTACAAGTATTGATAACAAATGAGAACATTAGAAATTAACCACAACTCATGGCGACACTACAGCTGAGTGATTAGTGACTAGAAATTGGAATTTGCAAGGCAGCGCGTAAGCTGGCTGGAATTAAGAGCTCATAATAGACCCCCAGTAGTGCTACAATTAGTTATAAAATTTCAGTTTCAGCCTAGAACTTTTTGGAACTGAAGTTCTTTCACGTTGTGTATCCTTGGTAAGGCTGAATCTATTTCTTTAATCTGGTGATGGTCGTGTGGTTCGATTTTCACCTGGGGTGGAAGGTTTCATGGTGTATTTTAAAGTCAAAGAATAGCTAATTTGCAAACTATATATAATTAATGGCTCGGATATGTTTTCAAACGTTCAAAACAACTTTGCTGTAAAACAATTTTGCTCACATCAATTTATGATTCAATTCGAAAATATAATGAGGGTGTGAATTTCGATGTTTACGTAGGGGTCAAATGATAGTCCCCCCATAGAGGGTGTTGGTGAACATGTACTTTTCTAGTTTGACAATAATATTACTAAAAATATAAAATTTAATGACGAAGAATTTGATAACTGCTAGTTCATCGTGTATAAAATGCCTACATCTGTTTCTGTTCTGTTAATATCACCATTAAAAGCAATGAAAATGCCTAACTTATAGATCGCAACAAAGACGAAAAGATCATCAATTACAGATCTTCCGTAAAAAAGGAAAAGTACAACATTAAATTGAAAAATAATAATGAAACATGCTAAAGTATCATGGTAAAAATAGCGAGTGTATGACATAAACACAACATGATGCTCAGCAGGCAGGTATGCCATATGTAGCGAGCCACGTAATATACAATAACGTGAATATTATGGTGTTGTGCTTATATTCCATTCCACTCGCTGCTCGCCACACGAGCGCGTCGAGTTAGCGCAGTGCTGCCAACTCTACCAACTTTTCGGTAGATCTACCAACTTTTAGTGTCGTAGTCAAACCTACCACCTTGTACCAAAAATCTACCAACTTTTAAAGTTTTCAAAAATCCCAAATCAAACCTCCATGAAAATAATATTGAAACTATAATTTTTTTTTCATTTTTCGTAATCTTTCTCTTGCTTTTTTACCCTTTCATTTCCCATACCCATCACATTTCTCTAATGAAAAAAGGAGATGATTCACAGATGTTTCCATTATTGAGCCAGTTCGTAAGAAAATTGCTTGTTCTTCCACACAGTAGCGCCAATGTCGAGAGACTGTTTTCAGCAGTTAATTTATTGAAAACTAGTAGTCGAAATAATCTATCCACTGATACTCTGCAAGGGTTACTGCACACAAAAAGATTTATAAATAAAAGTAATGAGCAACCCACACCGACTGAAGAGCATTATAAATTATTTAATAAAAATATGTATTCTTTTAAAGAATAAAATAATAAGGCAGCTTTTTTTTTTCTTACAATTTTAATTATTGTTAACTAAGTTTATACTTTTTTAATTATTATTCAATAAAAACAATACAAGCTCAGTTTGTATATTATCCGCAATTCTTTATCGACTCAAACCCCTATAACATTGAAGTACAGCTTTTATTCCGCTTCTAGAATCAAAGTTATTGAATATTATTATTTAATCATTTCTGTGATCTGAGAAGATCTATTTTCTATTTTGAGATTAATTTTATTGGATGTTGTCAATGTTTAATTAAACCTAGTTTTACAACATTAATATTAGTTACTACTATCTGTAAGTGACTTATAAACTATGCTTTGGTTGAAGTCATAGACTCATAATTATTCGTTTTTCAATTATGACTATTTTCTATTGATATTTTGAATATTAGCGGTCTGTAATTCTGTTTTATCATTAGATTTCTAATAAAAATAGTTCAAATATGTCTCATCCAATCGAAAAGTAAATTAAGGATGCCAGATTCTTATTGGAGGGTCTCTAAAAGACTTGAAAAGTATGGGTGGTAGATCTACCAACTTTTCATAGTAGGGTTTGTTGGAAACTACCAACTTGTAGAACCCTATCTCCCACCTTGACGAATTTCGAGTTGGTAACGCTGAGTTAGCGCTCGCGGAGGAGTCTCACTCAAGTCAGACGGCTCGCGGCCGCCACAGCGTACAGACACTCACCCTTGCATCGGGAATTGCGACGGCCGCGTTCGTTCGGTCGATCGCTCATAGCGAACGACTCTTTGAAATGCATCTTCCGAAAGCGCTCCGTACTCCATCCACATTCAGGTGTATCATCAGCACGCCAATACACTAACGAATCACTGTCGACCGACTAATAAATGCCACGTCACAGTCACCGATGAAACTCAAACCGCAGAGCGGCGCGCTCGTCACCCTCCTTGATAAGCGCACGGAACGTGCCGCATTTTCAATTTGAACACATGAACGAGCCGACACTCGACGACAACACGGACCGATGCGACAGTCGGCCTCGGGCGCGAACTGGCGTGCGATGCGAACGGCCGTTGCCGCCGCCTCCGCCGCGAGACCGGACCTCGCGTCCTCGGGGGCGAGGATGCGGGAATCGGCTTCGGCGCAATACCCGTCACGAAAATAATAGGAACAGCGAGTGCACCTCAGAGGCGCGACGTGACGTGCTCAGTATGAGCGAGACGCGGATAAACACCAGACTGTTTACTTACGGTGTTCGAGTGCGGGCCTGAGGCGGCGGGGCGGGCCGGAGGGGGGCTCCTGCAATCCGCACACTGCAATTACACCTTTGTACTTACACAATATCATCCTTACTTTGGATCAAACGAATAATAGACGTCTCTACTCACATAGGTACATAACTCACAAATCGACAATACAACTCAACAACGTAGGAATGTCTAAATTCACATCGAATTCAATGCTTACAGTTGACGTATGTTGTGTGTTAAGTAGAATTGGAGTAAAATAGGAACTTGGTCAACTTGAAAACACAAACCGACGTTATACACTGGTACTCATTGGTAATTGAGTCGGATAACTGTGAACCTGAAAGATGCCGACTTATAAACAGAAACTATTATGCAAGCCAATTTACCACAAAGTATACCTACAGCAATAAACCGTGACGAGAAGAAAATAATTCACTGGCATATTTTAAACTTTACAGAACTCGGATATTTTAAGAAAGATTTTCTTTTGAAAGTAAAAAAAAACTGAAAAGGCCAGTCAGACTTTAGCGGCGGGGGTTCCGTGAAATTGACCAAACTTCTTTCAATTGTTTCTTCGTCACGCCCCAAATACCCGAAGGTGTAGGCAGCGTCAACTCTTCTCAACGAATGAAATATTTATCCCATGAAATAGGTGATCGGGGTATTATCACAGAATCACATCGTGCAGAATATTTTCAGTCTAAGATAGGCAATTCGTTCGGTGTTTGAAGTGTTAACAGTGTTCGAACTCGAGGCCTGCCAAACATAAGCCAGCATGCTTAACCACTTGTCTACCGAGGCGTTACATAACCTAATAATGTAGGTCGAAAATACGTGGGATTGTGATAGATTTTTATTAAGACTTTTTGATTTTGGAGACTTGGTATAAGTCTGTAAAATGGCAGCTTTCATAAAAAATATTTAACGCCTTTTTCTACCCAAATGTAGACGACAGCGGCTGCTACGGCTTGACAGGCCACGTTCTCAAAAATCACCCAAATATGTCATGATAGGGAATAGGGAACAATTTTCTCAGTCATTGGTATTAATTAGCTATGAATTTTAATAACTTATTGATTTCAACCCAAGGTTTCAGTTTTCTTACTGTTTCGCAGTTAATTATTTTACCGATAAATACAATCAATTATAAAGTACATAAATCCATCAAAGCAATAACAAATTTGTGGTTTAGGGGAGAAATTAACAAGTACCTAAGGGCATAATCGATAATTAATTATATTAATAATAACATACATATTTAAGCTTTTCTTTGTCTCGGTTAAAATAACTACAACACCTACGCATTGAAATATAATTCTAGAGATATTCTCTTCAGGAAAACGAATACATATAGGCAGGAAATCTATTATAAAACGAGTAATTTTTGTTCCCGTGGGAATTTCCTACACTAAATGGAGTTGATATCACTCTCTGTGTTAAGGCACACGAGAAACATAACCCCGATTAAGATACAGTTGGTTAAACGTCTACTACCCAAGGCAATATCTGCTTAAATGTGATTATATTGTAACGCAACGTACTGAGATATCGAATTATCTGGTTGATAATGTTGTGTCTGCTGAACGTGATGCGAATCTCGAAAATCAATCGACCAGCTATGCTGGGACTGGGTGTGCATCGTACGATGGTAACTGCATTCCGAACGTCCCCGGCGCACGGTCACCCCGCCAGCCCGGCCTCACCCCCTCGTCTTTCCATCGGTCGTCACGTGACGCGGCGATTAGCTGCCGACCGAGTGCGCCACCACAACCGAAATAGAACGCGTATATACACAATCATGTCTTGTTAAGTCAAATATACGTACCTATCTACTAAATTCTTAGCTGCTCTAATACACGCTAAGAAATGAGAGCCACAATACTAAGCGGTAATTGGGCAGAAAAGAAATGGAAAGAACAATGTTTTACAACCAGCCAATAGACAAACAGTTACAAGCACATATTAAATTTAATATTACAATGAGGAAAAAAAATGTATGTCCTTCATCGATGTTTGGAAAGAATTATATTATCTTGGTTAAACAAATACTTAGGCACACATTGAACAATAAGAAAAAGACGACAGGATCAATACCTACGGGCTGCAAAATGTACACGTGATCACGCCACTATACATACAAATCCCACCTCCCTCCCCCCAACGAGTGACTTGTAAACACCCTCTACCCCCATCCGCCACTGTTCAACACTTAAGTATTTTTAGGCTTGGCTTAGAAATGTTACCAACATATTTAACTATATTTAATAGTAGCAGACGAATATAGATTGAATGAAAATATACAAATCCAGTCTCTGTAACCCGATGGTTAGCCTTGGCACGGTGCTTTTGATTCAGGAGTCTTAAGTTTGAATTCAGATATTTTTTTAAATAAATAGTGATCCCGATCGGTTTCCAAAATCACACCCAGTGTATGAAAGTTCAAAGACGGATAAAATACATGTAAAGTGAATGCAAGATTTGAGCCACACATTATTGACACTAGAAACCGCCATCTTGTTTTTTATTGAGCTCACCAAGAACATCCGCTGCCAAATAAATGGCAGGAAATATCGATATCAAAGTTCACTAATATCTACTGTTTATCGAATATCTATTTTAATGACTAGATATTACAAATAAAAGTGATTAGTAATGTCAAATCAAATAAATCAGTATGTGCTAAGAGTTGTTAAAACCAGTCCCTTGTGGGCGAAAAGTGTACATAATACGCAGTCCGAGTTCCCCGTCACAACACCGAACCGGCGGATCGCTTTCGCATTTGATAGACTCATGGCTTATACTTTTAATTCTGTGTTACATTTAGTAAATTATTGTTGTGTATTTTCGACATAATATTTAGATTGTGCCACTGTTTTTGTGGAAATCTATAAACTACCCTATGGTATTTCACCGGTCGAGCCGGCCCATTCATTCAGCGAACTGCTTGGCTCTACCATTGTAAAGCAAGTGCAAGTGTCTATATTTGAAATAAAAATCATACTCAAAACATCAATCGATTTAATAGACTATAAAGCTGATATTGAGAGTAGTTATTTTAGTGTGGTAGAAAAAAATATTTAAACATTTGCAAGACGTTTCATCGCAAGAATGAGACTTAATTGTTACGACAACGCCACATAACTTTCTATCGGCAAGTCAAACTCGCCGATCAGCAGTTAGTTGCGTTTGAAATGCAGACCACTTTTTGTGTCTCTCGGCTAAATGAAATGGTGGTTATATGTATAGATGCCAACTGAGCTGGCCGGTATCGATGCGCGGCGTATTATTATTTGCAACGGATGCAGCGAAATGAACAGTTCGTTGACCTCGAACGGACCGGGTTTCACTCGGTAATGATGAAGCGCCCAGTTCACTGGCCCTGTTACGAGATAACATCACGCCAATGGTACCAAGGGGACAAACAGCGAGAAGCGACGTTATTTTATACTATGTAATGATGATATAATGACTATACTTACTTTGAGTTAACGCTAATCTATAAAAAATATTTATATAATCTGTTATGTCTGCATTATTCCATATACCATGCCTACATAGGATAAATGCACATACACAACTTCTCACCACATCCCTTGCGAGGTAGGCAGAGAGACAGAGCGCCATCAGACCCGATTCTTGCACGCCTCACTCGGCTCTTGACTCTCGACTTTCATAACTCTAGTCATACACGCTCGTCGATTTTATGGATCTTTTTTTATGGTATAAAAAAGGGGGCCAAACGAGCAGGCGTGTGTCACCTGATGGTGAGCAACAAACGCCGTCCATAGACAGCAGAACACAGATAGTGTTACAATTGCGTTGCCGCTCCTTTCAATGGGAAATGGGGAGTGGGTCGGAAGTGGGATGGAAAGGGGTGGGGGGAAGGGATTGGGTCTTGACATCACCTTCCTCCAAGACTCTCGTTCTTTATGGTCATGAAAGGTGTGTCGTGGCCTTCCTCGACTCCTACATCCATCTGCTCTAGCATTGTATACTGCTTGATTAATCTCGCATCATCCATTCTTTCTACATGTACGAACTATAGGAGTATAACCCTATTTAACTTTTACACCGAAACTCTCTTTCAATCCGACTACCTTCCTTACAATCTTGTTTTCTTATTAAGACAGTTAAAAACTATTAAAAAATAAAACTAAGAATGGATTGGAATAAACTAATCCCGTGATTTATCTGCGCGTCATAGTGACTACTTATTCTCAGATTGTATCAAAATTTTGCTTTATTTCAGTCATTATAGTAAGTTTACCTCGGAATTCGAGATACCCAGCTGTATGTCTGTAAATACTTGTATATTGACACCCTAAAAGGTGTCTCAAAACCTACAGGTCTGTACGTAGGTGTACGCAACTATTAAATTTCAAGGTCAAAAGTCACAAAAATGGTTGATTTTTTTTTTAAATATCTCATTTCCTATGGGTTTCTTGTTATAAACATAATAACATAATATAATAAAATTTTACAAATATTTATAATGATTGATTTATCGATTGTTCATCAACTATGGCGCATTTTCGACCAGAGGCACCAGTTGACATGAAGTGATCCTGTGACCGCGCGCTCTCCGCCCTCTATCTTGAAAACGGTTCACCGGATAAAAAAAAACTTCATCAAATTTTGTAGAGAATTTAGTAATCTACAACAGGTAATACAAATAGCAAAAAAAACAGAGGCAATAAGATATTTACAAAAAAAAGCGCAAAAAAACGATTTTTGTGTCTTTTGACCTTGAAATTGAATAATTGCGCACACCCTACCTACCATATGTAGGTTTTGAGACAGCTTTGGGTGTCAATATACAAGTATCTAGAGACTTACAGCTAGGGATCTCGAATTCCGAGGTTTATACCTAATTTAAGCTTAAATGACTGGACTACTATGTTTTTATATGCATAATACAAGCCAGTGATCTATCTAGATCGGGCGACATAACAGTATTGAATTAGAATGGATTTGGAATAATTGGACCGAGTTTAACAAAATAACTCCACAAACACGAAGCCAAGTATTATAATGACCAGGCACCAAACTAGCAACATTTCCACGACATTATATTATTGCGCTCACTACGAATATTTTACGAAATTACTAATGACACACAATTGATGTTAAGCCTTTGCACCTACGATTTAATGAACCTTATGAAAATCAGTGATAAATTTTGGAAAGTTTCGAATAACCCACGGGAGCGTATATTGCCTGTATTTTAAGTTAAACCAACAGTTAAATTTGGCAAAATATTAAACAAATTTAGGTGATGCGAATACAAATATACGGAAAAACAAATTATTTCAGTGACCATTATTAGCATAAATACCATACATTTTGTCTTCATTTCTATATACATAGATAAATGTTTCAATAAATACTTTATATATATAGTATATATACATATGTTTAAATACTTTCGATAAATGTTTTAATTTTATTTTAAGTATGGAAAATATACGTAAACATTTATGCTTTTTGACGTATTTATTTTATTGTGATATTACAAAAAAGTGCCTCGATAATGTTGGTACAATAGTTCACATATTGCGACACAGTCTAAATGAGAATGTGCCCAGTGTATGGTCATAGGTTCCGCCCCTTTCTCCGTTTGGGACTTATTAGCCGCCGTAACCTTGGGGTAGAAAAAGGCGTAAAGTAATACTATAGATATATATTCAGACTCTTCTAACCCTCTGTTAAGATAAAGTAATGTACGAAGTGAGCTCTTCGAGTGGAAACGAAGTGAGGAACAAGCCGGTTTTCGGTATCAACATAACCTCTTCTCTTGGTCGCTCGATAATGAGACGCGCTATCGCCAAATGTCACACGAAGAGGCGGGGATAAACTATAATAATATTACCTATTTAATACAATAATGTATTTAAAAAGTTAATACTTCATAAAAATTGGACTTCTAAGCAGTAATGTTTTCAGTAAAAGCAAGCGAGGCGGTAGTGGGGTAGAATTATTACGCTTCAAAATTTTTGAAAAATCCATGTGGACTGTGATTCATCGCTACCTACCTACCTCTGTCTACTTGCAAATTGTCAAGGCCAAAGACGCGCATGTGCGTGGATGCTAAAGATTTTTCATGTTCTTCTGAAAAGTATGTTCATGTTCTCCATGTAGTAGTATATTAAATAGGTAGTAAGATTTATAAATTGTCCAAAAATCGTAATATTCAACAAAGTAAAGTTTCTAATTGTGATGGCAAATGAAGCATGAAAAAACCAATTTACTTTAGTCGTATAGCTTATTTTGTCATCAACTTTGTCGTCAATAATAGATACGATAATCAACCTAGCCGTAGTAAGTGGGAGGTATATTGTCAGCAGCTCCGATATCGATCCACGGCTTATGTATTTAACAAGAACTTAGAACTTTCACATTTTATACGTTCGCTGAGAGAGAGTAATGATTTTGAGCGTATTTTTGTGTTTCTTTGTTTTAATTTAGTAGTACATTTTTTTTGAAAACGACGAAAGTTATGGTGTTTGAAAGGGAGGAATCCAGAACAGATGCAAGGATAATGGTTGATGATGTAGTGCTGGAACAGGTGAATGAAATTGTATATCTTGGATGCGCTTTTAGCAGAGATAGAAGGTACACCGCGGATGTAGAAAGACGAGTGGCGATAGGAAATAGCGTAAATGGAGCGTTGGGCAGATTCCTGGGCGCAAAAAACATTAGCAGAAAAGCCCAGCTAGCAATCCACAATGCAGTCCTGATCCCAACACTAACTTATGGAAGCGAGAGCTGGGTATGGCAGTGTGCATGAAAGTAGAATAAATGCGGTAGAAATGAGGGCACTACCCAAAATCTGCGGAGTGACTCTCGCTGACCGCGTAGAAAACAAGGTTGTAAGGAAGGAAGTTGGTTTGAAAGAGAGTGTCGGTGTAAAAGTAAGAAAGGGCATTCTCCGATGGTTCGGACATGTAGAAAGAATGGTTGATGCAAGACTGACTAAGCAGATATACAATGCAAAAGCGATTTAGGGATTTAGGAGTCGAGGACGGCCAAGACACACATTCCATGACCAAATAGAACGTGTTCTGGAGGAAGGTGATGTTAAGAGCCTCAAAAACCGACGCGCGTGCATGAAAAAAGTTATGAAAGTCAACGAAGCGAGTGAGGCGTGTAAGAATCGTGCCCTATGGCGCTCTGTTCTCTCTGCCTACCCCGCAAGGGATTTGGCGCGAAGTTATGTATGTATGTATGTACATTTTTTTTGTTTTCTAGCAAAAATAAATGGGTTTCTAGGATTTACACCCAAAAACTTTATTACGCCTTGTATTCGTTCAGATATTTTGGAAGTGAGACTTTCGAAATTTGTAATTGTTATCAGAGTTAAAAAATGGGATTCAATTTGTTCCCGAAGGTGTTAGATACGAACCAAGTTTTATCGGAGTATTGGCTAGGACTTACAATACCAAAGACGATAAAATTTTATTTTTATGTTGAAGATATTAAATTACTAAGTCATAAAAGGAAACTTCCCGTATTATTAAAAGTCAGGAAGCGCTTTCAGATGGATGGCTTTTTAATTATTCATTTCCGGTTTTAATATTCCTCTTCAGTTTTAATATTTTTGCTGACAAAGAAACCAGTGACAATATGCAATATGTTTGTAAATGGCTATAATGTATCTGCCGCTTGTTGGTATATCTGTACCAGACTAAAATGACCTTCAGTCCTTATTGATCTGGTGACTACTCGTCTGCGTCCATGACGTCAGCACCGTCACGTGACGCCTTCAACTAACATAATAAGTAGGATTTTTTAACCACTCCATTGTAATACACTTATCGCATTGCAAACTATTACGTGTCTAATTATTTGCTCTAAAATGACAGTATTTTTGTAATATAGGTACATATATAAAATATTCCTAAAAAAACCTTTCAACATAACATTGGTTTGAAAACACCGATACGGGTAAAGAGGATAAGATAAACTGTGTGTGTATTTAATTACTCACTTGGGTACAAAATCTTTTCCGTCATGCCTGCGGATCTAGGCAATGCTCCTTCGAATCCTGAAAAGTAAAAAAAATTAACGTTACATGTTTGAAACTCGACAAGGAAAAAAAAGCTTTACGATCGGACATCTGCTTTCGATAATGATGAGTTTGGCCATTGGGTGGTATCTAGCCAAACGTAGAATTATATCTATAGACAAGTAGCGTCACACTGTTTACAGTTTACACATTTCAAGCACATCTTCGGAACTGTAACATTCCATTATTTTATTTTTACACATCGAGCGTCACTAAATTTATATTCGTCAATACAAGACTCATAGTTATCCGCCATTTTTATTGTCGTTGTTGCGATTTCCCTATTTTCGCTACGTGTTCGTATGTCTCATCGTTCCAACCAAGTTCTTTTTGAAGAAAAACTAAATTACTAAAATAAAATGGCACTATAATAAGGCAGGTTACAAGATTATACTTATAAACTAGCTGACCGAGGAACTTTGTTTTCGCCTTGGAAGCAATAAATAAATGATTTCTCTAGAAAAAAAAGTAGCCTAAGATACTCCTTATTACATCAGCTACCTGCCTAATAAAAGACCTGTCAAAATCGGTCCAGCCATTTCAGATGACTGCAGAAAGACAGACATCATCATTTTCCTGCCCTTGTCCCACTCTAAGTGGGGTCGGCACAACATGTCATTCTTTTCCATTCTCTTCTATCGCTTCATATTCATATCAACTTTTACACAGTCCATTCATCTCTTTTTGGCCTTCTTCTACTAATGTGTCCATCCACAGTCATTCTTATCGTTCTCCTTGTGACATGGCTTTCGTCCCTTCTCATAATGTGTCCATACCATGCCAATCTACCACCTCTAATTTTTTCCGTAATTGGTCCTACTTTCATGCTTCCTCTTTTAAACTCATTTCTTATTCTATCCCTTTTTGTCACACCACACATCCATCTTAACATTCGTATTTCTGTTGCATGTACTCTCCTTTCATCCACTTCATTCATAGGCCAACATTCAGACCCATACAATACGACAGGCCTGACAACCGAAAGTGCAGAAACTGCAGAAAGATAAACAAAAATTGTAAAACATGTTATTTTGGTGTATGTACCTTATATACTCATATGAATGTAAGAAAGCAGTTATTTTAATAATAGATTTTACTATAGATTTCTCCAGTACTTTAAGACCAGACCAAATATGGAAAAAAATGCGACAAATCAACGTCAGCATAATATAATACATAGTTACTAAATGTACTAATGTTGGAGTAACTCTCTGCTTTAAATACAAAAACTAGTAATCAGATTTTTATCTAGTTCTTCTGATAGATCTGCTATTTTTTTTTTACAAACATTGACAATGATTGATGACTTCAAAAAAATCAAGCAAAACTGAGATATTATAACAAATTAAGCAATAAATAGTAGAATTATTATATATTTTTTATATCTACAGACCTATAATTGAAAGTGTCTATAACTGTTAGGATAAATATTTATTGAAACTATTTCAAATCAAATTGTCACAAAGTTATCACATATTATGTGATAATTAAAAAATGGTTTCAATGTACACAGCAATATGTTGTCATAATTGTGAAAGGTAAAACCCATACTTATTATGACAAAATAATGTGGCCTGTTTTTACTTAAGAGAGCTAAGTGAGTGGATTTTTTTTATATAGTTTTGAGATCATATTTTAGAACATCAACTCACCAACTATATAATAATTAATAGCCAAACTTTCATTGCTGTCATTTTAAAAGTCACAAATAAATGTCAAATACTTTTGGGTATGGCAGAATATAAATTTTGCCGCAAATTTGTATTAGAAAACTGATTTAAAGAATTCATGTATAATTTAAAAGAACTAATACTGACTAATACATGGCTACAATTTTATACTGTTGACACACTCTGTTCTCTCAGCCTACCCTGCAAGGGATTTGGCATGAAGTGATGTATGTATGTACATGCAAATAACAACAAATCTTTGTCAATATTTAAAATCAATAAAGTAAAATTACACTAAAAGAGAAACCGTAATTTAAAGTTATAAGCAGATAATGGTTCGTACATTAAGTTATAAATAAAACAATACAAATAAAGCTTACTGTAAGATTATTTTTTTTATTCTTATTACTGTTGTTGATGTTAGTATTACCAAAAAAAAGTGAAACAGCTTTCTATTAGACCAAGCAATATAATGGGGTACTAATTTTTTCTAATATGATATATTCTGTTAGGAATGTTGCACAGATTCTAATCAGAAGAACATAAGATAGAAAAATGCACTCAGTGCCTTAATTTGTTAGTGAATACACTGAATTGGATAGAATACATATTTAAAATTCACTTTAGGGCTGAGATTGATAATACTCTTTTGTGTGATTTGACTCTATGGCAGAATTTATATACATATACTATATTTTTGATCCATAAGGATAAATAAATTCTACATACACCAGATGCTATTCAATTCACAAACACCTTCCTGAGTTATATATGCAGATTTACAATGGATGACCCACATCCTTATTGTCAATAATAGTTACGTTAAAATCTAAGTAACGACGCAGGTGTTACACATTTCTAAAAATGGTGGAGTACCTAGTGTTCTGTAATAATTTTAAGCGTGCTAAATATTTTTTACTAAGTGTTTTTAAGTAACAAAACTATTCCGTTGTATTTTTAGACGGCACACACACCTGGCGTTAGTGGCTATTATTACGAACCCACATGATAATAAAAAAATGCACTTCTAACCTTACTCGTGAAGTACTGTCCAAACATGTTACAGCAGCGATAAAATCTACACATAGAAGAAAGTCTAGGCTGTTCCTATTGATCACAATGACACAATAAAGATTCAAGAAATCAAAAACATTCCAAGTTTCACATCACCAAGTATTTAAGTAAATGGAGACTTATTTTTAAACAAACAAAGGCGGGTACGTGTATTTAATCATTTTAAAAAATCCTAATCACATTGAAATCACAAATGTCACTAAATTAAGAAGTAATACATCACAAATTACTTTAATGATTACAACTATGAGTGTATCATGGTAGCCACAAATAAACTTTTCTGTTTCTGTCATTTACACTTTTTTAATAGCTAGTTGCATTTTGGCTTGGCATTGCCATTGATAAATAAATTCGATGAAACGACGGCTTGATGTGTTTTCAATATGGTTCCATAAGTTTTGAAATTAGAACTAAAAAGAAAGATAAAAAATTAAACCAATTTATTTACTGATCTCACTTTCAATAGGTAGATATTTGTTTTTATAGACAGTAGAATTATTACTTTATATGATATGTATCAAACAAGAAACACATCGAAGGTAGATATACATGTAAAAATATGGATAAGATTTTTGAACTGATGATGTCTATCTTTTAATAAAACGGTAACAGGAGGGATGTATATTGTTGGTATAGGAGAGAAAATAATTTATATTATTGCAATTTGTATGTTTGCCCTACCCAACCGCATCGTGTTTAAATATTGTAGTTTTTGATGTATAGCTAGGGACTAACTAAATAGTCAGTAACTTCTTACTACAGGGATGACCGATATGATGATTGGGGATCTCTGTTACAACAGATTTAAATGAGGGTAGATAAGTAACATTACCTTATGTTTTCTTTTAGGGATACATGTAAAATTCTAAAAAAGATATGGTTAAAAAAAAGGCCATTCCCATAGAGCTCAATATATGTAAAAAGGGGACTCAAGGTTGCTTAAGTGTACTAGAGACTACCCTGCTGATAGCTGTCCCTCAACAGGAGCTTTTTCAGGTGGGACGGTCTTACGTATGAACTTCATTTATTAAATGTTTGATATACATAGGTAGGCCTTTTATATTCTCTTTGGGTAGGTCTGTACTTTACCCACTACGGACTACGGAGATGTTTGATAAAGTGAGAAGTCGCAAGTGGTAGAGGCCAGCAGTTCGCTGCATGAATGGGCCGGCTCGACCGGTGAAATACCACGACCTCTCAGAAGATCGACGTAAAGTGGCTCATGCCGCGTTTCGTTCGGTGAGTGAGGTACCCGGAAGCCCACCCCCTTTCCCCATCCTTTCCTTTCCCCTATCCCCTAAAGGTCGGCAACGCAACAGTAACACTATATGTGTTCCTGGTGTCCATGGGCGGCGTTGGTTGCTTACCATCAGGTGACACGCCTGCTCGTTTGCCCTCCTATCCCATAAAAAAAAGTGAACATAGAGTACTTTTCTCATCATATAGTACTTTGTCTGTGCCCGCGGTATTTTCATAACTCCTAAGTGTCACTTACATGATATTAGTCTGTGAAGTGTACTCTCTGGCAGAAGATGTTTTGTATGAAAATGATAAACAGATATATTTCCGTGATGTGAAACCCATAAATATCAAGAATTGTTATGTTAAACCCACACTAAAATCTTTAGTTCCTAACACAATGTCGACTATAAATGAACCTGTGCTTAACATCATTGTTGTAGGATTCCATCACAAGAAGGGATGTCAAGTAAGTAGGCGTCATTAGTTTTAACAATCGATATTTTTTTTTATAAAATCAGTTCAACCTGGTATGAACCTTAATTTTATGGTTGAACATATAGTTATAATAACTAAGCATGCTACAATATAGTCAATTACTACCAGAGTCGTTTGCTTGAACGCGCAAATCTCAGGAACCAATATTCCGATTAGAAGCTCTTTTAGTTATCGATAAAGGTTATATATCATATCGCCTTGCTGGTCTTGTCGATGTGATATATAAATAAAATAACAAATTTTTTAAACATATTACTATTTTAAATAATAAGAAACAATTTGGTTTTAGGTAGAACATTGTTATCCGGACCTAGTACCTGGAAATCCCACTGAACTGCCCGTAGCATGGAGACATTTACCTGCATTGGCTTTACCAGATGGCTCACATAACTATTTATCAGATACAATATTTTTTAATTTACCTGGATTAGATGAACCAGCACACACAGTATATGGTGTGTCTTGTTTTAGGCAAGTGCCTGTGGAAGTGAGTACCCTATTTTATCACTCACTTTGAGAATTACTATAAGAGATGTTATAGTCTCTATGAAAATTATATTGGTTTGGTTACATTAACCCTCATTCCAACTCAAAGATAATGAAACATGTAGTGCATATTACACATTTATAAAGAGGATTTAAATCTGGCCTCATTGTTTGGAGTTCTGAGGAAACATCATAATTTGTTTTAAATTCATTACAGCAAGTACTCCAGAAGACCGAGGATATGACACGCAGTTCAGTCCAAAAAAGTGTGTGTATTATTTGTCGAGTGCCTCTCTTTGGGCGACTGGCGGTAAAATTGGAATTAGTTGTGCGTGCTTGGTTTCTACAAGGAGATTTTTCACAAATTAAATTGTTAGAAGATGCGTACAATCATTTAAATAGTTGCCCAGTCCAAATGGACCAAATAATTGAAGGTAACTATAATATTTGCTTATTTTATAATTAAAACATAACTTCACGCCTTTGTTACCCGAAGGTGTTGGTAGCGGCTGTTAAGCCTCATCTTGGCGTTATGTTTATGTCCCAAATGGAATAGGTGGCGAACCTATTGCCATACCGGGCACAAAGTTTTCAGTCATCGATATTTATCACACATAACTTCCGAAAACAATTTCGAAAAGTCATTGGTGTGAGCCAGTGTCAGGATTCGAACCCGGACCTTTGGATCAGAAGCCATGTGCTCGACCACTGGACCACCGAGTTATAATTAAATTTATTTATTTATGAAGAATATAGAGCTAAATTTAGAAACTACATATTCTTAATTGTCTACAGTTACTCTTAGCCTACTGTGTATTCTAGACACCATGTGTGTCAAATGGTTATTTTGTTGTAAAGGAACTGTGGTTATATGCTAATATTTTATATATAACTGTGATATCTATATCTCACCTGGTTTACACAACAAACTATTAAAACTATAAAGCTTGCTACCTATTGCAAGGGACTAAATATATATTTTGTCAAGACATAGTTTTCTTCCCTTAGAGTATTAATTAAGAATATGAAGGTTCAAAATTAAATTTTCAATATTTAAGCTTCTTTGATAACAGTTTAATATTTTTCAGGATTTTCAGTACAGAAATTATTGGAAAACTGGAGGCATAAAGCGTTATTATTATTCAAACTAATTTTGTTGAGGCGCAAGGTTCTTATCTATGGTGCTCCAGCTGGACCTTTATCAACCGCACTGTTGACTCTAATCTCATTGTTACCTCAGTGTTTGGAAAGTGGTCTTACACAAGCTGCTAATGTAGTGTGAGTATCTATGTAGAATTTAAAAATTTAATATTTTTTTATTAAATTTAATTAAATATATTTTTGTAATTTTTGCATGGATACAAAAACACAAGACAGTATAGTGTGTTGTGTTTCTGTAGTGATTATACCATATTTATGTTATCAATTTTTATGTAAGAGAAATGTGATTGGGAATTATTTGCACTGGAATTAGTTTACTTGAAATCCTATTGATTGTTGGATTGTTTAGCTCACTACACTCAAGTATATCTTGATCCACAAAAATATCATTAAATTGGTTTGCTCTACATGTAAATAAATTTGCAAAGAGAAAAATTACTGTTTTTTCATTACTGTAGACTAACCAGGCCGCTGTCACCAGTACCTGCATTATTAAACGATAACAAAAACCAGGAGGCTGCAGATTGTATGACAGAAATAGCACAAGAACCTACAGAGTATTTACATAATGGTACAATGCAGATAGAGGAATTGTCTCCAAAAGAGACAGGCAATCTGTTAGAAGAAAAAGACAGAGTTAGCCGACAAAGCTTTGACGAGACCTTATTGACGGATGTTGATAAATATGATATACCAGATTCAAGAGAAAAGTGTCATAGTATTGGAGAAAAGTATAAATCACAAAAAAGTGTATCAGAAGGACAACAAAGTCCAACCATGGCAAGAGACATGAGTGTTGATGGGTTACATAGTCTTACAGACCAAGTAGATCAAACAGAATGTGGATTTCCTCTACCTTTATTTCAAGATGGCTATCTATGTCTACCATATTTATCATTGCAATATCTTGACCTTTTATCTGATCCAGCTGTGAAGGGGTTTGTTGTTGGAGCATCAAATGTGTTATTCAAACAGAAGAGACAATTATTTGATGTATTAGTAGAATTGGGTGAAATGAGGATAGAAACTGCAGATTTAATGCTGAGGAGACAGCTTACTCTCAGTACTGAAGATCTTCGCTTTGCCGATCATGTTGTGCGCCATGGTCCAAGTCAAGGTGATGCATGGATTAGAGATCAGTTTTCAAGCTACTTAATTTATTTGCTGCGGACATCTTTACTGCCAGGTGACTAACATAATATTCATAAAATATAAGACTGAAAAGTAAACCATATATGCATTTGAGTTCTGTGTTTTTTATTTAAGATTATTGTTTATTTAATGTATTTGAATTGCTCATTATATACAAATATGTTTTTTTCTCCTCCAGACTCCAACATTAATAAAGTAGGTATAGTCATCATTTTATATATTTTAATTACAGAGGGCAGCAGAGAAATAGATTCCTATAACTCTCAATTTATGATGGCTTTCAAATTGACTCCTGCTTATCAACAATGGCTGCAGACTACAAATATTGGAGAAATAGAATCTTTCATGAATCTTGTGCCTATGCATCCATTTTCTGGACAGCTTTCTGTAGCTGACATGAAGCTAAAGTTTGCACAGTAAGTAGTTGTTGCTGGTGTTTATATTGAACATAGTATTATCAAGACTATATATATGTTGACTGTAAAGAAAATAAGATCGCCTATATTGACAACAGCTAACGGAAGGGGTACGGGTTTGGGGAGGAGTTAGGATGTAAGTATTTTTTTTAAATAAGCAACTCAAAAACTTAAGAAGCCTGTTTGGGTGATTAACAAGGCTGATCCATAGTGACGGGCTATGTCCATTTCTAGACAGATTATTGAAATCGGTGTTGATAGCTAAGTTTTTGTGTTCAGTACTATGTCAAGCACGGAGGGCGGGCGGAAGGTGACGGCCGCCGTGGCCAGCACGGGGCGCGCCGTGGCCAGCACCTCGCGCGCCGTGGGCGGCGCCCTGTCGCAGGCGCGCGGCGCGCTGTCCGGCTGGTGGAGCTCGCTCACGGCGCCCCCGCCCCCCGCCTCGCCGCGCGCCACGCCCCCCGCCACGCCCCCGCCCACCCCGCCCCCCTCGCCGCCCGACAACAGGCGCGAGGAGCGCGCGCGCACCCCGGACCCTCCGGACAAATCCATCGACGACAATAGTATTAAACTCAATAAGATCGAAGTTATATAGTTATCGTTGTGATATATTCTCGTTTTTGAATCTATTTAGGTTACTCATTTTTTATTGTATGTATCTCCACACTTTGCGATACACATCTTCACATGTGAGCCGTAGACGTTACGGGCGTAAAAGTAATTGATTCTATATCATAAAATGCCATTGAAGTCCTTAAATTCGCCTTACGATTATTAAACATACTTAGAATACATTTTTCAGAAATACGGGATCAGAAATTAATTTCTGTTCAAATTCCTCTTTCTTTCTGTTCATCAAATATTCATCATCATCATCATCAAACTGATCCAATAAAGAAATCCTTGTGGTCTTACGGAAGTATTTAATGTTCCAAGATTCCTAACAGACAAGCTTGCGATCCACTCTTCCTTAATCCAATATAGCTATTTCCTCAATAGATTAATCAATAATATAGGAAATCTGTACGCTTTTAATAAATAATTTCTTTTATATTTAATACCTAATTTTGCAACACATTTATTAATTCAGTATAACCAGAAATATAACTAATATTTGATTGAAAAAAATTTTATTAATATTTGGAAAAGGTAGCAGTTGAGAAAGGTCGCAACTAATTTGTTCTATCTGGCAAATAATATTAATAACCAGGAAACATGAAATGTCATATGAACATGAAAATGTTAGAGAAGTTGACTGGTGGTCAGTTCTTATTGTCAAGCCTCTTGACAATATTCTTCTCTTTGTGTTTTAACTTATGAGTATGAGTGACATAATCTATTCATTATCAAGTTGCCAGAGTATGGTTATATTTGACAAAGCAAGTGATCACGCAGATTAAAAAAAAAAAAACAGACTTAACCTAATCAAAGACTGGGTTTATTTATTCCACATTGTATAAAATCACTTTAAATTTCTTGATTGTTATATTGTATGTATAGTAAATTAGCGAGTGTTTTAATTGTTATGTCTGTAGAAATAATATTAGATTATATCTGAGCTTGTAGTATCTTAAAAGGTAAATCAAATCTATATAAAATATGTAGTCTTTGCAACGAAAATTTTGTATGTACTAATCGTATTTAAAATCAGTGAAAATATATAGTTTTTTTTTTTCAATTATTAGCGACAGTATGTAAATGATGATAGTTTTCTAAAAAAAAACCGATTTAAATATAGACGTTCGTTTTCTTACTTCTATTTTTTTGGGCATGATAAATCTCGAAAGACTTTGTTACTTGTTTTGTAATTTCTATTCATGAAACTGATTCACTTTTTTTTTTGTGATAATTTTAAGATGTTGTTTTTTTTACATGATTTGAAAGGCATTTGCACCTTTAGCTTAACACCTGCAGGCCAGTGACTATATCGATGTAAATATTAAGTTAATGCAATCAATGAGATTAATATTATTAAAAGTGAATGTGCTTATGTTATGTGTATGTTTTTTCTTTTTTAATTTTTATATATTTTATTTGTATAGGTATTGTAATTTGAATGATTAAATTATGATTAAATCAATTATTTATGTATAGCTTGTGATCTCTAAAATTTAGTTCAGTCATGTGGATTTTTAAAACTGTTAACATTCACTACAATGACGGTGGATTAATTTGAAATGTTTTTTTTTTTATTGCTTTGTACACTCCTGAAAAGTTAAAGTTGATAAGAAGATGTTTCAAACTTTCATAATTCTTAAACCTAATCAACTTTAATTATTTGGAAATTATCATTCGATGTGACACAAGTTTTATGTAGAGTTTAAAAGTTCTTGCCAATATTTAATAGATATTGTGTTGTATACAAAATAGAAGTTCTAATAAAATCACGCGTCACAATTTGTGTTGTAGTAATTATTGGTAGTAGTGATGAAGTAAAACATAAAGTTATGTTGATAGTCAAATTTAGTTTTATTAAACAGTTTTGGAAAGTCAATATTGTCGTTTTTTATAATGCCGAATGCATGGTCCTAACTTAACAAATTCACAAAATAAGTACATATTTTAATAAACTATTACATACATGAAATGCAATGCATAAAATATGATCGACATATGTGGTCAACTGGTCAATAAGATATAACAATATTTGTCAATTTTTAATATCAGTAGGTGTATATCACTATTCATTAGGCTGTGTCACGAAATACGATGTGTTCCAAAAACATCTGCAAATAACGCTCGACTGAGAAAGCTTTCCGGAACGCTCTGTGCGGCGGCGAGCCAAACCGAACCGGCAACAAAACAACGATACAGTCTCGATTGCGGACGGGAGTCGGGAGCTCACACCGACGAGTCCGGCTCGTCCTGGAGCCAGGGCGGGTCCGAGTCGGTGGCGTCCTGCCGCCACAGCGCGCCCCGCGCCAGCAGCCGCAGGTTGTACGGCTCGATCATGTTGCACAGCGACGCTTCGCTCTCGCAGCGGAGCAGCCGGGGCCGCGGGCAGTCCTCGTGGCCCTTGGGCGGCGGCAGCAGGTCGAAGCTGGCGCCCGCGTCGCGCGGCGACTCCAGCTCGGTGACGTCGGAGCGCGGCGACAGGTCGGCGCTGAGCGTCGCCGTGCCCTCGTCGGCGCTGAGCTCGTCGCGGCCGGGGGGCGGGGGCGGCGCGGGCTGCGGGGGCGGCGGGGGCGGCCACACCAGCGGGACGGACTCGTCGTCGCTGGGCTCGTCGCGCGCCGGGCTGCGCTCGCTGCCCCCGCCGCGCGCCAGGATCTTGTCCCGCAGGCGCGTCAGGCGCTCCGCCGAGCTCACCTTGCGCAGGATGTCGGCGGTTCGCCTCAGGCCGCGCAGCTTGCGGTCGGCGGCGGGGGAGTCGGGCCGCGTGGAGTCCTCGACGGAGAGCGAGCGGGCACCGAGAGCGGGGACGTCGGGCGAGTCCTCGGGCACCAGGAGGGAGGAGGGGCGCGCGCGGGGGCGGGGGACGGCGGCGGGGGCGAGGCCCGGGGTGGGGGCGGGGCGCGCGCTGAACGTGATGTGTCCTTCGTCGTCGTCCTCGTTCTCCACGTTAAAGGTGACGTTGGGCGGGTGCGCTCGCGATCGGAACGACCCGCCGCCCTTCAGTATGGAGGGGTCGCGGCGCGGCAGCTGCAGCGTACTCTCCTCGTCTGAAATGTACACTACCGTTATCCCATTTTGTCCTGAAAGAGATGGGTTATCGGAAATTAAACACAATATTTTGCAACTCTTGTAAATTTATTCCTCAAAATTTAACCATTCGTGAAATATTTACACATAATGTATCGCATATCGACATAATAACGACTCGACACAAAAGAAACATTTGTTACATTTATATCCTGACAAAAATGCGTGTCTATTCGTTTAAGTACTAAAATTCTCATTATGATATTTTAAATTCAACAAAAAACTCTTCCATAACGAAGTATTAAATTAACATAGTACCCATTTAAATAATTTCTGAAACGTAAGAAATATTACTACTAAAATTTAGTAGGAACCAGGGCAACCTTCAAGAGCCTTTCCTAGTTTATCACATTAAATACATAATTATCTAATCTAATTAGTAAATAATTAACCTACACTACATAGCGATATGTTAGAATCATAACAAATTTTCTATCTGTTTACAACCAAATGAACCTAGACTAATACAAAAAAAAATCACTTGGGAATTAAATTATTTCATTACAATAAAACTTGGTATCAAGTCTTTACCTCATCTAATTGACGCACCTATAACATTTCCATTTCAGTATGGAATAATTTATTTGAAATGTCTGTAGACTTCTTAAAAACTATTAATTTGGAATAACTACATATTAATAACGTTATATTAACAACGTCTGTTCTCTCTGCCTACCCCGCAAGGGATTTGGCGTGAAGCTATGTATGTATGTGTAAGTACATATTAATAAATAGAATGGATGATCCTAACACTGAATATGTCGTATAAAGTTAAAAATATTTCCATACTCATTTGAGTCTTGCTTATTAAGACTTCAGTAATGTACATCATATATCAAATTAAATTTGTAATTAACAAAACACACTGTTCAAAAAATGATTATTTTTTTGTGATAGAACATTGTAAAATATGTACTTAGATATTACTCTTAATAAATGATATGTTTCATTGGAATGTGAGTAAATGAGAAAAATAACAATTTCAAAAATCTATCACATTATACTTGGGAATATATTTTGTTCATATTAATAATATTTCAACAATATAGAAAAGTTACCTAATACAGTAAATTGAAATTGTCCTATTTTTTTTTAAATAATTCTACAAATCTAGTAACTGTTATTTAAATAAATAAGTCTCATCGTTGTACTATAAAAGTTACATTAGATTATATATATATATATATATATATTGGGCTTACTTAAATTTTTGGTAAAAATAATTCATCTTATATTTATCATACACAAATGAATACAATTATTCAAGTAATTATTTGAAGAAATATTGGAATGTGTGAAAAAATAAATCAGATATCACCACAGATAAAAATAATACAGTACAGATCACTGCACGTCACTAGTAAAGTAACCAGCGCGTTTCCTTACACTTTGACTTAAAGGTCTTAGTTAACAGGTCATTAAAACCCAAAAAAAAAATTTCCTTACACTGTCTCTCTGACAACGTCCATTAAATTACATTTATTTCGTAAGCTGGAATATAATTTAAAGAAATTCTTTGAATACTGATTAGTATTCAAATACCACAATTACTACTTAAGTACTATCAACTTCGGATATTTGCGTGTCAGCTCCTGTCACTCATGTTCCAATTTCACTAGATTAGACCGAGCGCTTCCACATCGTCATTCCAGCGTCCTTTTTGGCTACTGTGCGTATTGTTTAGATGAATTCATGAGTGAGAGTAGAACTTAGTACACTACTGGAATCCAGACGCAGAAGTCTGCGGCCCAGTCACTGATCCCGGCAGGGCACATTTTTTGTTGTGGCTGCGACGGTTACCAGCAGGTGACCGACTACATTTACATGAAGACATCATCAGTAACGTTGACGATGACGTGGTCACGGCGCAGTTCCAGCTCGTCATCGGACGCGGGAGGGGACGGTTGCGGCGGGGCGGGGGATGAAGGCGCGGGATACTCGCGGATGGTGCGGAGGGGCTCACCTGGGTGGGAAGGATTCTCCGACTGCAGGACATCCTCTAGCGCCTCCTCATTGAGGGTCTGAAGCGCTCCGCATATCATTTGCTCCTCCAGTGTCACCTGGGAACGTTAATTTTCTTAATCTTATGTTCACTCAATAAGTTTACAAATCGAGATAACTATTTTCATACAAAACAAACAAGAAAACAATTCGACATTAGGACGATTTCTTAGAAATTATGTATACACTACGTTGCCGAACACTTTCCCCATCCCTTCCCTATCTCACCCTTCACATCTTATGGGCCGCCAATGCAACTGTGACACTATCTTTGCAGGTGTAGACAGGCAGGGTTAGTCGCTTACCATCAGGTGATCCGATTGCTCTTTTGCCCCCTCTCCCTTAAAAAAGATAAGTATCGATGATCGATAAAATCTTGCCCGATGTATGACAATGGGTTATGGCAATGTGCATATATACTGCCACCTAGAAGCCTACAACTTTGGGTATTGAGGGCGTAAAGTTACATACAAATGACGCCATATTTTAGATGGAGACTTATAACTCTCGCGCGACAAATTGAGATCTGGAGGCAATGACGTCACACACGCATTGTTGTACTGTGCACAAAAAATATCACAACAATTTTCCACCTGCGGCTTTGTCTCTGCTATTTTTTTATATGACTGGACTGAGTTATAAATATTTAGAAAAATGGCGTTGCCTACAGTACAACGCGGGAGCTCGAGGGGAAGTTAGTGGTAGCGGGCGGAGGGATGTATTCCAGATGTATCTCAAGTTATCGCGGGCGAGTACCTAATGGATGAAAGCCCTAGACATAAAGTTCCAAGATATGGCTAAAATCTATATGTCAATTAAGCCCATAATCACCTGATATTCCGCGTATGGCTGCAAAACATATTATTTACAATTAATGTGAAAATTTGTGCACATTCGGGGATACTACATTACTATTATATTTATATACATAGGTACAGTAGAAACTCGATTAACCGGACTAATTGCTGTCGCTAGGCATACGGATAATCAAAAATCCGGATAATCGAATAGATGAAGAATAATGTTAAGTGCTTATTAAAAATCTCTACATATTTCTTTTATGTAAATCCGAAATTGTCATTTGAAGTAAGAAACTTTTTCTCTTCATTGGTGCTATATGACAAATTCGTTTCAGTTGTAGTATTTGAGCTATTTCCAGGGCATGAAATGGTACATCATGAGAAACTCCTGTATCAGTTTTCACGTCTATATGCAAGTTCCTACACGTTTATGCTTACATAAATTCGACTTGTTGGTTGGCGGTTGGTCGTCAGGATAATCGCGAATCCGTATAACTGAGGGCTGGATAAAAGGGTTTCTACTGTATGTGAACTATTGTGAACACTCATGTGACACTATTTTAAGACTACGAGTTCTTAGGCCATGTTTGTAATTTATTATAAAATAGAAAATTTACCTGTTTTTCCACATTAGAAGGTCTACTGCGCTGGTGTTCAGGTCTCGGTTTAGCGGAATCCAACTCGACTTCGGCTGGTTTCTCAGGTACAACTGGAATAATCAATTATTTTTTCATGTCACCAGTTAACTATAAAGTAAGTAAATATTGTTCAATCTAATGTGTGACGATAGCCAATCTTCTTAGTAGTTAGATACTATTGTAAATTTTTAATTGATCCATCTGAACTTTCCACTCTATGACCTTCTTACTCCATCTACCGTCGGTTCTTCGGCGGATATAACCAGGCCATTGCCACTTCAGCGAGCTTATTCTACGAGCTATGTATTGTAAAATGCCGCCACCGCCCACTTAGTTTTATTTTTACCTACATCATGGTCATGATCATGATTTCAGCATCAGATATTCACTACAAGGGTATAATAAATTCGCAGGGCAATACAAATATTGGAAAAAGCATACTGCAAATCATGCCAATAGCTCTGTTGCAAGAGATAGAAATCGCCAAATAAAAGCGAAGCTTACTTTTTAAAAGCGCAAAGCTCCTGGCAAAATTTAACGGCGGCGCTTAAATCTCGCTCGTATTTTCGAGCCAGATCTGCTCCATACACTGAGTAATTATGAAGTGATAAGCAAAAACGACGCAATAAATGCCTGGAAACTGGCCTATCTACACTCTAATTTACTGACCAACCCATTTTCCTAGAGACAATGGGACGACTCGCTCAGCGCCATCTTAAAAGAATCGCTTATTAGTGGTTCTGTAGGTGCCGCGTGCTCGTTTGCTCGCTCTGGAAGAATGGGAGTGCCGTGTTTGACTTAAGGCACTGCCATCGAGTGATCTCTGAATGACGAAGCTCAAGGATGCTCAGCGTGCTATGGAACGGGCTATGCTAGGAATCTCTCTGCGAGATAAAATCCGCAATACGGAGATACGCAAGAAATCTGGCTGTGATCGACATACCCCGTAAGGTTAGCACGCTGAAGTGGAGATGGGCAGGCCACATCACTCGATGAATCCAGTACCGCTGGAGTAGAAAGGTTCTCGAGTGGCGACTACGAACTGGTCGATGCGTAGTATTCCGTACCCCCACTAGGTGGACGGACGACCTAGTAAAATCCGCGAGAGGCCAATGGATACAAGTTGCACAAGACCAGCAGTTGTTTTGCTCTATGGGGGAGGCCTACGTCTAGCAGTGGACCTCAAAAGGCTAATGATGATGACTGCCATCACCCAATTTAAGAACATTGTTATATAATACGACTTTTCGTATCGCAACGTTCCTTCGTATAGATGCACCCTGTGTTTCGTCGCATTTATGTTGCTTCGGAGAGGTTGTCGACAGTAAAGGACATCATGGCGTCTCATGCGCCAGGAGCGCCGACCGCATTTCCCGTCACGCCAATAACAAAGACATTATCCGTCGTGCTCTTGTGACCGCCGGTGTACCAGCCGTTCTAGAACCGAACGGTTTTATGGGCGATGATGACAAGAGACCGGACGGGATGTCTCTTTTGTCTAGGAAGATGGGTAGGCCTTTGGTGTGGGACGCTACTTGCGTCGATAGCCTTGCGCTATCACACCTTTCAAGCACGATGAGGGAGTTCGCCGCCTCTACGGTGGCGTCGTGCGGTCCATGCCTTCAGGGCTGTGCGCGTCAGCACGCCGTCAGTGCCGTCCTGCCCCACATCGAGGCCTGGGTGCTCCGTAAATGGGGCACGGTTACCTACAGGTTTACTCAAATACTCACCGGGCACGGGTGCTTCGGTGAGTTTCTGAGTCGAAAGTATCTTCGAACGAGAAGAGACGGCGAGATGCCACCATTGCGCATCCGACCTGGACTCGGCCCAGCACACGCTGGAGGTCTACCTGAGCACCGAGTCCTGGTCGACGGGATCGGGCGAGACTTGTCCCCCGCCGGCGTTCATCGCGGCAATGCTGGCGGGCGAGGAGGAGTGGAGGGCTGTGATGCTCCAGAAGGAGGCCGCCGAGCGGGATCGAGAGAGAGCCGATTCCGATCGAAGGTGGCGGCGGCGAGCTCAGTGATCGCCGCCCCCGACGACCCTCCTCGGCCGCACCGGGGAGCCTCACGCCAAGGCTCCCCGAGGATGAGCACCCCTTGTGTTAGAGGGGGGCAACGTAAGGGTGGCGCAGAGGGCTGAAACACTGTCCTGGACCTCGCGAAAAGAAAAAAAAAAGGCGACCTGAAGACTGGACGCAGTTTGCCGAATGCAACCCTACCCAGCTGAATCCTCCTTTCGGCCTCCTTCGCGAAGTTTCGTCTACCTAACTGAATAAATTGGCCTAGGTAGACGTATTTGTTTACGACTTCGAGAACTGACCCTTCGACGCTTATCGTCTGGGCACGACATTTTCATTGAACATGACCTTGGTTTTATCCAAGTTCATGCCCAAACCGACACGCCGGGAGGACTCGTCTAGACTGCGCAGCATTCCGCTTAACTGTTCCAGCGACTCTGCTATTACAACGATGTCGTCGGCAAACCGACGATGTGAGATGTACTCACCATTCACGTTGATACCCTGTCCAGTCCCATGCAGGGTCTTGAAGACGTCCTCCAGGGCGTTGCTGAAAAGTTTAGGAGATATGACATCTACCTGTCTTACACCACGATTCAGCTCGATAGAGTTCGTCACCTGGTCCTGTATCTGGACCGCCATCGTGGCGGTGTCATACAAGCATCTCAACACCTCGATATAACGCCAGTCAATCCGACATCGCTGTAATGCATCCAGAACTGCCCAAGTTTCGATGGAGTCGAAGGCTTTTTCGTAATCCACGAATGCCAAACACAGCGGCTGATTGTACTCTTCGGTCTTCTGTACAATCTGCCAAACAGTATGGATGTGGTCCACGGTACTAAAGCCTTTTCGAAACCCGGCCTGCTCCGGAGGCTAGAATTCGTCGGGTCTTGCAGCGAGACGATTCGTGACGACCCTCGAGAACAACAACTAGAAGTGAGATGGGTCTGTAATTCTTCAGTAAGATTTTATCTCCTTTTTTGAAGAACAGCACCACCGCACTCCTGCTCCAAGCCTGTGGTGTTATACCCTGGTGTATGACGGAATTAAAAAGACTGACTCCCTGGGAGAGCTGGTCACCTTCCCGACAGTAGAGTAAGTTGCCCGACTGTAGGGTTATCGTGTCCTCCCCCTCTCGCCGGACTTCAGATAGCCCTAGAATATGCCAGTTCAAGCAACTCAGCTCTACCTCGAGTTCGGTGAGGTGTTGGTCCAGCCGAAGATTGCGTCCATTATAAGTGGCCACGAGTAGTTGTTTTTGGCAGCCTGCCGTATCCCGGAGATTTTTCGCACCCCCTGTCCCACCGTTACCACGACCGCTGCCTTGCCGGGAATAATGGAACAACCGGAAACTGGGGGCCGTTGTAAGCGCGCTTTTCTCATCGGAGGTTTTGGCCCATAGTCCCCACGCTGGGCAGACGTGTTGGAGACCGCAGGATCATTTAGGTTGACCCATATTTTTGAATGGTTATCCCGCCATTTTTCGGTGTTGTGCTGTGTAAGCTTGTCAGCCATGTTTTTCTTTCGCTCTGCGGTCTGCGGCTGTCTGAGAGTTAGTCAGAGTAAGAAGGTCATAGAGTGGAGACCGCGTCTTGGTCAACGTAGCATAGGACGCCCACCAGCCCGATGGTCAGACGACCTCAGAAAGGCTACTGGAAAAGACTGGATGCGGAAGGCAGAGAATCGGATGTTATGGCGCACATTGTGAGAGGCCTATGTCCAGCAGTGGACTGCAACAGGCTGATGATGATGATGATCTGAACTTTTATAAGTATATGTGAGATAATAATTTACAAAAATAAGCGATAAAGGCAGAAAAATGATGATTACCTGCAACAATCGGAGCAGTTAACGGCATACTCGATTCAAGCTCTCGTAGATTTGTTATGAGCAGTTTGAATAGTTCCCAATCTCCGAATGGCAATTCAAGAATCTGTAATATCAATTATATAACTTATATGAAATTTATGTTATCAGAAAAATACTTAAATGTTGATATTAGAACTGATTTGGAAGTATCAAATATTTTTTAAGTATGCATGGGTGATAAGAATGTTATATTATAAAATACTAGCTGACCCCGCAAACGTTGTCTTGCCGAAAAATAAAATTTAAAAAATAGGGTTGATCGTAGGGGGTTGAAAATTTAGGGTTGCATGTATTTTTGTATCCCGTTTTATAAAAAAAATAAGAAACAGAAATATGTCGAAAAATTAAAAAAAAAAATTGAGGGGTGGGCTACCCTTGTGATTTAGGGGGATGAAAAATAGATGTTGTCCTATTCTCAGACCTACCCTACACGCACATAAAATTTCATGAGAATCGGTCAAGCCGTTTCGGAGGAGTTCAATTACGCACATCTAGACTCGAGAATTTTATATATTAGAAGAATGTGATGTTACCGGCTGCAGGTCATCCAGGCGGCACACGGCCAGCACCAGGCCGCACACGCGGTGCCGCTGCAGCGCCGCGCACGCTCCCCCCGCGCCGCCCCCCGCTCCCCCCGCGCCGCCCCCCAGCGCGCCCCGCACCACGTCGCACACGCGCTCTACGCTCAGCGTCGACAGCCGCACCTGCGACACCTCGCCCTGCACACGCACATACATCTATACTTATAATATACTAATTGGTGGCTAATATGCAAACCGCGTTCGCCATAATTGCAAAAAAACTAAATTTAATGCACTTTTCTCTACCAAAAGAGACGAATCACCGGTTTTTATGGCTGTTATCGGTCGACATGCTTGTCTTGGAATCGCGTAAAACACTGTATAGTTTTTAACTTTTTTTTTAATAGTTTTTAGATATGTAAGTGCAGGTGGAACATAAGTATTATTTGAAAATTATTCACTCCCATAAGAAAATCAAGAATTTTCGAAACTTCTCAAAAGATTTTCGTACGGTTTTAGCTGTAGCTGTGTGGCGCCGGCTTCGAATACCGCCAACCCATCTCTTCCCCGTGGGTGTCGTAAAAAGCGACTAAGGGAAAAGCTGGAAGAATGGGCAGCAGCATTCTCCCTAAACAAAATACAGCCTAATGCGATCGCCAACCCGCCTGCCAAGCGTGGCGATTATGGCAAAAACCCCCCCATGATTGCACAGGACCGGCAGTTGTGGTGCTCTATGGGGGAGGCCTACGTCCAGTAGTGGACCTTAAAAGGCTACTGATGAATGATGACGGTTTTCACAGTCCTATTACATTCACATATTTTATCAGGTTATTCCATAAGTGATAAATAATTCTATAACTTTAAAACCTTTTAAAAAAGTTATCGTCGATTAAACTATTGGTATATACCTACCTTTTAGTTTAAGACAATTCAAAATATAATTACTAACTATAATATAAAATGAACAGGTAATAACTAGTAAAATAATATAAATACCATGTCGAGGAACGCAGAGCGCAACACGTGGTACGGATTGTGAGAGGGCGCCACCTGTTGTTGTGGTTGCGTTGGCATCTGTTGGTGCGTGGTTGGCGCCTGCATCGGTTGTGGCACGAAGCCCCCGGGCGGGTGCCCCCAGCCCATCCACAGCGGTGGGGGCGCCACTCCTGCAGCCGCACCCACTCCCATGCCTGCCTGTACACCAGGCGGAGGCCGCTGAAATCATTCGAAGTAGTTTAGTTAATCCTTCTATAATACTTACTAGGTTCGCTGCAACTAAACCAAATATAATCCATACAAATTTTGCACTTATATTTTTTAATTATATACTTACATTACCGCTGCCATGTTTTCTTTGGAAGCTTTTGAAGTGTGGATGTCTATGCTGTTGGTTGGCCCACGACATGCCCGCTGCCCCACCACCTCCTATGTCCTCATCAACAATACTCTGCAGTTGTTCCTCTGTGAAATATGAATTATGATGACACTTGGATCGGGTTTAATAGACACCCTGGTTTCTGCTAGCATATATAAGCTTATAATTATAGAATCATAGTATTCTTTACCTTTAATAACCTTCTTGATGTAGGGGTCCAGATTGATGGTGAACGGTAGGAATATCTTAAGGTCTGCTGCGGTGAGCGTGGAGCGATGGAAGCTCAAGAACACGTCCAACTTGCGCTCGTCCCGGTCCAGCTCCATCAGCGTGCTTGCCTCGCGGAGACCACTTATGAGGGGCTTTACTCTATTAACAAATCGTAGATAATTATAGTCAGACTAGATTTTGCGTATTCACTTCTTCCTTCATATTGATGTATCTATAAAACACCAATCCGAGATGAGTTATAAAAATGAAACAAACACTAACTTTTCATATATATTCTTGAGTGATGTGGAATCATCAATGTGCTCCTCGTAGGTCTCGTGGTGGTAGATTATCCAGGACGTGCGGAACGGCCATTGTTCAGTCAGATTGACCCACGACGCAAGTTGGTACCAGTTGAACTCAATTTGGAATGCCTTCAGTAGACGACCTGAAACAATGAATGCATTTACATACATCAATAAGCGGAGAACAAATGCATACAAAACAGGTTATGAAGGTTGCTTATGGAAGTTGAGGTTCGTAATATATATTTTTTTTATATCATCAGGCAACAACTGTTATATTCTAGGCCCATATCCTCCGTAATACTGCTGTATATCGCAATCACTTGGAGAGCTTGAGGGACTGCACTAGAGAGTGAAAATAATTTAACCTGTTACATATAAGACGTTCATAAGTCGCCTCATACTCCTGGGATTGACATCGCTGAAATAGTCGTCTGTCAGCAAGATTCTCCCGAGGTCAGCAGCGCCAGTTCCTACTGCGCCAATTCCGCCGCGATGGAGCCCTGACGCCACTGAGGAGGCGATCGACTCCGACGGTCGAAGGCGTCGCTCTCGGGCCGCTTGTCCCTTGATGCGCTCCTGACTCGACATCAGTTCCGATGTAGACGACAGACGCCGTGCTGATACCTGGATAAATCCAACTATTTACACACTCGGTATGGCTCTAAATACAATTAAACTTCTTAGTATTTTTATGTATTCGGCAATATTATACAAATTAAATATTTCCGCCAAGACCTACTTGACCTTTTGACCAGGCATACAGTAATTTTGGGCATTACAAGGAGAAGTCATTTATACCTTATATTTCCTTAGATTGCTGTGATTTTATTTTTGAGATAATACAACAGAAGCTTCGGTTTATAGGTATCTCACCGATCTCTGCAGGGACGTAGAAAAGTCATCGGCAACTAAGGCTTGCATTCTCTTCGTAGCAGTTTGTTGAGCGGCCTTCACTCTTCGCAACGCCGAGTTTTGTAAGTAAAATGGCAATTGCACCATGTTACGTAAATAGTCCCACCCGCCGATGTTGCTCTCGGAGAAAGCACGTCTGCAGTTTACCTCCACAGCCTACGATATCGGAATATTTATAATCATGCAATTATATGTATTTCTTATTAGAAATGTACACCTTACATAAATAAAAGTCAGGCATAGACATTTATCACACATAAACTTTCGAAAGTCTTAGAAGTAAACTGATCCAAATATTTACTCGTATTTCCTAATCGCTAAGAAATTATAAAAAAATCACAATGAAACATAATACTCACTCCATTTATAACACAGATATTTCATATCCATAAACAGAGTTTAACAAATATATTCAATAGCCAGGCCATAAACAATGTTACAATAAAAATCCAAGTAAAATTTTATTTTTCTAATAAATTCAAATTAAGAACACGCTTAGATTCAGACAGTTCATAAATTTCCCGCCTATTTAGTATTTATTTACTTTTATTTCATCAAATAAAAGTGTCTAATTGGAACAGTTTATCTTTTTAGTTGTAACAAATATGTATTTATGTCAATAATTCCTAACAGAATTTATGGCAATGCCAGGAATATAAATTCATGCAGCACCACACATCGCTACAAATATTCACAGTGACATTTAATTATTGATTTTGAATTCAAAATCATGCACGAAACATTAAAGAATGTAGGTACAACAGCATGAAAGGGATATTTGTATTCATAAATACAACATCGATTCGTTAACATCGAAATCAAAATTACAGAAAAACACCAAACACTTGACCGGGTATCTGACTGACCTCCATCCAAGCAACCTGTTTGAAAGGGAGAGTACCCATAGTTAATAGCGCTTTAACATCTAAAACTAGCTTAAATTATATAAATTGCTTTTGCGAATGACCTATTTCTGAGCTAATTTGCTTGAAAATATAGCTTGAAAAACTAGCTATATCTTTATGACCTTTCCTAGTAGCTTATAATGTAATATGACAGCAGCCACTAGTGGCTTTTTTCTTAAATATTTTTAATACTAAATATAAAAAAAACTGCACTTTTGTATTAGCTGCTAACGTTGTTAGAATAATTGAATGACCCTCCCCCCTCTCTAAATCTTCATAGAAATTTAGATGACAAATATGATGAGTATGATTATTCCGATTTGGATTATGGATTAACGATTATTATTATTTGCTTTTATCCAGTTTGATGTAAAAAGCGCAATGTAAAAACTTAACAACAACAAGTATGTCAAGTTACATTAGAACGTTCCTTTACGACTCAACGTAAAATAATTATATTTTATTAAGGGAAGTTAATTGCCGCTACAATATTATAGTATGTATTAATAATAATTTATTTGATGAAATTTATAAAATTTGTTTTTTTTTAATGTATAATTGACGTAGATTAATTAGTAAACCATTGAATTATAATATTAAGCTATATTTATATTTTAGTAGCGATAATGTTAACGTACCTTGCTAATAATGTGCGGGTCTATTGCGAGCAGCAGTATGAAGGGACTCTTGGGGTCGGAGCAAAGCGCGTGCACGGCATTAAGCAGGGCGAGGACTTTCTCCTGCTCGCAGCTGTCCAGCGCGTCCACCACCACCACCAGGCGGGTCTGCTGGCCGGTGAACGCGTCCAGACACGATACCTGTATTCAATATATGATGTTTTGTTAAATAGTTAGTAGTAGTAGTAGTAGAAGTTTCTAAGCCGAGGGTTCAGTTGTTGAGCCTCGTTTCGCCGAATTTTTACGTCCCAAATAGAGGTGGTGGATTGCCATACATATATACATTGGGCACAAATTTGTCCAGTCAACGACATTTATCGAAAATGATACGATTCTAAGAAGAGCTGTGAACCGAGAATCGATTTCACTTCTCGATTAAGAAACTCGAGCACTAAACCACCGAGACGAATTGTAAAAGTTATTAACTAACGAGAATTTACACTCATAGATACTAAGTTTGGACATGTAGAAAGAACGGTGATTAAATAAGCAAGATTATGCAAGAATTAAGCGCAAATAGAGCGTAAATGCGGATGGATGTAGGTGTCGAGGCCGATAACGATACAATTTCCGTGACCAATCAGAATGAGCCTAGAGGAAAATGATGTTCGGAACCTTAAAAGTTGAGGGGCGTGTATGAAAAGAGTTATAAAAGTCAAAGAGTGAGATGTTGTCCCTGCACTTACGACTGCGGTGAGCGTGTCGACCTCGGGGCGGAGGGCGGCGGCGGGGCGGGAGGCGGCGCGGGCCAGGCGCGCGCGGGGCCCGCGGGCCAGCGCCGGCAGCAGGCGCGCGCACGTGTGCATGTTGGCCAGCAGGGCGGCGCCGCACAGCACGCCGGCGCCTATCATCACGCCGTGCTGCACCGAGCGGCGGCTGCAAACGACATGTTCTATGAATAAAACGGTTCCACCGAGGAAACACCACGACCTCTCAGAAAAACAACAGTTTTCCATAAGAGGTATCCAGAAAACCCTTTCTCCCCCCCCCCTCCCTTTCCCATCACAAAGGTCAACAACTATTACCCTCTCATTTTAACAGATGTAAATGAACGGCACTATTTGCTGGCCATCAGTTAAGTCGCTCGCTCGCTTGACCCGCATTTCTATAAAGAAAATCTTCGTAACACTGAAAATTTCATGTTAAAATACTATATAATATACTATATTATATGTTATTGTATGTATATGTTAATATACTAAATAATACACCTATTCTTATTAAGTATAGATACAGATGACTCTGCTTGACACACTACATTTCATTTTTCCACGCGTCTCTTACTGACTTACTCAAAAGTATACTCACTCCGAGTCTGTATCGGTGTCAGTTAGATAGATGATGAGCACGCACAACGCGATCACGACACACGTGAAACACAATTCAAAGGTTACTATGTGAGGAACACAGCACACACGCCGCCATCTGCAATGAAAACATATAAAAACACCTCTTTATATACTTCAACTAGCTGACCCGGCGAACTTTATTCCGCGTCAAAAGTAATAACTGCTGTCCCGCTATGTTAATACTGCAATATCTTCGAAAATATTCGTTTAAACTGCATGCTGTAAAGGGCCAGGATCATCTATATTACATGCACAATCTATTTAAGGCACTTAATTGGATGAAAATTAATGCTGTAATGTTAAAATCGCTTCGTAAATAGGCCATTATTTCTCGTAAAAAGTAAAAAAATAAAAATGCCATTGTGGGTTATCCCTAAGAGATAGACATATGCCCTCGCGGACTTTTTTGTAGACCTTTTAAAGGTGTATAATAATGTAGTACGTTGTTTTGATTTATCACTTAGGGTTCAGCAGCGTTTGCGATTAAAGTTCTAAATCTTGAAAATTATCACTTTTTTTTACTACACTATACATGAATTATAGATCAAAACCACCCCGTTGACACCCCCTAACTATTAAAAAAAACCGCATCATAATCCGTTGCGTAGTTTCAAAGATATGCGCATATAAGGGGACAGACAGCGGAAAGTGACTTTGTTTTATACTATGTAATGATTGTATAGTATTCAGTAAATTTGACATACAAGTAACTAAAATGTGAAAAAGGTAATTGTTTAAGCAAATTTCATGATGTTAAACTGACAAAAATATATTAGAGTGACTTACTTCCAACCAGATGTGGAGGAGATAGGTTTGGGTTGGAAGGTGCGCGCCAGCCTGGTGCAAATCCGTCCGTACTGGCACTCGAGTGCCTCCGCCAAGCTCGCTATCATTTGCACCACCATCGCCTCGCCCTCCTGACCGCTGCTGCTCTTCAAACCTTCAGTGAAGTGGAATCTTAAACGATATAACAACACACCTAGTAAATTCTTCTTTGTGACTAAGCAATCTAAATCTGTTACTTTCGCTTCGAGGTTTTAGTTCCTTCAGTGAATTGATAAAGAAAAATGGACTAGATAGAAAACATTGATGTGAGAAAACAATGATATTACTTAAATTGTACGTTGGACGTACCTTATAGGCGTGGCGGGCAGTGCTCGCGGGTCGTTAGGCCCGGGCGGGTGGCAGAACACCACCTGTAGCGCCAGCAGCAGCGAACTGAACTTGCGACCCAGGGCAGACATCAGCCCACCTGTCCACCACCATTCATATCTACAAATATAAAAACATAATTAATTTATTGTTACCTACGTGGTTGCTTGCCGTTGCGTATACGTCCCGAGTGTTTGATATAAACTCGAATATTAATATTTGTGTGATGATATATATTATGCAGAAGATAATATTTTTTGAAATATACACAACACACATAGCGGATAATCGTCCGTACTCTTTTGTATATCATTACATAGTATAAAACACAAGAAAGCAGTGACCTGTTCCCGGTGTACCACAGCACGTAGAGCGCCAGGTAGAGCAGCGCGAAGAGCCCGAAGCAGAGCCCGAGTGCGACGAGGGGCGGAGCGCCCAGCACGGCGGACAGGGCGGCCGCGCCCAGCGCCACGTGCCACGCGCCCCACGCCACCGCCCACGACCACGCCCAGCCGCTCTCGCTCCACTGCCGGGCAAAGTTCTTCATCTCCTCTGATCAAACAAACATACATACATTTTCACTTTAACTCTTATTTTCATATTGCTAAACTTTCTGAAGCTAGATCTCGTCGAAACGAGATAACTTCATCAGATCGAATAAAATCAGAATTGAATATTAATGAATATAAATAAAAAATGACGAGTCTCTTATCAAATTTCACTGAATAGCTTGTTCCATAGTGTACAGGTATTCTGCATAGATGGAAAAAACCTTTACAAAACGTATCATGGACATTGACAAATTCATCAAAAACGTTTCAACTGAATGTTAATCATCAAAATTAGATCTTAAAATTAGTACTGATCAACAAACAGACGCATGTTCCAAACTAGAACATAATTAAAACATATCGCATTCACGCATGTACAACTAATTAACACCTTGTGACAATTAGTTTTGTGCCCGTTTCACTAATGAATCAGAACACATGTTTCAGCCCACTTACTTTCGTTGCAAGTGGCGTGACATATTATTATGACTATCTGCCAAATTGGCAAACGGGAGATTTAGTTACGAGGGTGTGGCGTGTATATTGAGTCACTAATATTTATTAAAAATAGGATTCTAAATAAAGAAATATACATGTGTATTATTATATTATGCGCTAATTATTGATGTCTTTTTATCTGACGTTACTTTGTGATAATCAATTTTAATATGCTGTCAGTACCGTAAATGATGCGCTGATAAAATGGTCTCAGCGTTCTCTTTTATATATGTAACTTAACATTATATAGTTTGCAAGTGTAACTCTAACGAATCGATTTATTCATAAGGTCACCCGAATCTCCCCGAGGAAGAGCCCCCCCCTCGTGACAGAGGGGGGGGGGGGGGGGCGACGGCGGGGTGGACCAGAGGGCCGATGCACTGTCCTGGGCCACCCCAACGCCGGAGGAAGGCCGCCGCGAGGTTTTAGTGGGTAACCCTAGGATTGGATTGCAGTTTACTGTTTTGGGAGTCCCACACTACCCCCTGCCGTTAGACGGGGGGTGTGCATAAAGCATTTCCTCGCGTAAAAAAAAAAAAAAATAAAGGTCACCTGAATCCATAGACTACAAGTAAATGTATGGGCGGTAGTTAGATAAGCAGTTGCTCTGTAGAAAAAGGTTATTAAGCGTTAAGATGTATTTACTTTACTCAAGTTAAAATTATGAATCGTTTGTGCATTTATGGGGGCTAATCCTTAAAATGACATTTGTTTCCGTCCGCAGTTATGACAATATTGTCTAAATTAGAACGTTTAAAACTCACAAACATGTATCCGTGAGTCTTAAAAATAATGCGGTATTTTAAAATTGAAAATTTACGCGAGTGCGATGGGGTGATGACTGAGAAGTGGTACGGTGGTAGAGCCAAGCAGTTTGCTGCATGAATGGGCAGGCTCGATGGTGTAATAACACGACCTCGCAGAATATCGATGTAAAGTGGCTCATGCTGCGTTACGTTCGGTTAGAGGTACCCAGAGGCCCACCCCCCTGACCCGTTCCTTCCTATCTATCCTACTCCCTTAGAGTTCGGCGACGTAACTGTAACACTATTATGTGTTGCAGGTGTTCATGGGCGGCGTTAATCACTTACCATCAAAAGTCAAAAGTGGGTTATGAACTCACTCTACTACACACTACAGGGCAACTCACCCTTAAGTTTGTTGAGCAAGAAGGACTTCCCGGACCCCCAGCGCGCGTACAGCCCCACGGTGATGGGCATGGACAGGCTGGGCTCCGACAGCATGTCCGCCAGCGCCGAGCTGTACAGCTCGTAGCCCAACATGTTCTCGTTGTCCTCGTTCGTGTTCAGTTTGCGAGCACCAAATATTTGTCCAAGGATCGTCTTGTTGTAACTCATATCTATGTTGTAAGGTGTCTCTTTCAGTTTGTTCGGCTTGTATAATAACTGACTGTTCTTAGGATTCCGTAAAAGGATTTCAACTATTTGCTGAAAAATAAATTATTCTATATTATAAATAGTATAAATATAATTAATAGAAGCACTTGTTTCACATCAATATATTAAAACTCGTGCTCTTTGACGCTGCACCCCCTGCACCCCTATTATGAGCTCTCAATTCTAACCAGCTTACGTGCTGCCTTGTAAAATCGTATTTCCAACGACTATTTATTACACACCTGGTCTAAACTACTCAGGGGCCGCCTGCCACCAAAAATATAACATGAAGATAGATATACGTACTTTTGAACGTGCACGCATGGCGATGTGCAGGGCCGTGTCCCCGCGACTGTCCGCCACATTGACGCGAGCTTTCTTCTCCAATAGTAGTTGCACCATTTCTGCGTTGCGAGATCGTACCGCTCGCATTAGAGGCGTATCGCCGGACTGAAAACAATTATCGAAACACTTAAAACCATTCCAGAATCAGTCGATGCTGATTGAATACAAAAATCAAAAAAAAAATTAGACAATAATTTAATTGATTTTTTGTATAGACCAATAGCAGACAAAAGATTATTCTATTGAGCACATTGCCAAAAAAAGAAACTCAAAAACACTCTAAGTACTCACAATTGTACTGTGTTCTAGGTCGGGATTAGAGGCCAATAACAGTTTAAGTATCGTCACGTGTCCCTTCTCGACGGCCGTGTACACCGGCGTCTTCTTCTCCTTGCCCGGCAGGTCAACGTCCACGTGCTTCTTCAACAATGCTTCAACAATATTTTTGTACCCGCCCTTCACTGCTTGGATCAGCGGAGTGTCTTTTGATTGATCCTATGTAATATACAATAAGTTAAATTTTGTGTCTATCTATGGAGCCGTTCTTAAATAAAAACTTTTTTTTATGGGATAGGAGAGCAAACGAGCAAGCGTGTCACCTGATTTGTGATCTATAAGGGAGTAGGATAGGAAAGGATGGGGTAGGGGGGTGGGCCTCCGGGTACCTCTCTCACCGATCAAAACGCGGCATAAGCCACTTTACGTCGATCTTCTGAGAGGTCGTGGTATCTCACCGGTCGAGCATGCCCATTCACGCGCTTGACTTTATCACTGTTTTCAGATTCCATAACACAAGAGTTAGTTGCTTAACGTGCGTGTGTGCGTACGTGTGTGCATGCGTGCGTGCGCGAGTGAGGTGAGTGTGTGTGTGTGTAATAGAATTATTAAATACTAGCTGACCCGGCGAACTTTGTTCCGCACCAAAAGTAATAAATGAGTAAATTTTGGATATCATGAGGTTCAATTTGTGCTATTTATCTGCTTTAGTTGCTGTCCCACTATGTTAATACTGCAATATTACATGCACACATGCACAATCTATTTAAGACACTTAATTGGATGAAAATTAATGCTGTAATGCTTAAAATCGCTTCGTAAATAAGCCATTATTTCCCGTAAAAAGTAAAAAAATAAAAATGGTCATTGTGGGTTACGCTTAAGAGATACGGACTCGCGGACTTTTTGTAGACCTTCGGAAGGTGTTTAACAGTGTAGAACATTGTTTTGATTTATCACTTAGGGTTCAGCTAGCGTTTACAATTAAAGTGCTAAATATCGAAAATTATCATTTTTATAAGCTTTTATTTACCTTGCACTGTATGTATGTATGTATGTATGTATGTATGTAAGTATGTATGTTCGGTGGAATCTTGTAACTCAATTTTGAAGTAGATACCTTCAACCGATTGAGCTGAAATTTTGTATACACGTTTACTTTGGATGACAATGCATGATATAATGTATGACATCATTCTATATCCAATATGGCGGACGACCCAAGATGGCGGAATGGATATTTTGAATGCATTTCTGCAATATGGGTATCAAATGAAAGGGTTTATTGAGTGTAACTCAAAATATAATATGACGTCATTCTAAATCCAATATGGTGAAATATCCAAGATAAAGGAATATATATTTTAAGCTTTCGTACAATATGGGTATCAAATGAAAGGGCTCATTGGGACCAACTAAAAAAATAATGTGACGTCATCCTAAATCCAATATGGCGGATCATCCAAAATAGAGGAAAAGTTTTTTTTAATGCATTCCTACAATATGGGTATCAAATGAATGGGCTTGTTGATAGTAGCTCGAAAAATAATGTGACGTCATTCTAAATCCAATAGGGTGGAATAAATATTTGTGTTTCTACTATATGGGTATCAAATGGCCCTTTCATTAAAGAGTTATATGAGAACTTCAAAAAATATGTCTCGGTGGTTCAGTAAACTAGTCCGCTTCTGAATCAGGAAGTCTTGGGTGCGAATTTGGCCTCACACCAATGTCTTTCGAAATTCCTCTCGAAAGTCATGTGTGATAAATATTTTTGACTGACCACTTTGTGCTCGCTGTATGGCAACAGTGGTAGAGCCCAGCAATTCACTGTATGAATGGGCTGGCTCGATCGGTGAAATACCACAACCAGCTCACGCCGGGTTTCTTTGGGTGAGAGAGGTACCCGGAGGCCCACCCCCCTTCCCCATCCCTTCCTATTCCCATATCCTACATCCTAGTCCCTTAAAGATCGTTGAGACGTAAACATAGTGGCGAGTTGAGGCTTGACAGATGCTGCCTACACCTTCGGGTAGAAAAAGGAGTCGAGCTATGTTATGTTATTAATTAATGTGTGTATAATTGTGTATATGTTGTGTGTTGTGTATTGTGTGTATAAATGTGAATGTGTATAAATATTATATATATCATAAGGTTTTCAATATGAGCGGCTAGATGTTAGTGGCCTGCTTGTTTGGCCGGTGTCAGTCAATCTGTTGTTTACTATTCAGTCACGGATGCCAAATCACCATGTCAAGATACAGGGTTAAGCGGCGCGTCCAAATTTATAATCAAAATGAGTTAGTGCTAACATTGAGAACCTTACGACCACTTTACGGCTGAGGCGGTAGTCCATCACAGTCGACGGCTTTCCGTTGACCTATGTTTTAATAGTTAACAGTGTTTTAATTGTGGTCAGCCACGCAATCTGCTGCATGAATGGGCCGGTTCGACCGGTGTAATGCCATGCCCTTTCAGGATACCGACGTAAATTGGACAGGATTTAATAACTTTAACATGATTGCTAAACTAACGGATTTTAATGGTGTTATAGGTATTATTAGAATTAAACACAGTGGATGGTGGGAACGAACTATAACTTTAATTACAACTCACTCCTATGTTACACTCAGGTCAGCAAGTATAAAGTACTGATTAAAACAACAGATGGCATTACACATCACAAGTAGTTAAACATATTTTGTTATTAAACAACAGTCCCACATAACAAAATTAAGTTGCAAAATCAACAAATAAGTAACAAAAAAATTTGTTTACTTAGGCTCGAAACTCTTTGCTGCTGGTCAAGCATACGCGGCCTTAAGTAGAGAAAAGACTTTAGGAGGTCTCCTCATTGAAGAGTTGGACTGCTCGAAATTAACTGGCAAATGACCTTGTAACAATGATGCTTTGAATGAGATGAAGAGACTGAGAAACTTACCCATCGATAACTAAAAACTTGAAAATAATTTAAAGAAAAAAACTTTTTTAAAGAAGCTTTTATTTAAACGCTCTAAAAAGAATAAAATAATTTTAACCTTATACATTTTAACTATCAACTTATAACCTTATTATATACAATTTATGTGATAATAAAAGCTTGTCGCTATGTTCAACCCAACCCTTCCCCCCTCCTCTTCCCATCCCAAATCCGACCCCTTCCATTTCCCATGGAAAGGGCCGGCAACGGAACTGTACCACTATATGTGTTCGGGTGTCCATGTATATGTTATAAACCAAAAAAATATATTTGGATAATGCGATCCGTCACAGTAATCATTAAATCTAAAAAAATATTTCTAGATGGTTATGGATAGCCACTGTTAGGTAATTAAACATAGCGACAAGCTTTTATTATCACATAAATTGTATATAATAAGGTTATAAGTTGATAGTTAAAATGTATAAGGTTAAAATTATTTTATTCTTTTTAGAGCGTTTAAATAAAAGCTTCTTTAAAAAAGTTTTTTTCTTTAAATTATTTCTTTACAACATCATATATGAATTATAGATCAAAACCATTCCCTTGACACCCTCTAACTATTAAAAAAACCGCAACAAAATCCGTTGCGTAGTTTAAGATATACATAAGGGGACAGACAGCGGAAAGTGACTTTATTTTATACTATGTAATGATTATATAGAGTTACCTGCACGTTAATATAAGCGCCAGAGTTAATAAGAGCCAAAGCGATATCGTAGAATCCCTCTTTGCATGCGATGGCGAGAGCTGTATACCCGTCCTTGTCTAGAGCGTTCACGTTCGGCTTGAGTTCCAGTAGCATCTGTACGATCTCGAAGTGATTACCTGAATGTACGTATTATATGAGATGGTATGAAGAATTTTATAGCATAAAATATATAATACAATGGGCCGGCTCGACCGGTGAAATACCACGACCTCAAGGAATATCGGCGTGAAGTGGCTCGTGCCGCGTTTCGTTCGGTGAGAGAGGTATCCGGAGGCCCCATTCCCTTACTCCCCTTCTTTTTCCCTCCTACTCCCTTAAAGGACGGCAACGCACCACGGTGTGAGTAGTTGCTTATCATCACCCACTTGCTCGTTTGCCCTCCAATCCCATAAAAAAAATAATTGTTAAAGCTAATGAGCAAATCACACCCATACAAGGGAAGTTTATTGTATGTCTATCCAGCCCTATATAAAAATCGAAGTTAAATGATCCTGAAATAAATTCCGTTTTTTAAATGTTAATTACTCGTATTTTTTATTATGAACTGAAAATTATAATTTTACTAGGCTACGACATTTATTTCGGTAATAAGTTCGGTAGTGTTTTTTTTATTATTTTTGACACCGCATGTAAAATACGGACAAAAGAGTTTCGTGGGTCATCAAATTGTATTGGTCATCAGAGTTATTCATCATAATATACACTTAATTCATTTAAATCAATTCCATACTATACTTTTTGTTGGAGCTGTTTTGTTCCTAATTTTTTTTATCGCGCTCAGTAACATTTAACAACTATTTTCCTTATTACTGTCTTGATGCATGTGCATAGACAAAAAGTGTATGATTTTTTATATTTTATTTTGTCGTGATCAGAAAGACAATTATCCTGACTTATAAAAACTTAAAAACACTTATTTAAAAATTTATTTGACAAAAAAAAATGGTATTATGCGTAAAATAACACATATAGCAATAACAACTTTTTGCAGTATTTACCGTATAAACGTAAAAAGTTATTTTGTAAATTTATAATCATCATATATTATAGTCTCGGTGGTCCAGTGGTCGAGCAGCAGCGAAGCGTCCCGTTTCTGAATCCAGAGGTCGCAGGTTCGAATCCTGACACTGGCTCACAACAATGACTTTTCGAATTTTTTTTTCGGAAGTTATGTGTGATAAATATAGATGACTGATAACTTTGAGTACGGTATGGCAATAGGTTCGCCACCATTGGGGGCGTAAACATAACGGCGAGACGAGGCTTTAACGGCCGCTGCCTACACCCTCGGGTAACAAAGGCGTGAAGTTATATGTATAATCATCATCTTTCTGCCTTGCTCCCGTTATTTGGGGTCGGCGCAACAGTTATTTTTTCCATACTTCCCCAGTGGATTTCCTCTCAGTCTTTGGCGCAACTTTTTGAATCAATCACCTTGAGTTGCTTGCAGGAGAGGTGTCCAGCAATACATTCCAGCGGTGTTGGAGTCAGCCCCTGCACGCAGCAGGGCGGCGCAGGAGGTGACGTCACCAGCGCGCGCGGCCCACGTCAGCGCTGATGTCGCATACTTATCACTGGAGTTGGGACGAGCACCAGCCGCCAAGAGACGTTGAACAACGCCACTGTGCTTCCGTCCTGCCGCCCATACTAGGGAACTGTAAATTCCACCTTTATCAATGTAACATAATGATAGTAATACGCAAAGAGGTGTAGGGTACAGTGAGATTTAAGTTAACCACCAAAGTCCGACTGGACCACCGAGTCCAGTAGACGATCACTCAGGTCTCTGAATCAAGAAGTCTTGGAATCGATTTCGGGCTCACGTTAATGACTTCTCGGATTTTTTTTCAGAAATTATGTGTGTTGAATATCGATAACTGTCAATTTTGTGACCGGTATATGGTAATAGGTTCCGTCACATAATTCATTTGTAGTGGATTGGTCGACTTGGATGAAGCCAGGCTTTAACAGCCTTTACCTTGTGGTAGAAATATATATATATATATATATATATAAATAATAGACACATATTATGTAAACGCTGTGGCTCTTTATATTATTCATTTCATTGTAAATAAATTAGACTTAGTACATATTGCATAAATTATAATCAATAAGTAAACTGTAACTGACATAATAATGCAGAACATCTTTTGTATATGTAATTTTAAAAATCTGCTAAACAAAATCGAAAACACTTCACAATTGTTGTACTGTCTATAGAATGTTCTAGAATTTTTCAGGAATATTATTTATGTCTCGACCAAAACTGGAAAATAATGTTGAACACTGAATTACTGTACGTAATAGCAATAGGAAAGATTTATCTGAAGATAAGAAGGATGAATTAACAATAACATACTTGATATTGTAGTTTCCATATGCATGGACATCGGCACCTTTCTCAAGAAGTAAGGCCACCACCTCCTCGTGGCCCTTGTATGAAGCCCAGAGTAATGGCGTCCATCCACCCTGAAGAACATATAAGAAAATACATAGTGTCACATAACATAACTTCACGCCTTTTTCTACTCGAAGGTCTAGGCAGTTAGTTACTATTAAGCCTCGACTCGCCGTTATGTTTACGTCCCAAATGGAATAGGTGGCGTACCTATTGCCATGCTGGACACAAAGTTTTCAGTCATCGATATTTATCACACATAACTTTCGAAATTAATTTCGAAAAGACATTGGTGCGAGCCAGGATTTCAACCCGCGAACTCTTGATTCAGAAGCGGGGTACTCAACCACTGGACCATCGAGACTTTGCTTCGTGTGAAACCAAGTAAATAGAAAAAAAAAAAAACATTCCTTGGTCTAAAAATATTTAAACCGTCCAGAAGTACACAGATTATAGGTTTTATATTTATTTTTTGTGCGAAACCCGAATAATATAAATAAAAATCATAATACTTATAAATTACTAGCTGACCCAGCAAACGGTGTCTTGCCGAAAAATAAAATTTAAAAAATTGGGGTTGATCGTAGGGGGTTGAAAATTTAGGGTTGCATGTATTTTTGTATCCCGTTTTATAAAAAAAATAAGAAACAGAAATATGTCGAAAAATTAAAAAAAAAAATTGAGGGGTGGGCTACCCTTGTGATTTAGGGGGATGAAAAATAGATGTCCTATTCTCAGACCTACCCGACACGCACATAAAATTTCATGAGAATCGGTCAAGCCGTTTCGGAGGAGTTCAATTACGCACATCTAGACTCGAGAATTTTATATATTAGACTAGCTAAAAAACCCGGCTTCGCCCGGGAGTTGATATGAGATGACGTGGTAGAGTCGAAATAAAAAAATAAACTATGACGTAAAAAGTAAAAAAAAAGTTTATTGAAAACGTTTTCTCATTATTTACAATACTTGTTTATAAACAACATTTTTCATTTTATTGTCCGGAGTATATATACATAAATTTTTTGGATTTCCTACTCTTGAGCAAGCTACATATAGCTGACCGTGAGAGAAGCAGGATTCTTTGAGGTTAATGCCACAATATTTTAAAGTTTGTCCTTGCGCTTTGTTAATTGTAAAACTAAAGGCTAATTTTATTGGAAACTGCAGTCTTTTAAATTGAAATGGCAATTCCGAAGAGATCAGAGGTATTCTAGGTATAAATACTGTCTGTCCTTTGGTCTTTCCAGAAATAAGTTCAGCTTCAATGATATTATTCGATAGCTGTTTTACGATCATTCTAGTTCCATTACATAATTTTGGGGAGTTGAGATTTCTGAGTAGTATGATTGGAGTTCCAATTTTCAGACGAAGGCAGTGTAATGGCATTCCTGGTACTTGTAAAGAGTTTAGAAATTCAGTGGGGAAGTTGACACTTTCTTCAATGGATACCATCGTGTCGATCGATTTATATATTTTCTCTTCACCAGGTATTTTCTTTAGAATATTAAAATTGATATCGTCAACAATATTATTTTTAGTGGCCAAAATTGCTCTTTGAAATAACCACTCTGCATTAGTATAGTTCTGAATAATATTTGGATAAATTTTGTCGATTAGTTCGTCTTCAGTAGTGGCTATATTACAGAAATCACTATTAAGTTCAATGAGGCCGGTCGTTTGGTCAGTAGGATATGTACCTTCGCCGATTTGTAAAAGTATTTTAGCAAATTGTGCTGTTGTTTCATCTCTTGATAATTCAACTCTCATGTTTTTTGTTAATTGCAGTATTTGTACTTGTGGCCAGAGATGTGATTTTTAACTTTTTTTATATTTCGTTTCAAAATCGAGAGTTAATTAAACACACTATTAAAAATACTCACACGTGATACTTCTAAATAAAGGCTCACAGATAACTTCTCTTCTTTTCGTTTTGAAATCGCTCGTCGTTTCGCTGTTCAAATTAAACTAACTCTGGTGAGCGACACCGGGCTCTTATATATTCAGAGAGCTAGGCTCTAGAATATTCGAGAAAATTTGAAAATATTTTCTCTCACACCTTCTAGAGTATTCTGGTCATTATCGTCCGCCATAATAAAAGGTTCTATAGCGGTAGCATTTGTAGTAAAAGCGCGAAATTTAAAAACCTAAATTTTTTAATGTTTTGAGAACTAATTTGGATAACTAAAATTATGTCGCTTTAACTCCAAAATATAAGTTAGCTAATGACGTATAAATACACAAAATTTAATAACTTTATTATAGCAACAAATTAAATTTAAGACTTTATTGAAATTGGAATTTTAAATTTCGCGCCACTACTACACATGCTACAATTGCTCGCAACGCTTTTGGAAATGCAACCCAAACAATCGTTGTCCTGAATGAAGTTCAAATATTCGATAACAGATGGCGCCACTATACTTAATTTCCAAGTTGTAGGGTTGGAAAGTTCCTTATATCTTTAGAAACACACCCTTTAGATTAAAACGGGAACTTTCTAGCTTCTGTAGCGGTAGCGTATGTAGTAAAGGCGCGAAATTTAAAAACCTAAATTTTTAAATATTTTGAGAACTAATTTGGATAACTAAAATTATGTCGCTTTAACTCCAAAATATACGTTAAATAATGACGTATAAATACACAAAATTTAACAACTTTATTATAGTAACAAATGAAATTTAAGATTTTATTGAAATTGGAATTTTAAATTTCGCGCCACTACTACACATGCTGCAATGGCTCACAACTATGGAGACTATACACTATGACTATTGGAGTGTATAGTCTCCATAGTTGTCTTGAACGAAGTTCAAATATTCGATAACAGATGGCGCCACTGGACTTAATTTTCAAGTTGAAGGGTCGGAAAGTCCCTTATATCTTTAAAAACATGCCCTTTAGATTAAAACGGGAACTTTCTTGTTCGAGGAGGGATAAAGGGCTATCACACCACATAAGTCCCTTTATCGTGTCGGGACTCCTTTTTAAGTTTTATCGGCACGCACATTTTATCGACTTAGTTTTATTAAATAATATAGATATAGATAAATACTTTTGAATGAAGAATCTTTTAATATTGATAAAATTATTAAAAGCGTTTCATCTCTTGCCGAGAATCAACAACAAACAAATCTTTCCCTATTTATTATAACCGTATCAGGATGACGTAATTTGACTAATTACGTATGGTTTGACCCCCATACGTTATACAACACTGAATATGTTAACCAAGAATTCCCATCCTATAGAACGTCTATTAATATTGTCGTGAGGCTATTAATGACAGAACTATCAGCTGTAACAGTAGCTCTCCTTTTGAATGACTAGGGAATTATTCTTCATATCGTATGCAGTACTAAACACTGTATAACGAAAAAAGAAATTCATGGTCCATAATTGACGAAAATAACGGTGAACATACATAAAAAAAAAATTATACGTACAGACGAATTGAGAACCTCCTCCTTTTTTCGAAGTCGGTTAAAAATGACGCATTAAAGCGACAAACGAAAACGAGTATAGCACCTTTATATTGGATACAAGATTTTACTGCAATTAATGATACTCGTAATACTAATCCTTGTATGAGAAAGTTGCCATACTATTAAAATAACGTAAGCAAGTTAAGAGCGATAGGGAGAGCAGGCGGAAGCAGGTGAATTTCCGGATATCTCTTTCCCCGAATGAAACGCGGCATGAGCCACTTTGCAATTTTTTTCCGAGGAATCCGGCAATAAATACAATAATGACGATTATAAGTTGAGAGGTGTCCAGCATTCTTAAAAATACGTAACATCGTACGGCTGTAGGTTATCTCACAGAGAAACAGATAAATAGTTTGCCACAAACCAATAATAACTTCTGAGTTTACCTCATACAAACAGATATTTAATCTCTTTATCATGGCACTATATACATTTGCAATTGTTTCGTAATCATTTTAAATGGGAAATATAAAAATCTATTCTAGATATTGTTACCGCGTAGAATACTTGGTAATAATATATGTTTGCGTTGATATCAAAAAAAGGTGGTAATTAGTATATTTTGTATTATTTACGGTATTAGAATAGAAGTTCTTTATCGCGCATTGTGAAAGGGCTAGACGCTAGGGCTAGACGGAAAAAAATCTTACGAAAAGTTGTCACGACACTTTTTCCATGCCAAACTAGGGCACTTTCAAGTATTGGCTTATTTAGAACAATGTATAATTACGCGAATGGTCTAGTGGCTAGGATACCTTGTTCTCATACAGGGGGGTTCGGGTTCGAATCCAGGTATCGGAATTCTTTTTTGGAGTTTTATTTTCCATGTTTTCATATTTTATATATGTTTTTTTACAGAAGGAACCAGAAAATGGTACGTACAAGTGAGATCATTGTTCCTTAGAATTATCCGGTATTTATAAACTAAAACGTCAAGTCGTAAAGCTAAGTCTTGTACTTAAATAAAAACTAATAGCAAAATTTAAGAGAAAAATCAAGAAGACCTACATAAAAATAAGCACGATTTTTTTTGCAAATTTTGTACATTAGCCGAAGGAACTTCGTTCCTACTTGGTGTCCCACGACACCACATTTTTTTTTTTAACACTACACAATTTCTCGCTGGTCCAGTGTTCGAGCTCCCCGCTTCTGATTCAGAACTCGTTGGATCGATTATGGGCTCACACCAATGATTACTCGGATTTTTTTCGGAAGTTATGTGTTATAAATATTTAAATATCGATGACTGACCTCTTTGTGCACGGTGTATGAAATAATATGAAAAAAAAAGGGAATATGTTCGCCACAAGTTCAAGGTTCGTTATTCTATTTGAGGTGGAACATACTGAATCAGCGTGTCGAGGCTTAACGCCCACTGTCTACACCGCTTCGTAAAAGGAGTGAAATTATGTATTACGCAACTGAGGCAAGGAAAGCTAGGGTGGAACCTCTCTGTCATCTACAATAAATTTAAAGATCTCATTGTTTTCTCTTGTTCATTCTCATTTTTTGTATTATTGGTAGAGACAACAGTTTCATAGATAAAATTGTCACAGTGGAATGCTGCAGCACAAAATCCTTTATGAGTAACGGAGTGGTTCGTGATGAACCAACAGAGTATATAATATATAAATATATATATATAAGTCAAATGTTTGGAGATGTCAGTGTCATTTTGGCATCGTTCCACTTTAAGTATTAATATACTAATTTTGAGTCCACAGTCCAGAACACAAATGTTGATCATAGCTTTGTTATAAGAATATTTCATCAAACAATGAGCATGTGCAGCGTCGGCTTAAAAACTAATTACGAAGATTATATATGAAAAAAAAAAACTAATATATGTAATATAATGATTAACAGTTATATTTTCGCCCAAGTAGTACTGCTTTTAGATATTGAGGACGTGAAAGTGCAAAATACGAATTGAAATGGAAGAAAAAAAAACGTCCGAACGATCTTTTGTGTAGTGTGAATTAGTACTATTCAAAATGCCAATAGGACATTCGAAAACTTTGTCGTCCGTCAAATCGACCATTTCTCATTATTGTCCAGGATTGGACAATAATAATTCCCATATTTAGTCATACTCACACAATCTCTGGGATCCACTTTAGCACCGGCATCTAACAAATCTTTGGCGAGGGCAAGGTGTCCGCCGCGAGCGGCAAAAGCAAGCGGACTCCATCCGTCTGAGTCCGCAGCGTTTGCGTCAGCACCGGCCGCGAGGAGCAGTCGGGCCGTCGCCAGTCGTCCATTCTCAGATGCCAACATAAGTGCTGATGTACCATTCTGCATGAGAAATAAACAATTCATCTGTTACTAACATTAAACAAACTTGTTCTAAATGTCAGAGATATATCGTCGAAGCAAATTATCTGGAATAAATAATAGTTTAAAAAAACTAAAAAACACGCTTTTTATAGAAAACCGAACTAAAAAATATAAAAAAAAAAAATTATTTTAAAAAAAGCGTGGGGTGCATGGTGTCAATAGTTATAAATATTTTATTGACAGATATGAGTAGAGTGATTATCATTTCGATAATATCTTAAAAAGCACCCCACGCTTTTTTTAAACTATTATTTATTTTATATTTTTTATTTCGGTTTTCTATAACAAGCGCGTTTCTTAGTTAAAGCGTGCTAACAACGGATATCAAAACCAAATTTGTGGAATAGCGCCATCTGTGACTTATACAAGGAACTCGTTTCAAGTTGATAACGTAGACTTTCCGCTGATTGCCACTAGATGGTGCGAGAAGTGAACTATGAATCATTGTTATATTTACGATTCACTAAAAAATTAACAAAATCATATTTTGCAAATTGAAAAATTGAATAATTTTATCAAATTAGTGTATTGTCATCGGTCCTCGATAAATCTACAAAGTTTGAACGAAATCTAGCCGTTCAAAGTGGGTCAAAATCGCGCCCAAAGAAGTCGGTTACAAATATACAAACATACAAGTGAAGCTAATAAAAAGCGTGTAAAAACCACTTAATAGATACCAGACATGAGCAGAGAGCACGTCAGCCATACGCTAACCTAGAAAAAGAAATTCTAAGAACGCAGTATAAGAATTGTGTTTTTTTAATGTCTATTATTATAATCTAATTTTATCATAACATACAGTATAGAATTGTTTACATTACATTACGCGAAATTGGGTTCTCCGACCGTACATTTTTTAGCAGTTTTGGCCTCTGTTTACTTCATGATCTACTTTCATGCCAAATTTCATTAAGATTCGTTCAGTAATTTATAAGTCCCCACCTAAAAATTCTGGTGAACGGACACGCGTCACTGCACGACTCCCTCCCGGGTCAAGCGTAAAAGAGAGCGAGATGAGCCATGCGCCGCATTACTCTTTAAATTTTATTATGTATGTTAGATTTCAATACGATTTCTTAAGTTCTTTCTACTATGAAACAGTTGTAGTAGTAGTTATGCTAGAAAAATCCAAGCTTAAATCCTAATTTTTGATCGCTTGGCAGTTAGGACAAATCTTACAACACCTATTAAATTTTATTAGACAAATTAGACAAACTTACTCTTAGGTACTCCTAAATATCCATTCCCATCACCGGGGCGAAACTCTATAATATGTAATTAAAAGATAGATCCGTAATATGTATAAGCTCTAGTGTAGAGTGGTATTTTCGGAAAATCCCTGCAATGGAACGTGGGTATTTTTATTCTCGGAACACGCATAATTGTGCGAATTGATTAATTCATCTCGAAGTCGAATGAGGTAACAATTTTTACTCATTATTAGTCTTCACTCACATTGCTTTTAACTTAACGCAAAAAATTAGGATCTAATTTTCGTCGTCTCGATGGGTCTGGAGATCGAGCAACCCGCTTCTGAATCAAGAAAATGTTAGATCGAATCTGGGCTAGCACCAATGACTTCTCGAAATTCTTTTCGGAAGTTACGTGTGATGAATATCGATGACTGATACAACATTGTCTGGCTATGACCGATGTATAGATATAGGTGCTACCAACTATTCCATTTGGAACGTAAAAGTTCGGCGAGTCGAGGCTTAACCACCGCTGCCTACACCTTTAGAATAGATAGATAGACCTACTTGGACTTGGATGAAGGATTACAACGGATTTTATTTAGTCTATTCGCTAGGAACCTGTTTGCAGTTGTTAGTCTAATATACATTTTAAGCTTTATTTACCTAGTCACTAGTACACGACTGCACGTTTTTGGTGTCGATATTTTTTTTAATTTAAATAACATATTTTTCCTTGATGTCAGCAGTATTTTGATTGGATTACACATTTAAGTCAAGATTTTTGCGGGGTAAGCAAGAGAACCGATATCCGTATAACCTGATTGTCCATTTCACACACATTACCTTCAAACTGGAGCACAAAGGGTTCTGTACGATACAACATCATTCTGTTTTTATAACTCTAACAGAAAGTACATCGTTTTTGAAAACTTCAAACCATGTAACTGTTACCGTTCATAAGATACCGCTTGGTAGTAATAGGATCCCACTTATGTGGTACCTTATATAAATAGTATATCTATCATAGATTTATCATAGACTGTAGTAGATGGCACATGTCAGTAAAAATGTACTAATAATCATCACTGACAGCGCAACCGCGAGTAAGCAAACCTTCTCAGGATGTATAAAATTCAACACATGAACAATAATTATGTAAAAGTTAACACCTGAAAGCACACGGACGGCAGGGTGGTCCAGAGGGCTGAAGCACTCTAACTGCGGAGGAAGGCCGCCGCGAGGTTTTAGTGGGTAGCTCTAGGATCGGATTTCAGTGTACTACTTTAGGAGTCCCATACTACCCCCTGCCGTCCCCAGGCGAGGGGTGTGCATAAAACATTTCCTCGCGTAAAGAAAGGGGTGTGATACTCACTTCATCTCTATCGTCGATATTGACATTCTTGTTTGAAGCGAGATATTGTTGCAATTCCCCTGGATTGTCACTGTTCACAAGCTGCACCAGCGTTCTGAAGCACGCCAGCGACACCATCGACTCGCTGCGGTGCAGGCTCTGCTTGCATAAAACACATTCATTTATAGCTAGACATACAAATATGTATAAAAGTATTTAAAGTGCAAGATATTCAAAGAGGTGTCAAAGAGTCATGTGCATTAAAAAGAGATACATACAAAAATGTAGGTAGGTATTCAAAATGTGTGTGGCTTAGTCAATCAATATACAAAACATCCATACACAAAAAATATGTAAGTAGTATTTGGTAATTTAGATTTGGAGCTTGCAAAAGTATTACTTGATACGCCTTATATTAGTGAGTCTTATTTCAATATCCTAAGCAATGTCAATTTAAGGAATGTACAATTAATTTTACCTAACTCGGATTTATAGAAGAATATTTATATAGAAATATGAGGCGATCACTATCATAGATCACTATTTACAATTCAGGTGTTTTAGGAAAAATATCGGAAAACATTGCCCAAACTTGATTTTGAGTAAAGGTAATTATTTTGTTTGAATAAAAATGATTTTTAAAAACAGCTTGATAGTAATAGGATCCCACTTTTATAGTACCTTAGAAAAATAGTATATTTATGGTTTGGCTGTCAGAATATCAAAATAAACAACAATAAAAAATATAAATCTTAGTTTGTACCACCAAATTGTTAAAAATCTACTAAATAGTTTAATAATAAATTGGTATTATATGAAAAATAGAACATGCACAAAACAAATTTTAATACAAAAAAGTAAGTAACAATATCCATTAAAAGACAATTAGATACGACTTAAGTATGTGTATTTTACGACATTCAAACCTGCCTTTTACCAGATGTTAGAATAAAATTTTCATAACTGGTATTGTATAGCCCAAATACTATAGTGATCATTCCAATGCTACAAGAACATCGAAGAAGCATTCAAGATGAATTCTTGATTAAGGTACTGACAGTTCCTATGATTTGTCGTTAAGATCCTACCGTGCCAGAAACCCATACGAGAAAAGAATATTAAATCAATACAGCAAGTTACAGTGGGTTACTATAAAAAAAACTTTAGGCTTAACATACCCGATTCGCTCATTTTCAAGTATCAAATATATTCCAACAAGATTGCACTACTGTCATCGGTACCGGCTGGTTAAAGATCCACGAGAGAAGTTTCTCTGGATCACTTATCATGGAAAATTACTAGAGCTAAGAGAATTGAAGAGAATTTTAGCCATGTTAGTTAATTGGTTCCCTTATGAGATTCGCAAGTTACGTCAGACCATCAGGTAATACCATATTGACTTCATCCAGCGGTTGGGAAATTAAAATAGGCACAACGTGAACTGGAACACCTAAATTTTACATCAATAATCGCTAAGAATAGCACAAATTTATCAGAACTTGCGATTACTACTGAATATAGACAGTTAAAGCTTAAAACGGACAGAGATTGCGTAGCTGTTCCCACGACTAGCTTCAATACCCGGTGTGCTAGATCACATAAATTCATTTTAAGTTAGTGCATCTTTTTTTATGGGATAGGAGGGTAAACGAGCTAGTGGGTCACCTGATGGTAAGCAACTACTCACCGCGCATGAACACCGTGGTGCGCTGCCGTCCTTTAAAGACGTAGGAGGGGAAAAGAAGGATTAAAGGGATCGGGCCTCTCTGACCGAACGAAACGCGGTACGAGCCACTTCACGCCGACATTCAGAGAGGTCGTGGTATTTCACCGGTCGAGCCGGTCCATTTATGCAGCGAACTGCAGGAATAGTTAAAGAAGACATTGGTGAACAGAGCGGTGAAACTATTACCGAAACAGGTTGCACCTGGAAGTCTCTCATTTTGCATAAGACCCCAAGAGAAAAACGTGTGCGCCGTGAAAACCAGTCACTACTGTGCTGTTGAAAATAGTATTATGAAAATAGCTTTCATTGAATAGTCAAGCATTGCTATATATCTAAATATTAGTTGCTAGAGTTCTCAATTTTTTTTTTATGGGATAGGAGGACAAACGAGCAGGCGTGTCACCTGATGGTAAGCAACCAACGCCACCCATGGACACCAGCAACACATATAGTGTTACTGTTGCGTTGCCGACCTTTAAGGGATAGGGGAAAGGAAAGGATGGGGAAAGGGGGGTGGGCCTCCGGGTACCTCTCTCACCGAACGAAACGCGGCATGAACCACTTTACGTCGGTCTTCTGAGAGGTCGTGGTATTTCACCGGTCGAGCCGGCCCATTCATGCAGCGAACTGCTTGGCTCTACCACTGCTGCATTTGCCATCACATTGCCATTATTGAATGCATTTATTTTAATTAGAATTAAATAAGTGGTACTTAGCAATTTATTGTCTGAATGTCGATTAATACAAGTGTTACTGTTTTCCGTATTGATCGTTCCACATTTTATAGATAACATTTCTTATAAGACCTTGAACTGAGTTTTGGAGTCATAGACTGACTCATCCTCATCCATAAATAATCTATTTCTGTTTAAGATCGAATAACATAAGAAACCCTAGGAAATATAGCAATTTTGTTGTTGGCAACTGGAATCCCTACAAGGTCCCAGTAGGTAATAGTTTTCTATTGAAGAAGTGACGAAAAGGGCGGCTTGCGTTTTGAAGGAAAATTAGACGCAGCTGGAATTGATAAGAGGCGCAATAAGTTCGCTGAAGTAGGAGTAGAAGAGGAGACGTAACTAGCGTAAACATGATTTTTAGTAAATTATAATTTACTTAAAATCCTGTTTGCTGAAATTATTTTAATGTTAAAGTTAAAAAATGTTAAATGTTAAAAACGTACTACTCGTATAAGTAGTAAAAAAAATTATCTTATCAACAATTATGATGCTAATTAAATTAACTAGCAGGTCATAAAAACACAGCCAAAACTTCTGATAATCACAATTCGGATACAGGCAGGATAATAGTGATAATATAGACTTCTATGAATATAAAATAATATTTTAAATTATTTTATTGACTCCGAACGTTATTGGAAGCATAGTAAAAATTTTATTCGATGGTATTAAACGTACACAAAGTATTAATATTTCACATACCTCAGTTACTTGTAGACTAAAACGCATAATTCTAGGATTGTCGAGTCGCCGATTATAGATATAATTTTATTAAGGCACATACGATTATTCACAGGATAACAAAAAATATTATATTGAACGCAAAATTTACAACAATGTAAGTAAGCAAACGTGCGCTGGCTCGTCACAATATGCGACTTATGCTGTAGGTAATTTATAGTAACAGTGATAAAATTGTGATATCATCCATATCACAAGGTAGCCCAATATAATTAATAATAAATAAACACAACAGCTAATAGTCATGCATTGTTATTTTATCGAAGGTTATATAAAACGTAAACTATCAAACCATATAACGATTTGAATTTTATAAGTAATTTCAGATGAATATATCAATAATAAAAAATATATTATTGATATTAATATTATTATACGCTTTAAATTCATATTGCAATTCCAGTGCATATGTATAACAATTTTTTTCACACAAGCTTGGATGCAGAACATTTTTGCTTACTATCTGTCACTAGTATTCTATTCGCCTAAAATTTTGTAGTCGATCTATATACGCACTGACTTAACCATATCTTGACCTCGGTTAGTTTACACAATTCAATACGTAATCTATTTATTATTCTAATATTAGCGAATTTTTCTCAGAACAATAATAATAATATAATATTTATTAAGAAATAATTTATTATCCTTATAAAATTTGGCAATGATGTCCGTGCTTTATAAATTCCCATAGAAAGAAGTATTCCCCGGAAATAAAATGGTATATTGATAAATTTGAATAGTTGCAACGGATTATACACGAAGAAATAATTAATACACATAGTTAATTTCTCGAATTACTACTAATTTTAATTGAGGCAAATACTAACGGGACTGACTGTTATCCAGGGTTTTAATAACATGCAATTAGAAAAATTTAGGAGAGCATACACACACAACCACACACAATTTTCACGATGCATTTATTTTTAATCACTTATAACAAGATAATTGAGACGTGAATTAACTAGTGAAATTAGTAATCAGCACAACACATCAATCATTCAGTTCACACCGTATTGGAGTGTCTTCGAAGTGCAAATCCATGGAATGCAAAACCGTGGCTGAACCGACGCTGTTCCCCTGGCGGTGCAGTGACGGTGAACCTTGGCACAGTGAGATGCACACCTGCAGACTGTGGCCCATCATGCTCGTGGTGGCCGACCTGCAAATGCAAGAACGATGGTCTTCGCTGCTTGTGATGCTGTGGTATAGGCGGCACGAGCGTAGAACCAGGTATACTGTTGCTTTTCGCCCTTTGCGGCGGTACAACTTCTTCAACCTGTTTATCATCGGTCTTCTCTGTAAACGTTCTCTCTTCTGAAGTCGATGGTGTTTCCGAAACCTTCTCCAGCGACGATGCAGCCGGTGGTCTCGACACATTTTTTGGTCTATGTATATTTGCTATGAGACATCGGATGTGCACATATTCATTATCACCACTAGTCGACGGTTCAGGCAGCTGAGGATGGAGGGACATGTTCCGATGCTTCTCGGCATAATAATACGCGAATACTGCACTGTACCAGCGATAGTTTCCGAATGTTATGACAGACTACGCGCTACGAGCATCGTACGTGACACAACTCGTGTTGGGCGGTTACTATTTAGAGCACGCTGCGGAGTTGGGCGGGCGGAGGGCGGCGATGAAATGAATGAAAGAGTCTGTCAGTGTGACTGTGAGAAACATTCGGTCTGCATTCTATTTGAGTAATCATTAATACCTTATTGTTTATATTAGAGTCTATCTCCACACTTATTTTGTTCTAAAATGATAAGTATGTCACATCTAACTGTCCCGTGGGTGTAATTTTTCCAAAAATATCTGTTTAAAGTGAATGTACTAATATAAAGTCATTTTGATGTGTTTATTATGCATATGTATAGTGTAGATACATATCTAGTAGTAGTAGTATATTCTTTATCGTGAGATCACAAATAATCGAACGAATGATCTCATGCAACAAGTTTAGGAAGAAAAACCATGACATTTCTCATTTAAATATTCAATATTCGTATAGTATATTAAGTATAATATTATTCGTGTAGTGAGTAATAAGTATTTAAATAGCAACTTTTAAATAAAAATCTGTCAACCTGGTAAATAAAATATTAAAATATTTAGATAGTCGAGGATAGTATAGAACGGGCTGAAAGTTTTAAAAGACTTTTTAAAACTTAACGAGTCTAAATACCAAATATCTATTCAGCAATCTCACTTAATAAATTGACTTATTTTTAAAAGGATATCATCCACCGAATATAGGTAATGCATGTAGCTTTCAAAGCTCCAGTATACACAGTGCCTCAACTTTAACATACAAAACCAAAATTCTAAATTCCTCACCGAGTTCAGTCATATGTAAACACCATTTACTCAAACGCTTCATAACTGATTATCAAATGACCACTTCCAAATGATCAATAAATTTACAAATTCAACGCAATCTAACATTTAAAAGTAAAACATTTAAATTTGACACGTGTCTGCAGGGCACAACGTATGGTTTTTTATAGATATTGATTACAAGTATTTAGTTTTTATGTGTGTATGGATACGTACAAGTGAATATGTACTGTAGGAACGTAACGAGATGAGCTTGAAGATCGCGGATGCGGAGCGGTGAGCGGCTCGCTCTGGGGGCAGCATTGTAGCGCGACGTCTAACCGGACTATGGCAGATTGCAACTTAAGTTATACTTAGAGCCACAGCACATAGTACATCCCCGCCGCTGGACCTCTATCACTCATATATTATAGACATTACGGTCCAGCGTTCAATCAACCATACAATGAACTAAGTTCCATTTAAGTTAAGATTTAGCTTAAATTATAACAAAGACATTTATTTACTTTGATGCAATAAATTTTGATCATTTTCTCGTACAGCTTCTACTAATCTATCTAGGAGTACCTTGAAGTTTGTTTACTTAAGTATTATAACTATGCAGTATCTAGTGTAAACATGAAGAGATTGCTACAGAAGAAGTAGAGTGAATATTAATTAATTTTTTAATCTTCAAAAATGATAGCTTCTTAAGTATGTTCTATAAAGATATTTAACTATTTAACAAGCTTTATTCAAAAACTAGCTGACCCGGCAAACGTTGTCTTGCCGAAAAATAAAATTTTAAAAATAGGGGTTTATCGTAGGGGGTTGAAAATTTAGGGGTGTATGTATTTTTGTATCCCGTTTTATAAAAAAAATAAGAAACAGAAATATATGGAAAAATTAAAAAAAAATATTGAGGGGTGATCACACCCTTGTGATTTAGGGGGATGAAAAATAGATAAAAACCTATTCGCAGACCTAACGAATATGTATACCAAATTTCATTAAAATCGGTCCAGCCGTTTTGGAGGAGTTCGAGGACAAACACTGTGACAGAAGAATTTTATATATATTTAAGAAACACCAAGTTATATTATTTTGTATTATTCGTATACAGACTTTTGATGCGCAAAAGGCGTTAAAGACGGCACTTTTTCAAGAATATTTTAATAATATATTAACATATTTTTACTTAATTATTCAAGATTTTTAAGAAAATACAATGTTATCGATATAACTTGAATAAATGAGGTTCTATTCCAACGTGCAATGAGCATCACGAACACAAATATTATTTATATTGCGAGATGCAGACTTAAAATGCAAAAAGACGAACGGGTTCCCTTGCAGGATTCCTAAGAAACACACCGAGCCGTTTTAAAGATAGACGATCAAAGAACATGAGCCCATACCTGTCCGTACGAACGAATGAATGATGCCGCACGAAACATATCGCAATTAAAAACATTCAATCACATATATACATGTACTAGTTTTGTATCACTTGACCACTTGGATGTAGGTTTTTAGAACTAGTAATGAGTAATAATGCCACCCAGATAACTGTACATGACAGAAGACAAAATGCAAGTTCTCTAAAAACATCGGCTAAACTTATATATTCTAATATGTTTGTATTGAGCTTAACTTGGACTAACATTAGCTCACCACTGGTTTATAATCTAAACAAGAGATATTATCTGATAAGAGTAAGGAATACAAATATTAAAGCATAAATTAAATTGTACAGGATCGTAAATACGTTGGGATTTGCCGCTAACAGAATAATAGTGTACACAGTAACAGTTTTACGCTGTATGAATGGGCTGGCTCTGGGGAACCTCTTAGAAAATCGAGGTCAAGTATATGTAGCTTATTGGCGTTTGGTTTGGTTCGGTATGAGATACCCTCCCGTCCTCTCTATCTAATATCCCATATTAAACACCGGAAACGCAACCAGGCGCAGTTGCTTACCATCAGGTGTTTCGCTTGGCGTTTGCCCCTGTTTATCATAAAAATAATGACGCAGATTACTTTGAACGAGTGCTTTGTTATTTATTAGTATGTTGGCACTTATTATATTTGTGTTAATTTAAGAAATACATATATAAATATGCATGCCAATTAAATATCAAGGAAATAGTTGAACATATTGTACATATAGTTCATTATAGAGATCATAATATTCTGTCAGGGACGAATAATTTATCAAAAAAAAACTTATAAAAATAATCCATCTGTAGAATAAATCTTCTGAAACGTAATATTTAGAATGAGTCTTCTTAGATGTTTTTTTTTTCTTTTTAATTTGTAGTCTTGTTCTCCGTTCTGAATCACTACGTGGTATCGTTTCCGGGCTCACATCAATGATTTCTCGAAATACATTTTGGAACATATGTGTGATCAATTTCAATGACTGACAACATTCTCCTCGGTTATGGCAATAGGTACCGCTACCGATTTCATTTGGGACGTAACGATTCGGCGAGTCGAGGCTTAACAGCCGCTGCCTACACCTTCGAGTGGTAAATGCGCAAAGTTATAAGAAAATGGATAAAAGAATCATTCATTTAGATTATTTTATATGTATTTATGTGTGTATGTGTGTGTATATATGCAAAAACGTCTGGATGGAAATATGTATCGATTGCTGACAATGTATTATCGAAGTGTCTCGACTAGAATTCAACAAATCAATCCAGCCAATCATCCAGTGGCACGCTTACATCAGTCCATCATCTGTTAGACAGTTGACAGGCAATATAGATCACGACATTGGCTGGTGTGAACGAATAGGCATTGTCAACACAAACATGTTATTCCAATACAATAATATTTAAAACTAGTAGTCACTTGCCCGCGACCATGGTCTTTCTTGAAAAAATACAACAACAGCATAACTTCACGCCCAATCCCATGTGGTGTAGGTAGAGAAAACAGAGCGCCATAAGGCACGATTCTTTTACGCCGAATCACGCCTCACTCGCTTCGTTGACTTTCATAACTCTTTTCAAAAATGCGCGTCAATTTTTAAAGCTCCCAACATCACCTCCCTTTAGAACATGTTCTATTTGGTCTCGAAATGTGTGTCTTGGCAGTCCTGGACTCCTACATCCATCCGCTTTTGCATTGTATATCTGCTTTGTCAATCTTGCATCATCCATTTTTTCTACATGTCTAAATCATCGTAGATTATAAAAAAATAAAAAGTACTTTAATACAAGTTTACATTTACGGTTTAATTTATTCTTCTGTTTTATTTGGACACAATACACACAGCGCCCTCTAGTTCCAAATTAAGCAACGAAATGCTTGTGCTATGGATACAAGGAGAACGCCTATTAATACACATTTATAATTATTTACATTTTTTTGTAAATATACACATTTAAAAAGACCCAGACGCCATACAAACATCCATGCTTATCATAGATATATGTTCTCGGGTGGGAATCCGAACCTGCCGACCTCAACTCTGCAGTCGTTTTTTTTACCAATGATAACATAGTCTAGTATTATGACGCAGGTTCTACACTTATAGCTTTTCTGAAGTTATGTCCGATTTTTGACAAAATTGACAAAATTTTGCCTGGTGTATGGTAGTAAGTTGGCTGAGTGGAGACTTGACCATGCCATCCCTATCATCCTGAGCATATCCTGATCCATAATATGTACCACCATTTTTTTAAGTCACGCCAGTATGTAATAACTAATTAGGTAGGCACTTTTGGTTACGAAAGATAATCTAGATCACGTAAGGTCCAAAAATCTGTAAAATAATCTTCAAGCTATAGAATGATTTTAATGCCATTTTTTTTCTCATTTCATCAATACGTTAAATGTACAGACAGGAATTTTCCACATATTATTTATACTTATAAGATTACAAACACAATAGGGCAATATGACAATGTTTAGCCACAAACGAACTATTACTGTACAGCACTTGTAAAGTATTTTCAATTCAATGTATAGGAAAAATACAAGAATGGCTGGTTTCCGGCGTGGATGGCGGAATGGACATTAGTTCGTAGGTATGCCACCAGGCATATGTCTATCTCTTAGGGATAACCCACAATGACCATTTTTATTTTTTTACACGCTTTTTATTAGCTTCACTTGTATGTTTGTATATTTGTAACCGACTTCTTTGGGCGCGATTTTGACCCACTTTGAACGGCTAGATTTCGTTCAAACTTTGTAGATTTATCGAGGACCGATGACAATACACTAATTTGATAAAATTATTCAATTTTTCAATTTGCAAAATATGATTTTGTTAATTTTTTAGTGAAACGTAAATATAAACAATGATTCATAGTTCACTTCTCGCACCATCTAGTGGCAATCAGCGGAAAGTCTACGTTATCAACTTGAAACGAGTTCCTTGTATAAGTCACAGATGGCGCTATTCCACAAATTTGGTTTTAATATCCGTTGTTAGCACGCTTTAACTAAGAAACGCGCTTGTTATAGAAAACCGAACTAAAAAATATAAAATAAATAAGTTTAAAAAAACTAAAAAACACGCTTTTTATAGAAAACCGAAATAAAAATAGAAAAATTAAAAAAAAAATTATTTTAAAAAAAGCGTAGGGTTCTTTTTAAGATATTATCGAAATGATAATCACTCTACTCATATCTGTCAATAAAATATTTATAACTATTGACACCATGCACCCCACGCTTTTTTTAAAATAAAATTTTTTTTTTTTAATTTTTCTATTTTTTAGTTCGGTTTTCTATAAAAAGCGTGTTTTTTAGTTTTTTTAAACTATTATTTATTACTTTTACGAGAAATAATGGCTTATTTACTAAGCGATTTTAAACATTACAGCATTAATTTTCATCCAATTAAGTGCCTTAAATAGATTGTGCATGTAATATAGATGATCCTGGCCCTTTACAGCATGCAGTTTAAACGAATATTTTCGAATATATCGCAGTATTAACATAGCGGGACAGCAGTTAAAGCCGATAACTAGCACAAATTGAACCTCATGATATCCAAAATTTACTCATTTATTACTTTTGATGCGAAACAAAGTTCGTCGGGTCAGCTAGTAATGTATATATGTATGTATTAATACCCGTTATCTAGTTTCCATAACACAAGCATTATTTAGTTGCTTAGCTTGGAACTAGGGAGCGCTAGTGCGTATTGCGTCCAAGAAATTATTATTAGCCAGACCGCTAATTAACCGACGCAAAAGTAAAAAAAAAACAAAACAGTCTGAAGTAAAGCAAGGAAGTGACGTTTAAATATTATTATTATTATAAACTAACAGTTAGGAATAGTCAGTTATTACCTCATTGCAAGGTGTTACATTGGCAGTATCTTTCACGAACTTGTAATATGGAAAAACACTTCCGTAGCTCCTTGGCACCCGTAACGGCAACATGAGCGGACGCCGTTCAGCCACAGATGTGGATGTGCAGGAATCACGCCTCGACATTGTTTTACAATTGACACACTACTAGTCCGAATATTTCTATGACAGAACATTGTATGCCATCTCAACATTTGCACTATAAAAAAAACGCCACCCAATCGAATCGCCTTCAACAGTATCACACTACCTACTGAACTATTTAAGATCTGTGAAGGTATCTCGGAAACTATAGAAATTTACACGTTTAAAAAAAAATGTACTGTTGTAAAGTTAGGTAATGACTGCGTTGTAGTCCACTTACTACGAATGATAAGGTGTGTTTAAAATTAATAGGATTGTGAGTACACGAGGAGTGCTTATCAAAATTATCAGTTTATTTATTTGTTAAGTCCTGTGATAGACATTTACCGAGGGCTGTGAAGCCCTCAGGTAAATTTTAAATTCATAATATGTTAGCTTTCACTTGAGAAGGAATATATTTTTCCAAACTTATTTTAAAGATTAGTCTAAATTAATTTTCAATTATATTAATATGAATTATAATAAATACTTGAACTCAAGAATACGAGTGCTTAAAAGTTAAGTAGTTGTGTTCTACGCCATCTAGTGCAATATTGAAACATTACTAACGTTTCTCTATGGAATAATCTTATGACTGAACATGCAAGTTTTGCAACAAACTAGCACTCGATATGTTAGTAATACACTGAACTGTAGATGGCGTTACTAACAACAAAAATTACATAAGATTTAGCCGATAGATAGAGTTACTGAGTACTTTATATTTTGCACAGGCTTTGTGCAAATTTTAATAGTGTATAAACACAATAGTAAAATTTATATTTAGTACATAAGTACTTTATATTGTTGATATGGCCGCACATCTACAATAAAATCATATATTGTTTCAATTAAACATATTAACCACTCTAATAACCATGATACCCTTTTAGGTGCGAAATGAGTACTTTTACAAGTACATTCATTTAAGCATTGGTAAGATAATATTATTGTTTACGAAACTTAACTAGCTACGATTTGCAAGGAATAACTATAATTACTAAGTATTTTAAAAGTCACTGTATTACCAGTTATAAGGGGCTGATAAACCTAAAAAAATATTGATCCTAAAAATCAGAAAAGAGACATTTGTGCAATAATATGCTATTAGCATGAATACATCTGATGATTAATTGTACTATTTAAACTAAAGAAAGTAATATGGTGTGGCCAGTAATACATACGGTCACACCTCAATTGACAGAAAAACCAAACTAGGTTTACAATTCATTCCACTATACAAACACAGGCCGGTGGTTGTTTGAGCAATAACTTAAATCAAGGTCTAGTTTTTATCAATCTTTATGCGTCATTATTCCACGTTATGTCATCATCATGATTTACTACAAATATTAGCGTGACCGCGTGTAATTTGTACTGCATTTATTATATACTACCTACTTTTATCACTAAAATGATCAGTACTCAGCTCCTATTGATCGCAGCGTGATGTTATATAACTTAAAGCCTTCCTAGATAGATGGACTATGCAAAAGAAATAGAATTTTTCAATTCAAAGCAGATAGTCCTAAGATTAGCGCGTCCAAACAAACAAACTCTTCAGTTTCACAGTATTAGTACAGATTTGTTATTGTATCATTTATAAAGTAGTAATCATAAATAGTTTAAAACTGCGTGAATATTTTTTCGGAGGCTATAAGCGTGTCTTAAATATTAATTGTATGCGTATTCATAACAGAAATGGTTACCTATTATACATATAAGTAATTACTGACTCTCGGTGGTCCACTGTTCGAGCTCCCCACAGCACGAACAATGGACCACCGAGAGTCTGTAATGGAGCTTCTGATTCAAAAGTAGTGGGTTCGACCCGGCTTACACCAATGATTTCGCGGAATTATTTTCGATAGTTATAATAATATGTGATAAATAATAAATATAGATGACTGACAACTTTATGCCCGGTGGATGACAATAGATTCACCACCTATTTATTCCATTTGGGACTACCCATATATACTAATAAAATAACGATTCGGCGAGTCGAGGCTTAACAGCCGCTGCTTCTTGCTTCTGGTGGAAAAGGCGTGAAGTTATATTATATATGTAATAAATAAAGTTTGTATCTACAAGTGAAAGATTTTATTTAATTAATAATGACAAGTTCATTAACAGAGAGGAAGCCGGAACAAAGATAAGGATACAACAACCCGATGACGAGATGCTTGCACAATTAAAAGAAGATAGTGTATTATAATATCGTGGAAATGCATTTAGCAGAGATGGAAGTACCACCTTGGATAAATAATGGAAGAGTGATCTTGGCAAATAGCATGCAGCGTTAAATAATATCTTCATGAGCCCCAGCTTGAAGAAGAAAAGGATGAAATAATAAATTTATGATAAGCCTATAAGAGTAGAATAAACGCAGTCCATATTAAAAACGACAATTACATAAGGTAAGATAGAAGGTTGAACTAGAAATAAGGAAAAGCTCCGGTATTTCGGGCCTGTGCAAAGAATGACCAAGCAGATAATCAGTGCAAAAGTGGAATGACGTGAGATTCAAGGTAGGCTCCTGGTAATTCCAATTCAAGGTAACTCCTGATGAGATAGTGATGAGTTAGTCATGCATGGTGCATCGCGATGCATGACTAACTCATCACTATCTCATCAGGAGTTGACACCACAAGCCTTAAAAAGCGAAAACCGTTCATTATATTTTCAGAAATGAAAGTAACAGAAGTGAGTGAACTGTGTACAAATAAAATAATGTGAATCTTTGACAGTATAAATACCTATATATTAAATTCACAGTTAATGCCGAAGGATAATTAGGATAGGCAGCACAATATTAATAATACGGCAATATAATTCAAATATGCGGCAAAATGGTTACTCACTAATCATAATAACATATGTACGGCTCAAATAAATGACTGGCATTGGCAATTGTCATCCCCTCTTTTTGTCCCTGGCTAATGGCAAAGAGGCTTTATACGGCTGGCTAAAGGAGAGGTGTCAATGTGGCGGCTCAGCGGCAAGGCTTGGTGGCTGACATTGGCATCCGTAACCCAATAATTACGCTTCAATTAATAACAAGCTACATAAAAATTAATTATGAATCTGCCAGTAAGACACTTTGCTCTGCGTGATCGTCAAAACAACAATATATTTGAAAGCGACATTGATTTTATACGCAATAACATCTACTGAACAGTTAGGTTACCACACAGAATTATAAATAAATAAATAAAATAAAAAAGCCTTTTATTTCTTGCTACTCGTAGTTCCTCATAGTAAAATTACAGTGATAAAGTGCATACAAAATTTATTGTCAATTTTAAAATTTATTTTAATTATTTTGGTGTTTAATTTGAATGATTCTAAGTATTTGATTTTATAACTTTAAGAAATTATTTTCAGAATCTTAATACAAATGACTACTTTAAATAATTAATAAATTTCAAAATTAATGGTATAATTAAAATAATTTAATAAATGTAAATTAATTGTAGTAATTTTTTTTTTAATGGGATTATTATTATCAAAGTTCATATTATTTGCATATGATTTTATAATTTTAAGAAATAATTTCGCAATCTTAATATAAATTCATTAATAGTTTAAATAATTAATAAATTTCAAAATTAATGGTATTATTAAAATAATTGTATAAATATAAATTAATAGTAATATTTTTTTAATAGAATTATTATAATCAAGGTTCATATTATTCGCAAGAACCCTCTCCCTGAAAGGTCAAGGCCTCCTCCAGAGATGACCATTGCACTTTGTTTTCTGCTGCTCATGACTATTTGCTACCAGTCAAAATTTGAATTTGTTAGGCACTCAGTTAATTTCAATAGTTTTGAATATACAGTGTAAACTCTTTATAACGTTATCCTTTATAACGATAAACTCCCTATAACGTTGGAGTGAGCCCAAGTTGGTTGGTTTGCGTTAAAACTCACATATTGAAACACTCTTTATAGCGATACGCCATTCTCTATTACGAAGAAATGTGTTCATATTTGTAGACAGTAAATATTTATTATCGGTATTATTGTTTATGTTATGTTATCGGGTAACAAAAGACTTTGAAGCTCCGAAACATCCGAGGTCGGTCTAGCTTTTGTTATCCTTAATTGCCTTGTACACGTGCAGTATGACGCATTGTTTTCTCGGAAGTGATGGTCTTCGACCAAGCATATTGGGTACCTATCGTATTATCAGTCGTAAACCTACTTTGAAACTGTTAACATGGCCAGTAAACGGTAAGCGATTAGTGTTGACGAAAAAGTTTGTGTGATACGTGCGATTGAAAAGGGAGAAAAGAAAAGTGACGTTGGAAGGCGTTTTTTTTTGTTCACTCCATATAACGATAACTCTCTATAACGACAAAAAATGCTCAGTCCCTCGAGTTTCGTTATAAAGAGTTTACACTGTATGTACAAAGTTGACCAAAGTTCTAGGATTGTTGTTTAGCAATGTTATAAATAAGGTATTCTGGTTTGTTTTTCTCTGGAGGGTTTTGGTCGTGCTCTTCCACGGTGACCAGCCGGCTTGGAAGAGTTTTTATTTTTATTCTATTTTCGAGTATCAGGTGTATTTGTCTTGAGAGAGAGAGGGAGGGGGGGGGGGGGGGGGTGTAGTTGCTACTGTATAATGTTTTTATCTATTTTCTCTTCTGTTATGTTGCTATGGTTTTTGTTAGATAATAAATAATAGTTTAAAAAAACTAAAAAACACGCTTTTTATTGAAAACCGAACTAAAAAATAGAAAAATAAAAAAAAAATACTTTATTTTAAAAAAAGCGTGGGGTGCTTTTTAAGATATTATCGAAATGATAATTACTCAACTCATATCTGTCAATAAAATATTTATAACTATTGACACCATGCACCCCACGCTTTTTTTAAAATAAAGTATGTTTTTAGTTCGGTTTTCAATAAAAAGCGTGTTTTTTAGTTTTTTTAAACTATTATTTATTTTAAATTTTTTAGTTCGGTTTTGTATGACAGCGCGTTTCTTAGTTTCGAATTTGAGGAATAGCGCCATCTGTGACTTACATAAGGAACTCGTTTCAAGTTGATAACGTAAACTTTCCGCTGATTGCCTATCGTTCAAAAAAGCGTGGGGTGCATGGTGTCAATAGTTATAAATATTTTATTGACAGATATGAGTAGTGATTATCATTTCGATAATATCTTAAAAAGCACCCCACGCTTTTTTTAATTTATATTCATTGAAATTTTTAACACTATTTTCTTAATTTAAATTCATTAAAATTTATTTTCTATTTTTTAGTTCGGTTTTCTAGTCTAGAACTTTCATAGTTCACAAATCGCACCATCTAGTGGCAATCAGCGGAAACTAAAAAAGAAGTCGGTTACAAACAAACCTACAAACATACAAATATACAAACATACAAACATACATACAGGTGAAGCTAATAAAAAGCTAATAAAAAACTAAGTAGTCCTGGTTTGACAGCTCCCCGTGATAAACTTGACGATCTCTGTAGCCCCGTTTGAGTTTTGTTTTTCTTGTTTACTCGTGTTCTTGGTTTTGCTCCAGTAGCACTATTTTCCTCCGGTGATGTTGAAAAAGTTCTCTTTTTGTTGTCTGATAAATTTGTGTTGAAGTGGCGTAGTATTAATTTGTCGTAGCTGACAATGGCATAGTTCCCTTTTTCTCTTTCTATTTTCATTTGTACTAATAGTTCCTTCCTTTTTTCTAAAATGTGCTGTGGAAAATCTTCATTTATATAATAAGTGGTATTTTTTAATAGTTTTCTCTGCTTACAAATTTTAATTTTTGTGCCCAATGTGGTAAATGTTACAATAATCGGTCTTATCTTTTCTCCTTTTTTTCCAATTCTTTTAGTTTCCTGTATATCTCTACTCTCCAGTGTGATGGAAAAATAGTGGCTTATGAATTTTATGACGTTGTCTACTAAACTTTCATAAGATGTTTCTGTCTCCGCCAAGCCAAATATTACAATGTTCCTTTGCCTAGATTGTTTCTCTAGAGTGTATAATCTTTTCTCTTGATTATCAAGCTGTTCTTTTAGGTTATTATGTTTTTCCTCTATTATTTTAAATTTTTCTTCTAATTTTAGGTTAATGTTTTCTGTAACCTGCTGAGTAACGTTTTCGGCTGATTTAACTATTGTAGATTTTTGTTCGTCAAGTTCATTTTGTATTTTTCGGAGCATATTCAATATATCTTCCATGATTTGAATCGTATTACTTTGCTGATTAGATTAGTAAATATATTCTTGTTGTGGTACTTGTGCTGCTCTCTATTGGTTTAGGTTTTAGTAAGCGGAACGTTACCTAGTGTATAATGTGCAAAATAATTGGCAGTGAATCCTCTAGATGGCGTTATTTTTTGATCTATATTGTGAAATCTAACTGATAACCTTAAATTCATATATTGTTGGTTATACTTATTTTTACACTTTGTTGTTGAATATTTTCACTTTTGTACTCCTAATATTATTATTATTTTTTTTTTTTAGTCTGTATAGTGTATAGTTTTTATGTGTAGAAAAGTCACTGGTGAACTAAAAATGTCTTTATTTCACTTAACTGTTATACAAGTTTTAGATATCTTTTCACTAATTTTAGATGTTTGTTCACAATATATGTTGAAGATCTTTGGTTTATGATTCCACTGCACTTATTTTTAAGATGAATAGAACTTATTTATATATTTTAAAGTTCAACTAACACGGAGCTAATACGTATCGTGGCTCAGTCTACCCTCTCCAGAATTAACAAACCACAAATTATAAATGGTTACGGGAATGTGTAGCATAAACGCTATGTAGTAGAGATAAATGACAAAACGCTAAAAAGGGAAAAAAATATTTAATAATAATAAATTTAAATTACATATTGACTAAAAAGCATCACTTGAGGGAAGTACCTGCGTAAAACAAATAAACACGGTCTCAATCACCACGAGCGACCCGATTCAGAGTGTGGGCTACCATGAGAGGAACCGGGCAAGAAATTATTAAACTGAACATTAAAATCAAAGTCGCAAGTTATATAGGTTAGAGATGAAACGGATCCGGTGACTATCCGGTATCCGGCCTATCCGGTGGCCTTAATACTATCCGGCCGAATACCGGATAGTTACTATTTGGCCGGATAAGTATCCGGGCGAATTAAAAAAAAAACTGGATAAAAAAAATATTTTAAAGTAATTATTTGCTTTATTTAGTTAGCTTTAATGTCACATAAGAAACATAATTAGTTTAAATCTTTAATCACACAATTGCAAAATGAATGTAATAGAAAAAAAATTAATTAATTAGTACTCATACTGTACTAAGGGCAAATTATGGTGAAGAAATACTAATAACTCTGGATTGAGAGGTAGCAAGCGGAAAAAGTCTTTCGCTGTACACACTGCTGCAAGGTGCTGAAAGATAGATCTTGGCAAACTTTGTTAAATTTGGGTATTGTTTGCCATTAGCTGCCCACCAAGAATGATCAATCAATCAATCAAATCATTTATTTTGCGAATATGGGTACAAACAGGTCTCAGTATACAATATAAGATCTTAACCATATTCCACCATTTAAATTGGTCCTCGAAATAATCATTTATACGGTAATATACTTTCTCCCGAATACTGAACCGCCACTCAAATCTGACGATCTATAAAGTGCTACTTACTGCTCAAATTCTGTCTAATGTGACAGCTACTTAAACGCTTAAGTAGCGCTTATATAATTGAATGGCGGTTCAGTATTCGGGCTTTTGTCATTCAATAAATTAAAAACTTTGTTTTTGAATACGTCAATGTTCTTGCTTGCTTTAATATCACTGGGAAGTTTATTGTATATTCTTGGCGCATATATACTTGCATATATACTTTGTGAGCAAAAGTCGTTCTGGTCGGTAATAAGTGTAACTGATTAGAGCGACCTTCACTTTCCACTGTTTTATAAAGCTTTAAGTTATTTTTTACAAACAAACTGACTTCATATACATACAATGATGGGACCGTCAACATTTTCAGATTCTTAAAATGAGGCTTACAGCTTTCTGTTTGTTTTATATATCAAATAGCACGGATACACTTTTTTTGTCCTAACAGTACATCTGAAATATTTGTAGCGTTGCCCCAAAATATAATGCCGTACATTAATATAGAGGATCATCATCATCATCATCATCAGCCTATTGCAGTCCACTGCTGGACATAGGCCTCTCCCAATTTGCGCCACAACATCCGATTCTCTGCCTTCCGCATCCAGTCTTTTCCAGCAGCCTTTCTGAGGTCGTCTGACCATCGGGCTGGTGGGCGTCCTACACTACGTTTACCAAAACGCGGTCTCCACTCTATGACCTTCTTACTCCATCTACCGTCGGTCCTTCGGCAGATGTGACCAGCCCATTGCCACTTCAGCGAGCTTATTCTACGAGCTATGTCGGTTACCCTAGTTCTCTGGCGGATATACTCATTCCTGAGTTTATCCTTCAGAGATACCCCGAGCATAGCCCGCTCCATAGCTCGCTGAGCGACTTTAAATTTGTGGACTAGCCCCACCGTGAGTGTCCACGTTTCGGCACCGTAGGTCATCACCGGTAGGACGCACTGGTCAAAGACCTTGGTCTTCAGACATTGCGGTATAGGCGAGCTGAAGACCCGACGCAGTTTGCCAAATGCAGCCCAACCCAGCTGAATCCTCCTTTCGGCCTCCTTCTCGAAGTTTCGTCTACCTAACTGGATAGTTTGGCCTAGGTAGACGTATTTGTTTACGACTTCGAGAACTGACCCTTCGACGCTTATCGGTCCGGGCACGACATGTTCATTGAACATGACCTTGGTCTTGTCCAAGTTCATGCCCAAACTGACACGCCGGGAGGACTCGTCTAGGCTGCGCAGCATTCCGCTTAACTGTTCCAGCGACTCTGCCATCACAACGATGTCGTCGGCAAACCGAAGATGTGAGATGTACTCACCATTCACGTTGATACCCTGTCCAGTCCAATCCAGTGTCTTGAAGACGTCCTCCAAAGCGTTGGTGAAGAGTTTGGGAGATATGACATCTCCCTGTCTTACACCTCGACTCAGCTCGATGGAGTTCGTCACCTGGTCCTGTATCTGAACAGTCATCGTGGCGGTGTCATACAAACATCTCAACACCTCGATATAGCGCCAGTCGATCCGACATCGCTGCAATGCATCCAGAACTGCCCAAGTTTCGATGGAGTCGAAGGCTTTCTCGTAGTCCACGAATGCCATACACAGCGGCTGATTGTACTCCTCGGTCTTCTGTACAATCTGCCGAACAGTATGGATGTGGTCCACGGTGCTAAAGCCTTTTCGAAACCCGGCCTGCTCCGGAGGCTGGAACTCGTCGAGTCTTGCAGCGAGACGATTCGTGACGACCCTCGAGAACAACTTGTAGATATGGCTCAGGAGTGAGATGGGTCTGTAGTTCTTCAGTAAGGTCTTATCACCTTTTTTGAAGAACAGCACCACCGCACTCCTGCTCCAAACCTGTGGTGTTATACCCTGGTGTATGACGGAATTAAAAAGACTTGCTAATTCCTTTAGGATAGGAGTCCCGCCGGATTTTAGAAGTTCAGTAGTAATTCCGTCATCACCGGGTGCCTTGTTATTCTGGAGTTGCCCGAGAGCCGCCCTAATCTCGCTTGCTGTGATATCGGGAATGTCTTCACTGTAGTGACGCGTTAGCGGGGCTCTGTGGTCATCATCGCTGTGTCCCGTAGGCTTGGTCATCCGTGTTGAATAAAGGAGCCCATAAAAAGATTCGATCTCTGCGAGAATCTCAGGCTTAGAGGTGACGACACGTCCATCCGCAGTTTTCAGCTTCGTCAGATGGGGCCTTCCAAGCTGCTGAGCGAACACTTTCGACCCTTTATTGCGGTCGATCGCATCCTCGATTGCTCGGGTATTCGATCGACGAAGGTCGCGCCGCATCAGCTTCCTAATACGCTGGTTTAGGCTTCTCCATTCTGACGAAGACAGCTGATCGGGTGGAGTTTCTCGTCTTTGCCTCATCAGCTCGAGCGTCTCGGCAGAGAGTTTGGACTCCTTTTTCTGCGATCTCGGGAACAACCTTTGAGACACTTTCCTCAGCGTGTCGACCACAGTGTCGGTCCTTTCGTCCACATCACCGGTGGTTTCCAGCAGGTCGAATCGATTTTTAAGTTCCATTTGAAACTTTTCGGTTTCGGCTATTTGGAGTGGCGTAGGTCGGAGAATAGACCTCATCTTCCGGGTCCTTTCAGCTTTCAAGTTAATATTTAGAGAGCCCCGAAGAAGTCGGTGATCACTTCCAGTATTGAACCTGTTGATCACAGAGACATCTCTAAATATATGCTTACTATCCGTTATGATAAAATCTATCTCGTTCCTTGTCACAAAATCGGGGCTTCGCCAAGTCCACCTCCTGTGGAGACCCTTCTTGAAAAATGAGTTCATCAAGAAGAGCCCTTCAGACTCCAGGAAGTTGACCAGCATCTGGCCCCTGTGATTTCGACACCCCAAGCCATATGGACCGATTTTCGTTTCGCCGCGTTCTTGTACTCCCACTTTGGCATTGAAGTCCCCCATAACAACGTTGTAGTGGGCCTTGGCGGTACAATGTATTGCTTTCGCAATATCCTCGTACATCGCCTCCGCTATCTCGTCAGGGTATGTCGAGGTCGGCGCATATACCTGTACCACCTTCAGGGTGTACTTGTTGGAAAGTTTCAGTACAAGGTACGCTACCCTGGTCGACACACTGCTGATCTCCACAACGCTGCCAACGAGGTCCTTGTGAACCAGAAAACCGACACCCCCTTGGGAGAGCTGGTCACCTTCTCGAAAATAGAGCAAGTTACCCGACTGTAGAGTTATCGTGTCCTCCCCCTCTCGCCGGACTTCAGATAACCCTAGAATATGCCAGTTCAAGCAACCCAGCTCTACCTCGAGTTCGGTGAGGTGTTGGTCCAGCCGAAGACTGCGTCCGTTGTATGTTGCCACGCGTAGTTGTTTTTGACAGCCTGCCGTAACCCGGAGATTCTTAGCACCCCCTGTCCCACCGTTACCACGACCGCTGCCTTGGCCGGGAATAGTGGGACCACCGGGAACTGGGGGCCGTTGGTTCTGCGCTCTTTTCATTATAGGAGGTTTTTGCCCGTAGTCCCCACGCTAGGCAGACGTGTTGGAGACCGCAGGGGGTCACCTGTTAGTGATAGGAACGCTGCTGCCCGTCCCTACCGAGAATTTTTGGGTTAACCCTTGTTTCGGAATGGTTATCCCGCCATTCTTCGGTGTTGAGCTATGTAAGCTTGTCAGCCATACGTTTTTCTTTTTCTCCCGGCTGACTGAGAGAGTATAGTATAGAGTATAGTATCAGAGTATCATCAGAGTATAGTATAGAGTATAATATAGAGGATACATAACCGTAATAGGCTGTCAATAAGGTGTCTTTATTTGCAATTTTTGCAAGCATATATAGAGCAGAGCATAATATGAGTACTGATAAATTGTTGTACATAAATGATCAATAAGGGTCACGATTGCGATCAATTCGCACTGACTTGAGATAAAAATCCAACTGACAGGTTATCGCGTTTCTTTCTTCACGAAAAGATCCGAATCTAACAGAATAGCCGGTATCCGGTATCCGGCCAAACTACTATCCGTCACATCTCTAATATAGATACATAAAGTATCGATTGTAATTATCAATACATTGATTTCTTTACATTTCTTATTTACTAGCTGACCCGACGAACTTTCTTCACCATCTTCATTCAGTATTTTTTACAGCGTTTAAAATTAGTGCTATATCTCGAAATATATATTACTTTTTATTTACTACGTTAATTATAGTGGTAGAGCCAAGCAGTTCTCTGCATAAATGGGCCGGCTTGACCGGTGTAATACGAAGACCTCCCAGAAGATCGACGTAAAGTGGCTCATGCTGCGTTTCGTTCGGTGAGAAAGGTACCCACCCGGAGGCCCGCCACCCTTCCCCATCCTTTCATATCCTACTCCCTTAAAGGTCGGAAACGCAACTGTAACACTATATGTTGTAGGTATCTATGGGCGGCGCTGGTCATTTACCATCAGGTGACACGCCTGCTTGTTTGCCCTCCTATAAAAATATACAAACTACCCCGTTGACTCCCTCTATCTATTTAAAAAAAAACCGCATCAAAATCAGTTGAGTAGTTTCCAAGAGCTAAGCTTAAAAAAAAGAAAAAAAATTATACATACAGACGAATTGAGAACCTCCTCCTTTTTTCGCAGTCGGTTAAAAAGGGGAGAGATAGCGGAAAGTGACTTTGCTTTATACTAGCTTACTGCTATCCAGAAGTCATACTCATCACATAGTATGTTAATATCTCTGAAGAAAAACTGTAATTTATTCTGCTAATACTTAAATATATATTTATACTAGAGTGATTCAAGGGAAAAATAATTATTACGCATTACATTTAAATTAGCAGTTCTTTACTAAACGTTTGATAGGTTCCTTCAAAGACGGAATCTCGCAATTGTCAGTCGCGGCTGCGACCTCCATCGTATTGATACTTCACAGTTGATTTCTTTCAGACTTTGAATGATTTGAACCAATTGCTAACATTTAGAGGACCCATTCTACTGTACTATTATTAAACGCACGAGGCTACATAAAATAACCGAGAGGGAGAAGGGGTTCAAAATGCTTAAAAAGATGACGTAATTAATAGACGATCCTTAAGTAGCGACATAAAACTTATTAACTAAAGACAATTAGTTGATTCATACATACATATCTTCACATCAAATTCAATCCCTTAAGGGGGAAGGCAGAGATAACAGGGCGCCATAAGGCACGATTCTTATAATACTACGGCTACATTAGCGGGCGAATATTCGTATCGTGTTAGCGCCTCACTCGCTTCTTATACTGTCATATCTCTTTTTATTTAAACGCATCGATTTTTAATGCTCCTAACACCACCTTCCTCCAGAACTCGTGATGGAAGGTATGTCGTAGCCGTATTCGACTCCTGCATCCATCCGCGTTTGCCTTTAATATCTGCTTAGTCAATCTTGCATCATCCATTCTTTCTACATGCACGAACCATAGGAGCAAGCTCTTTCTTAACTTTATAGCGACACTGTATAGATGTCAGAGTTTATTCCAAGATCAATTTTAAGATTGCGACGTTCCGAGGATCCAGTGATTCAATACTTAGCCTGAGTGGTCTCTTGTTGGAGTTTTGCCAACGCCAAAGGATTTTTTTGTGAAGCTGTGTTTGATAAGTTATTGATGATTCAAAAAATATTGTGCTTGATGTTACCGCTGTATACACTTTCGGACATAGATATTAAAGGGGTGAAGTTACAGTACAGTAAATAAAATTAATGATTTGTTCTTTAATAACTAGCCAAAAATAATAAACAGTATAGCGATGAGTTTATAAATAAATATGCAATGGTTTTAGTGAAGTTCTGTCAATTCTACGAACAACTAACTAGAACTACTAGTTGTGTAACTTGTGAAGTCGTAAGGAAGGCCGGCGATGTAAAGTGGTTCATGCTGCATTTCCTTGCTATCAAGAGGTGCAACATTTCACCGCATTGTATACAGATCCCAATTCCGACCCGCAACTGTAATGCTAGTACTACTATCTAGTATCACTAGTTTGCCCTCTATCTCACAAAAATCTTATAACTGCTTGTACTGGTCTCGATACTTTGTCTCTAAAATTTTCTTACAGACCCGCTTTTCTGGCAATGTGTTTAATATTCTAATGTTTTATGTTTATTTATGTATCTTGATGATTTTTCGCAGTTCGTTTTTTTTTCATACATCAAACGACTGAATTAGTTTTTTTTATAGCACGTTATAAAACTATACAGTTGGAAATGAAAAGAACTAATTAAGTGTTATAAAGCAGTAAGTAAGATGTACTATTTATTGAGATCAAGGCTTCAGCAGATAATGGAAGTAATAATGGTTTATCAAATACAGTGTCCCGCAGATACTTTGAATTAAACGTATCATTAACTAATGACGAAGACAAGGTTATCAAACTGATTATGTATCTCTAGAACTAGAGCCCAACTGAATTTTCGGTTTTGGTTTCTCGGCTGGAACTGGCCAAAAATTCGTGTTTGGCCGGTACTTTCGATATTATCCTGTAAATTGTGGTCTAGTTTGTTTTGTCAATTCTAAATGTGTGATTTGGCTATATTTGTTTAGACTGGAACTAAGAGAGTAATAGTAATTTTAGTAATTATTATTTTTATTTAAGAGGTACCTTAAAGAGATCTATGATTCTAGTACAACTAAAAATACAAACCAAATCATTAATTCGTATAATCTCAAAATAGCAATACAGTAATGAACAGTAACATTAAGTGATTTAATCTACACTAATATTATAAGATTTGTATTTTTGTATGTAACGAATAAACTCAAAAAGTACTTGACCAATTTTAATAATATTTTTTTCTTTAGAAAGCTACATTATCACTGAGTAACATAGGCTATATGTAATCATCGTCGTCATCGACATTTTGTTTGTACGCGAGTAACACCGTGAGGCGAGATATACTACTCTGTGTAAAAAGTATCGGGCATATGTCAATAAAGAGACCCGCGTAAAAGAGGTCGTTCTAATTTTTTTACTGCATGTTGGTAGCACTGTACTGATTTAGCGCGCAAAATTTGAACGGGATCTGTCATTTAATTTGTTTTAAACTAAACTTTTTGTTGGTCATAGTTTTGAGTCCTCGGCGATTTTTACAATGGAAAATATTGTTGAACAAAGAGTGTGCCTTAAATTTTGTGTTTCGAATGATATTTCATGTGGTGAATCACTAAAAATGTTGCGAAATACCTACGGCGAATCATGTATATCGAAAACAAGGGCTTATGAATGGTATAAGGCTTTTAAAGAAGGCCGAGAAGTAGTAGTAGACTTGCCTCGTTCTGGTAGACCTTCAATCGCTACGACCAAAGAAAACATCGACAGAATCAAGAAGCTAGTGCTCGAAAATCGACGTATGAGTCTGAGAGAGTTGGCTAGTGAGGTGAACATATCTTTTAAGTCCGTCCACAATATTCTCATTGACATTTTAGGCATGAAACGCGTCGCCGCTCGACTAGTTCCAAAAGAGCTCAATTTTGTTCAAAAAGGGCAGCGAAAGCATGTCGCTGAAGACATGATTTCCCGAGCTTCTACGGATCCGACCTTTATGAAACGTATAATAACTGGCGACGAGACATGGGTTTATGAGTATGACATGCAAACAAGCCAACAGTCTTCAGAATGGCGTCTCGAAAACGAGCCGAAACCCAAAAAACCGCGGCAAAGTCGCACCAAAATCAAGGTGATGCTGACAGTTTTTTTTGACTACCGTGGTGTGGTTCACTCCGAATTCCTTCCAGAGGGAGAAACAGTGAATAAAGAATATTATTTAGGCGTCATGAAGCGTTTGCGTGAGAGTATCCGCCGAAAACGTCCAGATTTGTGGCGACACAACTCATGGATGCTGCACCATGATAATGCACCATCACACACAGCCATTATAGTGAAAGAGTTTTTAGCGAAAAATTCAACAAACGTTCTCGACCAAGCACCCTATTCACCTGATATGGCTCCGTCTGACTTTTTTTTATTTCCCAAGTTAAAATTACCACTTCGAGGAAAACGTTTTGAGTCAATAGAAGCCATAAAAGAAAATTCGCTGAATGAGCTAAAGGCCATACCGCAAATAGCCTATGAAAAATGTATGGAAGACTGGGTGAAGCGGTGGAGATGTTGTATTGCAAGCGATGGGGCCTACTTTGAAGGCGATAAAATAAATTTAGATGAATAATTTGTATTTTTTGTTTTATTGACAAATTCCCGATACTTAGTACACAGAAGGTACAATATAGCGGTACGAAGTTCGCGCGGTCTGCTAGTCTACACTAATATTATCAAGCGGAAAGATTTGTATTTTTGTATGTAACGAATAAACTCAAAAAGTAGGTACTGGACCGATTTTAATAACTCTTTTTGCTTTAGAAAGCTACATTATCACATATGTAGTAACATAGGCTATATGTAATCATCGTCGTCATCGACATTTTACGCGAGTAACACCGTGAGGCGGGAAGCTACATACAATATAGCGGTACGAAGTTCGCGCGGTCTGCTAGTTATTGTTTTGATAAACATTTTGTTATGAGAACTTAATGTATGTATATATATATTAGTGATGTAACGAATATTCGCATTCGCATGATTTTGGTATACCCAAAATCATGCGAATAATGCATGAATGCATTCGCATTCGCAAGAAATATTGCGAATGTTTGGCGAATGTTTTTAATAACAAAAAATAAAGAAATTATATATGGCACGATAATACGAAAAATGAGCTTTATATTTTGTTTAATATTTTACCCTCCTAGATTAGTATAAAAAGTATTATATTATGGATCAGCCATTAGTTATATAAATAACTGCACGTCAAGTCCCTTGCGGGGTAGGCAGAGAGAACAGAGCGCGATAAGGGACGATTCATACACGCCTCACTCGTTTCTTTGAGTTTCATAAATCTTGTCATACACGGTCGTTGATCTTTAAGGCGCCTGACATCACCTTCCTCCAGGACTCGTTCTATTTGTATGTCGTGGCAGTCTGCGTATCCTACATTCAGTCTCAATGGGTCGATCTGGCATCATCCTTTCGTTGTATATTTGCGAATCATCGGAGTATACCCTTTCTTTCTTATTTTATGGGATAGGAGGGCAAACGAGCAAGCGTGTCACCTGATGGTAAGCAACCTACGCCGCCCATGGACAACAGCAACACATATATGTTACCGTTGCGTTGCCGAACTTTAAAGAAGTAGGATAGGAAAGGATGGGGAAGGGGGATGGGCTTCCGGGTACTTCTGAGAGGTCGTGGTATTTCACCGGTCGAGCCGGCCTATTCATGCAGTGAACTGCTTGGCTCTACCACTTTAACATCGACACTCTCTTTCAATACTTCTTCCTTCCTCACAACCTTGATTTCGACGTGGTCAGCGAGAGTCACTCCGCAGATTTTGCGCAGTACCCTCATTTCGACTGCGTTTATCCTTTCGTGCAAGCCCTGCCATACCCGATTCAAATTGGTTATAATCAAATTTTCATACCGTATGCAGTTTGATGCAACTTAAAAGTTCCAGTTCATTTTTTTTTATAAAACTCCAACCGCAAGATTGACGACTGCGTTACATCAGGAAAAGACATGTGTTATTAAGTATGAAACTTTTTCAAAATAATCTTCTACGAGGGATATTAACAATTAAATAACTGCCAACCAATATGGCTTGACCGAATTTGATGAAATTTTGTGTACCTTTTAGGTCTGAGAATCATTCGAATGCGTTTGCAAAAGCCTAAAAGAAATATTCGCATTCGCATTCGCGAATGTCCAAAATCCAACATTCGTTACATCTATTGCTTGCAAACTTAATACATATATTGCTTTGTCCATTTCAAGTCCTAATTCAGTAATAAGTAGATTAATGGGTAAAATACCGAAATTTCAGTATTTAAAAATCGACGCATGTGCATGAAATCAGTTATGAAAGTTCACGAAGCGAGTCAGGTGTGTAAGAATCGTGCCTTACGGCGCTCCGTTCACTCTGCCAGGGGGGGGCGCAAGGGGTTTGGCGAGAAGTTATGAATGTGTGTATCTAAAATATTGAAATCCGTTTCAGATTATCGGTCCCGCCGTGATTCTAGTTTCGATCCGATTCTACTAGAAACGCGAGTGATATAAATACCTAATTAAGTAAAATTTTGGAGAATTTGCTTGTTTTTAAATTATTAAAAGCAATATGACGTTTAGATAACAAAGTAATAGCAAATTTTAACAGGGTACAACTCTAGCATGTTAATTAGTTTGTTTCTTTTCCCATGGGAAAAGAAGCAAACGAGCAAATGAGTAAGCGATTAGTGCCGCCCAAGGACGACTGCAACTCCGGGAAGGACCCAATAGGGTGGCAGGCGTTCAAAATGAGTCAAAGAGGGTGATGTGGAGGAGAAAACGGTGATTTAGTCATTCCGATACCTTTCCTACTAAACCAAACATAGCACCACCAACGACCAACAAAGCAACTTAACGCTAATTTTCTGAAAGGTCGTGCTATTTTCTCGTGCTATTTTATCAAGTACTAACAAATTGAGCGGCTGCTGAATTATCTTCCATAATTATTTAGAATGAATTAGCAATTTATAGGAATAAGAATAGCTTTGCTAAATCTGGACAGCAGATTCATACCGTGTTCATTTCCAATGTAGCAAATAACGATAACATGTTGAACGGAGTCGTAAAAAGAGATGTTTTGTTTTCATAATGAAAGCAAACAAAGGAGTCATCCAACACTCAAGCGATTCGTCATTCTGTACAAATCTATACTAGAATTTATGTATTTTTGACGTATGTGTTTATTTAAGTCCAAAGTGTGTCCTTACTAGATAAAAAATGATAGTATTATTGGGGGATTATTGTCTTCAGGTCGTTAATACACGAAGGTGTAGGCAGCTGGTTTGCCACGCAAAATGAAATATGGATTAAGTGGAAAAGATCAATCGTACATAGACATGCAGTAGTACTTTCTTTATTTAACAGCTTCTCAAAATGTGGTTATTCAAAAATCAGGATTTTGAAAGGCACTTAATATTAAGCATATTAAGGCCCGTAAGATCAATCATAGTTAAAACTGTCGGTTTTCTAAACTATAGTCAATTTTAATCTAGAGTTTAAACCTGCCTCGTAAGATCAACAGCGAAATGGAGATAGATTACGTAAACTAAGTTTAGTTTTCGACAGATGGCAACATTTGGTTATTTATTGTCCATATTTCGCTCATCATTCACTCTTTTGTACATAGTCTGTGGCATATTTCGTGAAAAAAACTCTTTTTCTCTTTCTTTTAAGAAGTTTTATAGTGTGGCCATAGATTTAAGAAAAATAGATCGACAATAGTCACCCAAACAACGTGACCAAAAATGGGTTGTTAATGTGTGAGTGACTTACGGGGCTCGTGGCGCATTGGTAAAACAACCGGCTGCAGCACTGAGGTCGGGGTTCGATTTTCACCCGAGCACAAATATTTATGACAAACATTAATATTTGTGCAGCGTCTGGGTGTTTTTCTGTGTATTATAAGAATGTATTTACAAAAGAAAAGTATATATATGTATATATTTATTAGTATCCGTTATCTAGTATCCATAGCACAAGCATTTAGTTGCTTAGTTTGGAACTGGAGGGCCCTGTGTGATTTGTGTCCAAGATATTATTATTATTATCAATGTGTTCGTAAAAAGCGCTTCAAAACGTTAACTTTTACAAAGTTAATGTTCATGTGTGAAATGTAAATAAAATATACGCGGTTCCCAAAATCTAATATAAGCGGTTGCGCTGTCAGTGATTCGATGCTATTAGTAAATTTTTCCTGACATGTGCCATCTATTGTAGTCTATGCTAAATCTATGTATGAACCCACAATCGTTGTGTCAGATATCAGCTGATAAACGACCGCCATTTTTAAACTAGGCAGGACCACGGTTTAAACGGTAAAATCACCTGGTGTAAGCTAAACTATAGTTTAAACTGTTATTGGAGGTTTATCTAGCATTGATCTTACAAAATAAACGACAGATGAGGTTTAAACTGGGCAAAATAGTTTAAACTGTGATTGATCTTACGGGCCTAAGTATATTTTCATATAGTAGAATAAGCTCGTTGAAAGGGCAATGGACTGGCCATATCTGCCGAAGGACCGATGGTAGATGGAGCAAGAAAGTCACAGAGTGGAGACCGCGACTCGGTAAGCGTAGTGTAGTACCAGCTCGTCAGACGACCTCAGAAAGGCTGCTGGAAAAGACTGAATGCGTAAGGCCGATAATTGGATGTTGTGGTGCAAATTGGGCCTAAAGAAGCTTATGTAAATGTCCAGCAGTGGACTGCAATAGGCTAAATATAGAGACAAAAATATAGGTAGGTATATTTTTGTCGCAACATTCTAAACACTTTACAAAGGTAATTGTGCAAAAAAAGAAATATCCAGACAGATATTGACATCAGAAATAAAACCTTAAAATACTCACGTGTTTCAGATAAAATTTTATCACACAGAGCAACAAAAATATGTTAGTATTTCCTTGTTAGAGCGACGCCATTTACAACAAAACGAGCTATTTAAATAACGAACATTTTTATCATCTAAGTATCCTTAAGATCAAGGTCTTTTCAAGTTTATTAACTGAGTGTAATGTTACAAACGACACGTAGTTCTGATAATCACTTGTCCCAGAAAATACTGTACTTATTAATTGCTAATTGTTCTTGCACCTAACCGCGGGAGGGTGGAATTTGAGGTCAAAATATAAAAAAAAGCAAAAATCAAAAATGCGCATTTCAAAAGCAGCTCTTTTTTTTTCTCTCGAGGAAATTCTTTATGCACTCCCCCCGCCTGGGTACGGCAGGGGGTAGTGTAGCAGCTCCTAGTAAAAACAGTTAAAAGACAGAGATACATTCTTTGAGTTTGTCTGTCTTTGCCACCTACATGCCTATGGTAGGATATAGGCCAGTATGAAGTTTAGCCCTTATCTATTCAAATAAATGAAATTCAGTTGTAATTTCAAACAAAATGTAAATTAATTTTATTAGCTAGTTCATATGAAAGTACCTATATACCATATTTTTGTTTAGGAAGTATTTTTTTGTCTGTCGGTACATCTGTTACTTCTGACAAAAAGAATAATAAAGGCCTTACCTGGTAAAACATAAAAATTTAAAGATGAAATTTACTCCGTTACGGAACGATATTCCTTTTAATATAAAGCAGCTTATCTTAGGCTAGTTTTGAAAAGGAAAGCAGTATAGCATGACGCCGGGCACGGAGATACAAGCACAGTGGTAGAGCCAAGCAGTTCGCTGCATGAATGGGCCGGCTCGACCGGTGAACTACCACGACCTCTCAGAAGATCGACGTAAAGTGGCTCATGCTGCGTTTCGTTCGGTGAGAGAGGTACCCGGAGGCCCACCCCCATTTCCTATCTTTCCCCTATCCCTTAAGGATCGGCAACGCAACAGTAACACTATATGTGTTGCTGATGTCCATGGGCGGCGGTGGTTGCTTACCATCAGGTGACACGCCTGCTCGTTTGCCCTCCTATCCCATAAAAAAAACAGCACTCTACAATTCAAAATCCAAAAATAATAATTTACACTAATTAGTTTTTAATTTGTTTCTAGAAGGAGACATGTCCAAACATAATTTTTAGAAAAAGTTTAAATAGTAAACCAACCAACATGAAAATAATTTTTCAATTCGCCCAATAGTTTCTAAGACAAGCGCATCAAATAAACTTTTTTTATTTCTATTTTAAGGAATACAGGGCAAAAGAGTTAGCAGGTCACCTGATGATAACCTACTACCGCCTTCCATAGACATTTGCAACACTGATAATGTTATAGTTGCGTTACCGGCCTTTATGGGAGTAGGATTAGACAGGATGGGGGAAGTGGGGTGGGCCTCCAGAGACCTCTCTCCCAAACAAAACGCGACATATACAACTATACGTCGATATTTTCAGAGGTTGTGGTATTTCACCGGTCGAGCCGGCCCATTCATGTAGCGAGCTGCGTCTCCCTCTTCAGCTTATACTATACTATTAGTATGTCAGTTTACAAATTTTAGGTTACAGGCCAAGCGAGGCGCGTATCAAGCGCGTCTCATATTGCAATGATAGTTGATTGTGAGAATTGAATTGAATGCACGCGGCTCGTTCTCGGTAATTTATCAATCATGTCTCATCGTGAGTATTTATCAGTGTCTGTTGTCAATGCGTTCTTCTACTATCTTTGACACTATGACGAAATAGAATAAGATATGATCTAAATTTCTTTCTCTGAAGGGGCAGTACACAAATTGAGTTTGCGAAATTTGCTGAGCAAATTGTACATTATGCTGGGTATTTAAGCGGCTGAACTCCCGAGATATTGCTCTAATTGGCGACCCCAAGTATTTATAACACCGTCCCACCGTTTCCAATATAAGACCAACCGAGTAATAGACTAACAAAAACACCAATAAATATTTCAGAAGCATTTAGAACATTTCGAATATAATAAATGATCAATCAAGAACGATGAAGACTATGATTTAATAATATTGAAGATGGCGGAGAACTATGAGATTGGATATAGTTATCACAGTAACGTAATATAAATTAAGTTGTTTATTTTTGGTTTTAATTCATTTGTGGTCTTTAGATGGCTTCACGCCAACTTCCCTAGCGAACACAGGTGCTTTAGATTATTACGCTAAACATTAATTTTTTGAGTACGAAATTGTTAAATCACATTGGATGTGCCTATTAGTTTACATATAGGTACAAGCATTGCACCAAAACCATAACATGGTGCAATTGTAACTTCAAGCCCAAAATACTCAAAGGTAATTTTGCCTGAACATTAATGTCGGAAAATGCATATATATAAATAAATATTAGTAGACATCAGTGTAGGAACTAATTATGACTGGAATTGCATAAGGAAAAACATCTAAGGTTATAAAGGTATTATGTTCGCAGCTGGTAATAAGGTTAAATATAATTCGTACCTAACTAATACTTTCGTGCGAAAAATAATATTACCAAAACACGTTTGCATGTGGTTAATACAAACAACAGAGGTTATTCGTAATGAATCTTTAAAGGTGTATTAAACCCACAATGGTTTTCTTATTGACGTTTTTCAAGAGCTCTAAAATTATATGGACACTATTTTACTGTAAGTATATAATTTATTTCCAACGAGCAAATCGGTATTCTCAGATACTATATATTATGTAGTATCTGATAATATGTAGGAGAAACAGCAGGAAAATCTTTTAAAGCGATTATCTTGAGAGATCCTTTAAAGTTAGTCTCAACGAAATAGGTAACGTCATACCCATAACGTAAGCTTCGATTTATAGTGGCTGGTGGACCAGGCTTACTTTCTAGAGCTAGGCTTTAATTCTTAATTTCTAAGGATTAGTAAAAAACAATAGCTTTGGTGGGAAGGTAGTGACCAATTGATCAAATGTAGAATTAAAGTCATGAATATGTCATGACTTTTATTCATTAATTAATTCTTGTAATATTTTATAGTAGGTATAAACGTGTTAAAAGGTCAATTCTAACTAAACTGCCTTTATCGAGATGGAGAATGAATTTATAAATAGACTGGCAGGCGTTATTGGACCGAGAAAATGATTTTTTTTTCAGAGTACGCTTATAAAATTATGGCATGAAACAATGAACAATCAGATGAAGCCTAATTATGAAACAGAAATAAATGTAAATCGTAAATAAATACATAACAGAGTACATTCGATATCAGATTTTGATGGAGTGCAAAAGATAAAAACTGACAGTACGGGAAGTCATTTGAAGATTTGTCAGTGAGACACATACCTACACCTACTAACAGATAGGTTAAGTTTTCACAGAATACACACAATGATAATCATATAAATGGTACATAAAGAAACACGATAACACAGATAACATTTTACAATAGAAATGTTACTATTAAATCGTATGAAAAAAAAAATCGATTTTAAAAAAGCAACGACAATCGCTAAATTGTTAGAGACATTGAGGGGCTATTAGAGAAGATCATGCTGTGAGTGAGCTGTTTGTATACAAAACAAAACACTAATACCGCCGATTAAAGCAAATAATAGACACCAGTTATTTTGATCGTGGGGTTATTACTTGCCGGCAAATGTTATGCGTGTTTAGTTTGTTATCCAGAGAACATTGGCATAGATACCTCGTGACCTTTCTGCGGTTCCGCACTCCATATATCTCTCCAATGTATGAGATGATGCAAATGATTCTTATAATTATGTTGGCGATGTGGATCACGCTTCTTTCTGGACTCCGTCGGTGAGGGTGGTGCTGTTAGAGATTCTCGCCGTTGCATACCTGGTGTTACCACCACAGCCTGCAGCTGTGCGGTAAGCAAACGTTCCGCTTCTGGTCCTTCATCAGAGGATATGCTGTCGGTTAGCAACCGAACAGGCCTTGGTACGCGTCCAGTTCTACTAGAACTACACTGAGAATATTCTTTCTTCATTTTTTTTTTCAATAAGACACGAACATCACACAATCGAAAGGTAATATGATAATGAATGTTATAAAGTGTTTCAAAATAATGTGCGGGGATCTTTGCACAGCTGAGAAACTACGACAAGCGTGTTGCGTCGACGACCCCGCGGCTATGACTGTTTGGCGCGCGGCGCGGTGCGGAGCGGCTTCTCGTGGACAATCGGACATTCACTACAAAACAATACGGACGTACAGCAAATCGCTGAATGCTTTTACACACGCTGTCAATAAATTTCTAATATTACTCACTGTACTTTCGAATGGTTTTTTTTTATCGGAATGGAGGAAAACGCTCATCTGGTAAGCGACAAATGCCGCCCGCGGACAACTGTGATACCACCCCTTCGGTGTCACACAAAAGCCACGTTGACGGTCTTTAAGATGGGAAAACCTATGTTAAGGGTTTACTTTTACTAGACTATTTACATAAACATAATTTCACGCCCTTTTCTACAGGTGTAGGCAGCGGCTGTTAAGCCTCAAAATTCAAAAATCTTTATTCCTTAGACTTTACAAAGTACCAAAGCATCTTAGAGTTTTTAAAGTATTCTTTTTTATTCATCATCAATCTCGCTGGTCGAGTACTCGAGCGGCCTGCTTCTGAATCAGAAAGTCGTGGGATTGATTCTGAGCTTACATCAATCTTTTTATTCTAATAATAAGGTGGAAAAAATAAATACACGTGATATCTTACTACACCCCCTCCCTCCTCGTGATATTTCGTAATTTTTGTTAGACCCCTCCCCCCCTCTCTAACCTCACGTGATTAATGGACGGCCCCTTAGAATCGTCATACAAAACTACTAGCTAAAATTCGCGGAACTTAGATTCCCTTTCATCACACTGTCTTGAATGTGAAAGCGAATCTAAGTGGCGTCAAGACTTCTTGAGAAGAACTGGCAAGAAACTCAAGGTCGACTCTTTTCAATATCCAGTATAACAAATGGTAATATGTAATTAACAATCAACATAACACAAAAGTAGCAGTTCAATTCCAAACATTTTTATCGTTTATATAATCTGCGATACAATAGTAAGCCCTTTGACATAATCTACTTCATCATTACATAGTATAAAACAAAGTCACTTTCCGCTGTCTGTCCACTTATATCCTCATATCTTTAAAACTACGCAACGGATTTTGATGCGGTTTTTTTAATAGTTAGAGGGTGTCAACGGGGTGGTTTTTATCTATAATTCATATATGATATTGTAAAGAAAACGATAATTTTCGAGATTTATCAATTTAACTGCAAACGCTGGCTAAAACCCTAAGTGATAGATCAAAACAACGTTCTACATTATTAAACACCTTCAGAAGGTCTACAAAAAAGTCCGCGAGGGCATATGTCTATCTCTTAGTGATAACCCACAATGACCATTTTAATTTTTTGACATATTACGAGAAATAATGGCTTATTTACGAACCGATTTTAAACATTACAGCATTAATTTTTCATCCAATTATGTGTCTTAAATAGATTGCGCATGTAATATAGATGATCTTGGCCCTTTACAGCAGTACATATTAACATAGCGGGACAGCAGTTAAAGCCAATAAATAGCACAATTTGAAATTTTTACATACATACATACATAACTTCACGCCAAATCCCTTGCGAGGTAGGCAGAGAGAACAGATCGCCATAAGGCACGATTCTTACACGCCTCACTCGCTTCGTTGACTTTCATAACTCTTTTCATGCACGCGCGTCATTTTTGGAGCCTCCTAACATCACCTTCCTCCAGAACACGTTCTACGTTCACGTCTTCGAATATGTGTGTCTTGGCCGTCCTCGACTCCTACATCCATCCGCTTTTGCATTGTATATCTGCTTAGTCAGTTTTGCATCAACCATTCTTTCTACATGTCCGAACCATCGGAGCATGCCCTTTCTTACTTTTACACCGACACTCTCTTTCAAACCAACTTCCTTCCTTACAACCTTGTTTTCTACGCGGTCAGCGAGAGTCACTCCGCAGATTTTGCGCAGTGCCCTCATTTCTACCGCGTTTATTCTACTTTCATGCACACTCTGCCATACCCAGCTCTCGCTTCCATAAGTTAGCGTTGGGATCAGGACTGCATTGTGGATTGCTAGCTGGGCTTTTCTGCTAATGTTTTTTGCGCCCAGGAATCTGCCCAACGCTCAATTTATGCTATTTCCTATCGCCACTCGTCTTTCTACATCCGCAGTGTACCTTCCATCCCTGCTAAAAGATCACCTGTTCCAGTACTACATCATCAACCGTTATCCTTGCATCCGTTCTAGATTCCTTCCTTTCAAACACCATAACTTTCGTTTTCGTCGCATTCAACTGCAAGCCTTTAATCATGCAATCATCTTTCATAGTAGTGACTAGTGTTTGCAGGTCCGACGGCGATTCGGCTAGAAGCACGGCGTCATCTGCGTAAAGCAGGCAGCTCACAACTAGGTCACCCATTCGCATCCCTACATCCATCGATCCCACTCTCTAGCGACAACTGTCCAGGTACAGGATGAATAGTCGAGCGGACAGCACGCAACCCTGTCTGACGCCGATATTGACGTCAAACCAGGGGGACAAGCCGCCGTCAACACGCACACACGCTGTGCAGCCCTCATAAGTGGACTGCACAGCCCGCAGCGGTGCTCCGCTCACCCCGTAGCCCGGGAGTATGTCCCACAGATCCTTTCGTAACACTCTGTCAAATGCTTTTTCCAGATCCACAAAACCGCAGAAAACCTTCCGGTTAACAGCCAGTTGTTTCTCCACGATGTTGCGGAGAGAAAAAATCTGATCCATGCACCCTCGTCCGCTTCTAAAACCACCCTGAGCCTCCCACAACACTCCATCAGATATCACCCTCATTCTCCTGTCAATAATTTTCCCATACACTTTCGCTGCTAAGCTGATCAAACTGATTGCCCTGTAACTGGTGCTCTGCATACGTAATCCCTTACCTTTATACAAGGGCACAATGACAGCGCGCCTCCAGTCCATGGGAACCTTACCCGACCTCCAGCACAGATTGCTCGAGGTCAGGAAAGCGTCCCGGACACAGGTTCCACCGTGTTTGATCATTTCAGCAGACATCATATCAATTCCAGCTGCCTTACCATTTTTCATTCAATCTCTTCCATAGTTATGTCCTCGTCAGATGTTGGCGCAGCGGCGTCAGTCGTAGACTCACTCGCGGCACCCACATCCGGAACATACTTATACATTTACCCAAAATACTCACTCCACCTGCCCAATACGTCGCTTGGGTTTGCAAGAATGTCACCAGCCTTAGACATAATTTTGTCCATTCTGGATGTTGACGAAGAACCCCAAGACTTTCTAACTTCCCTCCAGAAGAGTTTGTTATATGCCTCGAAATTCTCCGTCAACCTCACTTCCTCTTTTGCAACTAATCTTTCACGATTCTCTTTCACTAAGGCTTTGGTAACATACCTGCAGCGGCGGTAGCTCTCATACTTTTTCTCTATCATACTATCATTCTGATTCAAACTTGAGACATAATCCAACCATGCTTTTTTCTTTCTTTCGACGATGAATTTCACATCCGCGTCCCACCAGGCATCACCTCTCAGAATCTTATGCCTCATCAAAACAACTTTTAGGATTATATCGCGTTTATTTCTTATTTATTTAGAGATCATTTTCACGAGTGACGAACAAAAAGTTTTTTGTTCGTCACTCGTGAAAATGATCTCTGTAAAGAGTTCGAAACGTCGGGAAATAAATATAAATAAATAACAAATAAACGCGATATAATCCTAAAAACTTTTAGGATTTGGGACTTTTCGGATTTTTAGGATTTTTCGAGTGACGAACAAAAAGTTTTTTGTTCGTCACTCGTGAAAATGATCTCTGTAAAGAGTTCGAAACGTCGGGAAATAAATATAAATAAATAACAAATAAACGCGATATAATCCTAAAAGTTGTTTTGATAAGTGAGATTGGCGAAAGTCTTAGAAATAAATATCTTATGCCTCTTTGCACTACATACTTCTTTTGCACTATCCACTATACTTTCTTTCATTCTTTCCCAGCATTCTTCAACACCTAGGTCAGAAAGACTCGTGCCATTGAGTCTTTACTGACTAGGTCTACATACATACTTCGTACACTCTCATCTTCTAATTTCTCACATTTTATCCTTTCAAGCTCTCCGAAATAGGTACGCACTCGCCAGTGTCTCCACTTCTTTAAAAGGCCCACGAAATGGCTTACCACCAGGTAGTGGTCCGTATCAAGAGTGGGGCCTCTGTAGGCTCTTGTATCCCTTAGAGTATTTCGGAGACGACTATCTACCAAAATCAATGTATACCAAGTATACGATGTTGTAAAGAAAAAATGATAATTTCGAGATTTAGCACTTTAATTGCAATCGCTGGTTGAACCCTAAGTGATAGATCAAAACAATGTTCTACATTATCAAACACCTTCAGAAGGTATACAAAAAAGTCCGCGAGGGCATATGTCTATCTCTTAGGGATATCCCACAGTGACCATTTTTATTTATTTCCTTTTTACGAGAAATAATGACTTATTTATGAAGCTATTTTAAAAACATTACAGCATTAATTTTCATCTATGCTAGATTGTGCATGAAATATAGATGATCCTGGCTCTTTACAGCATGCAATATTATACGAATATTTTCGAAGATATATTACTTTCTTTGCGGAACAAAGTTCGCCGGGTCAGCTAGTCATTTATATAGCACGAACGGCTCGTTTCTGGAGCACAAAAACCGAATCTACATCTGCAGAACTACACCAACCTCGACTCGCCGTTATGTTTACATCCCAAATAGAATAGGTGGCGTGCCATAACGGGCACAAAGTTTCAGTAATTGACATTTATCACAGATAACTTTCAAAAGTAATTTCGAAAAGTCATTTGTTTGAGTCAGGATTTGAACCCGCGACTTCTTGATTGACCCCAGACGAGCTAAGCTAGTTAGTAAATAAAAATGTAAGTCAATTATTCAACTAGCAAACCTGGCGAACTTTGTTTGACTTAGGAAGCTATAAATAAGAGTTTTTTTTTTTAAAAAAGGAACCTATGTTAATCCTTATAACATTAGCTACCTGCCAATAAAACTCCCGTCAAAATGGGTCCAGCCATTTCAGAGATTACCAAGAACAAACAGACAGACAGACAAAAATGTTATGTTATTCATTGATATTCTTTCTGTACAATGTTTATGTACAACACATGTGCCTTGCTGTGTGGGCACAATTAATTATAGCAATACACAGTTGCACTACAGCAATTCACTAGTACGGTGGTTTTATTATCGTACTTCCCTGACTGTAGACACACTACAGTTATTGGTGCAGAAACCCGACCTAACAGGGTCATCGTGTCAAATTCATACAGTTTTTGTTAAACGTGCTCTTTAGCGATTGAGTGTACATTTTTTGAACGAATTTTAAAAATAGTTAGTGCAGTGTCGTTCATACAGTGCAAGCTGCAGTGATTATTCACATCATCATTATCATACATCACTTATATTCATCGGGATATCAAGTAAGATCTTTTCTATTATTATTGAGGAGAAACTAAAATAATGGAGAAGCTATTACAACGCCAAGCAGATCTTGTTGAAAGTATAAAGCAGGTGGAACGGAATTTTAAAAAGGATTCACCCACCCGTAAGACGCGCGAGTATTTAGACGCTCGTCTAGAAACTTTGGATAAGCTGTGGGCAGAATTCAACACAAATAACACAAAATTGTCCCCATTTACTAACGAGGACATTGATTATTTTAATAACAGTCAGTATGATCAGGCGCGGGCGTATTTTAATGATGTTCGATACAGGATTTCATCCTACCAACAGCCATGTGACACTGAGCAGGATACCATAAGGGCATCCGAATCCCAAACAGGGAATCCAGGCGCAACAGCACCTAGTCCAATTACACAACACACAGTTAAACCATCCACGTCAGCACAGACTGCTGGGGATAACGTGGAACATACACAGCTCATAAGGCAACAGCGTACTAACTTTCGAGCATTAGCTAGGCTGATAAAAGCCACGGACGTCAATAGCATCTCCGAAAAATGGGAGTTCGAAGACGAATTACGCAGCCTACAACACCGCTAGAATGACATAGATTTGCTACATTTAAAAATAGATCATTTACTACAAGGGTCAGACTTAGAGTATGACGGGGAATTTTGTTATTATGAAGCCCGGTATAAAGAGCAGAAAAGGGCGTTTTATCAAAAGATGGCAGCCGAAGCCCATTTACAGCAGGCAACGCCTAAGTTGGACATTCCAATCTTCTCAGGCAGGTACTCTCAATAGCCTACTTTTTATGATTTATATACTGAAAGCATCCATAACAATAACATATTGTCCAAGTGTCAAAAAATGCAACATCTTAAAGGAAAATTAAAAGGTGAAGCTGAGCGACTTATACAGCATTTGAATATATCGGCAGAAAACTATGACACGGCATGGGAACTGATCACCCATAGATATAATAACCCTCAAGTGTTATTCACAAATAACATAGAAACCCTTTTAAATCAAAACACGATTCATAAGCAAACAGCTAGTGAAATCAAACGCCTCTATAATACAAGTATGGAAGCTATACACGCCGTACGGAATCTGGGGATCGACATTTCCACGTGGGATCCTATACTAGTTCATATAATTACCAAAAAATTAGATGCCGAAACTTATCAAGATTACAAATGTGCTCGTAAGTCTCCACGAGAATTACCAATTTTAAGTGAACTAATGGATTTCCTCGAAAATAAATTTACAGCATTAGAACCCTTTCAAATTAAAGAAAAGCAAGAAGCATACCATTTACACAGTCAAAATATTTCGCAGAAATTACTTTATATTACTTTAGATATGCTTTCTTTAACTTTAATTAGAAATAAATTTTTGCAAGCAGCCCTATACTAACATATTTATTTCTCTAAATCTAATAAATTTTAGCACTATGCAATCTTTGTTGAAATGAGTAATGTAAATTTACTGATAAGTTACAGTACAGTAGTCTTGCAGCAGCAGCTTTTTATAATAGTATGACAATATAAAAAAAAAAAGTATAATCTAAAAAACCTTTTTGATTTTCTTTTCTTGTAGTCACAATATCGGAGAGACTAATTTAGGCTTATTTCACAATATTTTTAACTATTTTACAATTATAAAGTTGCTGAGGGTGTTCCCCTGAATGCATGTAGTTCTATTTTGATCAATGATTGCAAGACTGCTACAGCATGCAAGTTTCATAAAAGAGATGAAAGAGTGAGAGCAATAGAAGTAGAAACTGTTAATGTAGGTTTCGACTGACTAAAATTACCGACTGCAGAAACAAGGTTGGCAGGTTCCATTATTCCATTACAAATATTTGTGAAAAGCATGAATGTTCGCATGACGTAAGTGTTTTTCTATGTATTATAAGTGTATGTATTTACAAAAAACGGAATATATGTATGTATTCATATCTGTTATCTAGAATCCATAGCACAAGCATTTAGTTGCTTAGTTTGGAACTAGATGGTGCTGTGTGTATCCAAGATATTATTATTATTAGCTTTAGTTGTAACTGCGCTGGTTCACTGGATGTGTCAGAATGAAACCTCAAGAGTAGGATAGAGAGCTACGATGATGGAGCATGGTAAAGATGCTCTTTGAAGATTGTTTCAGAACTACTTACTAAATCTTAAACTTCCAAGTTTAATTCTTTTTAGAGAAACAGAAGAAATGAAACAACATTAGAGATAGAAGTATATAACAAAGTCACTTTTAATCATTAACTCATTTTTATCTCAGGGAAAACAGTAGTAACAATGATTAAATAGTGATCTAGAGCACATACAAAGATATGATTGTTTTAAATCATTTGAAATAACATACTAGATATATAATATTTGTTATATTTATTTTAACTTGGAAAAACATTGTATGTAGCTACTAATTTTTAATTTTAAATTAAATGTAAAACATAGTTTTAACAACACACTCTGTTTCCGGAAGCGTTGGTGAACAAACGTGTAGCCGAGTTGTACTCCTTTTTTATTACTACAAAAGTTTTTTCCTAGTATAGTATTAACGATTGATTATTTGGTGGTGTAAATTATTTGTTTTTTATATTTTTATTTGTGTCCGGTGGCGGTAAGTTTTAAATTTTACTATTTTAGAATAGCACGTGTTTGACTCTGTGTATTTGAGGTTATTCCCAAATATGCAGAGTGAAGATAGCGATGATCCGCTGGCTCGAAGGCCGGCACCTGCTCCTCCTGACCCTCCAGATCATACTAGTGGGAAAATGGAAATTGTAACAGAGGCAGGTCCCTCGGGAACTGCCACTAAACGCCGTTTGGAGACGAGTGATAACACTCCCTCAAAAAAACATATATCCGATCCCGAAACAGCCGTTCCATCAATCCAAACCATTTATTCCCACCCCTCCTATATCATTGGTACCATAAATTTTTATTCCAGCACTGATAAAGGCCCGTTTATTGTGCACGTTTCACGGACTGTTCCGGATCTTGCTGCTGGCACCTCCATCCGTCCCATTAAATTCGGACAATTCTTGGCTACTCACAAATTTAAAAATATATGCATAGACGGTGTCAAAAGGGTAGGCCGAAATAAAATTTCAGTCCAATTCCAATCTGCACAAGAGGCAAATGATTTCACCTCCTCTCCCATCCTCTCCATGTGCAAATACTCTGCAACTATCCCTAATTTTAATGTAACCAGAATGGGTTTGGTGAGGCAGGTCCCCACGGACATGTCGATGGAAGAATTCGCGAAAGATCTGGTCCTTCCCGAAGGATGTGGTATTGTTTTAAAGGCAAGAAGGCTCAATCGTAAGAAAATAGAAGATGGACAGGCTACATGGGTTCCCACACAATCAGTTGTGGTGACATTCCAGGGCCAATCCCTCCCATCTAGAATTTTCCTTTATTACACATCCCTCCCAGTTGAAATGTATATATTCCCTACCATCCAGTGCCACTCGTGTTGCAGATTTGGACACGTAAAGTCACAATGCAGATCGAAACCAAGGTGTTTCCGTTGTTCCAAGGAACATACGGGTGACACTTGTGAAGTCCCAGAATCCCAGTCATCTTGCCTACATTGCTCAGGTAGACACTTTTCTACCAACAACTCCTGCCCTGAACATGATAGACAACGCTCCATAAAATTAGTTATGGCGCAAAACGGTGTGTCCTATGACGAAGCCTCGTCTCAATTTCCCCATGTATCCCGTCTCTACTCCGAAGTTGCACGGGAATCATTTTCCCAACCCCCTTCTGCCAATACCATGCATAAGCAGACCCCGGTGACTTCTATCCCATCCAGCTCTAGACATCCTGTTCATACACAGCCTCATCACAAGTCCTTGCATTATCCTAAACAGCACCCTAGAGCCCCCTTGGGCAAATCTTATGACAAGATCTCCTACAATAACATTGTATCCTCGCCTCCGCCATCAATGCCTAACGGCTGTGCACTTGGCCCCAAGAAACAATCCCAACAAACAGAGAACCTCTTAGAAACACTTTTATCCCTTGTAATTGACGCTTTACTGACTGACTCACTTCATTTACCGTCCAACGTTGCCCAAAAACTTGCTCAACTTGTCTCCTTATCGTCCTTTAATGGATCATTTAAACCTCCTTCAGTGGAACTGTCGGAGCATACGACTTAAAAAACACGAACTATGTCATTTAATTAACTCATTCAATCCTTCGGTTATAGCCATCTCGGAGACATGGTTGAGGTCAGATTCCCGTTTTTGGGTCTCGGGCTTCTCCTGTCTCCGGGAGGATGGAACTGATGGTTATGCAGGGAGTGCTTTACTAGTAAAGCGCTCTCTTCCCTTTTCCCAAATTCCCCTCCCACCTCACCCACCTGGTATCAATATTGTTGCCATCAGGTCCCTTAACATTTCCTTTGTATCTATTTATATACCTCATCCTAACTCCTCATTAATTCCAGATATACTTCTCCTTCTATCCTCCATTCCTTCCCCCATGGTTGTTATGGGTGATTTTAACGCCCGTAATGCTGTGTGGGGACATAACATCACTGATTTGTTCGGCCACTCCCTCCTGGACATCATGGACGAGGTCAATTTGTGCCTCCTCAATGATGGATCCCCTACTCGCAGAACCCTCCCCTCCCAAGATCCGAAAAGTGCTGTCGATCTTTCACTCTGCTCACCTTCTCTTCTCCCATCTACCAGTTGGAAAATTTTACCGTTCACCCATGGAAGTGACCACTTCCCTATAATATTATCCATGTCACTTTCTAATCGCGTTTATCCTGAACGCAATCCTTCCTCTCCTATGAAGTACAAGCTCTCTAAAGCAGACTGGTCCGAATACTCCAAAACCCTGGATCGTAAACTTCATTCCTTCCCGCAAAATATTTCTGACTCCCCACTCCTTTTCTACAGAATGTATGTCGAGAGTATCATCTCGAGTGCTAACCTTCATGTTCCCCTTAAAAAAACTGCAAAAGACCTCACCTCCTCCCCACCTTGGTGGGACGCTGAGTGCTCCGCAGCAGTAACGGAACGAAGGGAGGCTGAGAGGTGTTACAATCGGGATATGTCCGTAGACAATTTCCTCAAATACAAACAGATAGCTGCCAAGTTCACCAAACTTACCAAGAAAAAGAAAAGACTTGGTTGGATAAGCTTCTGTGAATCCTTATCACCAAGAACCCCTTCTTCGGTTGTCTGGAAACAGATTCGCCGATTTAGGGGATCCTGTAACACAGAAAATATTTCAGCTAATGACTCCTCGTCATGGCTAGAGGCCTTTTCGGATAAACTTGCCCCCCCTTATGTCCCTTGTCTATATTCTCTACCTTTACCCCCCGCTATTTCTCCTCCTCGGAATAGTTTTGATAATCCTTTCTCTTTTTACGAACTTTCCCTAGTGCTTGACGGACTGACTGACTCAGCTCCTGGCATCGATGGTATTCCCTACTCTTTCTTTACCAAATCATCAGATAATGCCAAATCCACTCTCCTTTCTTTAATAAACTCCTTATTTATCGCCGGAATTATACCTGAGCAATTTAAATCCCAACTAATTGTCCCTATTCCCAAACCCGGTAAAGATCCTAGTGATCCATCAACCTACAGACCCATAGCCCTGTCACCAACCATAGCCAAGATAGTGGAACACCTAATAAAAAATCGACTGGATTGGTTGGTTGAAAATAATGCTGTCCTTTCCAGATTCCAGTTTGGTTTCAGGAAGGGAATGAGCGTTATGGACAATCTAAGCATTCTTGTCACAGACATCCAGCTAGCATTCCAATCAAAAAAATACTTGGTAGGGGTATTCTTGGACATAACGGCAGCTTACGACAATGTCTTACTTCCGGTTCTCAGGAGCAAGCTCAATCAGCTGAGAATCCCAGAGAAGTTAGCTCATTTCATCCATAATTTGTTAGTGGAAAGATCTGTCGTTATCAGGTCCAATTCTGGTTACCTTCCTCCAAGAACAGTGTGGCGTGGCCTACCGCAAGGCTCCGTCCTAAGTCCTCTCCTTTTCAACCTATATACATATGATCTCGAACACTCAGTGAACTCCTTATGTAACATTCTTCAATACGCTGATGACCTTGTTTTATACACCGCTTCTTCATCCATAGAGGAAGCAATTCACCATCTCAACCTAGCGCTGGTTTACCTTAGCCAATGGTTAAGTAATAACGGCTTATCCCTTTCCCCATCCAAAAGCACTACTGTAATATTCACAAGAAAAAAGTCCATCCCTAATATTAATATTTCTGTTCACAATGAGATCATCCCTCAAGCTAGCGCTGTCAAATTCCTGGGAATGACATTGGATTCTAGAATGACGGGATCCCCTCACATCTCTTCAATATCCCAAAAGTGTGAGAGAAACACCAACGTTTTACGCGCCCTGTCGGGTACCTGGTGGGGCTCTCACCCATACTCCCAGAAACTCCTCTATAACTCCATAGTCCGCAGTCACTTTGACTACGGTTCCTTCCTTCTTAGTAATTGCAATAAATCCAATCTCCTTATCTTAGACAAATTCCAATCCAAGTGCCTGCGTATAATCCTTGGAGCTATGAAATCTTCGCCCATCAATGCAATGCAGGTGGAATGTGGCGACCCCCCATTATATTTACGCAGACAATTCCTTTCAGATAGATTCCTTTTCAAAATCTTCCAAAATTCAAATCACCCTCTCCTCTCCAAACTTCGCCAACTATCAACTTTCTCTATTCATCCTGATAAAATACCATGTCTCCTTGTTAGCCTAAAAACACTTAACCAAATCCCAAACCCGATAATTCAGCTTCCAATGAACCCTCTTTATTTAACCCCTTACGACGCGTTAGTCTTCCGTCCCAACATCCTCCTTCATTTTGGCTTAGACAAATTTGACACCGACGCGCGTAATGTTTTTAACTCCGAATATAATCAGAGATTTTGTGGGTGGCATACCATCTTCACCGATGCTTCCAAATTGACTGCAGACAGCAGTGTTGGAGTAGCGGTGTGGATCCCCTCCTCCAGAATATCCCTTAGTTTCAAATGTCCTTCCACTACATCGGTCTTCACTGGTGAATCGCTTGCAGTATTAGAAGCCATTCTATTTATTAAATCCCATCTCCTCAATAATTCTATTATTTTTTCAGACTCCCTAAGCTGCCTCCAAGCTATCCTATCCAATCCTTTCTGGCACCCCTGTTTCCCAGTTATCCTAAAAATCAAAGAACTCCTTCTGGAGTGCCACAAACTTAACATAAATGTGGTACTAGCTTGGATTCCAGGGCATTCTGGAATACCAGGTAATGAGAATGCTGACTCTTGCGCTAAATCAGCTGCCCACATTGGTACTCTAGAACACTTCCAATCCTACTCCCAAGACCTATGTCTCATCGCCAGTCAATTACAAAAAAAATCATGGAATGCTGTTTGGGAATCCTCAAAACTTTATAAGGGTAAGCACTATGCGGACTTACAACCTAATATCCCCCCATCTCCATGGTTTGTTAAGTTTCGCAAAGTGGATAAAAAAACGGTATCTGTCATTTGTCGATTGAGACTGGGTCACTCTTGTACTCCCGTTTTCCTCGCCAAGCTCAGGATAAGGAACACCTCTTTGTGTGAGTGCGGCCTTGACGAAGGCGATGTAAACCACATTTTCTTTTCCTGCCCTAAATTACGCTACTCCCTCTACGACTTTCTCCCGCCAGAAATCCCTCGCCCCACTTCCCTTAAATGCCTCCTATACCACATTTATTGCCCTAACATAAATTCCCTTCTTTGTAAATTTGTAAATAGAAACTGTATTAAATTGTAAATTAATTGTTATCCCCCCCTACAATCAGTTACTAACTTTATATGTATATATTTTGTGTGTGTCTATCCATCGTTCTAACTATTTATTACCGTATGTGTATTGTCTTATCGTTGGTGGTGGATTAACCACTCGTCTAATAAAATACTGGTTTTAATTTATTAAAATAAGAGACAAGTTTATGTCCACCTTGCTCACTCGCTTAGTTTATGACCCCAACGTTACGGATAAGAGCAGAGTTTATGGAGCCAGCCAGATGTGCAAGAGTATGAGAAGACACTTAGCAATCGAATGAGAAGAACCTTCCTCATAATCACGCATATAAATCTTTCCTGCTTCTGGCTGTTAATTAAACATTGCTTCATGGACGCATATCACCGTCATTGGCTAAGTGGTGTTTTTTGACACCTTGTCCAAAAAAGCAAAGAAGAAGAAGATAGTTTTAACATACATAACTAATTTTAATAGCAAGAGATACTAAACTAGTATCAAGTTTTTGCAAGTAAGTTTTCATTTTGAATTGGTAAGAGTATAATATTAAAGACATAAAAGCAGTTGTAGTTATTTAATTTGTATAAACTATGTCAAAAATATATGTAATACTATATTTTTATATTGACTGACAATATATTAATACTATCAGATCACTTATTTTCATTATATTTTATGATAATAACAGTGATTGTGTCAAAAATAAACAGAAATTCGATAAAAACATTACGACATTATTTCACAAAACATTTGTGATAAAATGAGATTCTCATAAATAAATACTTAGTATATCCATGCATGATAGTAAAATATCTGAAATACTACTAAAAAACTTACCTGGGGAATCTTTATTTATTTTAGTATTCTTGTAAACTACTAAATTTTATGTTTTAAGCAAACTTGACAATAAACACTTTAACATACTGCCAGGTAATCTGTTTATAATAAAGATTGTCGAACGGTTATAACATTCACAAGACTATTATTAAATTTGCCAACATAAAAATGTGTTTAGATCATTTTAGTACAATTTTAGTATTTCATTCAGGAGTTTTCTAAACTCTTTGTACAGTACACGACAGTTCACGGCACTTTGTTTTGCTGGGCGCAGGGCGGTGTGGGGGGCACGGGCAATGGTCCTTTTTTTTCATTTGCCATATTTGGACAAGCCAAAGCTTAGAAGCCATTCTGCCTTTTTAATTTTCTTTTCTATATTAGAAATTCATTACACTTTGACCAAGCCTGCTCAACTTATGTCTTATGATATATGCTTTTTAAAGCAAGATGTCAGGAGTTTATTGTAATATTCCACTGGGGGGAGCGCTATTCTTATGAGGAGACTACAAAAGTCCCAGAGCACCATACACAAAGTCACACCAGACCGACAGGAGTCCATACGAATGTTGAACGAATGATCTCTGTTTAGGAAAAATATTTTTCGCCATTATAGGGATTTAAACGAGTGCCTCTCGAAGGAACCATCCTTCAGGAAGCACACGTTCAACGACGACGCGTTAATAACGAGAAATGCAGTGAAGTCACCTTTTATGTATTTATTACTTGGTTTTAAAGCGAAAGACGAGTGGCGATAGGAAATAGCGTAAACGGAGTGTTGGGCAGATTCCTGGGCGCAAAAAATATTAGCAGAAAGGCCCAGTTAGCAATCCACAATGCAGTCCTGATCCCAACACTAACTTATGGAAGCGAGAGGTGGGTATGGCAGAGTGTGCATGAAAGTAGAATAAACGCGGTAGAAATGAGGGCTCTACGCAAAATCTGCGGAGTGACTCTCGCTGACCGCGTAGAAAACAAGGTTGTAAGGAAGGAAGTTGGTTTGAAAGAGAGTGTCGGTGTAAAAGTAAGAAAGGGCATGCTCCGATGGTTCGGACATGTAGAAAGAATGGTTGACGCAAGACTGACTAAGCAGATATACAATGCAAAAGCGGACGGATGTAGGAGTCGAGGACGGCCAAGACACACATTCCAAGACCAAATAGAGCGTGTTCTGGAGGAAGGTGATGTTAAGAGCCTCAAAAACCGACGCGCGTGCATGAAAAGTTATGAAAGTCAACGAAGCGAGTGAGGTGTGTAAGAATCGTGCCCTATGGCGCTCTGTTCTCTCTGCCTACCCCGCAAGGGATTTGGCGTGATGTTATGTATGTATGTATGTTTAAAGCGAGTTTTTGCGGTAATGTAAAAGAGTCCGTCCTTTGTATTATTTTCTAAAATTTCACTTTGATATTATTTAATAAATGTTATGTGGCGTTTTATTTAATTAGTGTTCGTTTTTGTGTGCAAATGTGGAAAATGGTGTAAATATCTTCTAATCTAAATTCAGCGTGGCAATGCGGCCAGTCTTCTGGGCACGCTGCCAGTAGACCGAGATGCGGAGAAATTTGATTTCAGGTAGTTTTTTAATTGTATATATTGTAAATAATGTAATTAATTTATTTGTTCTTATTATTGTAAATAAAGTTTTTATAACTATCTAAATCTAAATCTTGTAGCATGCTCTTCTCTACTGTCGTTAAAACTCCGTTGGTACATCATGCATAAAGAACCGCGAATATATGAATGTTGGGGTTGGGTTGGTTGAGGTTACACTACTGTTGTAAATAAAAGCATACTAATATCGAGCAAATTGCTAGTATTGAGCATTCTAATTTCGAACAAGCTCAAAATTCGACAGCCGTTCGATTTATGAGCATGCTTTCTGCGGTGCGGGTGGAAGTGGGGGGGTGGTGCTTTTAGCTGGTGTGAATAGGTTTGCTAGTAATATGTTTAAGACTAGCATGCTCATTAGTAGCAAGTCTAAACAGTTCATGAGCATGCTTTTCTAGCATGCTCTTTACTAGCGTGTGTAACAGTATCTTACGAATGATATATGGTTTATTCTTGCTTCCAAAAATAATAATACGACAGAGGGGGCGGTGTGGCTTCAAGGCTTTAGCTTGTCCAAAACTGGACTGATAAAAAAATTGATTTAACTGACATGTCAAGAAAAGAAAAACTTTTTTTTTTAAATAATTTAACGACCTGGTTTCTAGGACCTTTAAGTCGTCTTATTTTATATTTAACAGCATCATTATTATCCTAAACTAATCTTAACCTAACCTAGCCTAACCCTAAAGCTTAACCTAACCTAAACATCCAGAAAGTCGTGGCACTTTATGCATGATGTTCCGAGGGAGTCCTGACGAGAATGTAGAAGAGCACACTAAACACGATACCTACACTATTTCCCACATTTGCACTCATATACGAACACTTTTTCAATAAAACGCCACGAATTTTATTCAATAATATCCATTGAAACACAAATCTGAGAAAATAATGCAAATAGCGGACATGTCTCTTCCACAGTCCCGCCAAAACTCCCCCGAAAAGAAAAACTGTAGGTAACAGATACAGAGTACATTTGTATTAGTGGTGCACACTGAAAAAAAAAGGATCGATATTTTTAATGATGCAATACATCGGAACATTGCATCGATGTAATATCGATGTTTTAAGAAATACATCATGTTTCCTATACATCGAGTATTTTTCAATGAAATGTTAAAGTGGTTTAGAAATAAAGAAACAAACACTTATTAAAAAGCTTTATTACTTTTATAAGTTTTATATTACATTTACTTTTTACAAACTCACACATATTGAAATTTTTGGAAAAATATAAAAAATCGAGATCGATAAAATTATGTTATCTTTAAATATCCCAATATTTCTTATTAATACTTTGTAATAACAAAGTTTGTCCGATCTTTTGCCCTTCAATCTGTTTCGCTGTTGAGTCATCACCTGCGCCGCTTGCGAAAAAATTCAATCAGATGGAACCGATGTTCCCATCATTGTTATATATTTATCGACAATTTTATACTATAATTATTATCGAAACTTGAATTTTAAAATCTTATCTAATATGTTTTCATAATCGAATAATGTTATTAATTATAACTAATAATCGTGTTTCATGAAGACGACAGTAGCTCCGTGAGTGGCGATGGGTGATTATGAGATACCTATAAGTACTAACGAAATCATTCGATGTTGGATTAGTTTGTTTTTTTCGTTATTTGAACAATCAACATCTTTCTTTGAATGAGTTAAATAATTCATATCAATCTACTCAATGAAAGGAAGATGTTTTGTTGTTGTTGAGTCACGCGTGAGTGACTGACTACTAACTTCATATTTCATATTAGTAGTAGATTAGTACGAGTACCGAGATATTTGAGACATTTTTATAATTGAAGGATTTAATTAGTTTAACTCATAATCGGCCACCGCTACTGTCAGTTAATGTGAGGTGTAGCCTTGTCTCTTCGCCGTGAACACAGATTTCATTCTAAACATATACTTTTGTTTCTTCGATACATCGAATAAAAAACATCGATGTGTACTAGACGATAATAAAGGTAACAATACATAAGTTTGATTCGATGCATCGATACTATACATCGAGTGTTTTTAGTACATCGATGTATATCTCCTAATTTGTATAAACTGAGATACTATATACTTTTAATTACTTTTATATACTCTTTGCCAGCTACTGCTATGTTTACGTATTTCAAATTTGAATATAATTCTATATGACGAAATTTGACCGAGTTTAGTTTTATTATCACAAATCTGTAAAAGAAAATATGCATCTGTAATAGGTTCTGACTTCTCATATACAAAGTTTCAACATTATTCAAAATACAAGCATGTCTCTTCCTCAAAAAAAGTATTACCGACAACGTGCACATTCTAACCCAATAGCGGATCATTGCTTTGATTAGTAAGTCAGAAATTTATTGCGAGTTTATTTAAATTTTGGTAAGAGTTGAAATATTATGCCTAATCTAACCTAGCAGAGTTAAGACCAGTCTAAAGCTAAAAGGTATACCTTCTTGACTTTTGTAACAAAAATAGCAGTTTTGTAGATAGTCGGCATCGACAAACTATTTTTTCTAAACTCACTAAAAGATTAAATTTTAATGTGTTTTGTATATGTGCCAATTTTATAGTTTGTACTAGTTTTACTTAAACTGCTTTGTGACCTGCGTATTCATTCTATTTTTTAATTCAGCCCTGCTCACCCTGATGATTATGACTGGACAAAAGCATATCCTATATTTAAAAAAGAAAAATGTAGCTTGAAGGAGGTTGAATTTCTGGATGTTGGCTGTGGGTATGGAGGTTTATTAGGTTTGTTTAATTATCAACTAAAATTTATTATTATCAATGTATAACCTTTTAATAAGTGTTCTCTATCATTCCTGACTTTTAACCAAAATTTTTCAACACTATAAAAAATTGTTGGCAGTTCAACAGTCTGGTACAGTTTACATTTAGGTAAAGTGGTCTTTAAAATAATCAGGGACTAAAAATGCAACAGACATATATAAACAATATACAATTACTTAAGCTCAAATAATTTCTTTATTTTCAGTAACTCTCTCCCAAATGTTCCCTGATAAGCTAATGCTGGGACTAGAAATCCGTGTGAAAGTATCTGACTATGTTAATGACAGAATTCAGGCTTTGAGAGCACAGCATGAGGACCAGTATCAAAATATAGCCGTATTGAGAACTAACGCTATGAAATATTTACCTAACTTCTTTCACAAAGGCCAGGTGAGAATGTGAATATAATACTACTTGATTATTATAGTTGGTTGAATTGTTACAAATAATTGTATTACTAATTTATTGCAGCTAAAAAAAATGTTTTTCCTATATCCAGATCCACATTTCAAAAAGGCAAAACATAAATGGAGGATAATAAATAAATGGTTGTTGTCCGAATATGCCTATATTTTAGCGGAACAGGTAATTAAAATTATTATTGATAATTAACATGGTCCAGTGGGAGAGCACACAGCTTCTGATCCAGAAGTCTGGGTGCGAATCCTGACAAAATTGACCAATAAATTCGAAATTGTTTTTCGGAAATTAAGTGTGATAAATATTGATGACTGAAAAACTTTGTGCCTTTGGCAATAGGTTCGCCATCTATTCCATTTGGGACATAATCATGACGGCGAGATGAGGCTTAACAGCCACTGTCTACACCTTTGGGTAACAAAAGGCGTGAAGTTATGTTATGTTTAACTTCAGTATGTAATTAATTTTTTTGTAATAAATATATTTATCTGACAAATAATTACAGCTGTTCATTGTTGTTAAGATTAACTTCTTTTCACAAAGTGTCTCTCCACCACTGCTAGTAGAGCTAAATTACATTTCTTATTTTTGTTTTCAGGGCATTATATACACTATTACTGATGTGAAAGATTTAAATGAATGGATGGTGCTGCATTTTGAAGACCACCCACTATTTGAGAGAATATCTGATGAAGAACTGGTAGGCTTTGTGATCTAGTTCTAGGTTTTTATTTTATCATTCACACAATAGAAAAAAAGGATTAAGCTAAATTAAATGTATTATTTATTACTTTTATTTTTTTATGGGATAGGAGTGCAAACAACAAATGGGAAAGGTGTGTGCCTCCGAATCAACCCTCTCCTCACTCACCCAACGAAACGCGGCATAAGCCACTTTACGTCGATCTTCTGAGAGGTCGTGGCATTTCACCGGTCGGCCCATTCATGCAGCGAACTGCTTGACTCTATTTTTCCACCACCACTGTTATTCTATTAATGTTATTGTATAATTTCAGAAATCTGATCCCATAGTAGAAAAATTATATGAAAGTACAGAAGAGGGCAAAAAGGTCACGAGAAACAATGGGGACAAGTTTGTAGCTGTGTTCAGAAGGATTCCAGATAAAATGAATGAATGTTAGATTTGTGAAGATTATGCTTCTTTAAGCAGGTTTACCAAGTTGTATAATGACATTTTTTACATTTTAAAATATTAAGAATAAAAATTAAGTTATTGTAATTATAATTTTTTTTCTGCGTTTTGTGCCGGAAGCTCAGGTGTGGCGCGGTAGATACATTTGACAGCTATGTGTGGTTGTGGGATGTGTGAACATTTGCGCACATTATCGATTGATGCTGTATATTCACGCGAACTCTGATGACTGTTAATTAACTGAGTATTGTTTTGTTTGTTCTTCAATGTTTTTGTAATAAGGTCAATGACATAGTGGCTAGTGGTGGTTAGCATACGACCATGAATAATGCCTAGTGGCAATGCGGGGCGATTTGCCACATTTATGTAGGAAACCTTCTAAATATACGCTGGCCATTCCAGACTTGGGACTTTTGAAACAACAACTGTTATGTGGGACTAATTTATATAAATTTCATATTTCGTTACATCCCGTGATAGCCTTCTATAAGGTTATTGGAAAAACAAAACAGTGTCACACTCTAATTTAAACAAAAAAAATGTTTTTTTTTTGTTTATTCGTAATTTATATAAATAGTTACTTATAAATAATGCCAGAAATTACCTGTTTAGCTTCTTCTCCATAAGAATAATCCATCTGCTAATTGGGCGAGAAATATTTAAGCGACGATGCATATGTCCAGCTGCTTCTAAAAGCCATGTTTTCTTTTCCATCCACATACTGTTTGATAGAAGTGAAAATACAAGCGCTGCCCATATTTCTGCATTATTAGGATACATATGTAATCCAACTTTAGCCAACAATAACGATTTTAACTGATCACCAGCTAAATGCTCTGCAATACTAGCTGAAGCTAGAATTTTTGCAGCATTACAATCAAATTTACTGTTATGGGCTATATTTAACGCTCTTTGTGCGCAGGAACAAGCAATCCTTGCCTTTTCATATCCCAGTCTTAAACAATACTGAGCCATATAAAACCATATAAGTGCATTTCCAGGATGATCGCAGAGAGTATCGCTTAAGAGTCTTATGGCATTTTCGATTTTACCCTCAGAAACAGAAACATAGGATTTTAGGAATCCAATATCAAATCCGTAAATATTCTCTTTTTCATATTTTCGTAACTCACTAAGAGCAAGTTTTGATAAACTTTGATCAGAATGTATTAAACCCAGAGAACAAATGGCAAATAGGCTGTGTGGAGTAGGTTTTGCATTAGAAACTTGAATGCTGTGGAATAAAAGAGTTTTCGCTTCATCTGCTCCTTTGAACATGTAGACAATACCTGCCATAACTACTAATAGGTCTGCCTTATCAGAGTCATCATTGCTCAACCACTGTAAAGCTGTGTCATATACAGAATAAGATTCTTCATAGAAACATTTCTTGTAAAGTGATAAAGCAAGTCCAACAGTAGAGTCAAAGCTAGCTGCAGAAATAGATTTAAATATGTTTATTGCGTCATCATATTGTTCAAGCCTTACCATAATTCTACCAATATTCAACAAAACTATATCCTTTTTATCATTTTCTGCACATTTTAATGCCATTTGATAAGAACTTTTCGCAGATCGAATTAGACCATATCTTTCTTGTAATATACCGAGAATATTGTAGGCACAAGCATTGTCAGACTCAAAATTACAAAACCATTCAACTAAATCAATGGCATATGGTACTGCATGGAGTCCTTCAATTTCGTATAAAGATTCGGCATTTTCCTTGTATTTATTATTTTTCAGAGCTCTACATACCCAGTCGGCATATCCAAGTGCGCTTTCTGGATGATACCCTAGACGAGATGCATGTCTAAATAGATCCATTGCTTCTTCTTTACGAATTACCTCTGCGATTTGAGCCTGGCCAATCCAACTTTGGGGATATGATGGTAGCATAGACTGCCCACGCCAAAAACAATAGTTAGCTTGCCTAAACAATTTTAGTTTCAGATAAAGAGCTCCTAAATTACACCATATCTTTGCAATCAACTGTTTTCGTGTCATTAATAAAGCTTTAATGAAACAATGCTGTGCTCTTTCATACTTTTTGAGAATGAAACATATTTTCCCAAGTAGGTTCCAGTGACGCCATGATGTCGGTTTTTCTTTAATGCAATTAATGGTCAAAAAGAATGATATCTGACATTTGTCCGCAGTTTTTGTTTCAAAATAGTAGGCAAGATAAGCTGAAGCCAAGTCATATGATGTTATTTGTTGCCTTTGCTTAGTTATATGTGAGTAACAAGCAATGGCCTGAGGGAATATATCAAGTTTTTCTTTTCTCATTACTTGAATATTGTTACTACTATCTTTGTTTAATTCAGGCATATAAACAAATGCATATTTATTTGGCAATTTGGTGATAAATATCAAATTGTCAGCTAATAACTTCCAAAAACATAAATACCGCCTCTGTTTTGTTAATGCTTTAAATATATAATCTATTGCGAGTTGTGCACTGTCTCTAGCTGTACCATACATTTTCGCAGCAGCTTTTTTCTTGGCAATTCTTGTCCATGTCTCAGCAACTCCAAGCAGTGCCAAAAACGAATAGGGTTCAATATTGAAAACCTCTTCATATATTTTAATTGCTTCATCATATTCCGTTAACAAGGAATGTATATAAGCTATTCTTGTCAGACAATATGCTGCTTTGTCTGAATCTAACTTCATAACTTTATTATATACTCTTAAAGCAGATGTAAAGGATCCTCTTGAATAGTATGCATCAGCAAGACACTCAAATGCTGTTGTATTATTGGGATCATTTTTGATAACACTTTTTAAGTTTAGTATAGCATTCTCCCAGTCTTTTATGTCTAAATAATGGAGGCCTAGTCTGAAGTTGATCCATGGTTCAACAGTAGTAATATTCTTTACAAACACTTTCAATAGTTCAAAGTCTGCATCTTTCTCTTGTAGTTGTACATAAGTTTCACTTAGCCGCTTCACAATGTTGCAATTAGCAGGATTAAGAGTATATGCTTTTTCATAACATTTCTTGGCCTTAACCAAATCATTCTTATAATCATAATAAAAATGGCCTAGATACCAAAATGTATCTGCATGTTCCGGGTTAAGTTTTGCTGATTTCAGTAGGTTAATCAAGCAATTATCGTATTGTTTAGTTTTCCAATATGCTATTCCCAAATAAAATAAATGTATTGGGTTATTGGCTGATCTTAGAAGAAATTTAACTACTTCTTCATATTTCTGTTGCTTTAGCAACAATAATGCACTTAACTGTTCATAATATTCTGATGTTTCCAACAATTTTATGAGGTGGTCAACTGGTTCATAAGCTTCAATATAACATTCTGCAATAATAGCCAATTCTTGGGTATCCATTACATCTGCTGGAATATTTTTAGCAATATCTATAGCTTGCTTCCATTTTTGTTGCTTATTTAATGATAAAATTAAATACTTTTTTAATGTAACTGTAAACATTTGGTCCCTTACTTTAGACAAAAAGTTTGTAACTAGTTTCTGTGTGACTGACCACTTTTTAAGCATAATAGTGCATTTAATAATAAATGTGGCTTCTGTAAAGTCTGCTTCATGGTAATTAATTAAAGGGACACATTTCTTATAAGCTTCTAAATATAAACCTTTATCATATAATATCATGCTATGTAAAAGACTTGGATATTTAGAATTCACAATACCCTCAATTATATCATTTATATGATTTTCTACATTAAATTCAGAAAAGGACATGTTACATACATACTTAACACATAATTCTTTGCAAAGCCATTCCCTTATTGAAACATTTCTGGTAAAATAATTCAAATTAATAATTTCTTCAACAGCCGATTTAAAATTAGACTTTTGGATTATTACTTTACATTGTAAGATTTCAAGTAAACCACTGGGATCTTGAGTATAAATTCTATGCAAAACTTTTAAAATGTCTGGTATGTCTTGGTCATTACAAGAAACATCTGCTTTCAAGATATCTATAATATATTTTTCTGCCAACTTGCTTAATTTTTCATTTTTATTTGTTTCTACAAAATTAGATAAGAACCTAAGACTTTCCTTGCTTTTCAAAGCACAACCTAATTGTCCAAGTTTAGTAATATTTTCTATAGTTTTCTCCTCTTCAAGTTGCAATTTTAGCATTTCATTATAAATTGCAAACAGTGTTGTTTTATTCGTATCCGTATTGTTTCTTTCATAAAAACTGGCGAGACCTTGCCATGCTAAGGGGTGGTCGGGTTTGCTAGCAATAGCTTTCTGATAAGCTAGAGGCGCTTGTTCCGAGTCTTGGAGGGCCTTACCAAGTAAAACTAAACCTAGATAATTTTGTTTATCCTTCCGCAGTATATTTTTACAACATTCTTCAGCTTCGGTGTAATTTTTGTCGTCGATTAATTTTCTTGCGTTTTTTAATAAGGTTTTGATATCTGCCATCTGTAAGTTGTGCTAAACTCGAAGATTTAGAACGCAGTGGCGAATATGCCCCGACTTGCTTTTGATTTAACGTTATGAATTAGTCGGAAATCAAACCATGAACTCGACTAAGAATAATTAATTAAATTAGAAAATATTTTGAAAACTTAGATCTATTTTTCAGAGAGTACATAAATTACGTACGTATTATATGTTCTAGTTAGGTAGGGATGTACCGGATGGTACCGGCGTACCGCCTACCGGAGTTGTATGAATTAGTGATGGGCAATACGACTTGATTTTCGGTACGGATCGATTTTCTGCTAATAGTACAGCCTGATTGCTAAAGAAAGACTGTTGTTGGTCAGTAATTTTTTTTTACTTTTACTTATTCCGTCAAAGTTAGGTAATTTAGGAGTCTGTAAAATGTGGATTTGGCCGCCCTCTGAACTTGCCGCCCGGGGCTTGGACCCCGGCTTGACCCTAGATCCGGGGCTGAACTACACACGTAGACGACATGCAAACATTCATATTTTGATGATGTTTGTTACAAATATGTTATTCGTTTGAGTTTCATATACTATTAAATATCTACTTAAATATAAAATATATTTATAATTAGTTAACGATATTAGTTTAAGATGATTTGATAGAGTTGGAGGTAAATCTGCTATTATGCTGTAAATTATTATATTTATGCTGTAAATAACGAAATACCAAGGAGAAAATATATTTTATTTTTTAATCAATTAAACAACTTAACAACTTTACATAGCAACGGATCGAGAGTAACAAACAAAACACACATCATTCAAAACTTATTTATACATCTCGGGCATTCTAAGTTTCATACCAGCCAGTAAACGATTGCAAAACCTCTTTCATGATTTAGGATTTGAATTTGTTTATGTAAAAAATACGTGTAATTTTATTCGATTCCAGGTCTGTACATCACTATATAGTTTTTTTATTCGCCCATTTTTTTTATTTGTACAATTTTGGATCGGCTAAAGCTTTGAAGCCATACTGCCTTGTTTGTCGTATTTTTTATAATGAAAATAACAAACTTAAAACATAGGTATTTAACTTCACGCCTTTGTTACCCGAAGGTCAAGCAGCGGCTTTTAAGACTCTTCACGCCGTTATGTTTACTTCCCAAATGGAATAGGTGGAGAACCTATTGCCATACCGGGCACAAAGTTTTCAGTCATCGATATTCGTCACACTTAAATTCCAAAAACAATTTCGAAAAGTCATTGGTGTGAGCCAGTGTCAGGATTCGAACCCGCGACCTCTGGATTAGAAGCCATGTGTTCGACCACTGCACCACCGAGACCCATCAAACTTAAACTATCCTATAAAAACTAACCTAATCATTCATAAAGTCCTGGCGCTTTAAGCATGATGTTCCAAGGTAGTTTTGACTACACACGATAGTTATACCATCATACACATACATACGAACACTTATAAAAAAAAACGCCACGAATTTTATACATTAATATCCATTGAATTTTCTTCATGACAATATTAGTTGTCTTTTCTATTGTTATCATAGAACAGTGTCGGGCCAAGCCTGCTCACCATATGATACATGTTTTGTTTTTATATAGCAATGTTGTCGAGAGGTATAATATTCCTCTGAAGGAAAAGAAGAGGAATTGTGTTGATATTTTTGGTTTTCAGATGCCAAGCCTTATGATAAGGTTTGTTACTAAGGTACCCCTCAATCTACGACTCGCGGGCCGCAGATTGAGTATAGCTGTATTAGAGCAATATAATATAGAATTAATATTACTTGTAAGAACAGTACCTCACCAAGTTATTTAAAACAAGAACAAAATATGAAAATGAACAAAATATTTTAGTCTCCTTCAATATAGTATACACTTACCTTTTTTGGAATAGTTGTTTTATGCTATCTGAATTAACTAATTATTTAGTTCAGAAATAAAAGTCACATTGATAAACTTAAATATTATTATTTTGAAAAACTTAGATAATCTATAGCTAATAGATTTACTTTGCTTTCTTCCTTTCTGCTTTCTTCTTTTTTTTGCTAATGTGTGGCTCAGAACCTGATGTGGGTGCTGGCCTTTTCTTTGATTGTTGGTTCTTGTTAAATGATTTCTTGTTTACAGACTCAACAACACCATTTTCTTTCTTTTCTTTTGTTTCTTCTGTTTTGGGTTCTGTTTCTTCATCATCTTCATCTTTGAAAGGGGTTGGCTGAAATTTATAATATTTATTATTAATAACATCATCATCACTAATAAGTAGTCTATACCACAGACAAATGGTTTGTGCAGTTTTGTGGGAGAATGTATTAATATATCATGTATACAATGTAACTACTAAAATAAATAATATCTTCCTATTTAAAATTGTTTATGATTAATTTCTACGACAAGCTCAATTGCCATCCCAATTGTCCTAGGTTGTTATAATATGACTTGATAATTCAGTAACTGTGTTAATATTAGTCTACAGACTTAATTTATTGATATAATTTTAATGAGCATTTGAACTCCTAAATTTTGGAGTAACACAAAATGTTCTTGTAATACTTACAATGACATTGGAGAACTTTTTAAATTTAGCAACGAAAAATCCATCCATATTATGCGTGTGAGGATAGAACCTTCTAGTGAGTTTGAGCGATGGGTGAAATCTGTGGTGTCTGTATTTAACAAAACCTTCAGTTCCAAAATCTAATCCTGTTGGCACCAATTTAACATTTCTTCTCTTCAAAGCATAGTTCACCACCCATTCATTCTCTTCTGGTAGGATAGAACAAGTAGAATATACAATGTAACCACCTGTACTAGACTTAGCACTGCAACAATCAATGGCAGCAAGAAGAAGTTGTCTCTGGATATTGAAACATCTTTGTATGTCTTTATGATCTTTTGTAGTTTTTACACTAGGATCTTTAGCAATAACTCCAGTACCAGTACATGGTGCATCTAATAAAACTCGGTCAAAACCTTTCATTACATCAGGAAATTCACGACCATCATGGTTGCAGATCACAGAATTTACAACACCCAGCCTATGAAAATTTCCAACTATAGCTTTAGTTCTGTCTTTGTTAGCATCATTTGCAAATAATGTACCTGTGTTTTTCATTATTGCTGCTATATGTGATGCTTTGCCACCAGGAGCAGCACACATGTCTAATATCCTTTCATTTTCTTGGGGTGCTAAGGCCATGACAGGTAAATAACTAGATGCACCTTGTAGAATGTAATGTCCTGCTAAATATTCTGGTGTTGCACCAATAGGTACTGTAGAACTGTACACAACAAGACCAACTTTACTCCATTTACCAACAGGATCTAAATTTACACCTCTGTTTATGAGGGCCTGAGCCAAATCACGTCTTCTAGTTTTAAGACTGTTGGTTCTTATAGTCACAGGACGAGCAGTTTCACTGGCCTCTAAAAACTCAACCAACTCTTGTGCAGGAAATATCTGCATTAGAACTTCCATTAAAAACTCATTGTAGCTGTAATATGTACAAAGATCTTTTAGTAGTAAATCTGTATAATCACATCTTGATTTCCCTTCTTCCTTCAAACTAGTAAAATCTCCCAACACTGTTACAACATCTTTAATTCTTTGATGTACATCTTGTAGACTAGTTGGATTCTGTAGTTCTTCTTCAGATGGAAATGCAAATACATCTTGTTTTGCTATGTTCAACTGTATTTCTTCATCATCTAGCTTTTTGTCAATTTTCTGTTTCTTCTTTAATTTTATGTTAGCTTTCTCTATTGGCAACATATCATCATCATTATCTTCTTCACTGTCTTTATCACTAGCATTGGAATCAGAGTCATATTCCATTTTGCCTCCACTATTTGCATCCTCATCATCTGATGTTCCACCTTCAGCTTCATCATCTGTGTCTTTAAATAAGTCATCTAAGGTTCCGACCTGTAATTGTAAAATGATGATAAAATAACCATATGATAAAAATAAAAACTGTATTTTTGCAGAGAGATGAATCGTGATAGAATTACATTATCACCACCATAAAACAAAGTCACTTTCCACTGTCTGTCCTCTTTTACATTTAGCGCTTTGAAAGTATGCTACAGATTTGGATGTGGTTATTTTTAATTAATAGAGGGTGTAAATGGGTTGGTTTGTATCAATAATTCATGCATAATGTAGCAGATTTAGGACTTAAATTGGCCAAACCTGGCTGACCCTAACCTAACCCTAAGTGATGGATCAAAACAATATACTACATTATTATACAGCTGAAGGGGTCTACAAAAAAGTGCATGATGGTGTATGTCCATCTCTTACAAATAAGCTACAATGACTATACTTTTTACATGAAATAAAGTTCACTGGGTCAACTATTAAGTTTAAAAAACAAAAGTTTTGTAAAGGTGCTTGTTACTATATCAATGGAAAGCTGTTGAACAGAATTAAATGAATTTTCCAAAACAGACAATTTCTTGGATTCATATGTAAATATTTCAACTTAAATGCTTTTCTCGGGGATAATACTTCCACTTTTATTTCTTTGTAGTGATTTTAATTCAAGTACATGTGTACAAGTGAGGACACTGTTCAATGCTACTATTTTTGTTTTAATGAACAAAAATGCATTTACATTTAAACAACATTGGGCCCATTTAAAATTTACCTTATATTTTTCTCCAGAAGGCTTCTTTGACTGTTCATCAGTAACTTCTTCCTCTGCCGAGTCATCATGTCCACTGTCTTCATCACTTTCTGCATCAGAATCATATAATTTCTGCTTTTGTTTACCTTTTTGTTTTGGCTTCAACCATTCCTTATTATCATCAGTAAATCCTGAAGAAGAAAATATAACTTAGTTATCCATATTTACAACAATACAAAATAAACATTGTTATTTATCCATATTTACAACAAATAAACATTGTTATCAATGAGTAGGTATGCTTAGCTACAGCTATCTATAAAACTGAAAAATTATTATAGTCTATATTTACAGGAAACAATTCTCACTTAACATTAAAACAACTTTTTATGGATTAAATTGTACGGGATATAAATAAAAATAAGTTTTAAATAAACACGATATAATCCATATAAAGTTATTTTAATGTTATGAATGTGATTTGCGAAAATCTAAGAAATAAATATGTAAACAATTCTTATTCTTAGAATAATATGGTATTTCATGCATACCAGCTTGGGTACTGTAGACAACAAATAATAATTCTAGTAGGTAATTAATTTAAAAATTATTGTTACAAATTGCACACTGCCTATATTGAAAATAGTTTATTTTATCCCTTAAAATCTACTTCTCAAAACAACACACAACTTGTTAAAAACTTTAAATAGCCCACTATCTAATGTTTTTAACAAGTTGTTTTTTTTAACAAGACTATACTTCGTAATAGTAAACCTTGCGATAAATATTAGTCGTACCGTGTGTAGTTTCTTCACCTTCATCAGGACTATCAGCTTTGACTTCAGTTTGTTTGTTGACATTCTTTTTTGATTGTTTTAATGCCTTTCTCTTTTCTGCCAACTCTATTTTTTTCTTTCCTCTTTTAGCAGCTCTCTGTTTTTGCCGGTGAGTAAGTTTCTTATTTGTTGTGTCGTCATCCACTGTAATAATATAATAGCAGGGAATTTATTAAAACAGTTCTATTGAGTCTCATAGCAAACTGAATTACATAGCATATAATATAATATTGCTTTCAGCTGTCTGTCCCCTGCATGTGAGCGGTTGATGGGGTTAATAGGTAGAGGGTGTCAACTGGGAGGTTTTTATCTATAATGCTTATATGTATGTAGTAAAGAAAAAGTAATAAATCCAAAATTTACTTATTTATTGCTTTTGATGGTGAACAAAGTTCGCCAGGTCAGCTAGCACAATATCCAAATTAAAAATGAAATGAGGATGGATAGCATATAACCAAAAGTCAAAAAGTACAAATTCACAGAATATAAGAAATAGTAATCGCTAAAACATGTTTTTTTTCACACATTGTTAATATACAGGAAATATAACATTTATATACCGGCGAAACTTAACAAATAGGTACACAATCAGAATCATATGTTACTACAATTTCAGATAGAAATATTCTTTGTAACTTTAATTTCAATAAAACCCTAGTTTAACCCTTAAAAAGTCTTAGACATATTTTATTAGGAGTTTGAGACAGCATGTACTTCCAATTTTAGATTTAAACTAATTTATTTAACTCATCAAAACTAAATCAGCACGCTAGAGATTTATAGAAATTTTAAGCTAGTTTACTATAATTCATTACTTACAGAGAGCTTTTTTAAATACAGGATCAGCCTGCTTGCGTGCTTTCCTGCCGGGTCCCTTTTTCACCTTTTTGGTTTCATCAAACTTAGCTTTACGACCCATGCTGAATTACAGCCACTTACAATATTAAATATATGTCGTTTCCGATATTTTTCTGAAATCTTTAAACGAAAACTCTTTACACCACGTGTAAGCAATGCCGAAATTCCGAAATCAAAATGTCAAAAGTTTGTTTTTCACAAATGGATACGATTTTTTTTGTAACTGGTACGAGTACTTTTGATCTGTCGAAAGCAGTGTTCATATTGCGTGTCAACTCCCAACTCCCTCTTTATCCTTCTAAAACCCCAATCAAATACCCCAAAAATCCTTAAAAAAAATAGTTTTTACAGTGGGAATTTAGGGTTGTTTTTTTTTAAATAAGTATGTAAGATATAAATGATATAATTTATGTGATAACATAGGGGTAATATATTTATTATTATAATTTAATGCCAAACCTGGCTGAACTAGCTTTTTTTCGAACTTTGTTCCGAACTAAAAGTATTTTACAGCATCTACAATTAAAGTGCTAAATTTCAAAAATTTTATTTTTTTCTTTTTTTATTTAAACATACAAACCACCCCGTTGACATTATCTATCTATTGAAAAAACCGTATCAAAATCCGTGGTGTAGTTTCAAAGATCTAAGCATATAATTTTCTTTTTTAATAAACTATGTAATAATAAATAGTTCGATATTTTCAAATAAATTAAACTAAAAAACTAATGAAGTAATTAAAATAATGTTAACAAGTAATAAATCATGATTAAACAAATTGATTAAACCTGCATTTTGTATGTTTTATGTTATAAATCTCGTCGTCAAAGTCAAACCAAAAAGACAACTTTAACTTAAGTTTACTGGTGATTGCATCTTATATCATAAGACCAGCATCAATTGCATTTAAGTAGTAATCAATGGAAAGTGATAGTGTGAAGTGTTCTGATTGATAGGTATTAAAAATAACTCATTATTTGTTAACATTAAATGCTATTTAATTTAAATTCGGTATAGTGTCGTAGCAAATAGTTACACAAAGCGCTCTTCTAGTAAATGTTATTTCTATGTGGGAAAGCACATACATTGCCTTACAGGTAAGCAAGGTACATTTCTATTTAATTTGCGGGCGAAATTGTCCGGACAAGCTAAATAGTCATGCGCAACCTTGGCCAAGTCATCATCAAGATCTATAAAAAAATACTAATGCTGAATCAATAGGTAATTGAAAGTGCTCAAAGTAGGCTCAAAGGACTACAACCAATTGAACCAATGATTTTGAATTAAAAAAAAAATAACCGCCACGGAGTAATTTCAAAAATAAATAATGAGAGATTTATCTAATTAATAAACCTACCAAACCTACTGGATGTGCGATAAAATGTAGACATTTTTAAGATTTTTTATTTATTATTTACATCTAATTAATTAATTTTATACTTAAAAAACTATGGCCCATTCGGAAATTCTTTCAATGTACATCAAAAAGATAAGTATGTATACAAAATACAACTGTTTTTCTACAATTATTTAGTCTAGTTTTTCAGTAATATTATATAACATTACAATAATTGGCATTTATTCTGCGTATTCTATGTTTGAATTGTTTTTTGAGTTGTTGAATTGTTTTAGATCATCCCTTGAAAGAAATTCGTGAAAGGTCGCTAACGTTATTGACCGCAAAGCTTAAACTTGGGTGGGAGCTGGATGACGAGTTAACTGGTACTAGGGAATTACTTGAAACTCTTTTGGCGTGGTTTCATACTCCTCAACCAACATTACAATGTGAAGCACTACAACTTTTTCTTAATTCCATTAAGGTATGATTATATTAAGTACTAGCTGACCCGGCGAACTCTGTTTCGCATCAAAAGTAATACCTGCTGCCCCGCTATGTTAATACTGCAATATCTTCGACAAATTTGAAGTCGATAGCAGCTATAGGTTAAAAATGGGAATTTTCCATTGTTAACACCCCCGCAACCCCCCTTGTGGGTGGAATTTCGTAAAATCCGTTCTTAGCTGACCTCTACTCGGCGAAAGGAATAATCCTACCAAATTTCAAGTCGCTACGCCTTATGGTTCCAGAGATATCGTGATGAGTCAATATATAGGTGGAAATCTCTTATATATTAACCCCTTCGGACCTGAATTAATAATAAGCATAAATAAAATTATTTTTAAGTTTTTCCTGCATGTTAGAAGTACAGTTAAGGGGTTTCAGTATAAAAAAACGATTTATAGTTTTTAGTTTTTTGGAAATTTTAATGTCCACTTGAGTGGACATCAGGTTTAGAATGTTGCAATATTATATATTTCATAAATAAATTATTTGTAGTACTAATTTGAAGTAAGTAAGCAAAATCATATAATAGTATTACAATGGTTTATTTATTATTTCATATTTTACACTGCCAGTATTATACTTATTTTTGATGAAATTTTCGAAAACAATTTCGCTCGCTAGTGAAACAAAGATGTATTTCACATTTCAGACAGAAAACATGCGTCTTTCCTTTACATCCTGGATTTTTGCATCTTGTGGCTTCTTTCTTTTGATCATATTCTGGCAAATGATCAACAGTATCATACTGAATTTCGCTCGCTGGTCTTATTTCAGTTCTGAAACAGTGTCGCTTTGGTATAACTGGTGAATTTACCGGACTGCTACCACCAGATGCCGGCCGTCCTCTTTTTTTGCTAGGAATTGGATGTCCCATTTTTATTAGAGCTTCTGCAACACGCTGCCGAAAGTGCAACAGATCCAAAACGTCTGTGCTTGGTACATTACAGGTTTTACAATCGTCTTGGTATTCTAGCCAGCTGTTGGTAAGTGCTAGGTCAATGGCGTGAAATATCATACGCAATGTCCATTTTTTGGATCTAATAAAAATACGATACAAGCTAATCAGATGATCAGTTTTATCTACACCACCCATTCCATTATTATATAACTGAACAAGTTCAGGCCGCGGTATAGTGACGTATTTTTTTGAGATTTTATGCCATCTTCGAACTTCATCTTCGTTTCCTATTCCAACAAAATTTGAAGCAAGTACTACACCTTTGTTATCCATCCACTTGATAACAACCACATCTTTGGTATTATTTGTAACTTGGTCAGTATATCCCCTATCTTTTTTTGATCCTTCCTTGTCGGATATGAGTGGAGGTTTTCCAAAACGATTTATTCTAATTGTTCCGCCGGCATATATTTCCCTCTCACGAAGATCCTTCAGCAAAACGTAATTGGAAAAATAATTGTCAAAAAAGAGATAATGACCAGGCCCACGTATTCTTTTTGACAAGGCATTTACATAAGCAGCAGATGTGCCATATTTCAAAACGTCATTTCGGTCTAGATTAGTAGTTGCGCCTTGATAAATAATAAAATCATAAACTAATCCACTCTTACCGCAAATCATAAATATTTTTACACCCCAAGGCTGTGGTTTGCCTTTGACATATTGTGACCTCAAGTTTACCTCGAAAAGGTACAATCTGTTCATCAACACTCAATATTTGTTCTAATTTTAGTTCTAAACATCGTTTTCTTATAGAATCATATAAAGGTCGAACTTTGATAAGACGATCAGTGTTATTTTGTGTAATTGAATTGTTATCAATTACATGCAAATTGTTTCTCAATTGAAGGAATCTATCTCTGGCCATATTCTCTAAAAATATTTTCATATCTAAACTGGCATCCCAATACAAACGAATACGAGGAAACTTTAGGTTGCCCATTATGATATGTAGACCCAAAAATATTTTCATTTCTGTTGAATTACATGGCTTGAAATTACGGACTTCGTTTCTCACCGCATACAAATTTGTATTGAATGTAAAATCGTCAATTAGGGACTCTGATATATATTTAGAAAAATAATCAATGGGAGCGTGAGGTGCATCTATTTCAGAAGGTGGGGCAGCTGACCAAATGAATTGTGGTGTGTCTAGTTGTAAATGTTTTCTCCAAATTATTTCATTTTTGGGCTTACTAGTTGAACCGGGTCCTGGTTCTACCTCCTGTAAGTTTTCTTCCTCTACTACATCCTCCTCCTCTTCAGAATGATCATCTATCATTCTTCCGGACAACGTTATATTACTACCTTCACGCACTTTGTTTTCTGGTATTTCCTGTACTATTTCATCGTCACTTTCTTCGTCGAGATCCGATATTGTTCCGTTTTCTAGTAAATTGAGTAAATCATTTACATCTCGGCCTTTGGATAAATCAAAACCTAGAAAAAACATATATAATATAGTACAATATCTTATTTGGAATACGAATGTTCTACAACGATTGTGACCCTATGTCCACTGAAATGGACATCATCTTCATCTACAATATTTTATGGCAATATTCATAATTTATATTTTTTTTGTAAATGAACACCTTAGCAAATATGATTACTATTCAGAATAAAAAATACCACAACTATTGAATAAGTCATTAAGGAGTAAATAAAATAAAACTAAAGACTTACTTGCTTTGTGGCTAGCCATGGCGGACGTCAACACTTGACTGATTATTTCATAGTACCCACATAAGATCCGATTGTGTTTTGTTTATTGTAACGTTTCTAGGTAAGTCACCGGTACTATCAAACATTGTTACTAGCATTTTTATCATCCTGTTACATATTACATGCAATAATAAATAGTGTACATTGAAATGGACGCTGGGACCGAAGGGGTTAAGTATATTAAGATTATAGGAGGGTTTAAAATGTATAACTTTATCTTACTCAAATGAGGCAGCCTACCTTATTGGATACCCCAGCCTCACATAAACCATAGCCAAATAACACTAATCTCTGCTGTATGTTCTGCACCTCTGTGATTTCATTTATATATGAAGTATCTATTTAACACAATATATAACTCCCAAAATGAAAAATAAATATTTCAGACTAAAGCAGGGACTTATATAGCCAGAGAATTTGGTATACCAACTATATTATTAAATCTATCCAAAATCAAACATAAAATTGGACATAATGCTTTGGAAGTGTATGACGAAATAGTAGAAACTCTAAAATTTATAAACACAGTTGAATCTGATTGCAATGTTGCTGTACCTAGACTAATATTACCAGAAGGAAACAGGTATTCTTTAACATCATTGATCTTGTAAATCTTGTGAGTCTTGCTTTGGTATTTAGCCTATTATGTTATCAAATTTCAGTTCAGGGAGTGATGATCGTGCTAGCACAGACTTTTACAATTTAGATGTTCAGCTATCATCTAAATCCAATGATTCAGACATAACGAGTAACAATAGAAAGTAAGTAAATATTTGAATCTGCTAGCCTCTGCCTTTTAAAAATTATCAATGTTTTTTAAGTCATCATGATCTTCCTGCCCTTTTCCTGCACTTTCATTATTAATATACATTTAAAAACATTGGTAGGAACCAATATTTTTAAGTGTATGTTAATAATGAAAGTAAATAAATAAAAATAGGTTATCTATCTTTTATATAATGTCTATTGAAAATAAACTTAATACAACTCTCATATTTCCCATTTAAATAAAAAATATATTATAAAATCTCGGTGGTCCAGTGGTCGAGTACCCCGCTTTTGATTCCAGTTCAAATCCTGGCTCACACCAATGACTTTTCGAAATTCTTTTCGAAAGTTATGTGTCATAGATATTAATGACTGAAAACTGAAAACGTTTTCGTCTGGTATGGCAATAGGTTCGCCACCATTTGGGACGTAAACATAAAGGCGAGTTGAGGATTAACAGCCACTGCCTACACCTTGCGGTAAAAAGGCGTGAAGTTATGTTATGTTATATTATTATCATATATCTATTCATCCAAATCTGTTGAGTGTTGAGCCGTAATTGCGAAATTGGAAAACAAACGTTCATAGGTTCACAAATTTTCGCATTTACGATAAGATTTCTGATTTATTTTTCTAAACTGTGATTTTCATATATTTCTAGTAATAATTATTCGGGAAGTGTGAGAGTTCTGTTATTCCCATGGGTAGATCTATGCCAGTCTGATAAGAAGACTCTTTTGCTTGTGCAAGATGCGTTACGATTACTAAAATCAACTCGAAGATGTTGCCGTTTCATTCGTGATGTATTTCTTCGGGATTTCCCACCAGAGATTTTCCTTAATAGGCCTGAAATAATAAAGGTAATTCTATTTATGTTCTGTGCTGTAAGAGTGAAATGATTTGAGTTTGAAAAACCGCTAAAATTCGAGTCCGGCGAAATGTTCTTGTCAGAATATTTCATATCATCATATTGTTTCGCTGCATGAATGGGCTGGCTCGACCGATGAAATACCACGACCTTTCGGAATATTGGCGTGAAGTGGCTAAGCATTTCGTTCTGCAGTGACAAGTTGCTTACCATCGGCTGAGCCGCTTGCTTGTTTGCTCTCCTATCTCATTAAATAAATAATAAATTAAAGAACGACCATAATAGTAATTTCCCTCTAGATATGAGCTAATAAGGTAAGGATGTGTTTACTATATTTTTTCATGGGAATACGTGCAAGTGAGTCACCTGATGGTAAGCTACTAGCGACACCTACATCTCAGATAGTGTTACAGTTATGTTGCTTTTAACATGAGATACGGAAGGGATAGAGTCGGTAGTGGGCGAGGTAAAGAGTTTGGGCCTCCAAATATCTATTTCACTGATTCATGTCGATATTTTGTGAGGTCGTGTTATTTTAAGAGTAGAGCCGGCGCATTCATGGAGCGAACTGCGGCTCTCTACCACTTTAAAATTTAATTTACTATACATATTATTATTTACTAAAATATATTAAATTTACTTAAATTTGTTCTTACACTTAAAAATATTGAAAGATACCATTCTCGTCGCTCGTTTCTGTTGCAGAATTTATTGGCAATATCAGATGGAAATCACGCCGGTCGACCATGGGAGGCTTTGTTTGTTCTGCTGAGTATAACGCTTGTTCTCCGAACTAGAATTTTGCAGCTCTCGTCTTACGATTTAATACATGAAGCTCTTAAGGTACGCGGTAATCCTCTTTCTAAGCTTTATTTGATTTAATAAAATATATACTTAATACTGCCGTTTTTTAGGCCTCAGTACAGACAGCGCACTCTTGTTCCAAGAAACCATAGGTCGTGATATTAAAACTCTAAAAACAGGTGTAGGCATGGGTATACTATTTATATACTTTTTTTAAAATATATTATGTATGTATACTTTTTGCAAGGATTGATGTAAGGATAATGGTTGACGGTGTAGTGCTGGAACAGGTGAATGAAATTGTATATCTTGGATGCGCTTTTAGCAGGGATGGAAGGTATCCGTACACCGCTGATGTAGAAAGAAGAGTGGCGTTAGGAAATAAAGTAAATGGGGCTTTGGGCAGTGGACAGTGTGCATGAAAGTACGAAAAACGCGGTCGAAATAAGAGCATTGCGCAAAATCTGCGGAGTGACCCTCGCTAACCGCGTGGAAAACAAGGTTATAAGGAAGGAAGTCGGATGGAAAGAGAGTGTTGGTGTAAAAGTAAGAAGCCCTTTCTTACTTTGCTCCGATGGTTCGGACATGTAGAAAGGATGGATGATGTAAGATTGACTAAGCAGATATAGAATGCAAAAGCGGATGGATGTAGCAGTCGAGGACGGCCTAGACACACATTCCATGACCAAATGGAACATATTCTGGAGGAAGGTGATGTTAGGAGCCTCAAAAATCGACGCGCGTGCAAGAAAAGAGTTATGAAAGTCAACTAAGCGAGTGAGGTGTGTAAGAATCGTGCCTTATTGCGCTCCGTTCTCTCTGCCTACCCCGCGAGGGGTTTGGCGTGGAGTTATGTATACTTCTTGCAAAACATCCAGACGATACATCTGTACTATGCGATGTTCAGTGACACCAGTCTCAGATCAACGCCACCAATTTCTATTCTGCAGTCGGTACTATTATAACCACTAAATAATGAGATTCATTACATAGATTTTATATTTTACCTTGCTTTAGATATCAGATGAATGCAAAGATATTGATCTAGATGTGAACATAGAATTGCAACAAATAGCTGGTGAAAATTACCTCCATACACCCCACAATGATGATGGGCTTGTGAGTCTCAGGCAATTACCTGCTCCAATATATGCATTGGAAACTATGCATATGGTATTATCGGTGTTAGCTAGAAATGTTTTGACCCTAGATCCTGATAGTAATACAGAGTTACTCACTTTGGTAAGTTAAAAATTTTGTATTGTATCCGTGAAAGTTTGAAACATCTATTAAATAAAATTCTCGTGTCACGGTGTGCCTTCTTGAACTCCTCCGAAACGGCTGACCGGTTCTCCTAGAATTTTGTGTGCAGATTGGACAGGTCTGAGAATTGGACACCATCTATTTTTCATCCCCCTAAATGTAAGGGGCATTTAGGGGGATGAAAAATAGATAGTGTTCACCCCTAATTTTTTTCGTCTTTACATAATTGTATTTTATTTAATGAAATAGCAGCATACAAAAATACAAACCTACCTTAAATTTCACCCTTTTACATTTCACAAATCAACCCATATTTTTTATTTGATTGTTAAAATCTTTACTTTTTTGACAAGACAGTGTTTCCTCGGTCAGCTAATTTCCAGTGAAGTTGTATTATTTATTTTCAGAAAGAATTAAACACTTGCCTATGTTTGGTTGAAAGTCTTGTTGGATTATTGCTCGATTGTGTTGACAAAAGCTTCTGGAATGAGGAGCATTCTGTCAAAACTTTTAAGGATATTTCACATAAAAGTTGTATGGCAATGCGACTTATTGGAGATGTTATCATTAAGTACAGGTACAAATGTTATATTATATATGTATATAGTGCAAATAAAAGTGGAACATTGTTGGAGTCGCCGTTTTCGAACCACTTTCCAGAACAGAAGGCTTAATAACAGACGAGCGTGTATGACAAGAGTTATAAAAGTCAAAGAAGCGAGTGAGGTGCGTAAGAATGGTGCCTTATGACGCTCTGTTCGCTCTACCTACCCCGTAAAAGGGACTTGGCTTGAAGTTATAAGTTGAGTAAATTAACTAGCTTTACTTAAACATAAAAAAGCATTGTTACACTGCCAAGTTAAAAAAATCGTCAGTAGTTAATAAAATTGTGTAACTGTTTTCCCATCTTATGAGTTCAGGTTTACTGACCTAAGCCTTCATGACGCTTTGTAATGTCTAATGCTTGCGCCCTAAGGAACTCTAGGTTCCGATGACTGGGAATTTCCAAGAATCTGAAAGCCATAGAATCCCATTCTATTTAAATATTTCGTTCAGTTCCAAGTGCTGCTGTTGGTTATCATTCTCTATTGTCACAAAATTAATGGATAAGAAATTCAAGGTTTCACTCTTCTGTCTAAGTTGTTTCTAGGTGTATGGAGATGAATGTTTAGCGAGTTTAAAGTGTTAAAAATGCCGATGAAATGAGTAATATTTTTTTAAAAATTAATATGACTTCAATTAAATAAATACATCTCGGTGGTCCAGTGGCTTCTGATCCAGAGGTCCGGGTTCGAATCCTGACACTGACTCATACCAATGACTTTTCGAAATTGTTTTCGGAAATTATGTGTGAAAAATATCGATGACTGAAAAACTTTGTGCCCGGTATGGCAATAGGTTCGCCACCTATTCCATCTGGGACGTAAACATAACGGCGAGACGTGGCTTAACAGCCACTGCCTACACCTTCGGGTAACAAAGGCGTGAATTTATGTTATGTTAAATATATGATATTAATGATTGCAGAGATTCCTTCACCAAAGATCCAGACCGTTTTCATCATCGCGTCGTGTTTTTGCGTTTAGTAATGTACGCACAAAAACTGCTATATTGGGCCAGAGATTCTGCTTTGCCGCCGACCACCTTAGTTACAGCTGTTCAGCTCGCCCAACTCGACCCAGCCGTGGAATTATTCTGCCCAGAATTGAGTAAAAACATTGAGGTCGTTTTAGAGGTATGCCAAATACAAATTTGTTTTGTTCAATTCCAATTTAAAATAATAGATTTGTTAGGTCTTTGCTTATAGTGTCGGTGGTCCATTGGTCAAGCTCCCTGCTTCTGATTTAGGAGTCGTGGGATTGATTCTGGGCTCACACCAATTCTCGGATTTATCAGTGACTGACAACTTTGTTTCTCCTATTTATTCCATTTTGGGACGTAATTCAGTCAGTCGAGGCTTAACAGCCGCTGCCTAGTACTTTTAAACATTTATTAGTATATAGTATGTACCCTTAAAAATTCAGAACCTTCTGAAGAAAAGTTCGCCTTTCTCCCTCCATGCCAAATCACTAAGAAATTAAATTCTACAACATATTTTATGATATGTTTAAAAAAAATATTTTTTACCATTAGCCCTTTGTTTTTTTTGCAGAGTACTCGAATGTCAGTGAATCAAGAGTACAAGAGCAAATATAGGGAACTAAAAAAACTCTTCTCCAGTATGGATGAAGCTGTGAAGTTTTTAAAGAATAAAATATCTCACAGTTCAAAGACTATCCTTGTGTGTATACAAAATTCATTGCCCTCTTTACAATTATTTCAAAACGAGAAATACCTTAATGAGATATCAGATATCATAATAAATAAAACTAAAGATATGGATTTGAAGGATGCTGATTGGTGTGTCTGTCGGAGTATTGCACTGACACTCATGTCCCATAACTTGGTATGGGTGCAGACAACATTCTACAAATTATTAGCGGACATGGTGAAATCCGTTCTGATTGGTGATGAACGTGATCGCTCTGATGATGAGAAGTGTCTTATGTTATTATGTGATGTTGGAATATTGACAGAATTGTGTTGTCATGGTCTATCTTCAAAAGTTAAAGAGGTAAGTGTAGAGTCACGCAGTCAGAGTCACTACTACGACGTCTCAGAATGTCGACGTAAAGTGCACATCCCACTTCCGCAAAGGCCGCCAACGCAACTGTACACAGCAGGTGTCCATGGGCGGCGCTGGTTGCCCCCCTATCCCATACAAAAGAGATTTGATGTGACTGATCAAGACTCTTTCATTTATCCGACTTTTAGTTCAGAGGCCTTTAGTTGGAATCCTGGGCGCACCGATAATTTGTGATATTCTTTTATAACCTTTATGACTTTTCTCTTTTCTATAGCCGTTTTGGATGTTTGTAGGTGGAAGACAGTGCATCGGATATACTACTGTATATATTACGTGGTCGACTTGTGCTGAGTGAGAGTTGCTGGTGGAAGCTATTGGCCAGCTTACTGCCTGTATTGCCTCTGCTACAAGTGTACGCGGCCCATGATACGCAATTAGGTGAATGTCATACGTACATAACTTCACGCTAAATCCCGTGCGGGTTAAGCAGAAAGAACAGAGCGCCGTAAGGCAAGGTTCTTCCAAGCCTCACTCGCTTCTTTGACTTTCATAACTCTTGTCATACACGCCCGTCGGTTTTTAAGGCCCCTGACATCACCTTCCTCCAAAATTTGTTCTATTTGGTCATGGAAAGAGTGTCGTGGCCGTCCTCGACTCCTACATCCATCCATCCAGCTTTTGTATTGTATAACTGCCTAATCAGTCTTGCATTATGCATTCTTTCCACATGTCCGACCATCACAGCATGCCCTTTTCTTACTTTTACTCCCTTTCAATCCAACCTGCTTCCTTACAACCTTGTTTAGCGGCGCGGTCAGTGAGTGAGGGAGTGTCAAATAAACGAATTATTGTATGTTATTGAATAATGTCTAACAGTGGTAGAGCCAAGCAGTTCGCTGCACGAATGGGCCGGCTCGACCGGTGAAATACCACGACCTCTCAGAAGATCGTTTCGTTTGATGAGAAAAGTACCACTAGGCCCAACCCACTTTCCCAATATTTTCCCATCTAACTCCCTTAAAGGTCGACAACGCAACTGTAACACTATTTGTGATGCAGTTGCCCATTGTGGCGCTGGTCACTTGATGGTAAGGGACCAGGCCACCATGAGGTAAGGAGCCTGCTCGTGCGACCTTCTTTCCCATAAAAAAAATGTTAGTTCTCTTAAAAACTGACGACCGTGTATTTCAGGGGTTATGAAAGACAAGTGTGTAAGAGTCTTTATTGTTACTTATTATTTCTGTCTTGCGTTCGTTCGTTTAGTTCGTTGTAATTAATATTGCTAAATTTCTTTTGATTTTTTACGATCTTTTCTTTCATAATTATCCTGATTGCTCATATTGCGCCCGATAGACCTGACAATATGCTTGCCACTGAATCTGCGATCAAACATTCACTTGCCTACACGTTAACCACAGAAATAGATCAAGATAGAACGGCCGCGATGTCATATTTCCATACATTTCGAGCGTGTCACTTTTTTGAAAAACCACGCCCTCAGCGTGACGTCATTTTCATTGTGAGCGCCGCGACTAGTTAGGAGACACTCACATTAGATTATCGATGTTAATATCGGCAACCTGTGTTAATTTTATTATTTTTATATTTTACTAACTTTATTGATTTTCTGTAACGATAATCATAGAAAGTAAAACATGTTATATACTTCAATCCGACATATTAAAACCTAAAACATATTTTTCCAACAGTATATAAAATTTAATTATAAATATTTTACTGTCCTTGAAACTATACATATTTATTAAATATTTGCCTTTTTGTAAGGGTTGGCCTCACAGTCCTGGTTAAATAACGAAGCCGAACGTCTACATATACCTCGGTTACTGAGAAGAACGAGATGATTTTCCATCGGCGATTGGTCAAATTGGTGAAAACTTATACTGTCAAATAAACTGCTGCCAATGTAATTACGAAACACTTTGGTTGAAATTTGTGGTGTTAGAATAAAGTAGGGACAAAGCAAGATATGAGCTGATACTCAAATTATTATTGAATTAATTTATCGATAAGTCCTAAGACTTATCGATAAATGGATAAATCGACATGGAGTGCCCATCTCTAACATTCGAATCACAGCGATTAACAGACACAGCGATCAACTGGCAGGTGTATTGTGTATTTCGTTCGATTCGACGTACATTACGCGTATAATTTATACGCGCAATGTTTTTGTATACGAGCGTTGAATGCGGACAGCAATGGATATTTATCATAACGAAAAAATATACAACGTGTGATCGTAATTATTGAACATAGTAAAAGTAAAACAATAATTTATAATCTCAAAAAAATACTTTCTACTGATTTTCTGTACTTACTGATCATACGAAATATTTCCTTTTTTCATATTTGATTCACTACTTTTGTTTTTACAATTTTTCACAGCATAATAAGGCATATATGTGACGTTTTATCTATTTTTTTACGTCCTGAACGTATGGCAGGAACGCTCGTTGCGTAATGAGAGCGAGTTTCGAAAAGCATGCAATATAGTGCAGGGTTTTGGCACGCTTGCCACGCCTATTCGCCGTTCTATCTTGATCTATTTCTGTGACGTTAACTGTCTGCCTGCGTCTATAAATATAACGAGCAAGACGAAATACACAACTTATGAATTGATTTATAAATTTTTTAGGTCAAGCAATTTGCAAGTGTTTAGATCGTGAAATAGCCGATTGTATGGGCGTGTCCTACAGTGAAGTGACCATAGGTTTGGTGAGACTCTTGTATGTGAGGTGTGTTGCTGTACAATTGGATGCAGCCCATACACTTTGCAGGTGGCTTGGTAAGTATACTTCAGTGACCAAGTTATCCCCTATCAATAGTCGTAGAGCCCCGCAGTTAGCTCACCGATAAAATACCACGACCCGTCTAAATATCGACGTAAAATGGCTTTGCTGCGTTTCGTTCCGTGAGACCCCATCGCAGTCCCTTTAAGGCCGGCAACTGAACACTATGTGTGTCAGGTGTCTATGGGTGGCTCGAGTCACTTACCATGAGGTGACCCGCTTGATCGTTAGGAGAAGGACAAAGGAGAATTATGTGCGTATGTATCAATAATGAGTATCGATAACCCTCTTTCGTCAGTCGGGTATAATGCCGAAAAACAATAAATGTTATATAATTTATAATTTAATGAGTATTTTTAAAGTGAAACTTTTATTACATCGTCTCAAACTTTTTCGTCTGCGTGTTGCATGTCGCGTGACGGTCGGCCGCGGAGTAGGGATAAAGTGAAAGGCGCTCGTCAGAGCGCCTTTCACGTCTATTATCGTTTATTTATTATTAATTAATTACCCAAATATACACTTTATTTTTGTAAATAAATACCGTAAAAACATGTAGAAAAACACCCCCAGACGCCGTACAAACAACACAATAAATATATTTGTTTGTTTGCACTCGGGTGGGATCGAACCCGCCCCGACCTCGTGTTATCGGTAGTGCGGTTTACCGATGCACCACGAGGCCCGTATGAATGATTGTCTAATTACCGTGCTCTTTACCAATTTCGACACATTTTCTAGGATCGGGTTTGTTTGTTTGTTTTTTACATACATACATATACGTACGTACGTATTGCAGGCGGAGAAAAAAAAAAAAATATATTATTAATATAACAAATGACACGATAAAAGGGAATATAATAAATTCGTATGTATTGTAAACGACGGAGGCTTTTAAGTTTCCAATTCCAAAAAGTGAACTACATATATGTGACACAGTTATGTTCGTCAATTTATTAGCGTTATGATAGTGCTCTTTATATATGTATTTGTCACATTTTCATAATAAATCAAAATATCATATTTACTGGAGGAAAAAATATCGTTTTGTTTTGTAAAGATCCTTTGTTGTAATGTTGTTAACGTTTAATAGGTGTCGCGTTATCCCTAGTGCCGTAGCTGGAATACTTGTCGATTCGGGCGACATCTATCGATATAATACGATATTACGGCAGAATCATCAATAGTAGCAACCTAGTAGCGCCATCTAGGAATTATTGTCGTGACCACGTAAAATAAAAAACATTTATTAAACCCTATTAACAAATACAAGATGGCAAGTAAATTAAAATCGTAACCAATATTTTATGGTAACTAAAATACGTGAACAGTGACTTACATTCGATTTTCGAAAAAAATAATATTTCGAAAATTTTTAGTTAAATGTCTATAATGTGAAAAAAAGTTTCACTTTTACGGTGGTTTCATAAAACCACACAAGTTTTTTTTTATGTTTACAATGTTTATAGATGATAACGCTTACTTACCACCAAAGGAAGCACTTCGTGGTGACATACTGTTGAGTGCTTTGCGCAGAGTACAACAGCAAGAGTTCAATGTTGACTTCACAAGTTCACCATCGAAAACTTTACAGGTAAGAAATTGAGCACAAATTTAATAATAATATAGATACGAGTGTTTGTATGGATGTCTGTTATTTCTTGATGAAAAAATTACTGAATTAATTAACTAAACTTTACAGTAATACAAGGTATATACAATACATCAAAATAACGAAATATCACTACACTAAAATATTTTGTAGACTCACGAAAGTGTAGCCAGCAGCAATTATGCTTTTACACGTCGAATTATGACATAAAATGTATTTCTTATTATTGTGTGCCATTATATTATTAGTTATTTAGTATATTATTGATTAATTAGTCTCGGTGGTACAGTGGTCGGGCACCGCGCTTCTGGATCAAGAGGTCGCGGTTTCAAATCTTGGCTCACACCAATGCATTTTCGAAATTAATTTTGAAAGTTTTGTGTGATAAATATCGATGACTGAAAAATTTTTGCACAGTATTGCAATAGGTTTAGCCCTTTGGGACGTAAACATAACGGCGAGTCGAGGCTTAGCAGCCACAGCTTACACCTTCGGGTAGAAATGGCGTGAAGTTGATGAAGATATGTATTCGGTGGTTAGATTAGCACCTGACATAGGTTTTGATAAAATAGCTTTTAATATGTTTAAGCTATTGGTTAGTAAACTTAGCTCAAGACAAGTTATACATATTATTTTTTAATTTATCTAATATATAAAATTCTCGAGTCTAGATTTGCGTAATTGAACTCCTCCGAAACGGCTTGACCGATTCTCATGAAATTTTATGTGCGTGTCGGGTAGGTCTGAGAATAGGACAACATCTATTTTTCATCCCCCTAAATCACAAGGGTAGCCCACACCTCAATTTTTTTTTTAATTTTTCGACATATTTCTGTTTCTTATTTTTTTTATAAAACGGTATACAAAAATACATGCAACCCTAAATTTTCAACCCCCTACGATCAACCCCTATTTTTTAAATTTTATTTTTCGGCAAGACAACGTTTGCTGGGTCAGCTAGTAATAAAATATAATTACCTCCTGTAGACCGGGGGCTTAATGCAAATATTGGAAGTGTTGAAACAAGATATAATTTTGGACGAAAACGATGAGTTTGTACCACGAAGTACATTACAACCCACTCTGGAGCCGTCCTTGAGACGAAGTACTCTGCAGCAGCTGGCTGTTGTGATGCGCCAACAGGATATGCACGACACCTTCATACAGACAGACGGAGTGAAACTTATTGTAGCAACTCTGAGGTACTATATCTATACATATAAATAAAACTGAAGTATTTTTTGTAAAATTAAAATAACTACATATATTCATATGAATATATACATATACAGTACATACACTAAGTTACACAACCTGATACCTCCATCCCCATTCTATCGGCGAACTATCCGAAGTACTTATCGTCTACACTCGTACGTTGTAGAAATCCCACTTGTACGAACTAAGCATTTTGGTTCTTCCTTCATCATCCGCACGGCTGGTGAATGAAACCTACCTATACCTGCGTTGGTGTTTCCGTTACCGCCATAGAGAAAAGTGTACCTCCCCAAATCTGTGCGTGGGTTTTTAAGATACCAGTAATTTCCACAGTGGCAGAGCCACGCAGCCTGCTGCATGAATGGGCCGGCTCGACCGGTGAAATACCACGACCCCCAGAATATCGACGTAAAGTGGCTCTTGCCGCGTTTCGCCCGATGAGAGAGGTATCCGGAGGCCCACCCCTTTCCCCCTCCCCTTCCCATACCTTTTCTAACCCCTTCCGTATCAAATTGTAAAGGCCACCAACGCAACTGTAACACTTTATGTGTTTAGATGTCCATGGGCAGCGTTTGTTGTTCACCATCAGGTGACACGTCTGCTCGTTTGCCCCCCTATACCATAAAAAAGAACCATCTCTTTATCATAAGTATTTTTTATAATATCTTGGACACAATACACACAGCACCCTCTAGTTCCAAGCTAAGCAACTAAATGCTTGTGTTACGGATACTGGATAACGGATATTAATACATATATACTTTTCTTTTGTAAATACATACTTATAATACATAGAAAAACTCCCAGACACCACACAAATATTCATGTTTGTCACAAATATTTATGCTCGGGTGGGAATCGAACCTCCGACCTCATTGCTGCAGCCGGTAGTTTTTACCAATGCGCCACGAGGCCTGTCAATTCGTATATTAGTAGTTATATTGGTAGTTCAGAGCTTCGACTTCTAGTTTTTTTGGTCCACTGTTCCTGGTCAATTCGATTCATGGGTCCGATGATAATTACCTGCTTTCAGGAATGTATGATACATATGGATGATTAACAAAAATCTGCTATAAATGTATAGTAATCTGTATTCCCACCTATTAGTATATTTTCAGACCTAAATACTGCTGTTTACATCTTAGGAATTATTTCTAGTCAATGTGACGGGCCTCGTGGCGCATTGGTAAAACTACCGGCTGCAACACTGAGGTCGGGGGTTCGATTCCCACCCGAGCACGAATATTTGTGACAAACATGAATATTTGTACGGCGTCTGGGTGGTTTTCTATGTATTATAAGTATGTATTTACAAAAGAAAAGTATATATGTATCAATATCCGTTATCTAGTATCCATAACACAAGCATTTAGTTTGGAACTGGAGGGCGCTGTGTGATTTGTGTCCAAGATATTATATTATATTATAAGTCTGCTATGGTGTATATCGATCTATTAGGTATAACTCACAATGCTGGGTACAATTGTCAGGCATAGTTCTTTCACTTGGTGATAATTATCACCTACTTTACAAAACTGTAGGACAATAATTAAAAAAAAAATATTTTCAGGATACTTTTTAAAATGGTGCTGTTTTCTTTTTGTTTCAGAATGTCTTTGATGGTGGATGATTACATCGCGTTTCCTGAATGCGCAATCAGTTGCGTCTCAGTGCTGAATAGTGTTTGTTTTGCATGTCGTCATCACCTGTCAAAAATATCTGATCTACCTTCGCTTCTCATTCGTGGTAATTTTATATTGCTTTTTCTATAGTTGCCTTTCTAAGCAATACGAATATTTATTTAATAGAGAAATTAGCAAATCTGAGTTATGTTCTATCAAAACAATGTTGGTTTTAGTAATATTGGTTTTCCCCGCCAACGAGTCCACCGTGTTGATGGCGTCACAAGTGCTCTCGTTGATCTGCTGGTCAGGGTTCGTTTTGCAAGAGTTGGACTCGTCTCGGCATCGAATCCCGGCTCTCCCCCTGTGTGTAACACAACGGACCATTTTGCCCTTCAATGTTCAAAGTTATTGGAATACCAGCCCGAACGCAGAACACTCGTATGTTGGTAAGTTTTGAAGAGCACTGCCGTAAATAATATTAAAAAATATTAAGTTTGCATTTCTGTACATTGATGTATAATTTACACGATTACATTGATTGATTGATTGATAACTAATTATAATAACAGAAATAGTTTGATTAGTTTTTTTATAATATTCACATTACACATACATATACATAAATTAATAAATGTCATATGCTTGTAGAATGGCTTCTAGCTGAAGAAGAGTGGCGAACGGCAATACGAGTGCGCTGGTGGTGCATTAACTCTGGTGGCTCTAGGCTCCTGACATCGGCCTGTCAAGCAGCTCCTTTAGCGCTGAAGGCCACCCCACGAGATTTGGCCACTTTAAAAGCCAGCTGCCCCTTGTCCAGCTGTACAAAAGCCTTATTAGCATTACAGAATTCCACTACGCATAACCAGGTGATGGATTCTATACTTATGTTGGAAAGGTTTGTGCTCCTTTTTATAACACACATTTAAGCCCGAATACTGAACCGCCACTCAAATATATAAGCGCTACTTAATCGTTTAAGTAGCTGTCACATTAGACAGAATACGTGAAATTTGAGCAGTAAGTAGCACTTTATTGACTGTCAGATTTGAGTGGCGGTTCAGTATTCGGGCGATAGACATACAGATTTTGATTGCACGGTTGTATTTTTAAAGCTAATTATTTTATTTTATTTTTAGTTATGTATATTTAGTGTCGTCATCGAATATAAGCAAGAACGAGTTTGGTAGTCTGCCCTGGCATCACACAAAACGATTCTTGTGTTCACCTCCCGCGTCCTCCCGAGACAATACACTGCTTTGTACCCTGTTGCATTTTGTTATAGCTTACATAGACAATGTGCCCGATTGTGGTAAGTTTGCTTTATAAATAGATTTTATATTTATTTTTAATTCTTGTCTAGCTCGTAATATTATGCTATTATTATTCTGTTACGCCTTATGAAGAATTATGTTTTGTATTTTTGTTTTTGCGAAAGCGTAGACAGTGGAAATTATTCCTCGGCTCAAAAAAAGTGTAATATACACAAACCACCTATTTGTTAGTCATTGATATTTATCACAGATGACTTTCTAAAAGTCATTGGATGAATAAGAACGATGCTCATCGGATCCAATCCCTTACTCGTAGGTCACCCACAGACAGTGGTGCCATTATTCTCTAGAGGGACACCACATGCAACATTTTTTTTAAATATATGCTTTTTACTTCTATTAGCACTTTGTCGCTTATAAATATAGCGTCAAGATAGATGGTAGGGAAAGGGGGGATGTAAATTTAGATTAGAGAGTTTTAAAATTAGTCGACGATTTATTGCGACTATTGCAATTTTATTTATATTAATAAATTTATTTTTAGATGGCACAATGTCTTGGATATTGGATTACTTCATTGGAGAGGAAGCGAACATAGTTTGCTTGTTGGGTCGAGACCCTGTTTGCCCTCAACAGACTCCGCAGGAGAGTATAGAAGTGACAGACCTTCATATAAACATTGTAAAGATATTGTTACGATGCATGATTTTGTTGGAAAAAGGCGATTACGATAGTAGAAGAATGGAAAGCTTAGTTAAAATACTCTTGACGTGCCTGGACAAAATTGATTTGAAGAATTTTCACATGTTAGGTAAGAAACATTTCTGTATGAAAATGTGCTCTGCATCTGCTCCCGAGATCCAATTGTGGGCAAAACGACTGGCTTTTTAGATAACTTTCCGATATTTAACGATATTTGAATAGTTGTGAATATTAAAGCTTTACTTATTCCTTTGGAAAAAAATATTACAAAATAGACGAAAAATCCATAAGTCAAAAGCTTGAAGATGTTAAAATAAAATATGTGTCTTTCACGACCCGATACACCTTTATCAGTCAAATAATCAGCTGTCGAAATTTTTTGTGAGAGCCTTTGACGTGCGTCTGGATTCGAAACTGCTGAAATGTCGTAGAAATCTAAATTACAAGGCAAGTAAAAAGAAAACTTGTTACCCGTAGGTGTAGGCAGCGGCTGTTAAGCCTCGTCTCGCGTTATGTTTACGTCCAAAATGTAATAGGTGGCGAACCTATTGCCATACCGGGCACAAAGTTTTCAGTCATCGATATTTTCCACTCATAACTTCCGAAAACAATTTCGAAAAGTCATTGGTGTGAGAAGGTGTCAGGATTCAAACCCGGACCTCTGGATCAGAAGCCGTGTGCTTGACCACTGGATCACTGAGACTACTTTAATTGCAAAAGCTGTAAAAATACTTATGATGCGGAACCAAGTTCGCCGGGTCAGCTAGTGGTATATAATTTACAATATCTGCCTTTAATACATTCAACCCTGCTTCTGTAAGTATTTTTTTTAATATTTTTTCTCATTAATTTTAGGATATCTGAACGAACTAATGCGATGTACAAGATACGCCATTAACTCACGTCACTGTAGACTATCTGAGGATACCCTCATTCAGTGTCTGAAACTGATGACGCACACTTTGACGCGTTGTGCGTCTGGCACAGGACGCAAAGGTGAGGCGTGCAGACTGAACGCGACCTTGTCTATCTTGGCGCTGCTGAGACAGATACACGAGGAAGCCATACCAGTCCAGGTATATATATTATTTTCGTGATAAGAATCTTAAGTATTGATTAAAACAACTTTTAGGATTATATCGCGTTTTTTTATTATTTATTTATATCTATTTCCCGACGTTTCGAACTCTTCACAGAGATCATTTTCACGAGTTGTAAAGAGTCTGTAAAGAGTTCGAAACGTCGGGAAATAGATATAAATAAATAATAAATAAACGCGATATAATCCTAAAGTTGTTTTATCAATGAGTGAGATTCGCGAAAATCTTAGAAACAAATCTTAAGTATTTTAATTTGTATTAATATCCTACCATTTAGATCATCAAAAGGAGTTGGGTATTCTGCTGTTAAAATTTTTTAAAAATACAATCTGTCTACTGCTGGTGATTTGAATTGAATATAATAAAATGCAACCTCTCGCAAAAGCAACGTAAAGTGTACTATCCTAACTTAAAGGCCGGCAACGCAACTGTGACCCTCTCGGTATTGTAGATACTTTTTGGCTACGCTAGTAGTTTACCTACAGGCCTGCTTGTTCGCCCCTTTCGAATAACAAAATGTAAATAAAACGGCGAAATGGCGAAATGAGGAAATTCTTACATAATACTCCTGTGGATGGTAAAATCCTAATTATGAATTATTTGTGTCAAAAAAATATTAACACATTGGTTGGAATTTCCCTTGTGCATTACGTGGTTTTTATGTGAAATCCCATACCTATTAACACTTCACTATATAAAGGATGCTTATATTACAACTAACATTGGTGTATCTCTCTGTGTATAACATGAAGAAGGGTATATGTACCTACCTACATTTCGTTACTTAGTGTTTTCATTGTATATCTGCTTAGTCAATCTTGCATCATCCATTGTTTCTACATGTCTGAACCATCGGAGCATCCCCTAATAAAAACATATGTATGTGCTTAAGTCTAATTATACTACTCAAATTTTGTATGATTTACCAGCGGTGGTGCGAGTATTTCGCTAGTGAAGTTGTCTCGGCCGTTGTGCGGAGTTCGAGGTCTGGTCGTGCAGAATTGCGTGCTGCAGCCATCAATGTGATTACTGCTCTCGCGTATCACGCACAGATGCAACCGCAACTTTTGCAAGGTAACTTCTAGTTTTTTTTTTGCATTTTACTTAATTGAGTTATTTACTTATTTATGCTTTAAGGCAATGAAGGTGATACGGAATTAAAAAAGATATTTTTTCTTTAACAGCCATACAAGAATCGTCGCTTTCCGAATTTGCCGCACAAGAATTCTCCCGCACCGGGGAAGCGAATATAGTACGCGCCGCTTGTGCGGGTCTACTTGCATCCATCGCTTCAAGAGCTTCCTCGCGGTCAGATGTAAGTAAATTATATTTATATTTTTGACGTTCAAGAATTAAGTGTTTATTTATTATATACTTAAGTTTTGAATAAAACTGTTCCCTGCATGAATGGGCCGACTTGACACGTGAAATACCACGACGTCTTAGACAATCGACATAAAGGGGTTCATCCGGAGTTCCCACCTCCCCCATGTCCTTCCCTATCGACGATCGATGTATCCGGACAAATATCCCTTCCCCTCGCCTCCCTATCCCCCTTTCTATATAAAGCCGCAATGCAATCGCGATACTATCGTATTGCAAATTAATCGTCCGTAGTAATAGCAGAAAAGCAGCAAGTCTCGGTGAACCGATGGAACCACCGAGACACTTGATATTATATGCCTGATCTAGAAGCTATTATAATACAAACTTTAATGGGACGCCTCGCAGATGTGAAACATCGAAATTATTTTATACAGATACTAGCTGACCCGGCGAACTTTGTTCCGCATCAAAAGTAATTTGTAGTTAAATTTGTGCTATTTACCGGCTTTAACTGCTGTCCCGCTATGTTAATACTGCAATATCTTCGAAAATATTGATTTAAATTGCATGCTGTAAAGGGCCAGGATCATCTATATTACATGCACAATCTATTTAAGACACTTACTTGGATGAAATGTTTAAAATCGCTTCGTAAATAAACCATTATTTTTCGTAACTAGTAAAAAAATAACAATGGTCATTGTAGGTTATCACTAAGAGATAGACATATGTCCTCACGAACTTTTTTGTAGACCTTCTGAAGGTGTTTAATGATGTAGAAACCCTCTAATTATTAAAAAAACCGCATCAAAATCTGTTGCGTAGTTTTAAAGATATAAGCATATAATGGGACAGACAGCGGAATGTGACTTTTTTATACTATGTACTGATTAATAGGCCCAAATGTTCAGTTTATGACAGGAATTAAATATGTCATGATAAGAAACTACAACATCACGAATTTTCTTCAGAAAATGATGACACTTTATTTCTCATTTCATCTTTCATATTTACTAGCATCTTTTTGATACGAGTAGCATCTATCTTTAGGTTCAACGGTGTCTAATGGTGTTGTGGAGAGTACTAAGTACTTCGGGAATCTTCCTCGCTTGCAAATTGTTTTATCGATTTTTCCAATATTGGTATTCGTGATTCTTGGTAACACTAGATCTCGTTTTCCCTGATCACATTCTTATTAAAACTAACACGATATTTCCTATAGATTACGTATATTATATATATTCCGTCATAAAGTAAGGATAGCGTGGCGATTTGTCGCCACGGATTGTATCGCCACGCCAAAAATCAGGTTTACTCCGGCCTATAGATGTTTCACAACAAAAAATCAGACATTTAAAGGGGCTAATCCACCTTAATAGGTGGTCCGTATTCCCCTAGATCAAGCCTCGTTCTATATATTGAACCCAAATAAATTCTGCTGTTTAAAAGAGGAAAAAGGTAACACAGACTTATTAACATAATTAGGATATGGATATCTAAGAAGGTTCAACTTATTATGAGACTTGTAATATCGGTCTATAAATTATTACACCAGTATTGAATGCGAATGAGGACCACACACATAGTATCCCGACGACCGAAGTCGTTAAAATTGTATGGATACGGACATGAATTGATTTTAAATGTATTATTTAAAATTACTATGCCTTTCGTATGTTTACGTCCCAAATGGCAACAGTTGGCGAACTTATTGCCATACCGGACATAAAGTTTTTAGTCATCGATATGGATCACACATAACTTTCGAAATTAACCCCGCCTCTGGACTCAAAAGCCGTGTGCTCAACCACTAGACCACCGAGACTATTAGTTTTACGATCTTTGCTATAGATGCAGCCAATATAGCTCAAGTACTTTATCACCTATTTTCATGTCATATAAAATGATGATATACATACTACTCTATAATAAAATATGGCGGTTTATGTTGTAGACAAAGAAAATAAATTATTGAATTGACCGACTGCGAGTGGTCTTTCAATTACTTCCTCCCATAGAAATAATTTCTAACATAGTTGTTTGGCTTCCCCCTCGATTTATTTGGGTCCCATGTAGAGTTTTAGCTCTTGCGTGGTCTTCCGTCCAATCAATTTATCCAGTACGATTATAAGTTATTAAATGCACATTTGAAAATTACCAAGTTTAATTGTTTAAAATATCTACAAATTCAAATTCAAAATTCATGTCAAGTCATGAACCAAACACAGTTTAATTAATTTCTCACAGTAGACGAGAAGAAATTCTTCTCCAGAATTCGCTTTGAAGTCCAGAGATTAAGACAGACAAAATTTTGAAAATTTCTTTGTTACAAAGGTAAACATTTCCAAGTGTATAGTGTAGAGATCATTCGCAGATGCATAAAATATGTATTTTTGTTAATATTATTCATCTTTTTGAATACAATACATGTCTTAAGAATCGATATGTTCGTAGTTTATTCGAGTCACGGGCTTCATACATACATACTCGTACATCAATGTAGTCGACAACAGTGGCCTTGAATGCATGGCGTAGTGTTTACGTAGCCAGGAGCCGCGAGTTGTGCTCGACGCCCTAGTCTTATCTTCGCCATACATTTAACTGGCAAGTAGCGATACTTGCTCGCTCACTCGGTCACAAGCCGCAACCGCTTCGACAGGCACTGACGCGGCGATCCGAGTATTTCGTTCTTTATTTTGGCGCGGAATATTGTTTACATACAAATAAATAAATGCCGGCTGCTTAAAAAGTTTATCATTTTTTATTTCTTCTATATCTTTGTGAGTGAAAATGTGGATATTCGTTACATTACTGGTTATATTGATATCGCTTATACTTTTATTAACAATATTTCATTATACATCGAAAGGAAGAAAGTACTGGCTGTCCAGAAATGTACCGTACAGAGAACCGTGTCCGATATTCGGCAACTTCGGCGCTACGTTCACCATGAAAAGGAGTTATTCGACAATGTTAAAGTTTTTTTATGATCAATACAAACATGAGAAGTATGTGGGAATATTTCAGGCACGTAGACCTACACTGATGATCATTGACTTGGATATAGTGAAGACTGTGTTCTCCAAGGAGTTCCAGTGTTTCAGTGATCGCGTTTCAGTTTCAACAGATACTCAGCGCGAACCATTACTCCGGAATCTTGCAAATATGAGCGGCGCAGAATGGAAATCCATGAGACAAATCGTCACCCCTACGTTCTCGTCAGCGAAGATGAAAGCAATGTTTCCCCTGATAGCTGCTTGCGGACAAACTTTGAAAGATGTGCTTATGATTGAAAACCAAGATGCGGTCAATGTACCAAACTTTATGACGCGTTTTACAACAGATGTTATCGGCAGTTGTGCCTTCGGTGTGGATCCCGGCTCGCTAAAAAACCCAGAATCACCATTTTTGAAGATGTCACAAAAAATGTTCAAAATTGACCGTGCAACTTTGCTAAAGCGATATTGCCGCACGTTTTTCCCGAAGCTGTTCAGACTTTTAAATCTTAGATCTTATTCCTCTGATGTTGAAGTATTCTTCACATCGATTATTAGTCAAGTCCTGTCGGAGAGGAGATCTGGCGTGCAGAGACAAGATTTTCTTCAATTGATGCTCAACAAACAGAACACCGACAATGGATTCCCAATGACGGACGCTTTAATAACTTCTAATTCCTTTATATTTATGTTGGCGGGATTGGAGACGTCATCTACTACGTTATCGTTTTGTTTGTATGAGCTGGCTAAAGATAAAGATATCCAAGATATTGTGAGAAAAGAGATAAATGAATGCATAGCCCGTAACGACGGTCTCAACTATGATGCGGTTAGTGCAATGCGAATTGTCGCTCAGGTGACTGCGGAGACGTTAAGACTACACCCTCCCACTCCGATGACGACTAGACTCTGCACGACTCCTTGCACGATTAAGGGAAATTTAACTCTAAAAGTCAAGGATGTGGTTCTGATTCCTATACAGTGTATACAGCGTGACGAGAGACACTTCCCCAATCCTAACAAATTTGATCCGAGCCGGTTCGAGGACGATTTATGCCCACCAGGCTTTTTGGCGTACGGAGATGGACCAAGAATGTGCCCAGGTAAATAAAATTGCATTTTTTATACCCTAATTAAACAAAATCCCGAACCATAACTATCTCGTCTATAAACAAAATGAGTCCTATCCGTCGGCGGGCATATACTTAGTCATGCCATAAATATTGTAACAAAGAAAATTGCAAATAACATTTATTACTTTTACAGTGTGTTACTTTAATACATAAATATAAAACGATATAAAATATAAAAAGCTTATTCGAAGTGGTCTCCATTGGCTGCAAAACAGGCCTTTAAACGTTGAGGCCAGTTATCAATAGAAACACGCACTCTTTCCATGGGAAAATTCTTCACTGCCAATCGTATGGATTGTTTTAGGGACTCTAAATTATTATGACGTTTAGAGCAAGCCGTACTCTCTAAAACTGACCACAATCTGTTCAATTGTAAAAACTTTTTCATCCGTAAACAATATTATTCTGTGACCTCCCTTTGCGTACCGCTTCAGTAGTTGTTTAGATTTTAACACCCTATTCTTTTTTAAATTATCAGTTAATAAATGACCAGTGCGCCTCTTATAAGCTGCAAGTCCTAAGTCATCTTTTAAAATACGCGACATTGTTCTAGGTGCTATCTTCATCTCCCGAGATAAAATCCTTGGCTTGCGGACAGGATTTCTTCGAATTCTTTCCCTTACCTTTTTCGTACGAACACTACGTGCTACGGCCAGGTCTTTTTCTGTCAAAAACAGGGGAGAATGGGAAAATTGGATTGTTTTAGGGACTCTAAATTATTATGACGTTTAGAGCAAGCCGTACTCTCTAAAACTGACCACAAATCATAATCCAGTAGACTAAGATCGGGACTAGACGACGGCCAGTCTTCAGCTCTAATGAAGTCCTAAACGTTCGCTTCCAACCAAGATTGCGTGGACCGAGCTTTATGACCAGGTGCCGAGTCTTGCTGGAAGGACCATACTTCGTTATTGAACATGGTGTTGTTAAGGGGCTTGACTACCTTTTCAAGAATGGTATCTTGATACACTTGTGCCGATGTTTTGATATCTTTTTCACAAAAATATGGCTCAGTCACTCCTTCGTAGCTAACACCCCACCAAACCATCACTGAAGTCGGACAATGCCCACGTTGCACTCTGTCAACTAATTGGGGAAGCTTCCTTAGAACTTTAAGCATAAATACGGTCATATTGTTTGTTAAAATGTTACTCAATTGTAAAAACTTTTTCATCCGTAAACAATATTTTTCTGTGACCTCCCTTTGCGTACCGCTTCAGTAGTTTTTTAGATTTTAATACCCTATTTTTTTAAAATTATCAGTTAATAAATGACCAATGCGCCTCTTATAGGCTGCAAGTCCTAAGTCATCTTTTAAAATACGCGACATTGTTCTAGGTGCTATCTTCATCTCCCGAGATAAAATCTTTTGCTTGCGAACAGGATTTCTTCGAATTCTTTCCCTTACTGCTTTGACCACCTTTTTCGTACGAACACTACGTGGACGGCCAGGTCTTTTTCTGTCATAAACAGAGGAGGTCTCATTGTACCTATTAATAGCCTGGTACACAAACATTTGACTAATACCAAGTGTATGGAGAGTTTTAAAAATTGCATTTGGCTCCATACCTACTTTGTGTAATGCAATCACAGCGATTCGGTTCTCTTTATCACCCCACTCCATTTTAATATCGCAATTTGGTGCCAAAACGAGAAAACACAATGAACAATCGTATAAAAATGACAGATTCCAAATTCAAATATAATATTTTTTTATTTTTAGTTGTAACAGTATTTATGGCCAGACTAAGTATAATGTGGGACTAAATTTCTTATTTGACCAATTAGAGAACCGTAAAAATGATACGAAATTATAAAACCAGCTTACACCATTAAATGTGTTTATGTATATAAATTTATACTTTTAAAAACAGTGTGGTTTACTGTAATGGTTTACTTATGAGAATTTTTTTTCATAAATATTCTTTTGTTCGCGTTATTTTCCATTGTCTGAGTCTAATAAAAATATTCAATTCCGTACAATGTGTGTTTATAAAACAAAGGAACGAACGAACGGGTAGTGACGTTGAATGTCCGGAAAACAAAATAACAAAGTTAAATATTTATTTATAATTAAATAGTATATAACAACTAAATACTCAAAATATTTGATGCATATCCGTTAATATTTGGGAGTCGATGTTATTGAATGGTATTCTAAATTTAAAATTGAAATCAATCGAACTGAAAATATGTTTTGAGATTTAGAAGCACTGATATTTCAAACTAAAATCAAATTTAAAAAAAATAATTCATCATTCGCCCGATTTAGACAGCCTAAAGCTTAGAAGCCATACTGACCTTTTTGTCGTGTTAATTTTTCTGAACTATTAAATTTCATCTATTAAATAACCGAAACTAATTTAAACTAATGTAACTTGATCATCCCTAAAGTCGTGACAATATATGCACGATGTTCCAAGCAAGTTTTGACGACAATGTAGAAGAGCACGCTACAGACACAAATTTTAGAAATGCAAAGATCAGCTACGACTTTATTAAATCCCCGCCAAAAAGTACGCTTGACTTCTTGTTTCTGGCTCGGTATCCCAGCTGATACGAATTTGCCAAAAACTTAAAATTATCGAACTGAGAATATGTTTTGCAATACAGGAGGGCGCTTCGCACAATTGACTGTGGCTGCTGGACTGGCTATGATATTGAGCTCATTCGAGGTGCAGCCATGTCCTCTCACTACTCCAAGCATTCAGTACGATCCTCGAAGCGTCATGCTTAAGAACATAGGTGGCATATGGCTACGCTTTGTTCCCTTATAATTTAAAGATTTACTTTTAAGACTTGAAAAGACTTAACAATAATATTAAGAAACAGTAGTTATATTTTTATAATCCTATTATTTTTTACAATGTATTATGATATTTTAGCTTGCTGTGTATACTTATTATTTATATTATGTAATGTGCTTTAAGTTGTGTATATATTAAAAAGTTATTTATTTTAATCTTGTAAGTCTGTGATGAACGCAATAAACTAAATTTAAAATTCGTCTATTAATTACCGTTGTTTTTATTTTCGATGCGCATATGAATAAGTCAATGTCAAATGTCAATAAGTCAATGTAACAATGTTGAAAAATAGTAATTACACAAATATTTTTATAATGAGGTGTATACACGTTTTGTTTACGGGAACGCCATTTCAATATAGACGTCACTATGTGCTGCTTGCGGGGTAGGCAGAAAGTTCTAAGCACCAACTCAATTTCCCTTTAATTTACAGGCAAACATACTAGGAAATTATTATTTATTACCTACTTACTATTTATTAACCTATTCACAAGGACTATACTGACGTGTAAATCAATATTTGCATTAGGTCACGTGCTTCTATCAAACTAAATGTGCGGTTTTACACCGCAAATATATTTATGTTTGATAAATATGAAACTAACTAAATAAACTGCAGTCGAGAAAAATTAGACAATATAATTTATAAATTCTTCTGATTCAGAAGTCGTGGGGTCTCTTCCGGGTTTCACACCAATGATTTCTCGGAATTCTTTTCGGAAGTTATGTGTGATAAATATCGATGACCTTGTGCCCGGTCTATGGCAATAGGTTTGGCACCTATTCCATTTGGGACGTAACATAACGATTGGGCGAGTCGTTAACAGCAGCTGCCTGCACCTTCGGGTAGAAAAATGCGCTAAGTTATGTATTTATGTATGTGTATTTTCAAGTAGCTACTTTTGGGAATAGTCTGAAGCCCGAATACTGAACCGCCATTCAAATATATAAGCGCTACATAAGCGTTTAAGTAGCTGTCACATTAGACAGAATACGTCAAATTTGAGCAGTAAGTAGCACTTTATTGATTGTCAGATTTGAGTGGCGGTTCAGTATTCGGGCGTAAGAGTCTTAAAATACAAATATCTGTAATTAACTTTACGCGCCGTAAGAGTTTTATTCCCAAATCGATCTGAAAGAACAAGGTCTGTTAATTATATTCGGTATAGTAAAACCTTGACATTACTACTTCGTATTATAATAGGTAAATTAGTATAGCAAACAAATTGTAAAATAAAACAAACAAATTTCAATTTAGATTATATTTAAATTCAAATCCGTATGTGGCACATTAATTATTGAATTTCAAAATAAGGAATTGCTTAATCTATTTCGTTATTGTTGTATACAAGCAGTTTTAAAGTTTTATTATTAAGTAGGTACATTAGACTCACTTGGTACAATTGTTTCAGAATGGATATAAAAAAATATTTTATCTGTAGGAATAACAAATCGTTAACAACATGCGGATTTAGAGTCTCGGTGGTCTATTGGTCGAGCACCCCGCTTCTGAAGCCAGAGGTCGCGGGTTCGAATCCCCACATTGGCTCACACCAATGATTTTTCGAAATTATTTTCGGAAGTTTTGTGTGATAAATATCGATGACTGAAAACTTAATGCCCGGTGTGGCAATAGGTTCGCCACCTGTTCCATTTGGGACGTAAACATAACGGCGAGACGAAGCTTAACAGCCGCTGCCTACACCTTCGGATAGAAAAAAAGGCGTGAAGTTATGTTATGTTAACATGCGGATATACTAATTGCAGTCCTGAATCCCGTTACTCAGTCAACTAGTTCAATAGGAGAGAGGACCGGCAAAAACTGGTTCCATAAGTGGTGACAGTTTGGAAATCATTAATCAATATACCTGATATCGCATAACTTTGTATTTATTTCAATAAGCACTAGTTCTTGTCCATAGTTCTAGGAAAACAGCAATTTATATTTTGATGCTTAAAATTACTAGGTATTGTTTAATTGTTCTTGGACAATGAAAATGTAGGTGCTTTATTTTTACCTTTTTTAGAGTTTCACATATTTATCTCTAAGACTTTCGCGAATCACGTTCATGACATTAAAACAAACTTTAGGATCCTATCGCGTTTATTTATTACCAATTTTATTAATTTCCCGACGTTTCGAACTCTTTACAGAGATAATTTTCACGAGTGATGAACAAAAAGATGGTATTATGTTATGGTGGTATGTTCAAAAGCTGTTTTCATTGATACAGAGAACTCCCACTTTTTGGAAATAAAAATCAAAAAGTTGATGTTAAAAATATGATTTTTACTATTGGTAACCCACATCAGACCATGAAACAAAAATTAAGTATTTATTAACAAGATATATTTACTAAAGAAAAAGTTTGGTTTGTACTGATCCTTTGTTGTATGATTTAATAGGTAACAGTTGTTATTTTTAATTATTAGCTAATTTTTTAGAGTTTACGTAAAGTTTTTAAAATGTTTTGGGTTTTACTTAGTAGGGCTATTTCTTTGAACTATTTTATTCTCAAATTTTCTTGTAAAGATTCTTTCAATTTCTTTGTATCAAGATTATTTTATGTATTCATAAAGAAAAAAAAGTTCACCTATCTATATAGACGTTAATTCGTTATTGTGAGCGTGAAAGGATATTTGATCCTAACGACGACGTTTAGGCTTCACCGCATATTTTGTAAAAAACAGGTTTTTACGAGCTTATAGACAACTTGCAATGTGTGTTTAAGATCAAATCTTATAAGCCAAATAGGTATGAATTCTTTCAGAATACAGGTATACTTACGATAAGGCATTAATATAATTATATAATTTAAATTACGTCTCACGTTCGTCCTCTTTGGACTCCTAAACTAATTTGAATAAAATGTTGCATAACAACTTGAAAAATAGTTATTGGTTTGTATTATTTAATTTTTACTGTTATATTTTTACACATAGATATCTGTCCGAGCATCGAGTTAGGTGTGATTGTATTGGTTATACCCTGGAGTTACGAAGGATGATAATACGATTACGCCACCTTATTACATTCGAGACTATAAAACTTAATCTTGATTAGACGTGTAGAGGCAAAATCGTCCATGCTTAAGTCACTTTTGATATTAAGGGCGTGGTGAAGATATAATAATATCTTTAGTTAATTCATTGAACTAATCGGCTTTTATATGAAGAAACGGGAGATAAACATTACATAGTATAAAACAGCGGCACTTTGCCCCTTATATGCTTTGTTTAAACTTGGGGGGTGTCAACGGGGTGGTTTGTAAGTATAATTCATCTATAATGTAGTAAAGAAAAAGTAATTATTTTCGAAACTAAGCACTTAAATTGTAAAAGCTGTACTAATTGCTTTTGATGCGGAACAAAGTTCGTCGGGTCAGATAGTAGATTATATAAATAACTCTTTTTGCACTTTGTGCATGTAACTATACTTAGTCATGCCATAAATATTTTCCCTTACTGCTTTGAGCACCTTTTTCGTACGAACACTACGTGGACGGCCAGGTCTTTTTCTGTCACAAACAGAGGAGGTCTCATTGTACCTATTAATAGCCCGGTACACAAACATTTGATTCGATCGACTGATCGTATAAAAATGACAGATTCCAAATTCAAATGTAATATTTTTTTATTTTTAGTTGTAACAGTATTTATGGCCAGACTAAGTATACTTAAAGATATGTATACAATTTAACTCAGACACATGTCTTATTTCTCGGTACACGTGGGCTGCCTTATCGCTAATTTCAATTTCTTACGGGCCTAATAATAATAGATTTTTTTTATGTTGCAAGGAAATTGAGTTACATTGAGTATACTATACATTGATAAGGTAGTCATCGACGTTTAACAGTGGCAGTTCGCTGCACGAATGGGCCGGCTCGACTGGTGAAATATCACGACATAACTTTACGCCTTTTTCTACCCGAAGCAGCGACTGAGTATTTATTTCTCAGACTTTCGCGAATCTCACTAATAGATTAAAACAACTTTTGGGATTATATCGCGTTTACTTATTACTAATTTTTATTTATTTCCCGACGTTTCGAACTCTTTGCAGAGATCATTTTCACGAGTGAAATGTGAAAAAACGCGATATAATCCTAAAAGTTGTTTTAATCTATGAGCGACTGTTAAGGTTTGACACGTCGAATTTTTACGTCCCAAATGGGTGGCGAAACCTTACACCGGACACGATGTTGTAAGGTTCTCTCAGAAGTAGTGATTATATTTATTAACTAGATCACTTAAAAGGCATTCCTTTTTGCTATGTCTTTGTTTGTTAAATAGGGCAATTAAATGTACAATTATTTAATCGGTTACTGCGGTTCCAGACAGTAATAGCATATAATATATATATATATATAATATTATAAATTAATATTCAACATGTAGCGATTGCTTTGTTTGTGTAATGCATTTAAATTATTACTCACGGTAATGTAAGCAAGCGAGTCTTTGATTGCGCACGCATAATTTTGATAACCCAGTTGTTGGTTCATTGATACGTAAAAATACAATATTAGTTATACTAAAACTAAAACAAAGTCGCGTTGTGCACAATATTTAAAGATGCCGCCATGAATTGCTGGATACTATCAACACATTAGTGATAGGAAGTGGGATGGACTTCGATATTCGATATTCGACTGGTATTCGATTTGGTATGAGAGGTCGTGGCTCTACTTTTTATTGTTTTTATATAATTTCAGTGGTTTAAATAGTTAATGTTTTTCAGGTATTAGAGACAGACGTACTACAACAGCTGAGTCAAAACAATTTTGTAGAAAATTGTTTGGATATACTCGTCGATTTCTGCAATGCGAAGGATTATCAACAAACATTTCGTAAGTAATACTCACGTTTTTTTCACTAACGCCTATTAACTCTTTAATTATTATTAAACAATAATTGTATGGAGCGAATAAATACGATTATTATAAGGGTAAAAAAACTTCATAGATTACTTTTTTTCATTCCTCTGAATGATCGGAAAGAGCCAAACGAGCCTGTTTAAAAAAAATCTATAGGTATAATTATGTAGGTAAGTTAATGACCCTTGAAGTGATTTGCGCTCATATTTGCGATTAGATAATTACAAAGCAAAATAAATTACGATAATATTATATAACAGTTGTATAAGATGTAAGAATTTTTTTTTACTTGTTGTCGCTGGCTAAGTTTATTGCCTCTGTATTTTTTGCCATGACAACCATACTGTGTTACATTTTTCTGTAAAAATTGCCTATGTTATATTACTCTATCACTGTCTACGTGGCATATTTTCCCCATACAATGCTAGTTAGGGGATGCCAGGTTGGTGTAAAGCCCTGGACTCTGCATTTTCATCTTTTTTAGCATTTGGTCTGCCAGAAAATGCTAAAAAAGAAGAAAGAAAATGTTGCCGGTCTCGGTGGTCCAGTGGTCGAGCACCCCGCTTCTGAATCCAGAGGTCCCGGGTTAGAATCCTGGCACACATCAATGACTTTTCGAAATTAATTTTGAAAGTTATGTGTGATAAATATCGATGACTAAAAACTTTGCCATACGGGGGTATGGCAATAGGTTTGTCACCTATTCAATTTGGGACGTAAACATAACGGCGAGTCGAGGCTTAACAGCCACTGCGTACACCTTCGGGTTTAAAAAGACGTGAAGTTACGTTATTGTCTGCCACTAGGTAGTTGTGTTTAGTGTCTTCTTTTGTGCTTAGCCCTGACCAGAGTCTGTATAAAATTGTGTAAGAAATTCTCGACTTGAAAAACTTCGAGTAGTTTGGATGTGAATTCATGTGAAAGAGTAATGAACAATTGCATTTCTATAAATCACTTGGGATTTTATTCACGGTTACAAGACTTTGCTGTCAGATAAAACAAGTCAATTAATCGAGATAGAACGTTGTTTTGTCTAAATAATCTAGTTACTAGGTACTTACTCGACTGTGTGATGATGTCTTCCCAAACAATAAATGCGATCACATTTATTTTGTTTGAATTCCAAATATTTTGCACACGTGTTTTGTTAAATCTTATCGCAAAGGTATCAATGTAATTGAATGATTGCTTATCTCAATTATTTTACATATATTATGCATTACTCATTTAAGAAGTTTTCAATGTTTTTAGTGTGTTGTTGCATGCAACTCTGCCCGCGTCGTTTCTAATGAAGCCTGTCATAGAGTTACAGAGTTCTAAGCTAAGATTATATCGGTGAAAACCTCAGTAAAGTTTTTACATGTTGCGACGACAAACATACGAAGATACAGACAGATTTGAATAGTGGTAGAGCGAAGCAGTTCGGTGCATGAATGGGCCGGCTCGACTGGTGAAATACCGCGACCTCTCAAAAGATCGACGTAAAGTGGCTCATGCCGCGTTTCGTTCGGTGAGACAGGTACCCGGAGGCCTAACCCCCTTCCCCATCCTTTCCTATCCTACTCGCTTAAATGTCGGCAACGCAACGGTAACACTATATGTGTAGCTGGTGTCCATGGGCGGCGCAGGTCGCTTACCATCAGTTGACACGCTTGCTCGTTTGCATGCCTATCCCGTAAAAAGAAAGAATAAATTTGTAAACACCGTTGTTTCGGCTTCTATTGTTCCTATAAAAATCCAACTTTCCCAGGCCCACCCCTTCCCCATCCTTTCCTATCCCCTATCCCTTAAAGGTCGGCAACGCAACAGTAACACTATATGTGTTGCTGGTGTCCATGGGCGGCGTTGGTTGCTTACCATCAGGTGACACGTCTGCTCGTTTGCCCTCCTATTCCATAAAAAAAAACTCATTATTTACTCTTTGATATCTGCTATATACACTGTGTTACAATTTTATTATATAGCTTAGTAAGTTGTAAGGATACGAATTATTTACAGATTTTTTATTTATATAGATTTCTTATTATTGTAGTAAATTCAAATAATGTACTAGCTTGTTTGTGTTTTAGAATCGAATATTGCCATATCACTATTGGAGCGTAGAAGCGAATTTGAAGTACGTGTAAAGAAGGGAGGCGCAGTGTCTTTAACTCAGTCCCAGTTCAGTCACCAACCACCGCCAACTGCTTCGCTAATTATAGCCATAGCGGACGCCTTCCACAACTTTAGCGCGTTCTCTAATAGCCCCGTGCAAGTGTGGAACGAGCAAGGATTGTACAGACTTTTGTTCAGGTACATATACATATTTCCATGAATTCCTATGATGCTATAATTTTAAGAAGTGTTCATAGATTACAGAGATATTGCCTTCATTCACTTGCTGATTGTGATTTTAAGTGTTTCTATTTCTAAATAATGGGAATTCTGCTTAACACTTATTGAGGTACATTAAATGTACTTATAAAGTTATTTACTTTTAATGCTACTATAGAAAAATGATAAGTCACAATGCAATGTGTTGTAATTTTGGTTTCATCCATTATATTCTTTGATACCTACATCTTTATCACGAGACACATAGATACAGTGAATAAATTATATTAGTAATTTTCTGAAAACAGCGTTATCATTTGAGAATCAATAAATCAATTATTACTGTTTTACCGGAAATTGATCGTAACAGACTTTTTCACTTTAAAATGGTACGACCATTTGTTGTAAATACATTATTAAGTAACGATGTGCAGGACGGGCTTGTATTAATGCACTAATGGTGCATAAGCTGACGTCCTGTTAGGTCGCTGGTTAACTGTAAGATGAAAGTTACGGGGTGTATTGAAATAATAGAAATCTTCCTGTGTTACCGAGGTTCCGGCGCGGCTCGCAGTTATTAGGTATAGGGTAGGTAGTAGGTATAATTATTTAAAAACGTTATTTGCTTTCTATAAACAAACACGCACGCATGATTCTTACCACTACACATTACGGCTTCCATACATTCTCGTCGGTTGTGCTTTGTTTAAAACCCCATTGTCAAGTTCTAATTACTGATTTGCCCATACTGATTTGTCGGTGTCTTGGTTTATGACAACTTTATCAAGAAAGTGTAATGTACCTAAATTAATGTGCTTTATAATATTAATAGATGTTGTTCCTGGTCCTGCAAGAACGTACACGACACTCAGAAAGTGCGCGCCGCAACCTGTCGCGCGCTGAGCGCTGTGACGTCACACAAATGCGTACGCGCCGCCCTCGCGAGAACCAAAGATTGTCTACACAACCTGTTACTGACTCTCACACCCATCGTTCAAGGTAATATTTATGTTTTTTATGGGATTAATTTTATTGTTCTTTTTTATGGGAAAAAACGGGCGCGCGAAAGTTCCTAGGACATACCGATAAGGAAATACCGTTGCCGGTAAGTGGTGCCTTAAAGGAGCAGTTGATTTGATTGCCATCATACTCTATACATTAGTATTTCCTAACCGGTTCTACAGTAATGCTAGTCGATCAAATGGCATTGAACTTTAAATTAAAAAAAAATGACTTGAATTTTGCATTTTTGGCAGTCATCGATCACACGTAACTTCTAAAAGTCATTGGAGTGGACCCGGATTCCAACTAGAGACCTTTAAATCTCAAGCGCGTTTCTCAACTTGTAAGTCACCGAGACTGTTTTAATGCAACAGTTTAGGTGACTTACAAGTTGAGAAACGCGCTAAATTCTTTTAATGCTTGTGAACTTGATGACTGATTGATTAATAAATTAATATGATGAATATTGATTAATAAATTACGTGAGGTGTTTCTTTAGATTTGATGAGATTTGACTCGACCTCTCCCCCATCAAACATCTCACGTACACGTAATTTATGGACACTACTGTGAAGTCTCTGTTCAACATTTGGCCTGGTATGTAAAATGTGTGTCACATGTGAGAAATGAAAGTAAAAATAAAACGTAAAAAAGTAAAATACATAATTATTTATTGGTACCAACAATTAGACATATGGTCTTGCAGCTGTGATGTGAGATACGAACTTGTCACATCACACGCATACCATGCATTTAACCACACCCTTGTACAATAATAACTGAATATTATCTGATTCGACACTTACACACACATATAAATAACTTCACGCCAAATCCCTTGCGGGGTAGGCAGAGAACGGAGCGCCATAAGGCACAATTCTTACACACCTCACTCGCTTCATTAACTTTCATAACTCTTTTCATGCATGCACGTCGATTTTCGAGGCTCCTAACATCACCTTCCTCTAGAACACGTTCTATTTGGTCATGGAATGTGTGTCTTGGCCGCCGTCGACTCCCACATCCATCCGCTTTGGCATTGTGTATCTGCTTAATAATAATCTTGCATCATCCATTCTTTCTACATGTCCGAAACATCGGAGCATGCCCTTTCTTACTTTTACACCGACACTATCAGTCCTATTTCCTTTCTTACAACCTTGTTTTCGACGAGGTCAGCAAGGGTCACACCGCATATTTTGCGCAGTGCCCTCATTTTAACCGCGTTTATCCTACTATCGTGCACACTAGCCATACCCAGCTCTCGCTTCCATAAGTTAGCGTTGGGATCGGTATTGCATTATGGATTGCTAGCTGGGCTTTTCTTAGTCTGCTAATGTTTTTTACGCACAGGAAGCTGCCCAACGCTCCATTTACGCTATTTCCTAACGCCACTCTTCTTTCTACATCCGCGGTGTACCTTCCATCCCTGCTGAAAGTGCATCCAAGATATACAATTTCATTCACCTGTTCCACACCTGTTCCAAAATTTGCGTACAAAAGTCACACAGTGCCCTCTGGTTGTCCAAGTTTAGCAACTAAATACGTGTGTTAAGGAAACTGAATAGTTTGATATTAATGCGTGCATACCTTTTTGTTAATATATACTTATGAAACAATAAAAAAATACGGAGACGCTGAGATGTCATGCATACTCGTGATGGTGGTCTGGCGATCGAGCACCTTGCTTCTGAATCAAGAAGTCGTGGGATCGAACTCTCGAACACACCGATGACTTCTCGGTATTATTTTCGGAAGTTATGCGTGATAAATATTCATGACTGATAACATTGTGCTCGATATGTGGCAATGGATGTATTGGGACCTAAAATTTACCAAATTGAAGCTTAACAGAAACTGCCTTAATTTTTGGGTAAAAAACGTTCGAAGTTATAATAAAATGCTATACTGTTTTGGGTAAAACATAAAGATTTTATGGATTTAAACCTCCCACCCTATGTTTTAGTCACGCAATGTTTTGACTGCAAAACATGTAGTCATAACATCATACACGTTTGAGTGTGAGAGAACACGATAATAATAATGTTAAGATTGTTATATCATATAACATATTATGTTATGAAGTTTCTGGCTTCTGATTCAAATTAAGTGATGCATTTATAATGTAGTGCAACCAAAAAAAAAGAAATAAATGATTAGTAACAGTTTGCTCCGACATTGCCATCCGTTACCATCCCCTAGAGGGGATTAGGAGGGGTATGACGGAAAGGGGAGCGATGAGGGGTGGAACTCCGAACACCTTTGTTACTGAACGAATCGCGGCAAGATTCAAGATTGGTAGGATTCAAGGCGGCTCGACCGGTGAAATACCACGACCTCTAAGAAGACTGACGTAAAGTGACTCGTGCCGCGTTTCGTTCGGTGAGAGAGGTACCCGGAGGCCCACCCCCCTTCCCCATCCTTTCCTATCCCCTATCCCTTAAAGGTCGGCAACGCAACAGTAACACTATATGTGTTGCTGGTGTCCATGGGCGGCGTTGGTTGCTTACCATCAGGTGACACGCCTGCTCGTTTGCCCTCCTATCCCATAAAAAAATTAAGATTGGTATTTTACCGGTCGAGCCATAACCCATTCAGGCAGCGATCTGCGTGGCTCTAGCAACAAGTTTCTGTCTTGTTTTTTTTTCGATGTTTAAGAAAATTTATTATTAAATAAGCATTTGGACATTAGCCTGTCTATAACAAACAACTGATGTTTATAAATACATACATAATTCACAGATGATGTGGAGCGCGACAGTTTGGAGGCGCGTGCGCAAGCCTTATCACTGCTGGCGTCGCTTGTGACCGACCAATCGGCCGCTGATAACGTTTGGGACTCACTCAGAGATATCAATGCAACCGATTTCTTTTGTTTAATATTGCAGTGCCTGGAGAGTGATGAAATTGGTAGGTATATTACAGGTATATAAATTTTTGGATGAAATTTAAATGACCAAAAAAAAACCATTGTTTGGTTTTATGAAATTACGCTATAACTGAAACTCTTTTCGATTACGATTGATGATCCGATTCTAATAATCTAAATCGGTTCTCATGTTACACGGTTTTTAAATGTAAACACCTAAACACTAATATAATCAAAAATCACGTAGGGCAACGGTAACAAATGAGTAATACTGTTCGTATTACTTCGTATCTATATTTGGGCGATTCCGCTATAGACGATTTCAGACATGATTTTTTAAATCACGCTGTTAGTCGTTTTTTTTTATTATTAGCGCATAAAAGTTAGTAGTATTTATATTTTTATTTCATTTTACGTCTTATTTTATTTCTGTCCGTTTGAAAATATTACCATCCGAAGAATTAGTATAATCTGTAAAATCATTGATGTTGCACCCGCGACAGTTAAAAAATATAATAATTAATTATTTATGTTTTGTTTAGAGTCTTTATTTTATATTCTTTGTTGCTTTATTATATTTCTGAATATTAAGGTACAACAAATTAAATGTCTAAGAATTAACAGAGTTATGTATATTTTGTTTGTAATCTGGAGGATTGGCCCAGATTGGTTGCACCCGCTATGCCACCTTGAAACTTTCTCCGGACTATGAAAATGTAAACACATAAAAATGTAGTCCTTTAAAGACTAATTTCTTTCAAAATATTTTTTATTTAGTTATATTAAACTAAAACAGGCGTCTAAATGTTGCACCCGCGATACTGGAATGACCTATTTACTCTAATCGCCCATAGATGGCGTATCGCCGGATTTATCCTAAACTAAATAGCGCAAGTGTTCGTCGTCGTAAAATCAAAAGAAATATCTGTATATTTGGTCAGAGTTTGATACAATGCGTATCTTAAAATATTTATAAAACAAGTAGGGCTCGTCGTCTTTCTTTATTAGAATAGGTAGGTCGAGGCTCGAGGGTGCCTTTGGGATTGTGGCGGATCTTAAACGATCAGCTGATGCAAACCAGTTTCGGCTGTTCTGTTGAGCATTTTACACGCACGGGCACGGCTGGTCGTCACGTGACATGCGTTAGGTAACCGAAAAAGTTTCGGCGACGCAATAAAAGTTTCACTTTACAACGACAAATATTTTTATCTCCTGCATATAAGTTAAAGACTTTTAGAACTTAACAATTTTTTTTTTAACTATAAGAAAGTTTTTTTTTGTAAACAATGGTAGGCACATGTTTTATATTTATGTTGAAAATTATATGTAACTATGACTGCACACGTATATTTACAAATGTTCGAAGCCATTACTAATCACTTATAGCTCAATATCATAAAATATTATACAGTTAATGTTTTGTATGAGTTGTCAATCGTCTTATAAAATAAGTGGCACTCATATCAAACAATATAAAGATTATAAAGATAACCTTATCTTTGTTATAGTTGTAGGTATATTTGGTTTGTGTGAATGAAAAATAATACACTTTTTTTTTAAATTTACAGAACTACAAGACGCAGCTTTGTACTGTCTGACAGAATTGACGCAATCAATAAAGAACAAGAGACACGTGGACAAATCAAAAGACAAGTCGTGTTTAGAATTGTACGATCACATCAAGTCTCCTTTCTGGGATGCTGGGAACAATGAAAAGATCGGCGCTGGGGATAGTGCACGAAGGCGTGATTGTCAGCCCGAATTTATTGCCGAGGAAATATGCAAAGCGCTGATAGATATGTATCAAAAGTTGTCTATGGACAGTAAACAGCAACTGGCCAGTAAAGGTACGTTCATTAATCGTAACAGATGCCCAGCTCGACCGATGAAACACCACAACGTCTAAAAAAACTTAAAGTGGCTCATGACGCAATTGGTTCGGTGAGAGAGTATCCGAGTCCTACCCCTCTCTATCCACCTCCCTATCACGGCCTTTTGGTAACCATGGCCCGTTCATTAGTTTGCTTCTCTTCTAAAAACAATATACTTCAAAGTCTAAATGAACCCATACATGCGTTTTGTAAATATGTACTCAAACATACCTATAAGGTATGTTTTGAGTGGAGATTAAACAATTTTAGTATTTATCCAATCCATATTATCTATCGTAAGATCCAAAGTACACACAAAATAATCTTCAGAAATGACTCATTTACATCGCGCGAGGTTCAGCCAGTGGACCGTAACTGGAATTTTAAGCTAGTGGCTAGGTGCGTGATATCGTAATAGTATGTTGTCAAGGCAATGGTTATCATTCAAAAATCAACAATCACAAACAACAACAACATCCTTCGTCACTCCACACATCCATCTCAACATTCGCTTCTCCCTCGCATGTATTATTTTTTCGCTACTGTAACATTTGATTGCATGGAATTTTGTCATCATATTGCTATAATTAATGATAGAATAATATAAGAAGCGCACTTTGAAAGTGGTAGAGCCACGCAGTTCGCTGCATGAAATGGCCGGCCGACCGGTGAATGACCTCTTCGGATATCGGGGTGAAGTGGCTCATGCCCCGTTTCGCTCGGTGAGAGATGTATCCGGGGGCCCAACACCTTACACCTTATCCCATTTTAAAAGCCCGGCAACGCAACTGTAACACTATCGGTGTTGCAGGTGTCCATGGGCGGTTCTCGGTAACACTTTATAATAATGCTCCCGAATAATTTGGGATTTGGGGTATACCGGTTTTTTTATTAGAATTATATCAAGTTTAATTTGTAAATAGATGGGTTATGACCAGAATTTTACATTTTTGTGTCTAGATGATCGGTGGATACGTGTAAGTGCGTGCTTATCGTCCGTACTGTGCACGAGTGTACGCAGCCGGCAGTACGCGGTGCACAGGCAGCTGCCCTGCTCGGTGCTGGGCGTGCTGCGGGTGCTGCGCGACCAACTGTCTCTGCACGACAAACCCGCCGACGTCATCAGAAATACAAACAACGTAAGATATAAAAATTACTAATAGACTAAAGCCCGAATACTGAACTGCCACTCAAATATTTAAGCGCTACCTAAACGTTTAAGTAGCTGTCAAATTAGACAGAATACGTCAAATTTGAGCATCTGATAAATTTAAATGCAACTCAAACTAACTGGCACATAAACACCACTCAGAACAAAATTCGTATACCGAAACGCTACTCAACTTTATTTATCTGTCAAATCATCTGTCAAACCTAAGTGAGCAGAACTTACATTTAAGAGTGGTTGTGCGGTCTCTTAAACTAAGTATACTTTCTTTAAATCGAAGAAAAACTATTAATAATGTCTATGTGGCCATTAGATATCATTAATTTCTGATGGGAAAACAAGTGTGAGGCAGAAAAGCCCAGCTTGCAATCTACAATGCGGTACTGTACTGATCCCAACGCTAGCTTATGGAAGCGAGAGTTGGGTATTGCAGAGTGCGCATGAAAGTAAATATGAGGACACTGCGAAAAATCTGCGGAGTGACTCTCGCTGACCGCGTCGAAAACAAGGTTGCAAGGAAGGTAGTTGGATTGAAAGAGGGAGTCGGTGTAAAAGTAAGAAAGGGTATGCTCCGATGGTTTGGACATGTAGAAAAAGTAGATGATGCATGATTGTGTATGCAAATATACCTACAATGCAAAATCGCATGGATGTAGGGGTCGTGGATAGCCAAGACCAAATAGAACGTGTTCTGGAGGAATGTGATGTTAGAAGCCTTAAAAATCGACGCGCATGGCTGAAAAGAGTTATGAAAGTCAAAGAAGCGAGTGAGGAGTGTAAGAATCGTGCCTTATGGCTCTTTGTTCTCTTTACCTACCCTGCAAGGGAATTAGTACAATGACGAATGACAAAGAGTTTGTCCAGTTGTTGTAGCATGTTCAGTTCTACATATTACTATCCTGGCGCGTTTGGATGAGCTGGTGGAAGAGGATATTTCCTTACCTGAGGTTGAAGTAGAATTGATGATTCAGCAACCATAGGTTTTGATATAAATCAAAACTTTATTATAATGACCTATTTAATTAATACACATTTTTCTAATTATTTATCTTGTTTTATATTAGTATTACAATGAAGTTAGGTTTATGTAATCCTCCTCCATCCTTGCAATGAATTATTCGAAATGCTAATCCTCTTCCCAAAGAATAGACCAGTCCCCTTGGTCGCAAGAGGCCTCGATCAGTCTCTTTGCAAGATCTTTATAGAGTGCACGAGCACTCGGACCACATGATCCTAAAGTCTCAACCCCAAAGGGCTCAAAAACATAATCATCTACAAGGGACTCCCACTCTCCCACAGCCAGCAAATAAGTACACTCAGCATCACCTACAGAACCACTAATAAGATGGCACAAAGCACCCGCTTTGAGCTATCTTCATCACCCACTGTTTATGGGATATTATTATTAATAACTTATTGAATTTAAACCTTATCTTATTCTTTCTTTTTCATATCCCTGGTGATTTCATAATACTGAAGGTATTTAAAAACATTGCATTTATAAAAAAATAAAGAATAAAGTTTAAATTACAATAGAATCAAAGAAATAAAACAAAACTACATTTGCTTTGGCTATGTTTTTATTAGACTTCTGTTTGAGGTTTTCTTAAAAGTTTTTGCAGTCCTGGAGCCGCTCATAGTATCATCATCATCATCTAATCAAAATTTATTGCCTCCCTCTTCTTCAAAATATTACTGCCATTGTTTCTTTATTATTAATAATAATTTTTTATCTGAAAATAAAAACATAAGTCTTAAAATCAGAGGTCATCTCTCGGTTTTTAATTTAAATAAGCACACGACAAAAATCGGGTTACAAAGTACCTGGTACATGACATTGTTTACTTAAACACTTACTTATTTATGAATTCCAAGAGCATATCTTTTTTACAGTTGTGTTACTGCATCCACATTTATTTGTGTAATAAAAATAAACATTATATTTAAAGTAATTCTTGTAATGAGAATCAAAGATTTTATTTTTAGGCGAAACAAACGTCAACAAAAAGAATAATATCCATTACGATTATACGTCAAGCGTAACGTTCCATTCTATGATAACCTACTAGTATATTTTGAAGTTTTCTTTTCTAATTATTCTGATTTTTAGATAAAAAAAACATGGAAATAATTCTTCATTCAATCCTTAATACAACCAAACTCATGTGAGGTCATTATATTTTATTTAAATAATAGGATTTGAACTTATTTACTAAAAAATCTGCGTAAAATGAATTTAAGAGGTACGCTAAATTATTTTGTAACTAAGAACATACCCATCGTATATATTTTGACATTGTGTTGCCAGGATACAAACATTTAATCGGTGCTTACTTGATCATGGTCGAATATAGGTTAAATGACGTTTGTGTATACCACTTAAATGTGAGCGATCTTAAAATTCTAAGTAGCTTTTTATTAATTGTCAGATTTGAGTGGAAGTTCAGTATTCGGGCGTAAGAGCCCATGACAGCCAGAGCTACGTAATTTTATACGGACTGAAAGTTTGTCAGCTCGTAGTCCCAACACAGATAAGAAAGATGGCCAATTATGAAGTTTGGGTCATGGTTTTGCCAGGTTCGAGATACCAAAGGTAGAAAAAAATCTCCTTTTGTCATTTTATAAAGGTTGTACTTTTGATATTACTTTCAGAATATTATAATAAACCACGATTTTGCCAGACATTTGGCGTGGTGGCAACCCCTTGCCTTTTAGGATCTTACCTTCAGGTTATTATTAAAAACTACATTGACGAAGGTCTGGCGGTCACGGGCTCTGGGGCTATATATGGTCCTACTGTTACTCAAGCATTTTTACATTTACCGGGGTAATGATAGTGCTAATTGCGCGGAGTTTGGTCGACTTAAGCAATATAGTTCTATACTAATTTTGTAGCTGCGTTTATGTTGTCATGATTCTTTTTTAAATGATCAACCTTAGCCTCAATGAATAAGAATAAACATTAGTAACAACTCGGGATTTCCTTACAAACCGTAAAAAAAGTAAAGGAAAAAAGTCGTAGTTAAAATGCACCATCTTAAGAATTTGTCGTTATAGTACCTACGTTGCTTTTCGAGAAGTCTGTAATTAAAAAAAAATATCTCTAAATATTTTCCGTTGGGAGTATTTGCAAGCATTGCTTTAAAAATAGTATTTTTACACAATTTCATGCATAAAAAGAGCTATTTATGCAAAAACTCTTAGAGCTGTGATCTCGCGAAATTTAATATTTGTTGTTTTCCCCTTAGGATCCGATCCTGCGCACCTTATTGTATATTCTGACGCTCATCGACTGCTGTATGATAAACTGTTCGGAGGCTAAGGAAACTTTCGCTGAGGAGAACATTGCCACTTACCTGATCAAGCTATGGCCTTGGTGTATGATGACAGAACAATTGAGGAATGCAGTTGTGCATTTATTGTATACGTTTACTAATAATTGTCCCAAAGGTTCGTTGAGATATTTTAATTTTTTTTATTAAATTGTAATTAAAATTTTTTTTTTACTAATACAGAACTCTCTATTTTCTAAGTTAGTTCTAAGTTCGCCGCTCGTGTCTGACAAGATTTATTAAAGTCAAAGAAGTGAGTCAGGTGTGTAAGAATCGTGCCTTATGACACCTTGCTTTCCCTGCATGCCCCGCAAGGGATTTGGCGTGAAACTTCGCAACTTGCGGGGCATGCAGGGGCATAACTATGTATGTATGTATATTATTCTATAAACAAAGAAAAACACCATAAAACATCTAAGCTTAGCATAAATACTCGTATTTGCGTGCCGATGAAACCAGTTGACCTTTCCACTGCAGTCGTATTTTTTTACTAATGCACCACTAGGCTCGTTATTTGGGAACTTAGTTGTATTATTGTTCGGAAATGTTCATAGAATTAATACTTGTATCCATGTTCTCTTTTTTTTTTAGATTCTTCTGTATGTAACTGCTTAGCTTCCTTTATTGTAGATAATAATATCCGTTTGCTATGTAGTTAATTCTGTAATGTTTTTTCTAAATTACGTGTTTCGAGTATTGCATTTTTTTATGGGATAGGAGGGCAAACGAGTAAGAAGGTCAGCTGATGGTAAGCAACTACTCACCGCCCATGAACACCGTGGTGCGTTGCCGCCCTTTAAGGAAGTAGGAGGGGAAAGGAAGGCTATGGGAGTACGAGTTACTTCACGCCGATATTCCAAGAGGTCTTTTTTTTATGTGATAGGAGGGCAAACGAGCAGGCGTGTCACCTGATGGGAAGCAACTAACGGCGCCCATAGACATCAGTAACACATTTAGTGTTACTGTTGCGTTGCCAACCTTTAAGGGATAGGGAATAGGGAAGGATGGGGAAGGGGGTGGGCCTCCGGGTACCTTTCTCACCGAACGAAACGCGGCATGAGCCACTTTACGTCGATCTTCTGAGAGGTCTTGGTATTTCACACGTCGAGTCGTCGCATTCATGCAGCAAACTGCAATACTCGGCCACTGTTAAATTATGCACTGCATTTCAATTTATTTAACGTATTTCCTACCTTTTTTGAATATGGCAAATGTGTCAAAAATAGAAATACTATTGTGCTAAGAAAAAGATAACATAAATGTTAACTTCACGCCTTTTTCTACTCGAAAGTGTGGGCAGCGGCTGTTAAGCCTCATCTCGCCGTTATGTTTACGTCCCAAATGGCAAACCTATTTTCGCACCAGACACAAAGTTTTCAGTCATCGATATTTTCCTCACATAACTTCCGAAATTAATTTCGAAAAGTCATCGGTGTGAGCCAGTGTGAGGATTCGAACCCGCGACCTCTAGATACAGAAGCGGAGTGGTCGACCTCTGGACCATGGAGACCTTTTGAAGAAGTAGTGTGGTTGTAGCGCACGGCTGCATGTGCGTGTGCGTGGCGGGGCGCACGCTGGCGGGCGAGCTGTGCGCGGCGGCGGCGCGCGGCGCGCAGCGGGCGGGCCGGCCCAGCGCGCGCGACGCCACGCTGCTGTGCACGCTGCACACGCTGGCCGCGCTCGCGGACCACCAGCACTGCCGCGCCATCATATTGAAGGTACGATACATCGCCTCGCTTCCTTTTTAATATTGTTAAATATTTATATGATAGTGGGCTTTTTACGTCGGACGAGGACTACTTTGTGTCTTACACCCGTTCAATACCTAGACTGTCTCAGACCCAGAAGCTAAAAGCTAATAGATTTCAAGTTCAGCTAGATGAATGTGAAACATTGGACGATATGAACAACGAATAGTGTAAACTGTCTAAGCTGTCGGTGCTAATTTCTTTTGTAAGCGATATGATAGAGAGATACTTACAAGAGCGTCCGAGAGCGTGATGGTGCTGTTTTTCAAAAAACGTAATATTACCCGCTTGTAAAACTTTAGACCCATTTAATTTCGAACTAGTTTGTTTTTGAGGGTCATTACAAATGGACTCATGCGCAGTACTACATACCACATGCACACACTTCTGCCAAATTATACAAAAGACCGAGGAATATAATCAGCCTCCGTACCTGATTTTTGTGGACTATAAAAAAGTCATTGGTTCTGTCGAAACTTGCACAGTACTGCAATCCAACCAGAAATGCCGAATTGACTATTGGTATATTGAAGTGTTACAGTGTTTGTGTAGAAAGAAACATAACTATGTCAGTCGAGCATCTAGTAGTAGCAATCCTATTCCATTGCAAGAATGTGCAGAGAAAGTGACGTAATTTCCTTGAAACAGTTCACTGCTGCATTGAAATACACATTCAAGTTCCTGGATTAGGTCATAGCGGAGTCTTGGGAGACCTTATTACAACGCTCAACGAATTCAACAAATTTTCTCAAAAAGTAGGTCTCAGAATTAACATAAAAAAGATCATAGTAATGTGCAATACCCATGTTATTCAAGCACCGGTGATACGATCATCAAAGTTGGCGACCACTATGTTTATCTAGGACAAATTGTTTACCTGCGTAGAGTCAACTTCGATAAAGAGATAAACCGATGGATCCAATTCGGTTAGGTAGCGTTTTGGAAAGTAAGGAAAATTTTCTTGTGCAATATTTCTTGGTTCTTTAAATCGTAAGTGTTATGACCAATGTATGTTAGCAATGATGATTTTCAGAAATGAGACGTAGTAGATCGGAAGGCCGCATCGCTTGACGAGCTGATGAAAGTTCTCGAGTGACGATCATGAACTGCTCCACGCGGAGTAGGCTTTCCCCTCAATGGGCGAACCGATGATCTGGTAAAAACAGTAGGAAGCCAATGCATGTGAAAGGCACAGGACCGTCAGTTATGGCGTACTATGGGGGTTTACTACCTACCCACCAGTAGCGGACCTTGAATATATAATGGTTATGAAAATAATAATGTGTAAGTGTACATTGTCAGAGTTCGTGCATATCGAGCATGCTGCGCGTGTGTGTGCGCGTGCGCGGGCTGGCGCGGGAGGCGCGCGGGGCGGGCGGGGCGGGGCTGGCGCGCGGCTGGGCGCGGCTGTGCGGCGCGGCGGCGCGGCACGCGGACGGCGCCGCCGCCGTGCTGGCGCTGCGCTCCGCCGCCCCGCTCCCCGCCCCGCTCCCCGCGCCCGTGGCCGCCCTGCTGCTGCCGGCCATCGCGCACGCCGCGCACCACCACAGGCAGACCTTCCTGCAGTCACGTAAGATCAATTTACATTTTATCCTTCATATCACGCTAATTTACACTACGCTACATAATATTTACGGTGTTAGAGTCTCTCAATTCACTGAATGAATGAGCTGGCGCCATCGGGCAATTACCGCGACCTCTCTGAATATCGACATTAAGTTGCTCATACCGTATTTCGTTCGGTGAAAGACAAATTCATAGGCCAACACGCTCCCTCTCTTCCCATCCTTCCTTATAGGGCCAACGAACAGGCGTGTCACCCGATGGCAAGCAACAAATACATTGTGCTACAGTTGCGTTGCCGGCGCTTATGATGGCATAATAAAGGGGTCGAAAAAGCATCCCTTAAGGGAATGGGGAGAGAGGAAGAGGTTGCACCTCCGAATACTCTCTCACCAAACGAATAGCGGCATGAACCACTTTACGCATGGCTCTGCCGCTTATAACCTACATCAATCTTAAAGGCTAGCAACGCAACTCTGACTTCGATAGGCGACATTAGTCATTTACCACCAGGTGATACCCTATTCTATTAAAAAACATACATTTACCGTGCCAACGCATAGAGATACTTTTCATATAAACTTTTAGACAAATTAAACGTCACTCTCTTTGTTGGACGTGCAAAAAATTAACTACTATTTTTATCAATAATATAATTTGGTTGTAGCCGATTTGTTGGAGTTATTATGCGACACGCTGTTGGCGGGAGACACTGCAGAGATCATATCAGCAACACGCGCTTTATGGGCACTGGCTGCTAACAACCACAAGGTATCCATATTATTCCAATTCGTTTTGTTATTTTATTATTTATTATCATTTATTTTATTAGTTACAAGGTACATAGTATACATGATTATTGTTCACTGTCCCACAAAACTGCACAAACAATTTGTCTGTGGGATCCTTATTTGATTTTAAACCCATTATTCATTGATTTTAATACAATTACCTATTATTAAACGTCCTTATTACCGAAACCTGCATACTTCTCCCTTACGGTTGCACTGATGTCATTTAAAATTAGGTACTGCTACTAAATATATTGAGTGTAAGATGATTATCTAATACATAATATTCTCGTGTCACAGTGTTAATTACCATACTCCTCCCAAACGGCTGAAGAGATTCTCATAAAATTATGTGTGCATATCTGGTAGGTTTGAGAATCGGACAAGATCTATTTTTCACAATTAAATTTTTTTTTTTAATTTTTGGTTAAATTTTTGTTATTTTTTCATGCAACAACACAAAAATGCATACCATCATAAATTTTCACCTTTACGATCAACCGATAATTTTCCAACCTTTATTTTTTCTGGCAAGACAATGTTTGCTGCGTCAGCTATTAGTGATATATAACTGTGATCAAAAAATACTAATGTTAGTACTTTGTTGTAAAGGCGAAGCTGGTGTTACGTAGTGCTGGTGCTATCTCTGCTGTGCACACATGTCTACAAAGACTGCACAAAATGAGTGCTGATGAGGACATACAAAAAGCGATACAGCTGCTCACCTACACCAACACCGTCCTGCAGACCACGTGAACCACTTCATTTATTCAGGAAACATTCCTTATCCATGCTGAAATTAGAGAATTTATTAATAAAACTCCATACTCGATAATGTAAGACAAATAGTCTCTATATATTGAGAAATTGCCCATATATAATTTGTTTATGTATAATTATAAATAAGTTATCAATGATTCCATCTTGCCATTATAAGGTATTTATAACGACTGAACTAGTTCATATAAATTGTCATAAAGATTGTATTCTAACATGGATCATTGGGCTATTATTCTATGTATTCGTATTTCATCATCTTCATACCCTTCTCTTATTATTTGGGGTCGGCACAATAGGTTTTTCTTTTCCACGCCTTCCTATCATTCGCTTCTTCCACAGTAACACCCTTCCTAGTCATATCGTCTTTCACACAATTCATCCATGTTTTCTTCTGTCTCCCTCTTCTCTTGTCTCCCTTCCACATTCAGGTTCATCATCCTTTGGATGATATGTGCGTCATCCCTCCTCATTACATGCCCGCCCATACCACGCAATATTCTCATTTATTTTCAGAAAAGAAATACAATATGTATACCTACATCGTGGTTTTTTATCCCGTGGTTTTGTTACTTAACTATGTACTAGATAGATGGCGCTGTGTCCACTATATCAATAAATATGATCGTTGTTTCACTATACAACTCTAAAAGTATTTTAAATCTGCAGTATTGAAACAAAACAATTATAACTTTATCATATCATTTTTGTTTAATCATAATAGTATATAGCTAAATAACACTAGATAACTTCACAGTTCAGCAGATTCGTGTGTCTAATATTTCATATTGTATGATAATGATTTGCACTATTCCAGAAATATAAAACTCGAGATATAAACTTATGTTTACATAATCATTTTTATAAATTCGCTCTTAATTTTATCTATACTTATGTAACGAATAAACTGAAAAACTAGTGGACCGATTTCGAAAGTTCTTTTACCAGTGGAAAGCTGTATTCACACGCAGAGTAACATAAACCTCATCGTCGTCGCCATTTTGTTTTTACGACGCTAGTAATACCGCGAGGCGAAATGCTAGTTTAATATAAATCTGTAATTACATAGTAGCATTTTGATGAAGTTAACTATGGACTTTCTACACGATCAGGTGAATGATCAAATATAAGAGTATGAGACTATCCTATTTACACAAATTAATCCTTTAGTGTTCAGTCACATGATCTGATAACAATGTGTGTTTGTTATGTAATTCCCATTTTAATCTAACATATAGATTAAAATGTTTCTTTGCTTTGTTATAGCTGAACAGTATTATTGCTATTTAATGTTTTAGTGTGGTCATAGTCAAATTTAGGAAGCGAAATTACTTAGCATGACCTCACTGATATTTTCTCGCGAAATCTCAAGTTCAGATCTGCTGCTAAGATCACTTTCAGGTTTGCAATATCAGAAGTGGGATAGTATTCTAGTGCCTATTGTTAAACTACTGATTTTTGCCCACCTATTTATTGTGAATGTTATTATTTATGTTTGAGGAATTATTTGATGATTGGTTACGAAATTTGTGTATCTGTTGAGATGTAAAATTAATTTCCATTAAAAAGTGCTTATAAATAAATGGATGTTGAAGATGTTATTCTTGGTTTTTATTAACGCCTTAAAAATAATATAGAGCGTGTTTTATATTATATATAAGAGATTTTAAAGAGTTTTTAAAAGTCTAAAGTTCAACTAAGTCGTCTCGGTGCTCCAGCATTCTAACTTGTTTCTGAAACGAGAATCCTTGGGTTCGATTCCGAGCTCACACCAATGACATATGGGAGTTCATTTCAGAAGTTGTGTGTGATATATATCGATGACTGACCATTGTGCCCGGTGCATTGCAATAAGTTCCGCCGCCTATTCTATTTGGGACGTAACAATTTGGTGAGACAAGGCATAACAGCGCACTTTCGGCTAGAAAAATATCTAAACTGTCAAATTAATTTGCAATAAACTTAATACCAATTAAAAATAGTCTCGATGGTCCAGTAGTCGAGCACTGTTCTGAATCAAGAAGTCGCGACTTCAAATTCTGGCGCACACCTATGACTTTTCGAAATTATTTTCATTAGTTATGTGTGATAAATATCGATGACTGAAAACTTTGAGCTCGGTATGGCAATAGGTTCACCACCTATCTATATTTGGGACGTAAACATAACGGGGAGACCAGGATTATAAGCCACCGCCTACACCTTCGGGTAGAAAAAGGCGTGAAATTATGTCATGTTATAGACAAGACGCCTTGCGAAATTAACTTTGAAACTGTACCGTAGTCACAAACACCTTGTTATTAATTTGTTTCGTGACCTTATTTTATTTTCTTAATTAGAAATTGTACCATTCCATCCATGAATCTTTGTCTTTAAAATAATAATGAATAATTAAAATTGGCACTGTGGGGATTAAAAACGTTAAAAACTAATGTTGAGATTAATAAATAAATTACGTTTAAATCGTAATCAAACACATAAACTCTAGAAGAGCACCAGTTGATTAGCGACCGTCAGTGCGGATTCCGTCAAGGTCGCTCAGCTGGTGATCTTTTAGCCTACTTAACCCATCGGTGGGCGGAAGCGGTTCAGAGTAAAGGAGAGGCGCTGGCCGTTAGTGTGGACGTGGCGAAGGCCTTCGATCGGGTTTGGCACAAAGCACTTCTCTCGAAGCTTCCATGTTATGGGCTTCCCGAGAAATTATGCGATTGGGTCTCCAGTTTTCTCATGGATCGGAGCATTAAGGTCGTTGTCGACGGGTCATGCTCCGACTTAAAACCTGTGAATGCTGGAGTCCCCCAGGGCTGTGTGCTATCCTCTACGCTGTTTCTTCTGCATGTGAATGACATGCTGCAGTACAGCAGTTTTCATTGTTATGCGGATGACAGTACGGGGGATGCCCTATATACCGGCCACCCGCGGATTTCTCGGGAAAACGTCGATGAGTACCGGAACAAACTTGTGTCTGAAATCGAAACTCTGCTTAGTCAGGTTTCGGACTGGGGCCGACTAAACTTAGTCCAATTCAACCCTAAGAAGACACAGGTTTGCGCGTTTACCGCTAAAAAGACACCATTTGTCGTAGCTCCCTGCTTTGAGAGCACTCCCTTAGCCGTCTCAGCAAATATCGGAATTCTTGGTGTCGACTTGTCGAGTGACGTCCAATTTCGTGGTCATCTGGAGGGCAAGGCCAAATTGGCCTCAAAAAAGCTTGGTGTACTCAATAGAGCGGGACGGTATTTCACGTCAGGTCATCGCTTGCAACTGTATAAAGCGCAGGTCCGGCCTCACGTGGAATACTGTTCTCATCTTTGGGCGGGGGCACCCCACTACCAGCTCTCTCCATTTGACCGCATTCAACGACGCGCGGTTCGGCTTGTCGACAACCAAGCTCTTTCCGATCGGCTTGATCCGTTGGCGTTGCGGAGAGATGTTGCATCTCTATGCATCATGTACCGCTTATACCACGGAGAGTGCTCTGAGGAATTGTTCGGACTTATACCGCCTGCTGACTTTCGCAATCGCCCGACTCGCCAGTGTTTCCATCCACATCGGCTTAATAGTTGGCGATCTACGACAGTGCGATTCAGCCGTCACTTCCTGCCACGCACTGCTCCTATATGGAACCAGCTGCCGGCAACGGTATTCCCGGACCGCTACGATCTTGGAACCTTCAAGAAACGAGCGTATTCCTATCTTAAAGGCCGGCAACGCTGATGCGACGCCCCTGGTGTTGCGGATGTCCATGGGCGGCGGTGATCGCTTTCCATCAGGTGACCCGCTCGCTCGTTTGCCGCCTTTTCCCATAAAAAAAAATAAACGTCAATGTAATAATAGAGCAGACAATAAATAGATTTAATTATAAAAAAAATACCTAGCAATAGCCTATATACCTTCTTTATGGTATTGGGAGGCAAACGAACAGGCGTGTCACCTGATGGTGAGCAACAAACGCCGCCCATGAACACCAGAACACAAATAGTGTTACAGTTGCGCTGCCTGCCCTCAAAATGGGATATGGAAGCGGTAGGGAGTGGTATGGCAAGGGGATGGGGAAAGGGGCTGGACCTCGCTCACCGAGCGAAACGGCAAGAGCCACTTTAGTGTCGATATCCTGAGAGGTCGTGGTATTTCACCAGTCGAGCCGGCCCATTCATGCCGCGTTTCGTTCGGTGAGAGAGGTACCCGGAGGCCCACCTCCCTTCTCCATCCCTTCCTATCCTACTCCCATAAAGGTTGGCAACGCAACTGTAATACTATATGTGTTGCAGGTGTTCATGGGTGGCGCTGATCACTTAACATCAGGTGATATGCCTGCTCGCTTGCCCTCCTATCCCACTGCTGTTGCTCTACCACCGCTATGACTTAATAGGACATAGTTAAAGATTATTCAATACATTATTTGCTTAAAATATTGATTATTATCTATAGACGAAAAAATGTATATATATTCGAGTTTAATTGGCACATGAAGTAAACTGATCCAGACCACAAGGCCAGACCACATACCACAAGATTTAAAAATAAAAATATTGAACGATGACTGATCATATTGTATGCAGGTACTATTATGATGAGTGTAAGCTTTACCTAATTTCATAACAAAATGCTAGCAGAATCTCGCTCAATCTTAACAGGTAAACAACATACCAATCAGCTTAATAAACAATATTGTTGATAGGAAATACTCACTATGACATCAGAGATTCAATGTGTAAAGAGTTTATTTATTGATCTATTATTAATACCTACCGCAAACGTCTGACCATATTGAATTGTTTATTATTTATTGTTAATATTACAAGTACCTACTACTTGTAATATTAACAATTGAACACTGCCGAGTACCCGCAGACTTCAGTGTTAAACTGACATACAAATATTATAGTTTCATAAAAAAAACCAGTCGCAACGCGGTCGGTTCCGCGATAAGGTACCGCTGTCGATTCAGTACTATCGTACATATAAAAAGAAACAAATTTTAGGATAAGTTTACGTAGTTTATTATCTTGTATTAGGTGCGATAATATCTTGATAGGAAACCGGCGGGCAGACGTTACAAACCGGTGTCTTTCAATGTGTTGACGCGTTTCGTACAAGAACATCTCAAGCAAAATCATGTCGCATTCCAATACAGTTGATCAATAAAGAATAATGAGTGATAAAAAACTTTATTGCGGAACATATAGAATCTTAGTTATTAGTGTTTCTGTGATACAATTTGATATTTGTGTTGTGGTAACTTGCTGATTGCAATATGTCTTCGGTAAAGTTCAATTTTCCACCGGAGAGTTATTCGGCGCTTTATAATAATGATGAAAAAACACAAACAAAGGTGAGTGAATATTATTGAGTGAATGAGTTTTGATTGGCTAAGTCGATCGTGTTGTTATTACTCGTTATCAGAGAATGTGGTGTGACGAAAGCGTTGCGCTTGTAACTACAGACGAGGCCGTTACGAACACATTCAACTTGATTTCTCAGATTATTTATAATTAAATTGAGCAAAACACTCAATTAGACAGTCTAGTTAGAGTCCGTTGTGACTTCCTATTCGATGTTGTCCAGTCTATTCGATGCTTTGAAAATAAATATAGTGTTCAAGCATGTCCAATTTCTTCACTGTTGGATTGATTTACACAAAATATGCAATAATTGTAATGATTACCAATATTATAAATACTTGTATGAGCAGGTATTGTTATTTATTCCAGTACATTTATTACTAATAAGTAAATTAGATTTGAAAACGTGAAATTAAAAAGCTTAAATGAACACGAAGGTAGTTTTTTGTTTCTTTGAGTATTTATTCAAGCCCTGTCTGGACATAAATTTATTACAAAGCTGTTCCACCCGATAAGTCCTCAGTATGTACGTGTTATGTGCAACATCTGCTTTGTTCATTGTCCTTCAAGGTTATCATTATAAGTACATAGGTATAGGTCCCTATACAAATTGTGACTATACAAATTTTAAACTAAAGTTAAAATTAAAGTCTCGGTGGTCCAGTGGGAGCGCACACGGCTTCTGATCCAGAGGTCCGGGTTCGAATCCTGACACTGGCTCACACCAATGACTTTTCGAAATTGTTTTCGGAAGTTAAGTGTGATAAATATCGATGACTGAAAACTTTGTGCCCGGTATGGCAATAGGTTCGCCACCTATTCCATTTGGGACGTAATCATAACGACGAGACCAGGCTTAACAGCCGCTGCCTACACCTTCGGGTAACAAAAGGCGTGAAGTTATGTTATTATTTTGACTATTTAGGCTTATATAGGCTTTTGATTATTGTTTTTAAAATTAAAATATCATGTACGTAAATTAAATGTTTTCTTTGTCATTTATTTTGTTACAATTATGCAAATGTGCCTTATTTGAGTAAATATGTACGAGTAGGTGCCTACTAAGAATTTGTTTGTTTTGTAGTTTGGGGATGACGCCGATGGGCTCGAGTTCAATAGGTATATTGGGGGTGGCGGGTTTATATTTCTTAGGGATAAGAGTCAGTCAGTTTGTGTATGAAAACACTACTACGAAATAGCGCAGATTCTTTATCAAAGTTATGGACAGTCCGCACTTATCACTAAACACATACGTAACTAAATATCGTAAATGGTAATAGTTACGTGTGTTCTATAGATTTGGGTGGAAGATACTGATATCACTTCCTTTCATACATACATAGCTTCACGCTAGTCCGTTGCGGAGAGAACAGAACGTCATAAAGCACGATTCTTACATACATACATACATAACTTCATAGCTTTTTCTTCCCGAAGCTGTGGGCTGTGTGCTATTAATGTGTCCCAAATAGAATAGAAATGGCGATACCTATTGTAATATCAGTATAACTTTCGAAAAGAATTAACGCAAAATCATTTGTGTAGGCCCATAATCGAAGCCTTAGGATGGGATTGCAGTGTACTGCTTTGGGAGTCCCACACTACCCCCTGCAGTCCCCAGGCGGGGGGTGTGCATAAAGCATTTCCTCGCGTAAAAAATGGGCCCATAGTCGATCCCACGACTTCGAAGTAGGGAGCTCGACCACTGTCCACCGAGATTCTTACTGATACTGATCTCCTGATTCTTACATATCTCATTCGCTCTGTTGACTTCCATAACTCTTGTCTTTGCGAAATAGTTTTCTCACAACAAACAAAAGTTTGCTGTGAGAAAACTTTCCTCAAAGACTCGTTCCATTAAGTGGGTCGTGGCCGTCCTCGACTGCTACATCCATAGCATTGGTTTTTGAAATAAATATATTAGGGTATCTCTGTTTCCTTTGGAAGCCGATTAATCACTTTTGTGTTGACTCAGAATTATGATTGTGAAATAAATACAAATATCCTTATTTGAATTATGCTTTTTTATGGTACGAGGAAGCGGGTCCCCTGAGGATAAGCAACTACCGCCGCCCATAGACACCTGCAACACTGATAGTGTTACAGATGCGTTGCTGGCCTTTAAGGGAGGTGTAATGGCACGGAATGGGCGAAGAGATGTGGGCTTCTGAACACCTTTCTCACTAAACCAAACGCGATATGTGCCACCTTACGTAAATATAGTGAGAGGTGGTATTCGAGTCGTGGTGGTTGAACCGGCCCATTCATGCAGTGGCTCTTAAATGACGATTAATATTGTTAAGTTATTGAAACTGCCATAGCAAGTTTAACAATGTTGTCAGATTACATGATGCTATGAATTTTTAACAGGCGGTGAAGAAAAATTCTCTTGAAGCACCAGCGTCGCCCTCTAGTGGTGCAGTTACATCCCCTCTTTCGCTGTTTAGCTGTTTTCGTTGTGCTGTAAGTCCAATCCCTACTAATATATAAATGTGAATGTAAGTTTGTTACGCTTTCACGCGATAACTACTCAACCGATCGTCACGAAACTTTGTACACATATTCTTGGAGGTATTAGAAGTAACATAGGATACTTTTTTCTTTTTTCTTTCTTTAATTTACATATATTTGTATCTGAAGGAAAAACTTATAATATAGTCTACAAAAATATCCTACATTAATACTGTGCATTTATATCTTATAAAATTGTTAAAGTCCAATATTATTTATTTTTGTTACAGAGAAATATATTTTACTGTTTGTTGTTGCATTTCAATGAAGTATATTGTAAGTTTTTTAAATGTCATTGTATGTTGTAATTTCAAAAATTGAGAATACCTGCTAAGCAATAAAATAGAGTTATCATATTGATTCATTTCTGTGGTATTGATCTTTGTTACTTATTTAATGGCATTAATGCAAGCGAAGCCGCGGGTAAAAGCTAGTATTGCTATAAATATCTTGTAGTGTCCGACCGAAGGTCTATTTTTGGCCGAAGCCGAAGCCGATTAATCGGCAATCTTCACAACCTTCGGCCGAAGTCGAAGCCGAAGGTTATAAACTATTAGTATTTTAATATTTTTTTTTCAATATTAACCACAGCTAAAGAAGAATATCGGCGTAAAGTGGCTCTTGCCGCTTTTTTCTCGGTGATAGAGGTCTCCGCACTGAACTAAGTGTAGTCCGGTCCGTCAGTCACTCACTCTTTTATAACAGTTCGTTTAATTCCGACTGTTTCGGACCTTCGGCGGGACCTTCGGCTTCGGCCAAATTCTGGACCGATTCTCGCCGAAGATGGATTTTTGGCCGAAGGTGGCCGAAGCCGGAACTTCGGTCGGAAACTAATATCTTGGGACAACGCAATAATAACAAGTAATTTCGGTCCATATCCCGGTTCTGATAAAAAAAATCGTTGAAAGTATTAGGATCAATGCTATTGTTTAGTCACAGCGTCGATTGCAATCTGTCAGGTGACGTACAAAAATGAATCTTACCAAGGAAAATGTTCGTGCAATATTTTTATACAACTTTAGAAGAGACCTGACAGGCTTCAAGTATTATAAAGAGCTCACATCCGTGTGAGGCGAGCTTAGGCGAAACGAGGCTTAACAGCCACTGCCTACATTTTCGGGTCACAAAGGCGTGAAGTTATGTTATGTTACATCAGTGTTCAGTGATAAGCCCCATGCCTGCTGACAGTCTTGACGACTGACGGTGTTTAGAATTCCAGCGTCGACAGACTAGTGTTAGTGACTAATCTCGCGAAAGAAAAGTGTAATAAGTGTGCTTCGTGGTGAATACTTAAAAAACAATCAAAATATTATATGTTTCTACCTATTTGTGCTTTGCCGGGTAGCTAATGTTCTATGATTAACTTAGGAAATTTGTCGTTTTAGATTTTTTTTACTCTTTTATTACTTCTCGAAATATAGTTCGCTGGATCAGCTAGTACACATTATTAATATATCAGTACGATTAATTATATAAAAAATACGACTGAAAGAGACTAAGAAAAACCAAAAAATTAGCAACAAATTATATTGTGAAAGCCATATCAATGCTACAGGCCCTCGGGACTAAAAGGACCCGAAATTTAGTAAATACGAAAAAGTAACCTCTTGTTGCGGGTTTTCATGCAGGGCCCTTCCAAAACGTCCTACCCCGCTAGTGATATTATTCTTCTGGCTTCGTCGTTAAAGAGGCTATCAACCAATACAATATTTTTCAGTGTCAGCCAGACAAACTAAATCTTCAGCTTTATAATAATATTTCTGATGTTCATGTGAATTTCGGACATATATTTTGCATTGCATTTAACTATTGTCCACATTTTGAGTGAAATAATCCACGAAACAAGCAGTTTTATTATTTATTTATTTTATAAATCAATATTCTTCGAATTACCACTTTGTTTTCAAAACGTAAAACTTTCACCGTTCGATATTTTATGGCGCGATGTTTTCCAAATATTTAAAATAAAATGTAAAACGAAACGTGTTTTACACATTGTATAAATTTAGAATATATTTTTCACTCGAGAAAAATAATAAATACCTCTTTGCAGCTTCATTGTGGGGCGTCTGACTTTCCTCCGGATTAAAACACAAAAAGGATAATCAAAGTAGGCATTTCCTGTTTTTTGACAGTTATAATAATTTCTTTTACCTTCTACCATTGACTTGTATATTCGACGGCGCATACAAAAACATATATCTGTCTCGTTCTTACTCAGCACTGTCACTCCCATGAACAGTATAACAGTATTTCAGTGCGTACATAAAGTGAATTAATACGGAAATTAGAATACACGATATTACCAAAAATCCCGCAAAGTATGGCGGATTTTTTGTCAGTTCAACCAGTATAAAGTGTTGGGAAAAATTTTACCGACAAAATTTCTTTGCGGATTTTTTTTATGGCATAGGAGGGCAAACGAGCAGACGTGTCACCTGATGGTAAGCAACCAACGCCGCCCATGGACACCAGCAACACATATTGTGTTACTGATGCCTTGCCGACCTTTAAGGGATAGGGGATAGGGAAGGATGGGAAAGGGGGTGGGCCTCCGGGTACCCCTCTCACCGAACAAAACGCGGCATGAGCCACTTTACGTCGATCTTCTGAGAGGTCGTGGTATTTCACCGGTCGAGCCGGCCCATTCACGCAGCGAACTGCTTGGCTCTACCACTGGGGAATTATCTAAATAAATTAGTTTTATTTCGTAACGAGTAAAAACCTATTGTAAATTCGCTAAATATGTAATAATTAACTGATCATAGACTGAAAGTCATAAGAGATGCATTTGTAACAAAAAAAATGTTCTGTAGATGTTTCGTTTTGTTTATCACGCCGTCCTTTTTTAGGTTTAAAATTTGAATCATTCTTATTTACTGTTGGGCGCACCTATCTAGAGGTATATTGCAGTAGTGATTTACTTACTTTAGAGCCAGCATCATCGTCATCATCATCAGCCTTTTTGACGTCCACTGCTGGACATAGGCCTCCCCCATAGAGAGCCACAACTGCCGGTCCGCTCAATCATGGGGGGTTTTTGCCATAATCGCCACGCTTGGCAGGCGGGTTGGCGATCGCAGTAGGCTGTATTTTCTTGAGAGAGAATGCTGCTGCCCATTCTTCCAACTTTTTCCCTTAGTCGCCTTTTACGACACCCACGGGAAGTGATGGGGTGGCGGTATTCTGTGCCGGCGCCACACAGCGCCAGCAACTTAATTAAAATAGTTTGTAATATGGAGGTAAGTAGTCTAAGAAAAACATGTACTCTTATTTTGACATCCAAAACAGAATATTTAGCATAACAATATACTTACTTCCTATTTGAGTATTAATGCTATAAATAAGTAATACTCAACATTAATTACAATAAAATGAACCAAGAACGTTTATCGATAAATAAAATTCTTCTACGCAGCATTAAACCGCCATTTTATGCAGCCAAATGACGTCACACCCGGCTTCAATTTTGTGTCGACATGCCACTTCCATAGGTTTCCTTCTTCATTGCCTCCTACTAGTAAAAATCAGTCCAAAGAGTGTATATTTCATAATTATTTATGCTTTATGCTTAGCTGACTTCTGAGAAATCCTTTTATTGAACAAGTCCCAACTTATATCGTAAATACTTTAGGGCATTAAAGTTTCGTAAGAAAATGCACATTTTTCTCTACATTTAAGCTTTCTTAAATTCGGTGTCAATTAGTAAAAAAAAAAGAAACGAAGCCACAAACAATTTAGTTTTTTTTTTAATTCCATAGTTTTCATGTCATGAGTTTGGCGGTAAAATTTGGCGGTATAATATTGCTTATTAATCATGGCTGATGTGTGTATACTACAATATTTGCCATGTTTAATGATTATTAGGACAAATATTTTGACAAATATGATCGCGTATCGGGGTTTTCCCATTTAAGATAAATATTTAAGTAATCATAGTGATTTGACTAAGGAAGGTCTCATAGTACCATGATGAATTGGAAAATATTTAAATCTCTATTCTAAGCAGGTCTGGATATTTTTCCTTATAGGAAAGATGAGTTTGTAAAGAAACAATCCCAATAATCAGTTTATACGACAGTTGTGAATTTCCGTTTGATTTCCTTATTGGTCATTTAAATACCTAATTATATTTATAACTAGCTGACCCGGCAAATTTTTCTTTGCCTCAGAAGCAATAAATGAGTTAGTAAAAGATTTTTCCAATATAAAAATAGTCCAAGTTACTCCGTATTACATCAGATACCCGCCAACAAAATATCTAAACCAGTCGTCAAAATAGGTCCAGTCATTTCAGAGATTGGCCGGATCAAACATACAGACAAACAAAAATTGTAAGAAGTGTTATTTTGGTAAAAAATCGGTTACCTCAATATTACAAACAGACACTCCAATTTTATTTTTAGGCAGCGGCTGTTATGCCTCGTCTCGCCGTTTTGTTTACGTCCCAAATAGAATGGGTGGCGAACCTATTGCCATACAGGGCACAAAGTTTTTATGACATTCGCGAAAGTCTTAGAGATAAATAAGTTTTTAGTCATCGATATTTATCACACTTAACTTCCGAAAACAGTGTCAGTATTCGAACCCGGACCTCTGGATCAGAAGCCGTGTGCTCAACCACTGAGCTACCGAGACCGCAATTTTATTTATTTGTATAGATATGTAATTATATTACATACACTCATTTAATTATGTTTAGGGTTGTGGAAAGTATGGAAGATGCAAGACTGACTAAGCAGTACAGTGCGGAACTATGAAGGAGTCGGCCAAGGGAATGACACACATTCCATGACCAAATTGAACGTGTTCTAGCGAAAGATGTCGTCAGAACCCTTATAAACGGGGCGCGTATGACAAGAGTTATGAAATTTAAAGAAGCAGGTGTTTCTAATAAACTAATGTCATATGAAGTTATGACGCTCTGTTTTTTCTGCCTATCCCGCAATGGACTTACGTTAAGTTTTTCACTAACGAAGAATTTGTGTGATATGGTGACGTTTTTCCATGTAATAAAAGTAGTCATGCACAAAAATAATGAATAGGTACATGGTTTTAAATCCGCCTCGTTTGTCGTTTCGGTGTAATGATAGTTCAGCACCCCGTTTCTGAACTAGAAGTCAATCCCGACTCATTCATTGGCTTTTTGGAAGTTATGATGTGTGATAAATATTGGCAGAATTGTGCCGGATGAAACAAGTTTATTATGAGTATACATACAGATGAAAGACTTTTTAATTGGCATAACAGATACGTGAATGAGAACAATATTAATTTAACTCAAGATGGCGCGGTAGGCATCAGCTTTAACCAATTGTTCTCATTAACGTTTTCGTTGGCAACTTAAAAAAAAAAACAAATCAGTGAGATTCGATATTTGAATTAAAAAAAAAAATGTTTGTTCTTCACATGTTCGTTTAGTTATCAAGTGAACGTTCTGGAAATCATGTGCATCGTAAGTGCTGTGACTGACCGCCCGTCAGTTTCCTTGGGTTTAAATAATCCAATGAACTTTATGTATCTATTACAATTTGATTTTGTTTATTTTTTTTATTTTCACGTGAGCTAGTGAATAATAATGTCGTAGCTTACAGTATCTATTACACTACATTAAATTATTTTATGAATTTACCATATTGAATCTAGAAGAGTGTCGGTCCCACCTTGAGAAAATAAAAAACTAAATTTCGGTGTCATTGAGTGTCAATAGGGATATATTTTTGAACATGTTAAATGCACAAAAATGGTTAAATAACAATATATATGTAATAGTTTTTATAAAAATTTATTCATAGATAACATAGTGCAACTTGAGTTAATGGAGTAACTCGTTTAGTCATCAATTTTTATCACATATAACTTCCGGAAAGTCTTGTAAGAGAGGCCTACAATTGGAAATCTCAGAATAAGAGTTCCTGACTAAACCACCAGACCACTGAGTAGATTTTTTACATACATAAATATAACTTCACGCCTTTTGTTACCCGAAGGTGTAGGCAGCGGCTGTTAAGCCTCGTCTCGCCGTTATGTTTACGTCCCAAATGGAATAGGTGGTGGCACAATTTCTGAAATTAACTACTTAATTCTCTTACGAGAGAAACAAAAGAGATAAGGAAATCTGATAGTAAATAACCCCCTATTATTTGTAATAGCATGAACAATTTCCATCAGCCACCATTTGATGTAAATTTGTCTTTATGAAAATCTAAACTAAAATCATTTTAATCTCCTATCAGCACATAATCATTATATTTTTAAATCCGTGCGTTTTAGAGCGTGCAAAAAATACAACATATAACATTTTTTTTTGGGAGTTGGTGTAACATAGCTTATATGCCTTTTTTCTACCCGAAGGTGTAGGCAGCGGCTGTTAAGCTTCGTCTCGCTGTTATGTTTACGTCCCAAATGGAATAGGTGGCGAACCTATTGCCATACCGGGCATAAAGTTTTTCAGTCATCGATATTTATCACACATAACTTCCGAAAACAATTTCGAAAAGTCATTGGTGTGAGCCAGTGTCTGGAATCGAACCCGGACCTCTGGATCAGAAGCCGTGTGCTCGACCACTGCGCCACCGAGACCAAAGATAGTAGTTTTTTAAAGATAGATTTTTTAGTTTATTTTAATCATAATAATATGTATAGTGTTGCTTAAAATACAACCTACTTAAGCATCATGCTTAAAAGCGGACATCTGAATGGATAATTTTTCATAGTATAGTTTAGCTTGAATTATTTATTCTACTCCAAATACATAATGTGGATGGACTAAAGTGAAAGTCCTGAACATCTGCAAAATGATATTATTATTATTAAGATTAAAAAAATATCGATTTCGATGTTAGATAAGCTCGATCACCTGAATGATTCAGAACGCCTGAGTTTTAGTTCAGACTTCTAGACGAGTTTTTTAATATTGGAATCGTATACGTAAACTGTCGTAATCATGTGAGTACTATGATGACTCATAGCACTTATAAAATAATGTAAGAGTATGAGTGAAAATGATGTCTGTAAAGCGTTCGAAACGTCGGGAAATAAATAGAAAATAAGTTCTGAATAAACGCGATATAATCCATAAAAAGTTCTTTCAATGTTATGATGATGTGATTCGCAAAAATCTGAGAAATAAATAACTAAAATTTGAGTAGATAGATGCGTCTATTTATACGGCTGGCATAGTGGGTTAGAATGAGAGTATACATAGGTGAGTGATAGAGAAGGAAGCTAGACATGCAGGCTATGATGCAGGCGCCGTAACGCGTTATGTAACGAAGCACTCCCCTAAGAAATTATTACTTTAAAAGGTATATAAAATGCTTAAAGACTTTCGGTGTAACGACAATGATTATAAGATTTGTTTACATCTCTCGTATCACGTGTAAGCACACGAAAAAATACTCATGTATAATGCATCATCATCTTAAGAATTCATGTTACAGAAGAGTATGTACAAACGAAATTTATTTATCGCTTTTGACACAAAAAAAATGGCACGTGAGGCGGATACTCGGCCGCGGATTGATGTGAAAAAAAAAACTTCAATACTGTTTTTATTTATTCGCGGAGAAATGAAAAACTTTCCAATTCATTAGCATATAGTTTAAATATTAAAAAGCATGAGCAGTATTGTTTTTATCTATATAATCGATTGAAGACTGTTTACGTTTTTTCCATTTTTGAATTAGCAAAAATAATTAGACGCCATGATAGATGTTGTTTGTTTCTTAATTTTGTGATGTAACCTTTTCGGTTAGCTTAAAGTTATCTTATAGGTAAACTGATTGCCCACAGGTAAGCCGGTAAGTACTTCATGAATCATGTTTCTGTAAAACCTGGAATTGATTAAAGACACTGTAGGTACTAGGTACTAACTGCGGTTATTGTTCCTCTCAATTCTCCTGTTTTATTTAAAAAAAAAATATTTTTTGGATTTTTATTGGGATTATATAAGTTATTTGTCTCCAACTTTATAGCATCCATGTTTACGGGCCTTTGATGGCGATAATATATCTAATTTATTTTAATCTATTTTATACCTACTAATCCGGATATAATTTTATATCCGGAAAATATTTCAACTTCCACTCACTCACAAAACGATGCAGATCAGGAAATTACGGAAGATGAAATAATGAATGCGATTAAAAGTACGAAATTGGGTAAGTCTGCAGGGTATGACAGGGTAACTACCGAGATGCTGAAAAGTGGCAAGGGAGTGGTTGTAAGACTGTTGCGACAACTTTTTAATGTGTGTTGGCGTGATGGCTGTATTCCAGATGACTGGACTAAAGCAGTCATTGTGCCCTTGCATAAGGGGAAGGGGTCGCGGCAGGATTGCAAAAACTACCGAGGCATTAGTCTTCTCAGTGTTTTAGGTAAATTGTATGCGAGGATTCTTATTGCAAGAGTGACGAATGTAACTGATGAGAAATTGTGGGATGTACAAGCGGAATTTAGGAAAGGACGGGGGTGCATCGATCAGATCTTCTCTTTGAGAACCATATCTGAGAAGTATCTCGCTAAGTCTAAAAAGGTATTCTGTGCTTTTATAGATCTAGAGAAGGCTTACGATCGTGTACCCAGGAATGAATTATGGTCAACGCTGTCGAGTACATATGGGGTTGACGAGCAACTTGTGCGGGCTTTAAATTCTCTATACGAGAATTCTAGAGCCTGTATTAGGGTCAATGGGGCGCATTCAGACTGGTTTAAAATATATAAAGCTGTTCGACAAGGATGTGTTGGGTCACCATGGCTTTTCAATCTTTATATGGACAGTTGTTTGACAAATCTGAAAGACACTGAATGTGGTTTAAGGATGGAAGAGTTGCGTGTCAAGTGCCTACTGTACGCCGATGACCAGGAGCAGGAGTTACAAGACATGCTAATGTTGGTGAATGCAGGGTTTAGAGAAAAAGGTATGAAAATAAATGTATGTAAGACGAAAGTTATGGTTGTGGAGAGAGAAAGAGGTAACAGTGTGTGATATGGTTTTGGATGGCGAGAAATTAGAGCAAGTGAATGATATTGTATATTTGGGAAGTATGTTTACCAGAGACGGTAAATGTGAGGAAGATATTGAAAGGCGAGTGACTGCTGGTAATAGAGTCAATTGTGCACTACATGCCCTGATGCGTAGTCAGGCTGTGTCTGAAAAGGGACCCTTGAAGATTCACAGTGGTGTGTTGGTACCAACTCTAACATACGGGAGTGAGTGTTGGGTGTGGCAGGCGAAGCATGAAAGTAAGGTGAATGAAGTAGAAATGCGTTCTCTGAGAAGTATGTGTGGGATAAGGGAGAAATGCAAGCTGAAGGATGATGTGGTGACCAAGGTGGAGAGAAGAATGTTATGATGGTTTGGTCATGTTACAAGAAAGAATGATAGTCGACTGACTAAAAGGGTATACGTAGCGAATGTGAGTGGTAAGGTCGGGATCGGGAGACCAAGACGGAGCTACCACGACCAAATAAATGGTCTGATTAAAAAGTCAAAATGCGTAGCACCCGAAACTGACGTGAATGCATGACGAGATGTATGACTGTGGATGAGGCGAAAGATGTGTGTCAGGATTGTAGCTTGTGGGAAGCCAAAGCCTCTGCCTACCCCCATGGGATACAGGCGTGAGCTTATGTATGTATGTATGTTATACCTACTATTATGGCTTTTTTGAGAGATCCAAAACGTTACGTTATTGTGAGAATAAAAAGTCAAATGAAGGCTAGGTTTAAGCTTATTACCAAAAAGTCTTTTAGTTATTTTTTTATGGGATAGTAGGGCAAACGAGCTTGTGGCTCACTTGATGGTAAGCAACTATTCACCGCCCCTGGACACTGTGGTGCATTGCCGCCCTTTAAGGGAGTAGGAGACAAAAGGAAGGGGAAAGAGGATTGGGACTCCGGATATCTCTTTTACCGAACGAAACGCTGTACGAGCCACTTCACGCCGATATTCCGAGAGGTCTTGGTATTTCACCGATGGAGCCGGCCCATTCATGCAGTGAACTGCAAGACTCTACCACTGTTAGAATTTGAAGATCTCTATATTTGCTGCTGCTATATTTTAAGTTATTAATTTCCTAATTCCATCTTTTGACTGCTTATATGATGTTATATTGTATTTAACTTCATGATGTGATCGAAAACTAAGAAGCAACACACAGCGATCACAAATTGTTTAATATGTGATTGATTTGTAATTCATACTAATTCAAAATTTATGGGTTAAAGGATTTACCCAATGCAGCATTTTATACTTCCGTAACGAATTAATAATGGCGAATAAAATACTCAAAAAAGTCAGTACGAAATTGTGTGTCATAATATAGTTACCGGAACAATTTCTAATGATGGTAAGGTAAGGTGCATGAAATGCCTACTTTTAACGACGGCCCGGTAAGTTTTCTTTTATGTGATAGGAGGGCAAACGAGCAGGCGTGTCACCTGATGGTAAGCAACAAACGCCGCCCTGCCTGCCTGATGGTAAGGCAACGCAACAGTAACACTATATGTGTTGATGGTGTCCATACCATCAACACATATAGTGTTACTGTTGCGTTGCCGACCTTTAGGGGATAGGGGAAAGGAAAGGATGGGGAAAGGGGGTGGGCCTCCGGGTTCCTCTCTCACCGAATGAAACGCGGCATGAGCCACTTTACGTCGATCTTCTGAGATTTATTTTTCCTCGAGAATATTGATCACAATCCATGAAATATGCAGGCGCCAAGTTCCATTTCATTAGATTTTCCAATGATATTTTCACAATAAAAAAAAAGGAAAACTAAATGTTTACATTACATACCCATCAATATTTAGTTGTTAGTCGGTCACGTGGATTCGGCCACTTTTTCTGAAAGTATGTAGGCAATCTGACAAATACCGTCACTCACCACAAAAACGTGCTTTGAATTATTTATAATATTTACACATTTTCTACTTTATTAACTGAATAATGTTGATTAGATGTTTTTTAAATGAACGTAACAAGTGCATATGTCTTGAGTAGTAAATTTTCAATTCGACTGATATACATAAATTTCTAATAACTTTACAGACCTCATGTCAGTCTTAAGAACAAATGTTTGCGTCAATATTTTTTTATTTTATTTTTATTTAGGTACTGTGAGGATGATGTGAACTCTTTGGTATTTTTAAATATAAACTCTTTTACATGTTTCGAAATTTGCATTTTTGAATTTTTAAGAAAACATTTTGATTTATAAAATATTAGTATGTCAATAAATAAAAAAGAGGACTTGATAATTAGACTCCAGAGGAGAAACTTGAATAGCGTCGCATCGTCGCGAAAATACCAAAGGTGTAATAACAAAAAAAATAGTATGCGCTTGATTAAATTAAAATTGAATTATATAAGAAGCCGGATGTGGTGCCAAGGGCAGAGCAACAAAGAAAGTTGATGTGGTGCAACGCTACGAATTCATTACAAAGGGCACGTATTGTTTTATTTTAATACTATGAATAATATGATATAATATGATCTATTGGCATTATCATTTATCACACATGCACTGAGCTCTTAAATACCCCTATAACAGATCAATCTTATCTATAATTCATTTGATGGAGGTTCTCAAATCGGCGTTCCTTATATTAAATAAATTGAGGAGCTGAGAAACGAACCCTTCGTATTATATAACAGACTCGATACACACGAGCTCGTTACAGTACCTACCTATTTTTACAGCTTGTCTATCTACCTTGCGGTAGAAGTAGAAGTAGAAGTAGTAGAAGTAGAAGTTAAAGAATAACGAAAGGTAGATAGACAAGCTGAGAACATGCTGCTGGCGTGTTATGAACTCTTATTTCCAGCCAGCTTACGCGCTGCCTTGCAGATTCGTATTTTCGACGAGTAATTTCAGTCGGTGACGTAGTCACTGTCAAATTCACTCTAAATTCGATTTATAAACGACAGATTCCATTTAGTCAGTCATGAGTAGTCTAGACTAGCTGAAATTAGTCGTTGGAAATAAGAATTCGCTAGGCAGCGCGTTAGCTGGCTGGAATTAAGACCTTATAATAGGGCCCCTTGTCAGAATTTTAATACGAGTTTGTGGCCGAGGCTAAAAATTAAGGCTGGTATGTATTTTTAAATCTAAACAAAGCAACAAAAAAATTAACAACGTTAAACAATTAGCACTCTCATTATAAGAATGTTGAAGGAAAAGTAATGATTCTGGCAGCAAATAAAAACTACTGCACCGTTCATTTGCTAAGGCTCGACTCCAAATTTAACGGATATTCTGATGAAGTATTCGGAATTATTTTAGTGATGTCACCGAGCATCACTCCATGTCTACAAAACTTTATTATTTTACAGCAATTGTACGTATTATTTTATTTTTAAAGCATACATTTATTTATTTATTCAAAACACTTTTATATAATAACGATTTAAATAACGGCATAATCTAATATGAATAGAGTATAACAAACAATTGTTTGTCCGTGAGTATTATTTCTGTATGTATGTAGGGTATTTTGAGACCGATAAGCAAGCAGAAGGCAGGCGCGATGCCGCCATTACCAGAGGTCAGTATTGACGTCAATGGTGTCACGTGATATCATTGTACCAGCAGGCACTATATACCTAGAGGTTACGATAGCTGCAGCGCGCGCGATTTTCTGCCAACGTACAATATTTAAATATAATTATAATACGTGTTCGGTGACCTTAAAATGATTCCATTTTTAAAAATATGTCTTTCTTTGGAACGAAGTTCCTTATCGCGCGTTGTGAAAGGGGGCTAGACGGAAAAAATCTTACGAAAAGTTGTCACGACACAATACATCTTTTATTGGCTTATTTAGAACAATGTATAACTACCCAAATGGTCTAGTGGCTGGGATACCTTGCTCTCATACAGGGGACTCGGGTTCGAATCCCGGTATCGGAACTCTTTTTGAAGTTTTATTTTCCATATTTTATATATGTTTAGGGCACTTTCAAGTATAACTACCCATATGGTCTAGTGTCTGGGATACCTTGCTCTCATACAGGGGGCTCGGGTTCGAATCCCGGTATCGGAACTCTTTTTGAAGTTTTATTTTCCATGTTTTCATATTTTATATATGTTTAGGGCACTTTCAAGTATCGGCTTATTTAGAAAAATGTATAACTACCCAAATAGTTTAGTGATTGGGATACCTTGCTCTCATACAGGGGGCTCGGGTTCGAATCCCGGTATCGTAACTCTTTTTGAAGTTTTATTTTCCATGTTTTTATATTTTATATGTTTTTTTTTTTTAGCTTTTTTTAGGTCTCTCTCTCTCATAAAGAAAGCAAGCCAGATATTTTCATTTCTATTTCGCATTGAACAGTGTGGTGTCGCGACGATTATTTTTGTTGAGTGTATACAGGTTTTTTGTAAATAATAAAAAATAATACTGAAAAATAATGATGGAGTTAGGTAAGTAGAGATTATATACAGACAATAATAAATGCTTTTGTATTTTTAGCAAGTACGCATTATAACCTCTCTTTATTATTGTGCTAACCAAGTCATACGCGTTATAATCTCTCCATTTTGTGTGTTTAGCAAGTGAGTCATAATTTTAATAAATTCAAAAACAAATCATATTATAATATTACAATATCAGAATACATATTACAATATACGCTGTTGTGTTTACGAAGTCGATATATATATATATATATGTATATAATCGAAAGGAGCTTCGTTCCATCCGGGTGTCCCTTGACACCTCTTAAGTTTTTTTTAAATGTGATTGTAACAGAAAATGTCAAATATTTATTAATTGCCAGTTTTAGAGACATTTTGGCGGATAAAAACCCTTAATTATTCGTATCTATCGTTCTATGGACTTCACGCCTAACTCTCGCTTCCGTTTGTTGGTAACCATAAGTACACAGCTCAAGCTAGATCTTTACGGTTTTTTTTGCTTATTTTCAATGTACAAATCTGAAACAAACGCCATGACGCTTTGATGCTACTACACACAACACACACAAAGTAACTTTTTGACCAGGCAATACGAAGACATTGTACATTGCAGCCCTTATGATGATTAATTTAAAGAAAAAAACTTCAGTTTAGCCCTAGAACAGAAATAATTACGTAGGTAAACTGTGTTACAACTAGCAGTCTGTGTTACAAATAGGCGTCATGCGTAGCGCCTGTGGTTTATTTATTGTCACAGATTATTTATGTTTGCTCACTTGCACAATAAGTGCCTTTTCGTTGATGTGTCCGTCCAACCACTCTTGAAATGAATTTGGTGGAAGAAGATTTTATTCTTTGGTTTTCCTGTTTGCTCAACGTTAACGCCTATGTAAATTTGGCGCCAAATTATCAAACCTGAGTGCATGCCCTGTTCTCATCATAGTGTTCGGCACACCGCACAACTCTTATTCCCTTTCTATACACTTTCGCATCATCTACTTTTTCCATACCAACACTTTATAATACACTCTTCCTAAAACAATAAATCCATGTTTTCTTAGGTCTCCCTCTTCTCTTGTTTAATTCAACATACCTTTCCGCCTTTTCTGCCCGAAAGGTGTAGACAGCGGCTGTTAAGCCTCGATTCGCTGTTATATTTACATCCTAAATAGATTAGCTGACGAACCTATTGCCATACACCGGGAACAAAGTTTTCAGTGATCGATATATAACACACATAACTTTCGAAAAGAATCCCGAGGTGTGTAGTGTGGAGCCCGGATTCGAACCCACGTGTTTTGATTCGGAACAGGGTGCTCGACCACTAGACTTCCTTCGACATTCAGATGTATCCTTCTTCTCTTTGTTAATGCCTGATGTTATTTTTGTGGCAATAAATGTTATTGACAAACAAAATGTAAGAAGCTTATTTTTTAGGCGTTTTGATTTTATATTGAACTAGCTGACCCGGCGAACTTTGTTCCGCATCAAAAGGAATAAATGAGTAAAATTTGGATTTTAAAAAAATAAAATTTTTATTATTTATCGGCATTAACTGCTGTCTCGCTGTGTTAATACTGCAATATCTTCGAAAATATTCGTTTAAAATGCATGCTGTAAAGGGCCAGGGTCATCTATATCACATGCACAATCTATTTAAGATACTTAATTGGATGAAAATTAATGCTGTTATGTTTAAAATCGTTTCGTAAATAGGCCACTATTTCTCGTAAAAAGTGGAAAAATAAAAATGGTCATTGTGGGTTATCCCTAAGAGATAGACATATGCCCTTGCGGACTTTTTTGTAGACCTTTTAAAGGTGTATAATAATGTAGTACGTTGTTTTGAATTAGCACTTAGGGTTCAGACAGCGTTTGCGATTAAAGTTCTAAATCTTGAAAATTAGCACTTTTTTTACTACCACTATACATGAATTAAAGATCAAAACCACCCCGTTGACACCCTCTAACTATTAAAAATAACCGCATCAAAATCCGTTGGGTAGTTTTAAAGATATGCTCACATAAGGGGACAGACAGCGGAAAGTGACTTTGTTTTATTATATGTGATGATGATTATATTTTGGTTGACGTGAGATTAAATAAATTAAAAGCAAAAACCCTTTTTAAAGAAGCTTTTATTTAAGCGCTCAAAAAATAAGAAAATAATATTTCCTTAAAATTTCAAGTATCAACTTAGAGCCTCAGTATGTACAATTTATATAATAATAAAAGCTTGTCGCGCGAGTTGTAAATAAACTGTACTAATTTTATAAAGTCAAATTAAATCAAAATAGCTTTATTTTCATGGGTTTTCACACACAGTTAAATATAGTCCGTATATATTATAAAGCATAACACATTAAAACACGAGCGCTTGAGAAAATTGCCTCCTTGGAACAAAAACGCACGGACGATTCTGAGTGTAAGGTTGTCATGAGAAAAAATGGGCAAAACACTCATGTAAATTAATCTACTAACTTTACTATATTATCTATTGCAATTTAATTACCTACTGATATGGAGTCAAAGTGTTTTCATTTGAGCGTCTTCTAATATAAATACGAGATGTTTGTTAATAGCCAAAAAGCCTTAATTGTAATTTCTGTGTTTGGACTTCGTGTAAGTATTTACCTAAGTGTATTTAAAAAATATACAATTTCCTTGAAACTTTCATAAAAATGTTTGTCATATTTTTGCGATGTGCGTCATAACTTCATAAGTGTGTATTTTAATTTCATTAAATAGGTATTTTTACTGAAAAAACTTTGTTCTAATGTAGAACAACATTATCATTTTTTAGTTTCCGACTAGTTTCAATTTTATTATGTGTCTAGATAACTTAATTGGGTTTTACAGTTATGACGTCAATCAAAATTCCCCCCCGAGTCTACTTACTTATATAGTGTGTTACTACTCGTATATACGACGTCACAGCACGCGCATATCCTAGTTTATAGGACCTTTTGAATATTCAAAGCGTGTGCTGAATAATGTTTGTAAATAAAATTTAATTCTATTTTTTCTGTTCTTCAATTAAGGTCAAATTTTTTTGAACAATATCAATAGTAGCTAACCACGTCACCTACTGCACTTAAGAAGAGTAGGTAGGTATTGCAAAAACATTATATACGTATTTATAAGTCATGAATAAAATTAAGGTAAATATACTTTTTGAAGATGACGAAAAATGGAAGACGTCAAAAAAATTCAAATGAAATGTAATTACTAAAAATATAATTACATTTTTGACTGCAAACAAATATGCAATAATTATGAGTAAATTTTGAGATTTTCAATAGTTAGAAGTTAATAAAGAGATTTTTTTTTTTAAATTTATTTCATGATCATGGATGCAAAGTCCTTAAGTCGAAATAATAATTTTAACAGGACAATTTATTATTAAATTAATGCAAAGTAATCTTATACATAATTAAAAGTCGTGTCACTTTATGAGTTTTGGTGCAAACATAGATGAGACGCTACATACGATATTTACATCATTTTCTACATTTTTACACATATTATATGAACACATCCCTACTAATATTATAAATGCGAAAGTAACTCTGTCTGTCTGTCTGTTACGCTTTCCCGCTTAAACCTCTCAACCGATTTTGTTGAAATTTGGCACAGAAAACCTTTAGACCCTGAGAAAGGAGTAGGGGTAGGCTACCTTTTATTGCGAAAAAAAGTGATAAAGAGGTTGAAATAGAGGTTGAAAGTTTGTATGGGATTTCTTAATTTTAAAAGATAAAACCATGAAACTTTATATTTGAGCACTTGATAAGAAATAACATTAGTTCTAGCGTTTTTGCAATTTCGACCTGTGAGGGGATGAAATAGGGGTTGAAAGTTTGTTATTATTAATTCTAATTGAGGCGAAACGAAGTTCGCTGGGTCAACTAGTAATAAATAAAACTACACGAATTTTAATCAGTTATATCCATTAAAACACATATTTTAGAAAATAATGCAAAGTATAAACACATAAATAATTTTATTTGTCAACTATCAAAGATGTTACCGTCGAATGGGGTGACTTGGGATCAATGGGTGAGTCTAGAGATAAAATGTTCCACTTCAATTACTCAGTAACCAGTACAGTAGGTACAATTTATTCTTTCTTGCTTAGGCAGCAAATAGGTTGCATATTTGCCTAGTCTAAATGAATAAGTTATACTTTTTAGTTTAGACTCAAATAGAATTGAAATGGTAAAGTTTCATCTCTATTCACCCTTAGACTTGGATGTAAGGGTGAATTGAGCCTAAACTACTACTAACTACTAACCCCATTTGACGGTACTTAGATTTCATAGTATTTTCTCCCGATTGTTTAGCAATTTCGAATTGTTTAATGTTGACTGTTTTACCTAATCTAAAAGAGGAAGCCATAACGCCGATATTAATAATATAATTGTGCTTTGCATATAGGTACATAAATATATAACGATGTGACACTATAATAGACGATCATAAAAAGCCGGTCATCAAATTGATTCTAAATGTGATTCGATTAGGGTTATAATTAAAGGTCTACGTGACTTGAAAGAGTCACGTAGGCATTCATATATTAAGAAAAGACGCGTGCCGAAGTAGATTTTAGAAGGATTTATCTAATAATGATGAAGTTATAACTTCCCATATCCTCCTATTTGTTCTCGAAACTTAACTGTGAATGGAAATCTAAGTAGTGTTTGTTTCATCAAGTTAACCTTTGCAGTTGCTAATGTTCATAGAATAAAAAGTAATTTAGTTTTATGTATTTCTAATTGGAAACTGTTAAGATTGCATCACATTTAGACTTATATACTTGTTGTAGGCTTTGTAGGTGACACGGAGGAGAAAATAACAACGGTTGAAGTATAAATATATTCAAAATAAAATAATATAACAAAAGGGAAAATAAATGCGTATGTTGGTGACAAAATCAAAGAAAAGACTGAAAAATAATAAAATACTATCTTCTAAATTTGATATTTTTGAAAGTAAATAAATCATTTTTACACTGGGTAAAATTTATTTACCACACTTAACTACTACGCATTGTTTATCATAAATATATTAATTCGATATTGGAAACTGGTTAATTAAATTATTTTAATTATGAAATCATCAAAATTATCATCAAAATATTATAAACATAGCTTTACACCTTTTTCTACCCGAATGGGTAGAAGCAGTGGCTGTTGAGCCTCGACTCGAATTTATGTTTACGTCCCAAATGGAATAAGTTTTCAGTCATGGATATTTATCATACATAACTTCCGAAAACAATTCCGAAAAGTCATTGGTGTGAGCCAGGATTCGATCCCGCGACCTGTTGATTCAGAAGCGGGTACTGGACCACCGAGACCTGATTCATTATAAATAGTATAAAACAGTGTCGCTTTCCGCTGTCTGTCTACTTATATGCTGAGATCCATAAAAGAACGCAACGGTTTTTAATGTGGTCTTTTTTAACAGGTAAAGGGTGTTAACGGGGTGGTCTGTATGTATAATGTAGTGAAGTAAAAGTGATAATTTTCGAAATTTAGCACTTTAATTGTAAACGCTGTAAAATTGCTTTTGATGCGGAACAAAGTTCGTCGGGTCAGATAGTATATTAATATAATTTGAAATATCACATAAAGCGATCCTAAATTAAATATATTGTAAACTCAATTATGTAAATTGACAAAAATTTTATTGGCGAGGAATATTAGGGCCAGTGTGATTTTTATGATGGCAACTCTCATTAGTTGGTGATAAAGGTAACATTAATAAAATACAAATTGCTGAGGGTCTACGTGACTGAAGTCAAGTGTGTCACATTATTTTATTCACTAATCGAGAGTTCTGATCAATTTTTAATCGATTATTAATTGATTTTATTGCATTTTAAATAACATTTTTCTTGTTCCACTTTTAAAGTTAATTAAAATCATTTAAGTATTGAAATTCGGGAAGAGATGAGGGATTTTGGAAATCAATATGAGGATGAGAAAGTGATCAGACAAGCTAGAGGAATTGCTGACACAGCGAACTTTGTTTCGCATTAAAATAATGTTTACAGCATTTACAAATCGAAAATTATCACTTTTACTCTACTACGTTATACACGAATAAAATATCTTTTAAAAAAACTCGCATCAAAATCAGTTGCGTAGTTTCAAAGAAATAGCTAGATATATAATAAGAATAAGGGGACAGACAGTGGAAAGCGACTTTGTTTTATACTATGTAATGATATTATTGTAGTATTTATACTACATATTTTTTACAAGCAGCCAAAGAATAGTAAAATTGTATGTATAGTCATTCACTCATTCATTCAAAAGTTCAATTAACCTAGGATCACGTTTGTCACAGGACGTCTCGGGGTAAACGTACTTGTGACCGGTGAATTCATTCTCCACTTGTATCCATTATAGATGTATGAGATGGGTGTGATGTTTAAAAAAAAAATGTATTTACCTTACAATGAGTTAAAGTTAATTCTACCCTTGTAAACGTATGCACACATGTAGCAAGAATCGAGGAGGAAAACGATGAACAGGAAAATGATAAGTGCACCCGTTGCTGCATTTCAGAACATATCAGTATTTGTATTAAATGCATTATGGATTACCAACGTACGCATTTTCCAGTCATTTAGGAAAATTTTTAAGTTACAATAAGTTTTGAGTAGGAGATAAACAGTTACAATCGAGTTTTTTAAATGTTTCATTCATACGAGTATAATCCAAAACCGATTTGGAATTACTAACTCTCGTCATTAAGTCTTAAGTCTGGTCCCTACTTTAAAAATTACAGATTTTTTAAGATTTTACAGTGACAAAAACTCTGATCTGAAGGCTTGTGGCCTTCAGCGTGGTGGAAGCCTTCATTTTTGAGGACCTATTCGCATAATATTTTTCAAAGACTCTACCTAAAGTGAGTTATGCTGTTTAAGTAATATCTATGTATATGTTTTTTTTTAATTCATGTATTTTATATGTGAAGGTGCAGGCAACAGCTATTTATGCATCAAATCGACACAATTTTTAGGCTAAAGGCTTCACGCACACTTAAAAATACTCACAAAAATACAAAGAATATTTAATATAATATATGAATATAATGAAATATTTAAACACCAGCTTGCAGTTCGCTGCAGGAATGGCCTGGCTCGACCGGTGAAATACCACGACCTCTTAGAGAGTGAGAGAGGTACCCGGAGGTTTTTCCTATCCTACTCCCTTACTGGTCGGCAACACAACTGTAACACTATATGTGTTGCTGGTGTCCATGGGCGGCGCAGGTTGCTTACCATCAGGTGACACGCATGCTCGTTTTCCTTCCTATCCATTAAAAAGGAACGCTTCTGTATTTATCACGAAAAATCATTGGCCTAGTCAGGGTTCGAAAGCTGGTTTTCTTGATTCAGAAGCAGCTTCCTTATCCTCGAGCCAGGTACAAACTATTATTATAAATTCAATATTTTATTTATTTACTTTCTATATATCTATAGTTCTAATTTTTGTATCACGACGTGATCATTTCGCGTCGCGTGAGAAATCAGTGGTCGTTAAACAATTGAGGTTAAACGTAGGTTCAATAATAATTGTGCACGACATGCTCGCAGTTTTATTGAGAGATGTCGAGTGCACGAGGGAACAGCATGCACGGGACATTTCTTATAAACATTGAAATATTTATCACTATATTCGGTATGCAATTTATTTTTAGGGAAACCTAGGGCAAACGGACCAGCGCTAGTTTTGCTGCTGTTATATTTTCATATGTAAAAAAAAAACGTAATACATATTAGTAAAATTCTTAATGTATCGCTAAATGACCGGGCATGGCAACAGCCATCCCTACCAGTTCGTTTAGGGGGTCTAGGTATTCGAAAAATTTCTGATGTAAGTTTACCGGCTTTTCTGTCTTCAGTCCATAGCACAGAAGAATTAACCAGGAAAATTCTCACTCATACACTAGGTAATTCTGAAGTGTTATGCAATAGGGACGCAGTAAATGCCTGGAAACGGGCCTGTCCTAACTCAAATTTACCGACTAACCCATTTTCCCAGAGACAGTGGGACGACCCGCTCTGCGCTATCTTAAAAGAATCACTTATTTGTGGTTCTGTAGGAGATGCTGAGCGCGCTCGTTTGCGGGCTGTGGGAGAGTGGGAGTCCAGTGTTTGGCTTAGGGCACTGCCATCGCCCAATATAAGAACATTATTAGATAATACGACTTTCCGTATCGCAACTTGTCTTCGTTTAGGTGCTCCCTGTGTTTCTTCGCATTTATGTCGCTGCGGAAAGGTTGTCGACAGCAAGGGACATCATGGCCTCTCATGCACCAGGAGCGCCGGCTGCATTTCCCGTCACGCCAACATCAACGACATTATCCGTCGTGCTCTTGTCACCGCCGGTGTACCAGCCGTTCTGAAACTGAACGGTTTGGTGCGCGATGATGGCAGGAGACCCGACGGGATGTCTCTTTTGCCTTGGAGGATGGGTAGGCCTTTGGTGTGGGACGCTACTTGTGTCGACACCCTTGTGCCATCGCATCTTCCAGGCACGGTAGAGGTGGCCGGTGCTGCTGCTGCGTCGGCAGAAAATCTCAAACGGCACAAATACAGAAACCTTGTAGGTGATTATGTATTTGAGCCGTTTGGGGTCGAGACTTTGGGGACATGGGGTCCGAGTGCTCGTGCACTTTACAAAGATCTTGCAAAGAGGCTGATCGAAGCCTCTCGCGACCAGAGGGCTGGCCTATTCTTCGCACAGAGGATTAGCATTGCCATTCAGCGTGGCAATGCGGCCAGTCTTCTGGGCACGCTGCCAGTAGACCGAGATGCGGAGAAATTTGAATTCAGGTAGTTTTTTAATTGTATATATTGTAAATAATGTAATTAATTTATTTGTTCTTATTATTGTAAATAAATTCATATGTAAATGTACAAGGTTTAACAACATGAATTAAGTTTGTATATAAATTAACATTAATGACGGGCTTCGTGACGCACTGGTACAACTACCGGCTGCAGCAAGGAGGTCGGGGGTTCGATTCCCACCCGAACACAAATATTTGTGACAAACATGAATATTTGTGTGGTGTCTGGGTGTTTTTCTATGTATTATAAGTATGTATTTACAAAATAAAAGTATATATGTATTAATATCCGTTATCTAGTATCCATAACAAAAGCATTTAGTTATTTAGCTTGGTACTAGAGGGCGCCGTGACAATTGTGTCCAAGACATTATTATATTATAATATGAAAAATGCGTTTCCACAATTTTCTCCAGTTCCTAGAATAAATATTTTCTTGTTTGTAAGTTTTTCAAGAGTCCACCTCTTGAAAAGGGTTCTTTAGTACGTGAGGTGTTCTAGAAGGGGATTACCATTTTGTTTAAATTGAAAAATCGAATTGGGTCCTTACCAAATACTTGCCTACTTTTTTTTGGAGTTTACTCCTTAAGAATCGATTTACATATATAGGCCCGGGGTATGAAAATTATGGGGACCAAAATCGTACTAGTCACGTGACTGTCACACGAAATGCGTTATGCAGTCACAGAGCATATAAATAAGAGTCGGCACTCCATACAATGTCCTGAGCTCTTTATAGTCACAGAATCGCGCTAATCTCAGAAACCACCAGTCCGATTTTAAAAATTCTTTCAGTGGTATATAGTCCATTTATCGAGGAAGGCTTTAGGCTATATTATATTTTCAAATCAATTAGGGATCCTTACTATAAGTCCAATAATGTAACCCAAGGTGTAAGAAAATGACTCGAAAATAATTCTTACATCGTGAACGCTGCGAAAACTATTGATTCTAGAATAAAACAATGTACTACACTTTTACAGAACATAAATTTGTCTATAAAAAAGTCCGCGATGGCATATGTCTAACTATTGTAGTTATCTCACAATAAGTATTTTTTGAGTTTTGGAGTTTACTCCTTAAGAATCGATTTACATATATAGGCCCGGGGTATGAAAATTATGGGGACCAAAATCGTACTAGTCACGTGACTGTCACACGAAATGCGTTATGCAGTCACAGAGCATATAAATAAGAGTCGGCACTCCATACAATGTCCTGAGCTCTTTATAGTCACAGAATCGCGCTAATCTCAGAAACCACCAGTCCGATTTTAAAAATTCTTTCAGTGGTATATAGTCCATTTATCGAGGAAGGCTTTAGGCTATATTATATTTTCAAATCAATTAGGGATCCTTACTATAAGTCCAATAATGTAACCCAAGGTGTAAGAAAATGACTCGAAAATAATTCTTACATCGTGAACGCTGCGAAAACTATTGATTCTAGAATAAAACAATGTACTACACTTTTACAGAACATAAATTTGTCTATAAAAAAGTCCGCGATGGCATATGTCTAACTATTGTAGTTATCTCACAATAAGTGTTTTTTGAGTTTTTTAAAATAATTAAATTGATGTCGTTATAAAAATGCTTTATTTTGTACCTTGAATTTAACTTTCCTGAAAATAAATTACTTCAATAAAAAGACAGATTCAACACCTTTCTAGAACTGTTTGAATAATTCAATTCGGACATTTAATTCCAAAGATATCGCAAAATACAAAATGTAAGAATTCATTTCATAGGGAAATAATTAGTTACACTGATGATGTATCCGACTCGGACAGCTCGGACCGCGACAGCTAGCAGGTAGATTTTTTTACGTTTGTTTGTTGCTAAAAGGTACCGGTGGTCCAGATGTCGAGAACCCCACTTCTGTATAAAGTAGTCGCGGGTTCGAGTTCTGGCTCACAGCAATGACTTTTTGAAATTGTTTGCTGAAGTTATGTGTATTTAGATATCGATGACTATAAACTTTGTGCCTGGTATGGCAGTAAGTTCGCCACCTATTCCATTTGGGATGAATACATAGTGGCGAAACGAGGTTTAACAGCCGCTGCCTACACCTTCGAGTAGAAAAGGCGTGAAGTTATGTTTTGTTGTTGTTTCACTCTTTGTCATCATATCGCTCAATACTTTAATCAGAATTTAAAATTTAAAAAAGTCTCGGTGGCGCAGTCGGCGAGCGCACGGCCTCTGATCCAGAGGTCCGGGGTTCGATTCCAGACACTGGCTCACACCAATGACTATTCGAAATTGTTTTCGGAAGTTATGTGTGATAAATATCGATGACTGACAAACTTTGTGCCCGGTATGGCAATAGGATCGCCACCTATTCCATTTGGGACGAAACATAACGGCGAGACGAGGCTTAACAGCCGCTGGCTACACCTTCGGGTAACAAAAGGCGTGAAGTTATGTTATGTTTAAAATTTGTAGTATTTAATAGTATTTTGTGGTATTTTTATTTATAAAAGTTACTAGCTTTTACCCGCGGCTTCGCTCGCATTAAATCCATTAAATAGATATCAAAGATCATTACTATAGAAGTTAACCAATATGATAACTCTGTTTTATTGCTTGGCTGGAATTATTAGGTTTTAAAATTACTACTTACAATGACGTTTAAAAAACTAACAACATTTTTTAAGGTAAAATATATTTCTCTGTAACAAAAATAAATAATTTTGGACTGTAACAATTTTATAAGAGTACTAGCTTTTACCCGCGGCTTCGCTCGCATTGAAGCCAATAAATAAGTATCAAAATCATTACCATAGAATTGAATCAATATAATAACTCTATTTTCTTACTTAGCTGGGATTATCAATTTTCAAAATTACAACATTAGGTATGACGTTTAAAAATCTCACAATATGCTTTATTAAAATGCAACAACAAACGGTAAAATATATTTCTCTGTAACAAAAATAAATATTTTTGGACTTTAACAATTTTATATAATATAAATGCAGAGTATTAATGTAGGATATTTTTGTAGACTATATTATAAGTTTCTCCTTAGGGTGCAAATATATGTTAATTAAAGAGAGAAAAAAGAAAGTATCCTTTATTACTTCTAATACCCCCAAGAATATATGTACAAAGATTCATGATGATCTGTTGAGTAGTTATCCCGTGAAAGCGTAACAAACAAACTTACATTCGCATTTATAATATTAGTATGATATGAAGTATGATAAGTAATAAGTATAAGTAAAGTTAAGTATAAGTATAAGTATCAACCCTGAATACTGTAATACCGTCCCTCGCGAGGCATAACAGCCGCTGCCTACACCTTCGGATAGAAAAAGGTGTGAAGTTACGTTATGTTATCTAATTTACGAATACTGTAAAACTTCATTACTGAAGTAGCTAAATTTGACGATTTTTTGACAAACAATTGTTTTATCTTTCGTAATTTTTTTTAATTTTTTTTAATATAAAGTACCCTATGTTACTTCTAATACCTTCAAGAGTATATGTACAAAGTTTCATGATGATCGGTTCAGTAGTTTTTGCGTGAAAGCGTAACAAACAAACTTACATTCGCATTTATAATATTAGTATAAGTATATTAGTATAAAAGTATAAATATAAAATGTAGGATATTGTTGTAGACTATTTTATAAGTTTTTCCTTCGGGTTCAAAAATATGTAAATTACTTTAAAGAATATGTGTACAAAGTTTCATGATGATCGATTGAGTAGTTATCGCGTGAAAGCACGCAAACAAACTTACATTCACATTTATATATTACTAGCTGACCCGGCAAACGTTGTCTTGCCAAAAAATTAAATTTAAAAAATAGGGGTTGATCGTAGGGGGTTGAAAATTCTCAGACTTACCCGATATGAATACAAAATTTAATGAGTCGGTCAAGCCGTTTCGAAGGAGTGTGGGAAAATTGTGACACGAGAAGTTTATATATTAGAAGTAGGATAGGATAGGAATTAGGTTACATTTTTATTGTATAAGGGGCAAACGAGCAGGCTTATGATAGTTACAAACGCCGCCCATGGCCACCTCACCACATGCAGTGTTACAGTTGCGTTGCCGGCGCTTACAATGGGATATGGGTGGGGTCGGGAGTGGGTTTCGGTAGGGGAGGGGAAAAGGGATTGGGGCTCCGAACACCTCTCTCAGCGAGTGAAACGCGGCTAAGGCCACTTTTCAGCGATAATCTGAGAGGTCGTGGTATTCCACGGGTCGAGCCGGCCCATTCATGCAGCGAACACTGCGTGACTTTACCACTGACAAGGTGTGACTGATGTGACTGATTTATAATACATTCTAGATATATGTAATAAACTTTACATTTTTAAGATCGTGATATCTTTTAAAATGTAGTAAATTTATTTCGATAAGCGTAATCGCTAGACTGACATCATTTGACTTATAAAAAAAAAACACTCACTGTGAGTTAGCTACCCTGGTTTGAACATATGGTGGCCCGTTTTTTTCGTTGAAGTCAACAATAGTGACCATATAAAAAAAAATTGTTTATGTTGTATTAAAAAAAACTAAAGGTTGAGCAAAAACTTGGGACAAGTTCATTGCTATATTCATTGTTCATAAGTGGCATTGCTAATAAAGCTTTCTTTGAAGTTGTAAATAATATCAATGTCTTGGTTGTCAGTACGCTAATACATACTAGCTAAGCGAGTGACACGTGTAATAATCGTGCCTTATGGCACTTTGTTCTCTCTGCCTACCCCGCAAGGGATCTGGCCTGAAGTTATGTATGTATCAAGAACTTGAATTTAAATAAATATTAGTGTTAGATAGTCCATTTATGATGAAAGCTTTGGGGTATTAATATGATTGCGGCAATAATCTTTTGAGTGGAAAATGTATAAAATATGGCGGTACGAAGTTCGCGCGGTCTGCTAGTATATAATAATAAGAGTCGGCACTCCATACAATGTCCTGAGCTCTTTATAGTCACAGAGCATATAAATAAGAGTCGGCACTCCATACAATGTCCTGAGCTCTTTATAGTCACAGAGCATATAAATAAGAGTCGGCACTCTATACAATGTCCTGAGCTCTTTATAGAAACACTCTTTATAGCGATACGCCATTCTCTATTACGAAGAAATGTGTTCATATTTGTAGACAGTAAATATTTATTTTTGTAAATAAATACCGTAAAAACATGTAGAAAAAAACACCCCCAGACGAGGGATCGAACCCGCCCCGACCTTGTGTTATCGGTAGTGCGGTTTACCGATGCACCACGAGGGCCGTATGTATAATCGTCTAATTACCGTCCTCTTTACCAATTTCGACACATTTTCTAGGATCGGGTTTGTTTGTTTGTTTGTTTTTTACATACATACATATACGTAAGTACGTATTGCAAGCGGAGAAAAAAAAAATTATATTATTTATAAATTGTGTTTTTATAAATTGTGTTTTTTGAAAATTATATTTAAGTACGAATTACATACTAATAAAATATCAATAATATTTTTCGATCTTTGGTAATGAAACGAGGGGCGCCACAGTAGCATCGCCAACATCGTACTCCTAATAAAAAGTGTGTGAATCTCGGAATCGGCTCCAACGATTTTCATGAAATTTAGTATATAGGGGGTTTCGGGGGCTATAAATCGATCTAGCTAGGAATCATTTTTAGAAAATTTCATTTTATCGTGTTTTATCGATAATTAACTTAAACATCAACTTACTTTTTTATTGGAATTCCTGACATCTATTGGCGAATGTGAATTATTTTAAATTGTGAGCACTTAACTTGCTTTAACGACAACAACACTAAAGCTATTCCAGCAGATGGCGTTGTTAACTAATTCCAGCAGATGGCGTTGTTAACTAATTACTATTTGTTTCTAATATAATATGTTAGTACATAGTATATATTAGTATATATTTATTATTGGAGTTTACTCCTTAAGAATCGATTTACAATATATAATAATAAGAGTCGGCACTCCATACAATGTCCTGAGCTCTTTATAGTCACAGAGCATATAAATAAGAGTCGGCACTCCATACAATGTCCTGAGCTCTTTATAGAAACACTCTTTATAGCGATACGCCATTCTCTATTACGAAGAAATGTGTTCATATTTGTAGACAGTAAATATTTATTATTTTATTTTATAATCGTTCTTGAGGAGTAAACTCCAGTCGTGCGTCGGAGCGGACACACACTTTTACTTTTTTAGAAAAAGCGCCTTAAGATTACGTGAAAAATTATTTCAAGAATAATTTATATATGATCAAGTTTGATACGTTAGTTAGTGTTCCTCGTATTCTTTCGATACCCGAACACCAATTTTATTTTTACAAATTCAACACGCTCTTTGTTAAAGCATACAATTTGAAGAACTTCTTGTGACGTCACTAGTTGAGGAAAACCTCATCTTTCAACCTCATCACCTCATCAACGAAATTTCATCTTCGTTGGTCGAAAAATACCTCACGTAATTAATGGTTTATGGACTAGTTAGTTTAAGCTCAGAATAATTAAAGCTAACTAAATAATTTTCTGAGCAAATATTTACTATCGTCATTTTAGTCTATTGATATATTTCCATCCAATTCCTTTTAATAATAAAATAAAGGTAAATTTGAATTCAAAGTGATTGATTATAATAGCATAATTAATCATCATTCATCATCATTAGCCTTTTTTTAGGTCCACTGCTGGACATAGGCCTCCATGGGGGAGGCCATGGAGAGCGCCACAACTGCCGGTCCGCTCAATCATGGGGGGTTTTTGCCATAATCGCCACGCTTGGCAGGCGGGTTGGCGATCGCAGTAGGCTGTATTTTCTTGAGAGAGAATGCTGCTGCCCATTCTTCTAGCTTTTCCCTTAGTCGCCTTTTACGACATCCACGGGAAGAGATGGGGTGGCGATATTCTAAGCCGGCGCCACACAGGTCACCGGCGCCACATAATTAATATTGTATAGATATTTTAAAATAGAAAAAAACTCCGATTTTCAGCTTCTTTTCCAACAAAATTAAAAAAGGAGGTTCTTATTTCTAATCATATTTTTTTTACCAACCTGGAATTTCAGTCGTTTCGCGTGCGATGTAAGGTTCATCTGAAGTGACCCCTTCTTTTCGTTATTCATGCTCGCTATTTTTTATGCACGAATTATTTATGTATATACCTATGTTTTCGGAATCATGATATTAAGTTAATTTGCAAGATTTTTTTTAAAATATATATCACAAACATTATTCTCATGCAAACACTATGAGATGCTTAACAAATGTCTAATTTGAATAAGTTAAGCCTTCTAAGTTTGACGCACTTGAGTTTAGCAGCCGTATAATTAATTCAAAATTGTTAAACAGTAGCTGGATACTGAGGAAGTTCTTCACATTGTGACCGGACTGACTTCTTTAGATTTTTCTTTTTGGAGTTTACTCCTTAAGAATCGATTTACATATATAGGCCCGGGGTATGAAAATTATGGGGACCAAAATCGTACTAGTCACGTGACTGTCACACGAAATGCGTTATGCAGTCACAGAGCATATAAATAAGAGTCGGCACTCCATACAATGTCCTGAGCTCTTTATAGTCACAGAGCATATAAATAAGAGTCGGCACTCCATACAATGTCCTGAGCTCTTTATAGAAACACTCTTTATAGCGATACGCCATTCTCTATTACGAAGAAATGTGTTCATATTTGTAGACAGTAAATATTTATTTTTGTAAATAAATACCGTAAAAACATGTAGAAAAAAACACCCCCAGACGAGGGATCGAACCCGCCCCGACCTTGTGTTATCGGTAGTGCGGTTTACCGATGCACCACGAGGGCCGTATGTATAATCGTCTAATTACCGTCCTCTTTACCAATTTCGACACATTTTCTAGGATCGGGTTTGTTTGTTTGTTTGTTTTTTACATACATACATATACGTAAGTACGTATTGCAGGCGGAGAAAAAAAAAAATTATATTATTTATAAATTGTGTTTTTATAAATTGTGTTTTTTGAAAATTATATTTAAGTACGAATTACATACTAATAAAATAATGAAATATCAATAATATTTTTCGATCTTTGGTAATGAAACGAGGGGCGCCACAGTAGCATCGCCAACATCGTACTCCTAGTAAAAAGTGTGTGAATCTCGGAATCGGCTCCAACGATTTTCATGAAATTTAGGATATAGGGGGTTTCGGGGGCTATAAATCGATCTAGCTAGGAATCATTTTTAGAAAATTTCATTTTATCGTGTTTTATCGATAATTAACTTAAACATCAACTTACTTTTTTATTGGAATTCCTGACATCTATTGGCGAATGTGAATTATTTTAAATTGTGAGCACTTAACTTGCTTTAACGACAACAACACTAAAGCTATTCCAGCAGATGGCGTTGTTAACTAATTCCAGCAGATGGCGTTGTTAACTAATTACTATTTGTTTCTAATATAATATGTTAGTACATAGTATATATTAGTATATATTTATTATTGGAGTTTACTCCTTAAGAATCGATTTACAATATATAATAATAAGAGTCGGCACTCCATACAATGTCCTGAGCTCTTTATAGAAACACTCTTTATAGCGATACGCCATTCTCTATTACGAAGAAATGTGTTCATATTTGTAGACAGTAAATATTTATTATTTTATTTTATAATCGTTCTTGAGGAGTAAACTCCAGTCGTGCGTCGGAGCGGACACACACTTTTACTTTTTTTATTCACAACTTTAACACAGAAGGTGTAAGCAGAGTTATGTTACGTTATTTCGTATCACCATATCAAATATTTGATCCAAGGTGAAATAATAAATAAAAACAATTATTAGTAACCAATATAATTATGACTGAAGCAGGTCCTAAAATATTAAAAAGTAAAGTAAGAAGTTAAAAATGTAAAGAAGGGGAATTCGGATTGGATATTTTTTTGTAGCTTCACGCCGTTCCCACTTCAAAGTGTAGGCTATTCAATCGTCGACTCGGCGATTTTTTGTGACATCAGACATAGGGAAATTGTATTTAATCTTATTTAAATAAGCTTATTTTTATTAATCTATCTACATCCACGAGGATTTTATTATGTAAAATTTACCAGATAATATTGTTGTATTATTCCTTAAAGAGAGATTCCAAACATTTTTTATATGTATATTCTAATATTCTATTAATAATAGATTTATAAATGTTTATCAGGAGCCAAATTCATATAGCCTCTAGATATTCAATACTGCAAACTATTCGTGATTAAATATTTCTAAATTTGCACACAAGAAATAAATTATTTCCTTCGTAGTGAAATAAATTTACTACTACAACACGCTCAATCTCGCTAAGTCTCTTGCTAGGTAGGCAGTACCTCTTGTCATGATGGGTTTCAGTCACTTGCCCTAACCTTCCGGTGTTCCTTCTAAGAAATGGTGATCTATATAAATTAAGAAAATTGAGGTGCCTGTTTGTAATGTAGCTGCCTTTGTTTTTCAGTTGTGAATTTTTGTTATTTAATTCGGCGTAGAGGCAGTAACGCCTTGCGTAGTGCAGTGCCGAGAGCAGAATAAAATTGACAATAACTAATTTATTTTATTTCTACTTTATCCTTATAGTAACCACTAAAATTTACGTAAAAAATATACTATTTTCGTTATTGGTTTGTACGTACATTTCAAAAGATATTAATATTGAAAAATCCGAAAGCAAATTCTTACTGTCAAGATCCTCGGCTCGTGGGTTGTTTACCTTTTAGATAACTTTCTCCAGTAACGGCAGCAGCGATCGATATTCCGTTGTTGCCCTCAATTCGATTACGATAGTGGTTCACTCTTATCCATTATATGATATATCCCTTGCACCATTCATTGGCAGAGTAAATATCGATATTATGGTCCCATAATTTGGGGTCAGCACTACAGGTTTTTCTTTTCTACAATTCCCTATCATTATCATCCCTACCATAATCATGTTGTCTTTCACATTGTGTGAAACATCCATATTTTCTTAGGTCTTGTCTCTTCTCTTATTTTCCTCCATATTCAGTTTTACAATTCTTCTCTCAACATGTATATCGTCCCTCCTCATTACATGTCCATACCACGCAAGGCGATTCCCTCTTATCATCTCAGTTATTGGCACAACTTTCAAGCTTTACATACTCATTCCATCCATTTATTTTATCCATTTTCATCACCCCACACATCCATCTTAACATTCGCATCCCACTCGCATGTATTCTTCTTTTTACCGCAGCACATATCTAAACATATTTCGCATTATATAAATAATCGAAATATATATCGCATTGGTAAAAAACTACCGGCTGCAACACTGAGGTCGGGGGTTCGATTCCCACCCGAGCACAAATATTTGTGACAAACATGAATATTTGTGCGGCGTCTGGGTGTTTTTCTATGTATTATAAGTATGTATTTACAAAAGAAAAGTATATATGTATTATTATCTGTTATCTAGTATCCATAGCACAAGCATTTAGTTGCTTAGTTTGGAACTGGAGGGCGCTGTGTGATTTGTGTCCAAGATATTATTATTATATTTATGTTAAATTCATCACAGAGTACTTATTAAATTTATTCTGTAATAGCATAGTTAGCGTGGTAATAGCATTTTAATCGCGATAAACATAGTCATGCTTACGAAGGAGGTATGAAGTGATTTTTAAAATTCGAATATTTGTTTGTGTTGCATGGCTACAAAGCCATTTGTCATTAAAGAGTAACATTTAACAAAATATATCATAGATACGTTTATTAGTAAATTGGCGGATCAGATGTATTGTTAAGTGCCCCCCGACGCAGGGCAGGCAGGTCAACTCCCCCTGTCTACATTTACATCAGATATCTACATGCCATTATCGATCTGATTGTCTCCCTGGGAGTATTTTAAGAAGCTACGTATTAATATTAAACATTGTACGTATTGCTGCATATTCAGCGCGACCTCGGCCATGGACCGGTCATCCAACGAGTCACATAAGTACCTAAGCACCTTTTGCCGTATTCCTGGAAAACGGTATATACAACTTACGACCACGTCGCATCAATCCAATATACATGCGACATGTCGTAAGATTTTTTGCGACAAAACCACCTGATGTAGTTTACACGGTTGAAAAATGTTAGATACATATTGACCACGTGCTTTATTTACCCAGATCTTCTCATGATGCCTCCCACACCTGAAACCGGGTCGCTCGTGGCGAATACGTCAGTGTTTTCTTGTTTAATCGACGCATTTTCCTTAAGCTCACGTATTAATGTGTAATTTAGATTTAATATCTTTATTTTCTAAATTTAATTGTTTGTAAAAGTAATTTAGATTTTGGATCGAATTTTTTAGCGAAAATAAATTTACTAGGCTTGAGAGAAATTTAATGTAATATTAAAATATTACGAAAATTACGGATTACAAAACTTTCTAATATTATGTGTGCAAAATATCAAACAATATAGAAATATTAATTTTATCTTCGTCCAATCCTAGAGTGTACAGTGGACCTTAAGTGCGCGGGGTCGCTCCGAGCACACCCGGGTTCAATGTATTCCAAATACACGTTGTCTCCGTCAGTAGTTGCACATAAAAAATGAAGATATATATATTTTTTCAGAGCCAGGTCTCTTGTTTTTTATGTTACGCTAAATATTCGTAATAAAAAGAGGCTGAAGCGTGAAATGAAAACAAAAAATGGTGGATGGTCGACAAGTCAAATTCATGAAACCGTCCTCTGAAAATATGGTTATTGTTTTGACTAAGTTAAAAAAAAGATTATCATTTCTATATCACTTTAGATTATCTATTGTCGAAGACAAATCAATCAACAAGTTTTAGCGTTTTTGCAATTTCGACCTGTGAGGGGATGAAATAGGGGTTGAAAGTTTGTTATTATTAATTCTAATTGAGGCGAAACGAAGTTCGCTGGGTCAACTAGTAAAGATATATATTATTAGCTACAAGTAAATATAGCTATGCATTTAATGACTAATAGACATCATAAACGAGCGTAAGATCATTGAATTGTTACCTCAGAAATTGAGTCTAGAAGTTTCTAAATCGTCCCGTAGCCGATAAAAATAGTAATGACGCGCATTGTTCTGGAATTGTACACGATTTGTAATCACGAGTCTCTTATAGTATAAGACACCATGACACGTGTATATTGTGTGATATTATTTATTACTAGTTGACCCAGCGAACTTTGTTTCGCCTCCAAAAAGAAATAAGAGATGCCGTGGTGGAATTTTTTGTAGACCTTTTGAAGGTGTATAATAACGTGGTATATTGTTATGATCTATCATTTAGGGTTCAGCCAGCGTTTGTTTGCTACAGTATACATGAATTATAGATATTAACCATCCCGTTGACCACCTCTAACTATTAAAAAACGCATCAAATTCCGTTGCGTAGTTTCAAAGATCTAAATATATATGGGGACAGAGAGCGGAAGACAACTTTATTTTATACTATGTAATGATAATAGGTCTTTACCCATGAAATTGCAGATTTGTATAAAAGAATTAAACCATTTATTTTTCATGTTTTCACTCATGTAAGCCATGCACCTTTGCCAACGCAGTGGCTGTTTATTGATTTCCTTTTTAAACAAATCTCGGACGGGAGGCAAAAAAAAATCCAAAGGCATTTTTTACACTGGCTCACACCAATGACTTTTCGAAATTGTTTTCGGAAGTTCAGTGTGATAAATATCGATGGCTGAAAACTTTGTGCCCGGTATGGCAATAGGTTCGCCACCTATTCCATTTGGGATGTAAACATAACGGCGAGACGAGGCTTAACAGCCGCTGCCTACACCTTCGGGTAACAAAAGGCGTGAAGTTATGTTATGTTAATCAATAAACAAATGACTGCTTTTGGACTAAAGAATTCCATGTTATTAAAATAAAATTAATTTGAAACTATAACTCTTTAGCCAAACAAAAATTATTTTGATTTGAAAATTGAAATGGCCAGCCAAATAATTTTCTATACTATATGGGTCGACTGACAACATTGGCAATGGGTGCCGCCACGTATCGTGATTTCTGGTCGTTCATCGTCGTTTTAAATACATTGAAGACATTTAAACTAATGAAAGTAGTGTTTATATTACTATATAATAATAATATCTTGGACACAAATCACACAGCGCCCTCCAGTTCCAAACTAAGCAACTAAATGCTTGTGTTATGGATACTAGATAACGGATATTAATACATATATACTTTTCTTTTGTAAATACATACTTATAATACATAGAAAAACACCCAGACACCACACAAATATTCATGTTAGTCACAAATATTTGTGGTCGGGTGGGAATCGAACCCCCGACCTCATTGCTCCAGCCGCTAGTTTTACCAATGCGCAACGAGGCCCGTCAATATATTAGTAATAACATTCTAACCAGTGTTTATAGCCTCCAAGATCTTTGAAAAATTAATTCAAATTATTTGAAAACTAAAAATTGAGCCTGAAATGCTCAGTCATATTATCTACCTTAAAAGTTTATTATCAAACGGACTAGTCACCATAAAATATATCATGATACAGTTATGTATGCCATTTTTCATCATCGCTTTTTTGATCGAAAAGTGACTTTCCATGTACCTGTCCATACTAAAATAATGTCTCCTAATAATGTTTTTAAACATTGTCAACACATTTTGTACCGACAGTATGTCGTAACAGATGAAATAAAATACATATAGATTTCGATAAAATCTAAACCTTGTATATAATTATAATTGGCCATTAGAATTTCACAATATCATTTGATTTTATGTCAAGATAATATTCTAGAATGTCATACGATTTGATTTTGATAACATTTTTAATGCGACCTTTTTTTGGTCATACTAGAATTCGCGCGCGACCTCCTTCATCCTCTCAGTTTTATATTTTGATTGCTATGCAAACTTCTGTTTTTTTTTTAATAAAATAAAACTTACAATTGATTTGAATGCGATGTAAACGGAAGTCATAACATTTAAAAGCGAAGAGACCAAAACTGATTCATGGATCTTGGTCGAATACGCAGTCTTGTAATAGATAGTCTGTCGTTACAAATATGAGTTACTTTAAGGACGTTAAGGCGTGAATGGTACTTTGGAAATATACTGGGTACTGGGTACTAAGGATTTTATAATGATATACCCGCCTTCTGAATATTAGCTGGTACTGACACCAGCGTCAAGATATCGAAGCGAGAGATAGAGCAGAGCGCGTAGGAAAGAAATGCAGTTCACAGCTAGGCCCAAATTCTGTCTCTGTAGTGACCCATTAAACAATTAAAAACCTATTGAAAGAGAGAGGGAGAATATATGAGTGTCAAGGTGAGAAGTACGCATATTTGAACTTGTGGAAAGTAGATGTAGGAATAAAAGCAGCAGTAAAATCAGTTCAACCGGCCAAAAACAGACATGCGTTTAAGACCAGGTGGGCTGGTGAACCTTCCACGACCAAGCTGGCTGAGTTTGATAAGACATAAGTAAATTATGGAAGCCAGTAGTGAAGAACTAAGAACCGTGGCACTGAGTATTTTTTGTACAATTTCCAATGAAAATTTGGTGATGTAATGATGTATAAAAAGCGGACAAACTGACTTTTACCATTAGCTTATTGTTGATTGTTGTTATATATTTGTGTTGGACATTCAAGCCACCAACGCGCCACTTGTCATTGGTCACTATGATAAGAAATCAGCTGAATATTGATAGCTTCATTATATCCCAATGTGGTATGAAATAATTTATACTGCGAACTTAATAGTCTTTGGCCCACCTATGTAGCGGTCTCGATAAGTCCACAGTTTGATAGCCACCTAAGTGGTATGCCTTTGGAATAAGTCGAAGTTTTATTATCTAGTCATGATTTTGGTTCTAGGAATTGGATGTATTATTTATTTATTAATGTTTTGTATCCAAAGGGGTAAAAGCAGAATCTTATTACTGTGCTTCTATATGTTTGTATACTTAGGTTGGTATAGTCCAAAATGACTTATCGTTAAGGTTTCACAATGTATTTGTAATTAAAAAAAGAAATAAATAAATTACATTATCTATATATATATATAAGAGATTTCCACCTATATATTGACTCATCACGATATCTCTGGAACCATAAGGCGTAGCGACTTGAAATTTGGTAGGATTATTCCTTTCGCCGAGTAGAGGTCAGCTAAGAACGGATTTTACGAAATTCCACCCACAAGGGGGGTTGCGGGGGTGTTAACAATGGAAAATTCCCATTTTTAACCTATAGCTGCTATCGACTTCAAATTTGTCGAAGATATTGCAGTATTAACATAGCGGGGCAGCAGTTATTACTTTTGATGCGAAACAGAGTTCGCCAGGTCAGCTAGTTTATAATATATACAATACCAAACTAGCTGAAATCAAATTTCTCCGCATCTCGGTCTACTGGCAGCGTGCCCAGAAGTCTGGCCGCATTGCTACGCTGAATGGCAATGCTAATCATCTGTTCTAAGAATAGACCAGCCCTCTGCTCGTGAGAGGCCTCGATCAGTCTCTTTGCAAGATCTTGATAGAGTGCACGAGCACTCGGACCCCATGATTTCACAATTAAGTTTGTACAAAACAACTAATTGGATTTACTTTGATTTTATGTATCAATCAAATATGAAAGATTTTATTTTCTCTGTGTAATTCTTATTTTTAGGGAAATTATACACGTTTTATAGCACTTTATCAGTAACACGCGCAAAGAAAAATTACATTATAAAGGAAAACCTATGTCTTGTATAATCAAGTGTGGCTTGTTTAAGACAAGTTTTAGTATTGACGTCAACAACCGGTTTCCTTTAATTGATAAAATAAACAGCGCCGTTTTAAAATTGCAATTCTCTTCAGATTAATTCGTCTAAACAAATAAAATTCTACCACTGATATTGACATCTTTTTTATGGGATAGGGAGGCAAACCAAAATATATAATATAAAATAGGTCGGAAGCGGGGTCGAATGGGGAGAGGAGAAAGGGTTGACCTCTGAATACCTCTCTGACCGAACGAAACGCGGTACGAGCGACTTTACGTCGATATTAAGAGTTCCTGGTATTTCACCGGTCGAACCGGCCCATTCATGCAGCAAACTGCGTTTCTCTACCAATGTTGAGATTGTTAAATATTTATAACATTAAAACAACTTTTTAGGATTATATCGCGTTAATTTATTACTTATTTTTATTTATTTCCCGACGTTTCCAACTTTTTACAGAGATCATTTTCACGAGTGATGAACAAAAAGATGGTAGTCGTTCAAGAGCTATTTTCATTGATACAGAGAGCACCCACTTTTTGGGAATAAAAGTCAAAAAGTTGATGTTAAAAATATGATTTTTACTATTGATAACCCACATCAGACTTTTAACAAAAAATTAAATATTTATTTATAAGATATATTCACTAAAGAGAAAAAAAGAAAAAAAAAATGTTTGTGAATATCCTTTGTTGTGGGATTTAATAGGTAACACTTGTTATTTTTAATTAATAAATAATTATCTTATTTTCTTAAGTTAGTTGAAATCGGAGTATAACTATTATTAAATATTGATTGATTTTAAATTTAAAGGTAAGTATTTGTTAAAAAATCTACCACTAGGTCACAAACGCGGCCAGTCCTCAGAAAGACCCAGCAAGAAAACTCAGCGGCTGTTCTTCAAAACTGATTATTATTTCATTTTGGACGGGCTATTGATAGTACTATTATTTGTAATATTTTGAGAAAAGAAACTTGGTTTCCAGGTTAATAAAATTATTTTGGTTATTCTATACTTCTTCTTGATTGTGGGCTAGGTTTGATGAGACTTATGACTGGGTTCCAGCTAGGTGATAGTTTCCAGCCATCTCTATTGAAATTTTTTTGGATGTTTTTTGGTTTCAATAGCCTCGCATATCATCCTGGGACGATAGTGTTGTTATTTGGCGAGGATTTGTGGTTTGTCAAACCTGATGTAGTGTTTTGGGCCCTCCCTACAGTGTTCACAAGCAGAAGACTTATTATAGCGGTTGTGCTTCACATCAGCTATGTGTTCCTTTATCCAGGTTTTAATGGACCTCTTTGTTTGTCCGATATAAGAGAATCCACAATCACAGTCCAGCTTATATACTCCTGGGTCTTGCAAGAAGGATGTGGCACTTGACAGATGGACGGATGGCAATTGGCTAACTTTCTTGGGTGGCTTTAAGTATGTTTTAATCGAAGCACGTTTTAAAATATAGTCAATTTTGTCAGTGATTCCCTTTATGTACGGCAAGATGGCAGGTTGGCGCTCAACTGTAGCTCGCTTCACTTGGTTTTTGTGATGATTTCTGGGAACTTTAAGCTGATTGGCATGTAAGACTTTTTTCACATGATGAATCTCCTCTGCTATGTGTTCCTGGTCACAAATCCCTCGTGCTCTCTGAAACAAAGATTTTGAAACGACAGCTAACTGTGAAGGATGGTGGTGAGATTCACCATTCAGGTATCTAAGAATAAATATGTTAAACATTTATTTGTGTTATTTACATTAAATAATAATGATAGCTAAATATCAAAATACCAGCAGTAGTAGTATTAGTAGTTGTAGCTTTGCTTTGCAGTTTCAAGTGCAATTTTTCTTTTATTACTAGGAGGAAGGAAGGTTACGGAGGAAGGACGGGAAGAAATCTTTCAAAACGTTATTATGGCATTTCCAAAAAAGGAAAAAAAATACCAGTCCATATCTTTTCCAACTCATGTATCTTTGCCAAGCCAGATCTGTGTTTTCCATGAGACGGTATTATTGAGATTTGATACAAAATACTTTGATGCACATATATCTATACTTTGAGTTTGCAGAAATCTTTCCGAATTACGTATAAGATACATATATATGTACCTACATAACTTCACGCCAAATCCCTTGCTTGACTTTTATAACTCTTTTCAGGCACGCGCGTCGATTTTTGAGGCTCCTAACATCACCTTCCTCCAGAACACGTTCTATTTGTGTACAGGTTTAACATAATTACCGAAAACAGAACTAAACATGTACGATATAAGCCAAAGTACTCCTCATCTATTGCCACGGACCAAATGTTGCATAGAGCAAGTTGAGACGACGCCGCTCAATAAATTCAAACATGTCATATTCAATTGAATAATGGTTATCCGGAGCCATTTTGCTAAATTGAATATTAGGCACAAATTATTAAATCCATTGAGAATAAACGTAAGCGTAACTTCACTCCTGTTTCTACCTAAAGGTGTAGGCAGCAGCTGTTAAAGCAATGACTCGCCGAATCGTTACGTTTCCAAATGGGATAAGCGGCGAACCTATTGGCATTCACCGGGTACAAAGTTGGCAGTCATCGATATTTTTCACACATAACTTCCGAAAAGAATTCCTACAAATCATTGGTGTGAGTCAGTCCGGAATCGAACCCACGTCTTCTGAATCGAAAGCGGGGTGCTCGACCACTGGACCACAGACACTGTTAGTACGAATAATTCTTGAATATTACATTATTATTTATATCTTGTTATTTATTTATTTATACTTATTTATTATGATTTATTTCACGAGCATTGTAAAATCAATTTTCAAAGATTTTTTCTTTTATATTTGGTATTAAAATAACCGGAAGGTTATTAAAATATTACTACGTTGACCCCCTGAATAATGCCTAATCCAAACCTTTTCATTTCTTTCAAAGTATTCCCTCCGTTCTCTCTGCCTACCCCGCAAGGGATTTGGCATGAAGTTATGTATGTATGTATTCCATCGATACCTTCGTATATGGCGATGGGGAATATCCCAATGGTTCAAGCAGTTGTACCGTCTTTTAAAGAAATAAGGAAAAGGATACGACAATAAAACCGGCAGTAACCGCAGCTGGTGGTAGATAATAAGGGTTTCTTTTGAGGTCAAAGAATGCCATACTTTCTTGACTTTCTCATATCTTCTTGACTTAACTAATATCTTCTATACCTGAAATATTCCAGTATAGGATAACAGTGGTAGAGCCAAGCAGTTCGCTGCATGAATGGGCCAGCTCGACCGGTGAAATACCACGACCTCTCAGTAGACCGACGTAAAGTGGCTCATGCCGCGTTTCGTTCGGTGAGAGAGATACCCGGAGGCCCACCCCCTTCCCTATCCTTTCCTATCCCCAATCCTTTAAAGGTTGGCAACGCAACAGTAACACTATATGTGCTGCTGATGTCCATGGGCGGCGTTGATTGCGTACCATCAGGTGACACGTCTGCTCGTTTGCCCTCCTATCCCATAAAAAAAAATAGTGACTTTGCATAGAAAGTCTTCCTGTTCGGTCCTAAATCCGAGACTTGGTACATATCAATGTTTATCTCATAAGCGTATTTCCTGGGGCTAGACTAGGAAACATTGCACTGGTCTCCCCTGATCTCACTTCCGAGGAAACTGTCCCTCAGGTGTTGATATCGAGAAGGTATGAAAGAAATATCCTTATGGGTAATAATCAATCTACAAGTGCCCATATAGAGAAAGATATGGGCACTTGTAGGCACTTTATTTATTTTGATTTAAATTATTTATACCCTAACATGATGACGCAGTGCAAATATTATTCTATATACATTTCTGAGAAGTCCAGACAGGATTTTACCGCCCGGTATTTCGGGAATAACATTACGGGATACAAACGAATAATATTTATGGGGAATTTTATTTGTCAACTGATTATATTACGTGTTACACCAACTTTAGTCTCGGTGGTCGAGTACACGGCTTCTGAATTCAGAGGTCGAGGGTTCGAACTCTGGCACACACCAATAAATTTTCGAAATTAATTTCGTAAGTTATGTGTGATAAATATCGATGACTAAAAACTTTGTGCCCGGTATGGCAATAGATTCGCAAACTATTCCATTTGGGACGTAAACATAACGGCGAGTCGAGGCTTAACAGCCACTGCCTACACCTTCGGGTAGAAAAAAGCCATATAAGCCATGTTACACCAACTCCCAAAAAAATGTTATATGTTGTATTTTTTGCACGCTCTAAAACGCACGGATTTAAAAATATAATGATTATGTGCTGATAGGCGAATATAATGATTTTAGTTTAGATTTTCATAAAGACAAATTTACATCAAATGGTGGCTTAAAAAGTGATGGGAATTGTTCATGCTATTACAAATAATAGGGGGTTATTTACTATCAGATTTCTTTATCTCTTTTGTGTCTCTCTTAAGAGAATTAAGTAGTTAATTTCTGAAATTGTGTGCACACGGATTGCTTGATGACTAAAATAAGTTACTTTTTATAAAATAAACAATGACAAATACAGTTAGTGTTAGGTATTTTAAAATCCCACAGCGTATGTTCGTGGCGAAAGTGCAAGTTAGCGGTCACAATTGACGTCAAACTAATAACAAGAGGCCGTTTCATAATCCCACACGTTGTTCAGATTAGTCACACAGAGTACGCACGCCACGAAATTGCTTACTCTATAATGTCATTTATTTATAAGAGATATAAATTCCATGCCCTTTTTCTACCAGAACGTGTAGGCAGCGAGTAATAAGCTTCTACTCGCCGAATTTCTACGTCCCAAATGGAATAGATGGCGGGAACCCAACTGCATATTTATCAGAATACTCTGAAAATAATTGCGAAAAGTCATTGGTGCGAACTCGCAAGAATCGATCCCACGACTTCTAGTGATTCAGAAGCAGAACACGCCTCACTCGCTTCTTTGATTTTCATAACTCTTATCATACACGCTCGTTGATTTTTAAGGCTTCTGACATCATCCTCCTCCAGGACTCGTTCTGTTTGGTCATGGAAAGAGCGTTGTGGCCGTCCGCGACTCCTATATCCATCCGGTTTAGCATTGTAAATCTGCTTAGTGAAAATTGCATCATTATTCCTTTTAGAATTCTTCTGAGAAATTAGATTTTATATTTTGCTGGGTAAAAAGATTCCACGTGTGTGCAAATGATAAGTCGTTATACATTCAATCACGTATTTTTGTATAAACTGCTAGCTTCCGTCTGTAGCATTACCTGCTTAAAAATTTAAATAAAACTTCTAAATAATAAAGGTACATATTTTCAGAGGATTTTAAGTTTTTGTGAAAATAAATGATTAGAGCATAATATGTTATTTCTGATTTTAAGATATGGTAAAATAACATAACTGCACGCCTTTTTCTACCCGAAGGTGTAGGCAGGTGTTAAGCCTCGACTCGCCGTTATGTTTACGTCCCAAATGGAATCGGTGGCGAACCTATTGCCATACCGGGGACAAAGTTTTTTAGTCATCGATATTTATTACACTTGAACGATTTATCACTGTCACAGATTAACTAATATTTCCAATTCACATTATGAGTATCGTTATGACATCTTAAAATTTCTATTAAAAAAATATTAAAGCTTTTTTTAAGTGTGGCCCCAAAGGTGTTTGATATTTGGTCTCATATTTAAAACAAATGTCAATTTATATCAATTGGTAACTAACAAACTCATTCACAATTCACTCCAGAATTTAGGTTAGGTTTTTTAATATCATTTTTAGTTACTCCAGAGAGCTACTGCTATAAAAAGAAAAAAAATAATACATAAAAAATGTAGATCACTAATTATAAATGCTGTAAAGAATGCCTTTAATATTCGTACGCGGTGGCAATTATACTTTGACCAGCCCGCATGATTGCTCCGGATTAATTTATCCATCCCAAGGACAATAGATGGCGAAATATACCTATTTCCAAATGCATATGGTTAGAACACGAGACCTATGAACTAGAAGTAAGAGTACACAACCACAATTCCATAGAGGCTTAATACATACATACATGTTTACGGATATTGTTGGAATTTGATGACGATTGTACGGTAATGTAAGCGTTTGAGAAGCGTAAATCCTTCCTTCTTGGCATCATATCGCGTCTATATATCACTTACAAATGATTACATAATAAAATATTTACGTAAAGAGACCAACTAGTATCCTGGTCACGTCGAATCCTTTGCTCCCTGTACGTTAACTAATGAGGTATTAGTGCGCAAACGATAACTAGAGTCCGCCTCATAACATGCAATGGAACGTGATTATTTTCTTGATCATTGACGACTATTCAACGGAATTAATTGATCGAATGGTTTGTATAATATTTTATTATTTTTTGTTGACTCTAAATTCAATTAGATCATAAGCTGAATCTTATAAGTCTAACCTAACTAGTTGACCCAGCGAACTTTGTTTCTTCACAGAAGCAATAAGAAGAAATTAAAATTGTCCTAGTGGGTTATACTTAAGAGATAGACATATTACCATCGATAATTTTTTGTAGACCTTTTGAAGATGCATAATAATGTAGTACATTGTTTTGATATATCATTTAGGGTTCAGGTAGCGTTTGCAATTAAAGCTAAATCTCGAAAATTATCACTCTTTTTATTACTACGTTATATATGAATAGGTGACGAACCTATTGCCATACCGGGCACAAAGTTTTCAGTCACCGATATTTTTATCGACCACTGTACCACTGTACCGTTATTTCAACAAATTAACTTAAAAGCTGATTGCGTTCAAAGTCTAGTTGACGACAAAGTCAGTCCAAGTCATGTAACATCTTATGTTACATACATACATACATACATAACTTCACGCCAAATCCCTTCCGGGGTAGGCAGAGAGAACAGAGCGTCATAAGGCACGATTCTTACACGCCTCACTCGCTTCGTTGACTTTCATAACTCTTTTCATGCACGCGCGTCGGTTTTTGAGGCTCCTAACATCACCTTCCTCCAGAATACGTTCTATTTGGCCATGGAATGTGTGTCTTGGCCGTCCTCAATATGTTACATACAGAGTTTTATTTAGATTTAATTAATATAATTATCTACTTCTCACTTTTGTGGTGAGATCTGTTGAAATGATTTCGCTTGTGCTGCAAAGTGTGCCTCTTCCTTCCGGTTCATAGGTGGCCGCTCGTCCTCGATCTCAGAATAAGCACATCCTTTGTTTTTGTTACCTTTGTACAGTGACAATGTCAATTTCAGAGTAATCGGTCTGAATATTAACAATAGCATGTTCCCATAACAATTCTGTTTTTTAAAACCTGTAATAAGCGTGGGAATGAGAACAAATGGAAAAATGAATGCAAATGGTCGTTTACTTTTATGATATAAATACTTATTTCATAACATAGATTTTCTGGTGTTTTGCGTATATATGTCACTAGTTGGCGCCACTTTATTCAGATGTCTGCCATTTCACCAAAGCGCGCTGTTAAAAACTTCGTTTCTGCATCACAAAGTATAGAAACAACGGAACGAACGTAATTTTGAACGAATGCTCTCTTTTTATTTAGAGGAAAGATTTTCGCCGGTAGAGGGCGCCATCCTTCGAAAAGCTCAAATCCCTAAGCGGGAATTTTTGTCGCCGTTGACAGCTCTGTATACTAAACGCGACATATGTACGTAATCATCATTATATTGTTCATCATGTTCTGCACAACCAGTCCAATCGTTTTGCATCGTTGAATTTGCAATGCTATTTAAAAAATCATAATTTTAAAATAAAATTTATAATAAAAAAGAAATCATTGTACTGATTTCATTTAATCAAGATATACAAAAAAAAAGAAGAATTCGAATGACGCGAAAACGAAAACGCACACTGACATTTTGACAGATTTTACATTCTATTGCTTGCGGGTAGCAAGCGGGTAGTAGCGCTTTATAAATGTTTTTCACTTGACTTAGGAATCAGAATTTTCAGGAATGCTTAATTATATATATATATGCTTAATTATTTCTAAATTCAAGTAGATTTAGACTTCCAATTACTTACTACGTAAGAATTAAGAAAACTTCAACAAACATAATATATTATAAAAAAAGTTTATGAATTATGCATAGTTATTTAGATATTAATGAGATGTTTTGTTAAACAACCAGAATTAGTGAATAAATTTTTTGTCGTCAGAGATATTTCTTTCATACATAATTTGTCACTAATCGTCTGTTTATATTAGTAACCAACAATGCCACCCACCTCTTCTCTCCCTAAGTTTTTACGACAATATGAATTAATCATGGTATGTTTAATTTGTATTTATGTTGATCAGTCTCCAAAGCTCCACATTAAAAAAGGTAAACGCCCGTTTGTGGTAGTGTCAGCACAATCTTCTTACAAATGTTACTAGTCACAGCCAGTGGCGTATCCCCACCGAGGCCGGAGGCCGTTGACGTCAATCGGATACTCTGCATACATAACAAAATGCTATCGACACGCTTGTAATTATTCATTTGGTGTTGCTAAATTGTTATTTAGGAATCGAACGTCTGCTATAACCAAAAACAGCATGTCTAGAACATTTTAAGACGTATCTGATGGAACTAAAACGGCAAGAAAAGACCGCTAAATAATGGTTTGACTCTTGTTTCTTATAAGGCAGGCATAAGACTATCTATCAGTTAGGATTGGTACATTTTTCTGTCTTAATAATACTTCAGCTATTCGTAAATTCAAACCTCCTTGATAGCGTGGTTTGTAATCACTGATATTAATGATATTATGTGTATATTCTCTTGTATCATAACTCGATGGCCTCACTAGGTTGAAATACTCTTCAGCATCCCGGATTCTATTTAAGAGGTTCTAGATTGGAATGAGGACTGGCAACGTTTTCACCAAGTTATGTTACTAACAAAATTGTCCAAACCCTTGATATGCACAATTGGTTGCTTTAGCTAATTGGAATTTTAAAATGAATCAGGCTTGCCGAGTCATAATTGCTGCTGCCTTTATTATCGGGTACAAAGTTCTATATCTTAATCTTAATATATATAAAGTACCTGTCACGTTTGTCCGCGATGGACACCTAAACTACTTCACTGATTTTCAACAAATATGCATACCGTGTCCAGTTGGATCCAACTTTAAACATAGGATTAGTTAGTATCTCAATTTGTAGTCGTGCTTTTATTTTATTACATATTACTATTTTATTTGTTAGTTTCAAACTGTTCTAACAGATGGCGTAAAAAATATTATAATATTTGTCTTTAATTTGTTACTTTGTTTAATCTCCTCTTTTTGGTGTATCATACAGGATAACGTCTATGAAGTTATTTATGGATTTGCGTATAAACACTTCGGCACGATAGAGCACTACTGGTAATTCAGTGAATACAAAAAAAATACCTCTATTTAAACCACTACAGATTAAGAATTTTGAAATATAAGACGCCAGAGGAAAAACGAGTTGTTTTTAAAATAACCGGTATTACAAATTGCTGTAATAATCATTTTAATTTCTAATCAAAGAAATATTAAATGTTGAATCCTATATATAGATATCCAATTATCATTGTCAAGGTTGGACTAACAATAAACTGAAGTCATAAGTTGAACATGCTTGTATATTTTTTTTGACAAAATTTAAACAAAAAATTTAATTTGAGATAGGGATGACGAGGGGACGGAGGAAGGAATTTGACCTTCGGATATCTCTCTCACCTAACGAAACGCAGCGTGAAGTTTAACGTCGATATATTCTGAGAGATATGTCATCGGTCGAGCCGGCCCATTCATACAGAGAACTGCGTAGCTCCAGAAGTTAATATAACATATTCTTAACATTAAAACTCGTGAAAATGATTTCTGTAAAGAGTTCGAAACGTCGGGAAATAAATAAAAATAAGTTCTAAATAAACGCGATATAATCCATAAAAAGTTGTTTCAATGTTATGATGATGTGATTCGCGAAAATCCAAGAAATAAATAACATAACTTCACGCCCTTTCATCCCTTTTAGCCACTGCCTACCCGAAGGTGTAGGCAGTGGCTATTAAGCCTCGACTAGCCGTTATGTTTACATTTCAAATAGAATAGGTGGCCAACCTATTGCCATACACATAACTTTCGAAGTTAATTCCCAGTGTCAGGATTCGAACCCGGACCTCTGGATCAGACCCATAACTCGACCACTGAACCACCGAGACTATAAAACAAATTACTTTATTTCTGTGTCTTTGAGGTAATCTGCCACACTATAATATGCTTTTGTAATCAGAAATGATTTTACAGTTGTCTTGAATGCAACAAGATTCAGTTCTTTCCAACATTTAGGAAATATATTGAATAGAATAGGAGCCATCCAAAAAATACTTTTGCTCAATAAGGTAGTATGTGATTTGTGCATACAAAGCGTAGTATTGTCGCGTCTGTTTCGTTGAAACCATTTCGCTAACCATAAGTGAGGGCCACCACTTTCTGTCATGTTGTATGACAGAAAGTGGTGGCCCTCACTTATATACTCACTAACTTATACTTCTAATCACACCTCTTTCGTGCTTTAAATATTATGATATCTCTACTTAAAAATATAATCCCATATCTAACTTTTGACTTGACTTTTCCTCTTGACTGTTTCTACGCCTGTCTGTTTGTTTCGACTAATCTCTGAAATGCCTTAATATTATTAAACTCACCTTTCACCGGCAGCATATAGCTGTTTAACTAAAGGTAAAACTTATGTCATTTTAATCCTAAAATTTTTAGTATTTTTTTATTAAACGTCATCCAGACTAAGTCGCGGTTACAACTAGTCTGTATATAAAAAGTGGAGAGAAAAAAAACACTTATAATTACATAATATATTGTATGTTTTACAAATCAAATATTATTATCGTTTAAGTGCCTTACTATCAAATCGAATTATTTAATTTGTAAAGATTAAAAATATTAACAATTTAAAACTCGTTTTGACATGTCTAATATTGTAAATAATACAACGGGAATATTGTTAAGATAATAGTTAGTATATATATACTAACCATGTTACGTAGTAAGAAGTAATGATAGAAACAGACTTAATTTTATTTACTTTCTACACGTGAGTAAAATTAAAAACTAAAACCCAGTTTCCGTTAAGGAAATGTACAGGGATAAACCCAAAACATAGACGAATCCTCTTATTATCATCATTTCATTTTCCTGCCCTGTTTTCATTATATGGATTAGGCACAACGGGTTTTTTCTTTACCCCACTTCCCGATCAAAAACTTCCTCCACACTAACACCCTTCTTAATCATGTCGTCTTTCACACAATCCATCAATATTTTTTAGGTTTTCTTCTTCTCTTATTTCTCACTATATTCAGGTTTATCATTTAACTAACAACAAGTGTATCATCCCTCCTCATTACATGTCCATACCACGCAAAGCGATTCCCACTTATTTTCACATTTATTGGCGCAACTTTCCAACTTCTTCTTACATACTCATTCCGTATTTTATCCATTTTCGTCACTCCACACATCCATCTCTACATTCGCAGTTCCGTCGCAAGTATTCTTATTTCAAATATCATGGACATTCAGATCCGTACATGACGATAAAATGAAATGAGAGATTAATGATATGAAATGATATGAAAAAAAGTTAAGTAGAAATTATGAAATTTCATAAAAGCTTGTGATTACGTGCTTAGGCTACAAAAGGCTACAAAATTATTTAAAAAAAATATATACTTAAAATACAATGAGCATGGTATACAATGGTAAGTATATCAAGGTCTATTTTTGGTCAAACAAAATTAAACGTCAGTTTATTAATCAAGTTCATTCTTAGTTGACCTTAAGAACATTTTTGTAAGTCACGACAACACTGTTCACCAAGTCGAAGGTAACAATAGACACGGCACGTCAATCGTATACTATACTACCTATAGTATAGTTATGAGTATAGTCATCTCTGTGGTCTAAAGATCGAACAGCCTGTTTCTGAATCAAATAGTCGTGAAATCAAATCCGCGTGAAAAGCGTGAAGCTATTAGAGATTAGGAATAATATAGATGTTGGTACGCGTGTGTTAAAAACGGCTTGAGCGGTCATAAATGACCACCGTGCTCTGGTATAGCTTCCAAATAATCTACCACACAAGTAGTTACTGTTGGGCCTCAACGACAACGATACTCCAAGTACGACCAAGGAGAGCGAAGAGAGAGAAGACCTCGGTCTTCTTGGCTGGCAGTCTTTTCACCTCGCCCCTACAAGTGCGTTCCGGTACAACTATGAATCCCATAAAATCGTCGGCTAACTAAGTAATCCTAGTTCGCAAATGTTCGGCACACATGATCGGCACGCCTGCATACTTATTACGGAGTAGGGTAGTGTTATAGCGAGTAATGAAACCAACAGTAGTTCGAGAATACTCTAAAGATGGCGCCATTGTGTTCACGCTTCGACATTTATTATAACAGTACGTTTTTTTACACAATTCACGTGATTATTGAAGAATAAAAAACGAAGATTATTTATTTTTGTTGCCTCAAAAATCCAGTTTTAGGAAATAGTTTTGGACTTGACCGTTTGAAGAATTTTGCATTACAATATAGGTATGATTTTCAATTTGTTACAACACAATTTAATCAATTAAACAAGTGCCAAAGCCTTTGAAAATGGTAAAAAGTGAAAAAAAAAGTTATAGTAGGATGAAACCCGTCACGTCAAAGGACGAGTATATTACTAAAATTAAAGGAAAAATAATTTACGGGCGATTTAGAAGTCGTGAAGTGGGCGGGGGGAGGTTTTAAGGGTAGTAGTCCTATGGCCAAATATTAAATGACAACGTTGTAGCTAATAAAGAGACCAACAAATTCTGTGAATGCAGGTTTTTATATAACCTCAACATTTTTGTGAAAAAGCGAAATAATCAAGGTTTTGGTTTTTATCTTATGCAAATTATTTTGTTCGCGAATATACTGTTATACTTCTGATAAGAATTCCGAGAAATCATTGGTGTGCCGGAATCGTCTGGAATCGATCCCACAACTTCTGACGCAGCATGTTCTTTAATAAAATAATATGCATTAGTTAAATTGACTATAAAACCAGCAACGTAACCTATAACTTAACTTAAAGAGGTGAGAGTGATGGCGGATGACGTCTAGAAAAGCAGCGCATATTTAATTCAAATGGTTATGATTAGTTTAAAAACGTCATTAATCAAAAATTTATTAAATAAATTAAATTAAAATTAAATTTATTAAATAAATATTAATTTTTATCTATATAAATTTTTATAAACTAATCGAGGCCTCTCGCGACCAGCATTGCCATTAAGCGTAGTAATACGGCCAGTCTTCTGGGCACGCTGCCTATAGACCGTGATGAGAAAAATTTGATTTCAACCAGTCTTTCAATTGTATATTAGTGGTAGAGCCAAGCGATTCGCTGCATGAATGGGCCGGCCCTCGTCGACCTCTCAGAAGATCGACGTAAAGTGGTTCATGTCGCGTTTCGATCGGTGAGAGAGGTAACCTCAGAAAAAAATTAACGTAAGTAACATAATAATTGAGGAAGATTTATGATTTTTTTTTGTTGTAAATATGAAATATTATGGAGGATTTGATAAACGTATCCTTCGTTTTTTTATGATAGAAGGGGGCAAACGAGCTTGCGGGTCACCTGATGTTAAGCAATCACCGCCGCCCATGGCGTCTGCAATACCAGGGGCATCACATCAGCGTTGCCGGCCTTTCAGATGAGAATACTCCGTCTCAGAATTCTGATTTAAAATCTTCAAAGATTTCATCATTAAAATATAATTTTTTCCGATAAAAATTATCACGTGAATATCAAATGAATCTTATATAATCTATAAATAGAATGTATATCCATTAATTACATATAAACCTACTGCCGGACAATTGTGAACCGATGTATCCAACGCGGCTGGGCAGCGTTCGGGAAGCTTATCTTCTCGTCCAAAATACCTCAGTGCCTAAAAGCCAAGGTCTATGACCAGTGTGTGTTGCCAGCGATGACTTATGGAACAGAGACGTGGTCTTTAAATGTTGGCCTTATCAGGAAGCTCAAGGTGCTCAGCGTGCTATGGAGAGGGCTATGCTCGATATCACTTTACGAGATATAATCCGAAGTGCGGAGATCGTTGGATATTAGGCGGCACAAGACCGGGAGTTATGGCGTGCTAAGGGAACGCCTATGTTCAGCAGTGTACAGATGTGGGCTGATGATGATGAACAATTGTGGGGTTATGTTTTTGAGTAGATGCTTCTACTAGCTCACACAGTGCATGTTCATTTAGCTCAAAGTCATTCAAATATCTAACATAAAAGATTATGCCATTTATTGCTTAAGCCCGAATTACAGCAGCATGTCATATCTATACCTAAATTCCCAATCAAAGCATTTCTTCGACCTACATCGTTGTCTTAGAAAACGTCCGCGAGTTGCTGCGTAGATCTTGCGCAGCGCACTCATCTTAACTGTTAGTTTTCTGCTATTATCTTGATACATACATACATAACTTCACGCCAAATCCCTTGCGGGGTAGGCAGAGAGAACAGAGCGCCATAGGGCACGATTCTTACACACCTCACTCGCTTCGTTGACTTTCATAACTCTTTTCATGCACGCGCGTCGGTTTTTGAGGCTCTTAACATCACCTTCCTCCAGAACACGTTCTATTTGGTCTTGGAATGTGTACCGCCCATACATACTTGATGTACTCTTGATACCATTACACTAAACCGTTATTTTATTAATGTAATATTATTTATCTGGTAGAATTTAATGGGAGTGAAAAGGGCGTAATGGACAGGCGTGTGTCAGGGACGCCAGACGGCGCGGGCGTCCCCGCCTGTCCGCGTCGGGCTCAAAAGTCACGTGTTGTAGATAAGGGGTCGCGACCTGTCTAGTAACATGCTCGTTTTATATATTAATCACAAGTTCCTCACATATGACACTGTTTACTAAATTACCTAACCCCCCCCCCCCACTCTTACATAATAGGCATGTCGTAAAATAGTGGAATAGAGTACTGGTTTCTTGTGTCTCCCATTTATGTAGGTTGGCACGATGTTGGCCGGGACACCATTTACACCAATTAACGGAATATACATTTTTTTAAACTTAAATTTGTATACAATTCTAGTTGGCCTTACTAGGTGTAGATCGTAGATGGATGAAAATTTAGAGCAATGTGTATTTTATAATGTGTAATTCCAAAGCTTTTCTGGTGGACTGGTCTTAACACTTCTCCTAGGCGCAGTTTGACAAATGTTTTTGTTTTTAATATAAAGAAAGCAGGCAGTATACTTGTATATGTATCATATAAACTAACGGCAGCGGAATAGTACATACAGTTCGGGAGTTTGAACTCCATCCGAGTAAAAACAGTTTTGTTACATAATAGTCGACATATACAAAAAATATTACCGCCAAATTTCCAAGAAGAGTGAATTTCCAAACATTAATTTTCATTCAATTCATTCCATTCAATTAAAAAAGACTAGACTTTTTCATGAAAGTCCGACATAAAAGTAGTAGATACTTACCGTTAGACAACTTTATGGTACAAATTAAAATGTAATCGGCGTTTGAAAAGAGGTCCGTTTCGGCGCGTATTTAAGGGTCAATTTCAAAACAGTACAGTGTATTCTAGTTTATTGTAACATATGATAGTTATTTTTTATGAGAAAGTAGATATAATCATGTACAAATCAATTTAATTCATTAGTAAGCAGTTTTTGTAGTTTATTTGTAAGAAAATTTTAAAGTTGAAGCAGTACGAAATCTGGTAAGTCGTAATATTTTCTCATTTATCTACTAAACTACTATTTTTATATCATAAAAATCTGAATAAATAAGTACCGCAATATGTGTTTAACATAAATCTAACTGAAATTTTTCGCACATAGAATTAAAATTGTGTAAAAAATGCAAATTTTGCAAAAAAAAAAATGCGTTTTTTGGAATCGATGCCGTCTGTCACGGCGTCCACTTTGGACGTAACAGTTAACTAGTTTACGCGAAACGTCAAAAATTTGACGAGTGACACACAAGTGGTTAAAATTACAAAATATTTGGCTGTCATTGTCAGACGTCACCTGACAGGACCCTTAATCTGTCATCATGACACTTTGAAACAATAACAAAATGCTTTTAATCATTCATGAGAATATTAATTGATTATTACGTAAGCAATTAACGTAAATAGGTTTGTAAAAATTTTAAATTAACTTTGTAAATAGCCAGTTACGGTAGCACTACGTCATTTACTACAAGTAATTATATTTATCGCAATAATAGCTGATTGATGTTTTTGTCATAGGTGTCGTGGGACATTCTTGTATAAGCAGTCCACTTTAATAATAACTACTGCCATTAAATAATTATGTTAATCTTTCAATCAATTTACATAAAAATTTTAAATTCTTAAAACCCTAACTAACCATTAAACACCATGATTTTGTATCAGAGGTCTCGGGTTCTGAATTGATTATTATCATTGATAAATATCGTTTATAATATTAGGTATAAAAAACGGAACCGTGCTACTGAGACTTCGCTGTCCCCGTCCGTCCGTCTGTTAGCAGACTGTATCTCAAGAATATATATAGACAGTTGGAATTTTCATATATTATGATATTTAACTATATTATATTAATTAAACTGGCAATTAATGGTACAGAACCACGGTGATATTAGGTCTGGGAAGTCCAGTGGTCGAGCACCCCGCTTCTGAATCCTGAGGTCGCGGGTTCGAATCCTCACATTGGCTCACACCAATGAATTTCGAAATTAATTTCGTAAGTTATGTGTGATAAATATCGATGTGTAAAAACTTTGTGCCCGGTATGGCAATAGGTTCCCCACCTATTCCATTTGGAACGTAAATATAACTGCGAGACGGGGCTTAACAGCCGCTGCCTACACCTTCGGATAGATAAACGCGTGAAGTTATGTTCTGTTATGTTATGTTAACCATTCGTACGCGATTCCCACTCGCACTCGCACTGTTTATAATAAAAACAATAAAACGACATATTTAGGCCATAAAATTGATTTATAATTATCGAATCATATGATTATTATCATGTCATTACAAATTTATACATGATTTACTTGAAATATAAATTAATATTATAAATATCAGAGTGTTAGTGGAAAAGGCCCCGAATGCACAGATAACCCGCCTTCCGTTCGTCTGAGAAATCTTCTTATTAGCCACGAGGCTGGCGCCTGTTATATTTACGTCTTATTTAATTCTTAGAAAACGTTATCTGGAAATAGTTTCATCAAATTAATAACGTAATATTGAACAAAGTTATGTTTTGCCTTCGTTCGGTGAGAGAGGTACCCGGAGGCCCACTTCCCTTCCCCATCCTTTTTCATTCTACTGCCTTGAAGGTCGGCTACGCAACTGTAACACTATATGTGTTGCAGGTGTCTATGGGCGGCGCATGGGCGGCGCATGGGCGGCGCATGGGCGGCGCTGGTCTCTTACCATCAGGTGACACGCCTGCTCGTTTGCCCTCCTATCCCATAAAAAAATCGTACCCTTGGCCATAGAAGAGTAACTGATCTAGTTTTCCAATTAGTACACATTCTTTGGCTTTGGCAACGGAATACCTCTCTCACCAAACGAAACTCGGCATGAGCCGTTTTGTGTCGATTTCCTGAGAGGTCGTATTTCAGCGGTCGAGACAATTCATGCAGCGAACTACATATGGTTCTACCACTTTCAAATGTATGTGACAAATAATGAACATAACATAACTTCACCTTGCTTTTTTCTACCCGAAGTTCTAGGCAGTGACTGTTAAGCCTCGACTCGTCGTTATGTTTACGTACCAAATGGCACAAAGTTGTTAGTCATCGATATTAATCACACATAACTATCGAAAATAATTTCGAAAAGTCATTGGTGTGGGCCAGGATTGGAACCCGGGATCTCTGGATTCAGAAGCCGTGTGCCACTGGAACACCGAGACTATTACTTAGCGACTACAGATGACTTTTGGTGCACAAATAGTTATTTTAATGTATATATTTACAAAGAAGTAAACATTGTTTGGTCAATATTCAACAAGGACTGTTGAATTGCTAAGTGATGCAGTTCACTGACACCATTATTTATGTATCGAGGTACGGCGTGATACATTAACCAACACATTTTACTCTCATATCAAACATAGGTACACATAGGTACTGTTCTTTTGTTCACCCACAAGTAGCTATCAATCAAGACTGGCGTGCAAAAGTAAACTCACTTACGAGCTTACTTTTGCGCGCCAAAAAAATATGAATGATGTTTTTTATTCGCCCAACTTTGACAGGCAAAAGCTTAGAATACGTACTGTCTTTTCTGTGAGAAATATTATTTGTCTTTTCTATGGACGAATTTGTATTCGAAGTTTGAAAGTTTATTCTAAATCGCGAAGCTAATGTAGGTACGCCACATTGCCACCCATAATTGCAGCGTGCTGCTGGTTCTACTACTAATAAAATGGGGTTAATGCCACTTCTATACTTCCATTAGGTCACTCATAATAGTCATATTGTCTTGTCTGGTGATAGACACATATTAGCGACAAATAAACTGACGTAACAACATATGAAGCTTACATTCAGTTTTAATAAATTAATTTTCACCTATATGTTTTTATCAACAGCAGGTTATCGAAGTAATTATAATTATATATGTTTATATTTTAAAAATAATATATATTGCATTTAATAAAACTTTTCTATTATGAGAAAAAAAATGACAGCAGTGTGATCATCACGACTCACGTACATGACAGTTTTAACAGAATGTAATTTATCGTGTATTTTATTTATAGGTATAAATATTTAATTATTGTTGTTTCATCAATTATGTATCATAAAGACTGTTTCTTTTTAGAAAGATATCCAGAACTTTCCTGTAGATGGAAATGATCGTCGATTTTATGTGTGGGTAATTTGTGCAATCTGACACGATTTTAGGCCACCTCATTGGTTTTATTGAACTTTCAAAAACCAAAACCTTACAGTACACATCGCTTTTTGTAGATCAGCTCTTCTACAACATATATTTTATTGCCATTGAGGAGCTTCCCGAAAATAATGCAGAACATGAATTATAGATGACTAAACAAAGTGGCCCAAAATATATTCTATACATCAAATACTAGGAAATGCAGCTCATACCAGTTCAAATATTAAAGGGGTGATTATATAAACAATAATATACCTTATGATTTATCATATAATAACATCGTAATCGACATAGTTTCATGGACAAATTCTGCAGTTTGTTATATTATATCTGAGTGTTTTTATGTAACTATCTCATACGTAATCAGCGTGTTCATATTTTAATATATATGTAAATTATACATACATATAATTTAATGTGTATATATATATTTACATCGCGAAGTCGATGTTACGTCCTATATGGCGATTTTTACCGATGATGTTGCGTCCGAGTGACTTGTTGCATCCTGTATACGGACGCAAGATTGACCAACCCTCAAATTCAGCCAGAAGCATTGTCAAGGTTAGTACAATGACTGGGTGAAATATTGGCGTGGACGTTGTTTTGTCACCGGCGTGCTTTTCGGCGTATTTCTTAGTTCCGCCGTTTGGCGCGCGAATTTTGGAGGGCGCTCTTGTGCGCCGTATATCAGTGGCGTATATTCGATATTTTGTCTACGTCTAACACCCCGATAATGTGGCTTCTGTATACAATAAAAGTTTTTATCAATTCTAATTTGTGATTTAATTGCGTCACATCTCGTCTCTTCTGAGGTGATGTCAAGGACATCGCCTCAGAAGAGACGAGGGCGTGACAGAGGTGAGGGGGCGGAGTTCGCACGCGGTATACAAGTGGCATGTTATTTTTTATATTTTTTGCCGGCCAGCGCGGACGTAATGATGCTTGTGGTATAAATATTGTATTATACATATACAAGTAAGATACATTATATGGTTACAGAATACTAGAAGGGCATGCGAGGCTATCTTTTTATTTTATTTTTTATTTTTATGGGTAGGAGGGCAAACGAGCAGACGTGTCACCTGATTCATTCTTGGGTACACGATCGTTAGCCTTCTTTAGAGCTATAAAAGCACAGAATACTTTTTTAGACTTAGCTAGATACTTTTCAGATATAGTTCTCAAAGAGAAGATCTGATCGATGCACCCGCGTCCTCTCCTAAATTCCGCTTGTACATCCCACAATTTCTCATCAGTTACATTCGTCACTCTTGCAATAAGAATCCTCGCATACAATTTACCTACAACACTGAGAAAACTAATGCCTCGGTAGTTTTTGCAATCTAGTCGCGACCCCTTTCACTTTTGCAAGTACTGCTGCTGCTGCTGATGATTGCTTTAGTCCAGTCATCTAGAACACAGCCATCTCGCCAACACATATTAAAAAGTAGTCGCAACATTCTTACAACTCCACTCCCTTGCCACTTTCCAGCATCTCGGTAGTTACCCTGTTATACTCTGCAGACTTACCTAATTTCGTACTTTTAATCGCATCCATTATTTCATCTTCCATAATTTCCTGATCTGCATCGTTTTGTGAGTGAGTGGAAGTTGGGATGTTTTCTGGCTTATTATTGTGAGGATGTCCCTCACTACACTCAAAAAGTTCCTCAAAGTGACTTTTCCAACGATGCAGAACATCTCTTTCGTTACTCAACACTCATTTATCTTTATCTCTTATAACGTCCAACTCAGATCAGCTTGAACCTCCTCGAGCCAATTTAACCTGCTTCCAGAACAGTTTTAAATTGCCTCTGAAATTTTCAGACATCAAATGTCAAACTTCTCTTTCATACACTTCTTCTTTTCCTGTACCACAATTTTAGCTCTCTTTTTTGCTTCCGCATGCACACATTTTTACTATATGGTATACGTTCTGTGTTTACCTTTCATTACCTTTCGCTTTGATGGCTAGTCCATCCAACCACTTCTTTTTCTTACACTCCACTACTTTCTTAATTTCTGCATCCTACCAACATTCATCCAACGACCGTCCTTTCTTTCTATTTACCACTCCACATACTTTGGCAGCTGCTCCAACCATACTGCCTTTTACAACCTGCCAGATATCATTCATTCCTCCCGCATATGAAACATCCCATACATGATTTATACTTTCTACCATTTCCCCCTAATATTCCGTTCGTACGTCTATGTCAGTCAATCTTTCAACTTTTATTCGGCAAAGGCTCGTAGTCGGCATTTTGTTCCAGTGACGCCAGGCTTTAAACACTTTGTTTGTTGCTTACTATCAGGTGACACGCCTGCTCGTTTGCCCTCCAATCCCATAAAAAAAAACATCCCTAATTCGATTTACCACGAAATAGTGATCTGTTCCCACACTGACGCCACGATAGGTCCTGTTAACTACTACTTTACTTTTGAGCCTATTGTAGAATCACAAAATCGATCATACTCCTACTTTCATTCCTTTTCCGACACTTTTATTGTTATGACTATGGGTTTCTTAATATACCTACTTGATTTGTAAACAATAGTTACTATCGAAACAATTGTTTTATTTTGTGTTCATACATAAATTCAGATGAAACCCGCTCACATAAATAAAATGCTCCCACATTAAGCTAAATATCATATCCTTATTAATCTATGTAATATAGCGAAAACTTGTTTTTAATGTCTCATAAGTACTCGCATATCATATACTTTTCTTTTTTCCTTGATCGACATTTTATTGTTCTTTATTACTTCGCTTAGAGACCAATATCGTTTCCACGTAATAGTTATTAGTCTTTCTATTTCCTTTTTCATGCAGTCTTCAGGAGATACTAAGTGTCCCAAATATATGTATTCGTGAACGTACTCTATTTGCTCAATATTAACGTAGGTTTGTGCTTTTCCAAGACAGCTGAGAATAATTTTGATGAGATAGGGTCTCCTTGACGCACTCCGCTTTTAATAGGGAATTCTTCACCAAGAGCTTCTAGCTTCAATTGCGCAGTACTCTTAGTATATATATTATGGAGTAAACGAATGTATTTTGGTTGTACCCTATGTGATTTTAATGCATCCCAGATATAACTATGTTCCAGTGTGTCAAATTCTTTGTTAAAATCAACAAACCTCAGATAGTAGATCTTGTTATATTCTTTATATTTTTGTAATATTTGTCTAAGGGTGTGGATATGGTCTATGGTTGAAGAATTGCGACGAAATCCAGCTTGTTCTTTGGGTTGATTTTTTTCGAGTGTGTTGGTAATTTTTGACATAATTATTTTAGAAAATATCTTGTAAATATTAGACATTAAGCTAATTGGCCTATAGTTTGCTAAGTTTTGTTTCTCACCTTTCTTATGCAATAGTATGATGGTTGATTTAATCTAATCCTCAGGAATCTTTCCGTTTTGATAATTTCATTAAATAATTCTGTAAGTTTTGGCGCTATCACTGGTAACGTGGCTTCCAGTAATTCATTTGTAATGCGATCTGATCCGGGAGCTTTTGTGTGTTGATTTCTTTAATTTTTTCATCTTTTAGTATTTCAGGTACTTTTACTACATTGACTGACTCATCATAATCGTTTTCAGTTTCTTCTACACTTTGGCTTAGATATAGCCTCCTAAAGAATTCTGTGGCAACTTTTAGTATATCGGGTCTTTTTGCTGTGCTTTTACCGTCTTTATTTTTCATACCAGGTATCCAATTCTTTGTGTGATTTAGATCTTTCAGTGCTTTTCTTATAACTCCTGTTTTTGCTATATAATTCTTCATCGTATTAGTCCGTTTAGTTTTTCTTTCTCTACGCAGTTGCTCGCTTTTGTTTATTTCGGTTGTTTATTTACGATTTTATTGGGTTTTCTTTCCCTGCATTAGTTCTTTATTTATTATGTACTCGCAAGTTATATAAATAGGTATTTTATTTTAATCGACTTCTATTCGTCTATATCGTCACTCCTGTCCTCCATTGGGGTAGACAAAGACTACGACACACAATGAATTTATTGGGATAGGTACCTATGTATGTATCGATATAAGGTTATGAGGATGCAACAAACCTAACAGATTACGGCGTACATACAAAAAATAATATACGGTACCGATTTAATCTCAAATATAGTAAAGAGTCATTTAATTAGTATAATGCATGGAAATAATACAGTTACAGTATACGGTATCAATGTATCCATATATTTAGATAGATGTAGGAAAAACTATTAAATGCATGGAACGAATACAAAAATATACAATGTGTTACATGATTTCCATCGAGAAGGGACGCAAAAAACCACCGAGAATTATTTCAAATTGAATATCTAATTTTCGTACTAAAATAAAATCTCCTGTCGACAACCAAATTCACATGACAGCAAAGTAACTATATTCGCACTAATAACAATTAAAAAGTCATTGGAAATGGGAGACGCCATAGGATTCGACTTTGAAAAGACGCAACAAGTCTTTGGCGATTTAAATATATATATATATATATATATATATATATATATATATATATATATATTAAGTAATGTACATTTTATTTTTAATTGCAGTTATCGTTAATTACTTTAGATTAAATGTGTACCGTTATATATGCCCATAGTTCTCCCGCTTGGCCTTTCCATAGACAATATCTACTTCATAAACTCGATCAATACGAGACCACATCTGTGGCATTTTTTTTTAATAGTTTCTAATTTTAAATGAAAGTGACACGTACTTTCTACTAAATGTTGAAATTTATAGACAAAATTTATAGATTCAGTAGCCTCGACAGTCTAGCAGGTTTCAACACTTCGCTTCTGAATAAGAAATAAAAACGTTTGAATGTGGATGCACACTAATAACTTGTCCGAAACATTTTTTAAGAAGTTATGTTTCATAAATATTGATGACTGTCTATATATCTACTTGTGATAACATAAATATAATGAAGGTTAGGTGGTCGAGCACACGGCTTCTAATCCAGAGATTCGGGTTCGAATCCTTACACTGGGTGACACCAGTGACTTTTCGAAATCGTTTTCGGAAGTTAAGTGTGATAAATATCGATGACGGAAAACTTTGAGCCCGGTATGGCACTAGGTTCGCCACCTATCCATTTGGGACGTAAACATAACGGCGAGACGAGGCTTAACAGCCGCTTCGGGTAACAAAGGCGTGAAGTTATGTTATGTTGTTATTTGAGACGAAATGGCGTCATTTGAATCTCATTTTTCTCATTATATCAGTCTGGAAATCATGCGAATCATGACCTTTGTGAATGAGTTATTGATGACCTATTGTAACAAGCTTATAGAATTGAGAAAAAAAATGTGCATCCCAGAATTCGTACCCGGAGGCCTCGTGCACTACAAGGCTATTGACATATTAAATATGACGATATCTATTGACTGTCATATAATAAATTAGCGCCATTAGATCCTAGTCCCGTCTCTATATTTACAAACGTCATTCGTCAAACATTCTTCTAATTGGTCATATCGGACAGTTATCGTAAACAATATGACGATTGGCGTCATAATCTGATTGTTTTTCTAGAAGCAAAATGCATATTATCACAACTTCTTGTTTACTGTCCCTATGCGGCAAGAGTTCTCAAAGTATTTTGAGTTGGTTGGTGACCCCTTTTTCAAATTAGAAACCATAAAAATCTTTTTTCATTTCTTTCGATAAATAAATAGTTATCAACTCTAAAATATTGCAGTTCTTGTTAATATCGACGCATGGACAACTTATTTCGATCGTTTTGGTATTTCATGCTATACAATTTCTCATCGGAAGTAATAATAATATACTGCTATTACTTTTTAATCATACAAATTGAGCAATTTCAGCTAATTTTTTCAAAAAACTGTTCATTTCATGACGTGGTGAGGAAACGTTATGAAACAAGTACTGGCTAGTGTCACTCATTCAATCATTCGAAGAGTTGGTACATCTGTGGGCATATTCGGTGATTGACATCGAACGAGTTTTGGCGGGACTGTGGAGGAAACATGTCCGTTATTTGCATTATTTTCTCAAATTTGTGTTTCAATGGATATTATTGGATAAAATTCGTGGCGTTTTATTTAATAAGTGTTCGTATATGAGTGCAAATGTGGGAAATAGTGTAAATATCGTGTTTAGTGTGCTCTTCTACATTGTCGTCAAAACTCCCTCGGAAAATCATGCATAAAGTGCCACGACTTTATGGATGATTAGGTTAGGTTAGGTTAAGCTATAGGCTTAGGCTAGGTTAGGTTAAGATTAGTTTAGGTTAAGAATGAAGATGTTATTTTAAAAAAAAGACTCGACTTAAAGGTCTTAGCAACCAGGTCGTTAATCTTATAAAAAAAAATTGACATCGAACTGTCACTTGAGCACCAAACCAAGAGAAAACATTCAGTTTACTCAATTATATCATAGCCAGGAGAACGATACTAAATTGTTTACTTCAGACAGCTATTTTTACTAAGTTTATTTGATTTAGAAATTATACCATAATTATAGGTTTATTATTAGCACTCATTACAAAGTATTTATGACATTACAAAACTTGGTACCTTTCATTGTAGTTCGGATGACGAGTTAGTACTAAAATATGTAATTATCACTTATTCGTCGTTTTCAGAACTAAAAATATATTATACTAAATAAGTGTCACCGAGTGTCTTGTTTGTACATTATATACATGATATTTATTTTTAGCTATTCAAAAATTTGTGGAAAATTTCGTACTGTAATTCTTCTTACATAAAAAAGTAGTTTTTAATGTCTCTATTCTGACAGCGGACTGCCATTGTAGCAGGACAAGACAGCCTCTTTTACGATATTAGTTTGGTGTTTCCGCTGTAATAATTTAGATTGATAAGAAGACAATGCTTTAGATCAGAACAGTGTTAGAGTCTAGCAGATCGTTGCATCAATGGGCCGGCTCGAGCGGTGAAATATGACGACCTCTCGGAATATCAGCGTGAAGTAGCTCGTGCCGCATTTCATTTGGTGAGAGAGGTATCCGGAGGCGCGATCTCCTTTCCACTTCATCGCTTTTTTCTACCTGAAGGTGTTTTTTTGTTTATGGGAGGAGGGCAAACGAGCAGGCGTGTCACCTGATGGTAAGCAACCAACGCCGCCCATGGACACCAGCAACACATATAGTGTTACTGTTGCATTGCCGACCTTTAAGGGATAGGGGAAAGAAAAGGATGGGGAAGGGGGGGGTGGGCCTCCAGGTACCTCTCTTACCGAACGAAACGCGATATGAGCCACTTTACGTCGATCTTCTGAGAGGTCGTGGTATTTCACCGGTCGAGCCGGCCCATTCATGCAGCGAACTACTTGGCTCTACCACTCTCTGTGTAGGCAGCAGCTGTTAAGCCTCATCTCGCCGTTATGTTTACGTCCCAAATGGAATAGGTGGCGAACTTATTGCCATACCGGGCACAAAGTTATTAGTCATCGATATTTATCACACGTAACTTCTGAAAATTTCGAAACGTCATTGGTGTGTGCCAGGATTTGAACCCACTACTTCTTGAATCAGAAGCGGGGTGCTAGCAACTGCGTTACCGAGACTGTAAAGTAAAATTTAAACAATTTGCAGTCCGTTGCAGGAGATAAGTGCGAATTTGCCTTGCCCTACGTTTAATATATACCTTAGTACAGAGTTACACACTAAATAATATGAATAAACATATACATAGAATATGTATAGGTGTATAAAAGTTCAATTTCCTAATAAGCATTCCAATATAATTGAAAGGAAGTATGAACATTATCTTCCGCTAAGGGGCCGTTGGGGTCAACTTTGAGTAATTGAGTACACACTACATAATACTCGAGACTGTTATGACTGCAACTATTTAGTATATTGGTAGGTATATACTGAAATAAAATTAGATTAGTATAACATTTATGATATTCTATGTATCGATTTGTATCATTACATAATATAAAACAAATTCGCTTTCCGCTGTCTGTCCCCTTATATGCGCATATCTTTGAAATTACGCAACGGATTTTAATGCGTATTTTTTTAATAGACAGAGGGTTTCAACGGGGTGGTTTTTATCTATAATTCATGTATAATGTACCTACTAAAGAAAAAGTGATAATTTTCGAGATTAACACTTTAATTGCAAACGCTGGCTGAATACTAAATGATAAATCAAAACGATGTTCTACATTATTAAACATCTTCAGAAGATCTACAAAAAGTCCGTGAGGGCATCTCTTAAGGATAACCCACAATGTCCATTTTTATTTTTTACTTTTTACGAGAAATAATGGCTTATTTACAAAGTGACTAAACATTACAGCACTAATTGTCATCCAATCAAGCATCTTAAATAGATTGTGCACGTAATATTGATGATGATGGCCCTATACAGCTTGCAATTTAAACGAATATTTTCAAAAATATTGCAGTATTAAGTATTAACATAGCGGGACAGCAGTTATGTCACGAAGTAGTACCGGCCAAGACGCGTGCTATCCAAAATTTACTCATTTATTACTTTTGATACGGAACAAAGTTCGCCGGGTCAGCTAGTATGAGAATATAATATATATAAAATTTTAACAATTACACACCGCGTATTACTATCATAATTCAACACGTCCGTCTAAAAGTTGTCTGGAAAAGATCGCAGCATGGTATAAGATCGCCTATTGTACTTGCCTTACATTTACCATGTGCTTAATCACTAATAATGTATTCTTTAAATGGTGTAGGTACAATAAAGTGTGTTCTATTATCTAAGTCTATTCTATTTGCAATAGAGTTAAAAGGCACAGCGGTACCAATACCTACTTGAGACCGGGGCAGAATCGGCAGAACTATAAAGATAAAAAACGTCCATCATTATCATGAAAACCAAGTTTTCATGCTGGCTTTCAATAAGACGATTACTAAATAAACATTATTATTATTATCAATTAATAATCATTGCCTTGCCATTTTCCCACATTAGGTAGAGTTAGCACAACCTCGGCACGATCAGTATTCTAGCGAATATGTACAGTTAAAGAAAAAAAAAACTAGAACGCGAATACACAAAAAGTATATTGATTAACGCATTTTACAATAATGTCTTAGGTCTGAAAGACCATATTAAAAACATTCGCTAATTAGTCTAAATAAATATGCCTACCTACTAGAGATAAAATGTATTTTTTTTTCCACTGTCCAAAGTCAAAGTCGCTCAATAACCCAAATGGCCAAAATATATTACATGTCATTATTGAGATATGAGATTATCTATATATATATATATATAAGAGATTTCCACCTATATATTGACTCATCACGATATCTCTGGAACCATAAGGCGTAGCGACTTGAAATTTGGTAGGATTATTCCTTTCGCCGAGTAGAGGTCAGCTAAGAACGGATTTTACGAAATTCCACCCACAAGGGGGGTTGCGGGGGTGTTAACAATGGAAAATTCCCATTTTTAACCTATAGCTGCTATCGACTTCAAATTTGTCGAAGATATTGCAGTATTAACATAGCGGGGCAGCAGTTATTACTTTTGATGCGAAACAGAGTTCGCCGGGTCAGCTAGTATCTATATAAGACTGATTTTGTTTGTATGATACTTTTTCAACACTAAAATTACAAACTAGTATAATATAACTTAAATTAACCGTAACTAATCGGAAAGTTACATCAGCAGCCTAAAAAACTGACGAGCGTCAATAATTCTGAAAGTCAAGGAACGAGTGAAGTATTCGTGTCTTGGTCTTGTCGTGTCTTCTTTGATCTGACTACCTATCTTACAAAATCCACAATTATAAAACCACAGTCAAAGTTTTTGGCCAACATGGATAGTTCGAAGGGGTGTTTTTTTGTTCCGACCCAACTGAGAGTGGGATAAGGGCCGGCAAATGAATGAATGTAATGTTCGTACATTGGAAATATCAGTGCGGGGTCTCTATATGAGTAATGGAAGTCGATTGAGTTTTCACGAAGAGATAAAACTTTGTTAAATTAATATCAGATATCTGCGAAAATGGTTGACGTCACTAGAAGAAAAGTCCGACGTCCAAACAATATTTTCAGGTCGTTCAGTATCCGTTTATGTTTAAGACTAAGAATTAGTAGGCTAGTTTGCGTCACATCCTATTCTCGAAGAGCATATATGTAAAGCATCTCGGGGAATCACTTAGCGTCTTCCTAAATTTCCGTTTTCGAACATAGACAAATAAGTAATGCTTTTTAACCGACTCCGAAAAATGGAGGAGGTTCTCAATCCGTCTGTATGTATAATTTATTTTTAATCTTTTTTCACAGATATTTTCGTCAATTATGGACGGATGTCAAAAATTTTTCAGGTCAGGATCTGATGATGGAAACCAGGAGAAATCGAAGGCAACCTCCGAAAATTGTATGCGAGTATGGTGTTTTTGTTACGTAATAGTGATGTCTTAAGGATATTCTTTATGGTATCAACATCTGATGCTGCTGTGCTGATGAAGAAGCTACCGAACTCCTCAACGGTTAGAAGTTTGAAGACAGCACTGCAATATTTCGATAGAAACTACTTGGTAGTATGTAGGGCTAACATGTTGCTGAGGTTTACTTGAATATACGTCTGATGCTGCTGTGCTGATGAAGAATCTACAGAACTCCTTAATGGTTAGGAGTTGGGAGACAGTACCGCAGTTAGTCGATGGAAACTGTTTAGTGGTGTATAGGACTAACGTGTTGCTTGGGAGATAAGCTCCATATCTGATACTGCTGTGCTGATGATGAAGCTACGGAACTCTTAAACGATTAGAAGTTAGGACACAATACTGTAAAATTGTTATTTTCCTGCAATACTTTCAAGGCTACGATTGGTCTTCATTCGGGCTGCAGTATTATTGTCTACCCATAATAACAAAAATATAAATACTTAACTAGTATTATCAAACTCTTTTAGCTAAGTACTAGATGTTAAATAACAAAATCTGTATAAGCGCATTTATAAAATGTCCGAATTCCTGGTGAATCTCTTCCCAGAAGTTGGTTATAAAAGTAATCGTAAAAATACAAGCGTGATACAGGGGGTGATTACGTAGACGAGTTTTTATTTACAAACATATTCCATATGTGGACATTGATCGTAATTCGTGATTCTTTATCTATGGAGGTCAAGGCACCAAAATATGGCTACATAAACTCTAGATTAGAATTAACTTGTATTAACCAGTAAATAGTTTAGTTTTAAATTTCAATATTTGTACAGAGCAGAGCATTGTACAGAGACAAATATTAAGAGTGATGCTTGTATAGCATCACTCATATTATTTTACAATATTTTCATTCATTCCCTGCATATTAATTGTTGTCATCGGATTGTTGCTGCTGGGAGTAGGACTTAGCAAGAGTACACCACAACTTACGCTCATAAACTTGCCACATTCAGTGAATTTTTTACTTACTACCTCGATTTCGACACCAATCAAGTTACAAAAATTGAATTTTGAAAGTTAATATGTGTAACAAATATTGATGCCAGCTTATCTAAATTACGACCGAGGTACCAGATAAAATCGGCGTATTGAGGCATAATTACTAGGCCAATACCTTCGAGTATGAAAGGCGTGCAGCTAGGTCGCCTTAATTAAAAATAACTCAGTATTTTTTCTTTAAAAGCTGCAAGAGTTATAGTGTCGCTGAGAGAATTTCTACTTAGTTTAATTCACTTGTCGTTACACGTTGTTATATATTTCATGATGCTGCTAATACATTTCAAATGACTTCACGCTCTAATTCATTGTTTTATAATTTTCAAATAAAATTATTCGCCAAATTCAAATTTTATCTTAAAACGCGGGATAAACCTGCGTTGATATTTTGTATATTGAAATTTGGTGAGGGCAACGGCCGTCGGGGCATCTGGTTTTGTATGTATTTATGTTGATATTAACAGATTCGCAATGTAAAAACACAGAACAAAGGCCAAATTAAAGAGCAAAATTCGTCACGCAATACCTGGGTGGGTAGGTGATGAAAATTCAACGCCGCCCTGTGACTGCAATAATTGTAGCATAGTAATCAGCCAGCTCATACTATGTATTGTAAAAAAAAATACAACGTACCTCGTAGCGTACTGGCTAGCGAGATTTTTTTTAATCTGGGTTTTGGAATATAATTTTCAAAAAAAAAAAAAAAATGAAATATTGACAGCAAATACACGGGCAGTTAGACAGGATAAATTAAACCCCTTGGCATGGATGTATTAAAACCATAAAGACATAAAATACTATAGACTGTTTTTTTATCTAACGACCTGGTTACTAAGCCCTTTTAGTTGGATCTCTTTTAATTACATATATCCTTAACCTAACCTAACCTTAACTTAACCTAACCTTCACCTAACCTAAACCTAAACTAATCTAATCTTCCATTAGTCATGGCACTTTATACGTGATCTTCCAAGGAAATTTTGACGACAATATAGAAGAGCAAGCTACATACGATATTTACACTATTTTCCACATTTGCACACATAATACGAACACTTAATAACCATTGAAACACAAATATTAGAAAATAAACCAAAGAACCAGACATAACCATTTTACATTCCCGCCAAAATTCTTACGGCTCACTTCTTGGTATATATTAATTAATAATGTAATGTTACTCTCTTATAAGTGAATGTAATGTTTTAATTTTTTAAAGAAATAAATTAAACCAGAATTATGTGGAATTGTAAAAATTAAAGTAAACTCACACTGACTCATTGAAGCTCTCTCATCCTTTTTCGAAGTCGCATAATTAATAAACAATTCCTCTCATATGATTAAACATTTAAATATGTACAAATTGTGATTTTATCGTACATTGAAATTATCACATTCGTTGTTATTACAATAAGTTTGAATCAACAAACCATCTTACCACCTCCTTAGGTGATATATTGAAGCATATCTGTGGTTTAAAAGCAATCTTTGTATTGATTTTACGTCACACAGCGCTAACGAAATAAACTAACAGTAACATAATATGAAAAGGTACGTTATGCTTATTGGATTTAGACTGCTTAGATGGCAATAAAAAAGGAAATTTCTAAAAGTAGCGTATTCGTATATTATACGTATAATATATCCTTCAGAAAACAGAAATTTCCTGAAAAAAAAAAAACAGAAAAAAATGTACAAAACATTGATCGTTTCTTCGAAATTTTGAAAGTGGAAGAGCCTCGCAGATTGCTGCACGAGTGGGCCGGCTTGGTCGGTGAAATATCACAACCTGTCAGAATGTCAATGTAAAGTAGCTTACGCCTTATCGTTTATTGAGGGAGGTATTCATTATCTTTCCCCTCTCCCCGTCGCACATCAGATCTCTGTCTCTACGAATCCATTCCTATTCTTTTTTATGGTCGGCAACTATTTGTATTGAAGGTGTCCATGGACGGCCTATCCCATAAAAAAATGCACAGCATTTATTATGAAGAGATTTATTTTAATATCACAAACAGATAAAGCTGTTTTATTTATTTTTGTACAGATTTATAATTTTATTCACTTTATTATCAACGGGTGCAGGTTAATACCTAGCTGATGTGTTTTACATTTGATATTATTTAAGTGTATATTTATAAACATAATATAGAACGACTTGGCAACGATATTGTTTTAGAATTCTGTATCTGTCGAATGTTTTTCTTATAAGTTGATCGTGATATCTCCGCCATTTTTATAATATTTGCTATTTTTGTATAATATTTAAAACAACATTATTCTTATAGTTAAAGTTTTGCGAGAGTTACATTAAAGTGTTCCAATAACGTACGTAATTTAATTATTTCTCTGTTTACCATCTATTGACTAAACGGCTTGATTAGTAACTGGAACTGTGACTCCAGATTCTTTTTATTCAGCACATTAATAACACAAGTATTAACTGCATTACACTATTGCCCGAAACTCACTCACCAAACAAAACGCAGCATGACTGCATGAGCCACTTTATCTTGTATTTCCACTAGTTGAGATGGCCCATTAGTGTAGTGATCTGCCCCTATGTGCCTCTACATATATAGTTCTGTCAATTTGCACTATATTGCTTTTTTATACACGGTACTTATTTGTCGAGATGAGAAACGATTGTGGGCGGAGGATCTAGCAATATTCTAGAACATTCTGTTCACAACGTAATAAAACACGTGTAGGTGGTGCAGACGGCCCCACTTCTGAATAAAGAAGGTGTGGGTACAAACCCGGGCTCACACCATCACAAATAACTTCTAGGAATTCTTTTCGAAATTTTTAAGTGTAAAATATCAACGACTGAGAATATGGTGCCCGATGTATGGCAGAAGCTTTCGCTACCTATGTCATTTGGGACGCATAAATTCGGCGAATAGAGTCTTACACCTTCACACCTTCGGGAAGAAAAGGTGTGAAGTTATAAAAAAATCTTTCAAAATCCTATCACTAGGTACCCATGTCATAGATCCTTGGTTGAAACAACAATATTATTTTAGCTTTTATCCACATCGAGCGGTATTTAGCACAGTCGTTAAGAACTTATGTTCTTATAAAATATTAGCATATACTCGTATGGTATTATTTATAAAATAAATAAACAATACGTTATCCTTATATTTTACAGTTTTTTTCTTCTTACTTTCAGCCTCAACTATTTTCTTTTATGTTATTACTATTGATGAATTAGAATCTACTTAGTAATCATCAGATAAGTCTCGTAAACTTCATGGTGGTATAAATGAGAATGATGACAGCCTCGGTAGTCCCGTGGTCGAGCTCCTAGTTTCGGATTCAGAAGTGTTGGGATCGATTACGGGCTCACAGCAATGATGACACAGAATTCGTTTGGAAAGTCATGTGTGATAAATATCGATGACTGACAACATTGTACCTGATGTATGGCAATAGGCTCGCCACCTATTGCCATCCATTTGGGATGTAACATAACGATTCCTCGAGTCGAGGCTTAACAAACGCTACCCACATCTTCATTAGAGTAAGGCGTAAAATTATGTTATTTTATAAACAAGCCAATGAATTGTTATTTTACTATTTTTATTACAATGATCTTTTGACATTTTCATGCACGAGCGGTGAAAATGTCAAAATGTCAATTTTATCGTCTCCACGTGTAAAGAACTATTAAATAGCAAAATATTATTTTTACAATGTATTTATATTTATTAGTATAATTTTTTATAAGATAGTAAGCAAATAGCAAACTGGTCACCTGATGGTAACGAGTAGGTAGCCGCCCATAGATACTTGCAACATAGTTACTGCCTTAGTTGCGTTGCCGTCTTTTAGGGGATAGGGTTGCGAAGAGAGGTAACAGTTGTAGAGCCAAGCAGTTCGCTGCTTTAATGGGCCGGCTCGACCGATGAAATACCACGACCTCTCAGAAGACCGACGTAAAGTGGCCTACTCCCTTAAAGGTCGGTAACGCAACTATAACACTTTAAGTGTTGCGGGTGCTTGCTATCAGGTGACACGCCTGCTCGTTTGCCTTCCTATCCCACAAAAAAGGGAGGGGGAATGGAAGTGGCCCTCCAGACAGCTCTCTTAACGAAAGAAACGCGGCATGAACCACTTTAAGTATATGCCGAGAGGTCGTGCTTGGCTCTACCACTAAATAACGTGTATATGTCAATATTCTGACGAAAAGGATACTAATGAATAAAATATTAGTAGTATTATATTAATAAAGGTCACTGAATGTATCAAACCTGTATTAATATTATAAAGAGGACACGAGTTTGTATTGTTTGACTCTATAACAGTGGTAGAGCCAAGCAGTTCGCTGCATGAATGGGCCGGCAAGACAGAAATACCACGGCCTCTCAGAAGTGGTCTCGTTCGGTGAGAGAGGTGCCCGGAGGCCCACCCTCCTTCCCCATCCTTTCCTATCCCCTATCCCTTAAAGGTCGGCAACGCAACAGTAACACTGTATATGTTGCTGGTGTCCATGGGCGGCGTTGGCTGCTTACCATCACTCCTGTCACATAAAAATAAAATAAGTATGTACACGCCAATCTCAGGAATCAGAAATCCAGTTTTGAATAATGATTTCACTATTAGATAATACGTCTATTGACGAAGGCTAATATTTAATCGTGCTGACAAATTTTGTATCTGAATTATACAATACAAAATTCTCACATAGGTACGTTATCATTTATTTCATAGTATGAAACAAAGTCGCTGTTCACTGTCTGTCCCCATATATGCACAGATCTTTGAAACTGCGCAACGCATTTTGATGCGGTTTTTTTGAATAGAACGTGTCGGCGGGGTGGTTTGTATGTATAATGCATTCATAATGTAGTAAAGAAAACGTGATATTTACTTTAATTTAGCACGTTAATTGAGAACTCTGTAAAAATACTTTTGATGCGGAACAAAGTTCGCGGGGACAGCTAGTAATTTATATAACAGACGTTTAACAAACTTTATTAATTATTAAGGAAACTGATGAAATAAAACTTATAATGGCACTTCTCCGTGAGAAGAATATTAAATAATGTTTTTCTAATACACGTAAATTTTAAAATAAGGATGAATTTAAAACTTAATTCTGTTAAATCGAAGTTATTGCTAATTGCCGTCCATTAATCACGTGAGGTTAGAAAGGGGGGGAGGGGTCTAACAAAAATCACGAAATATCACGAGGGCGGAGGGGGATCTAGTAAGATATCACGTATATTTATTATTTCCACCTTATTAGAATAAAATAGATTGGCGTGAGCCCAGAATCGATCCCACGACTTTCTGATTCAGAAGCAGGCCGCTCGAGTGCTCGACCAGCGAGATGGGTGATGAATTAAAAATAATACTCTAAAAACTTTAAGATTCTTTGTTTGTCTAACATAAGTTTAATTCGTTTTTTTTAAATTAGTGCTGGTCATTTATAGTTATGCATTTGCTTTTTGAAATTTAATAAATATTAATTAATTATTTGTTTTTGGAATTTCTATTTTTTGTCCACAATTACTATTGGAAGTTTAATAAGATTATTTATTGTATTTGACAGCATAATTTCTTAATTATGTTTATTTAAAAAAGAGTAGTTCGGAGACAAGACGAGAGTATTGTGTCCGAAATACTTATTTTTTTTACTTTGGCTTTGACTGACACAGCCCCTTGTTCCAAGCTAACCTTTTTTGTGGGACAGAAGGGCAAACGAGCAGGCGCGTAACCTGATGGTAAGTGACCAGCACCGCCCATGGACACCTGCAACACATATAGTATTACAGTTGCGTTGCTGACCTTTAAGGGAGTAGGATAGGAAAGGATGGGGAAGGGAGGTGGGCCTCCGGGTACCCCCCTTACCGAACGAATCCTTGTTATCGACGCGGTCAGCGAGAGTCACTCCGCAGATTTTGCGCAGTGCTCTCATTTCCACCGTGTTTATCCAACGTTCATGCACTCTCTGCTATACCCAGCTCTCGCTTCAATAAGTAAAATTTCAAACTGCGGTCTGTACATAAACTGTACTGAAAATTAACCACTTAGCAACAATATCCTGCTAACACAAGTATGTACTAAAACTCATCAACTTAAAACATGTAAGATTGTACACGTCCAATAAACAAATATTTACTACGAGAACTTTGAAAAGTTTACCGAGCGGCCATATTTGATTTTGCAATTATTAAAGATACATACATACATAGTACATACCAACATTATGTACACTTTTATTGCAATGTCTATTTAATAATACACTTTGAAATGCTAATTTTTATGGTTTATGATAGGATATTGAGGTATTTTTGAGTAGGTAAATCGCGGTATAAGATTATGACATTTATAGAAAAAAATAATAGGTTATCTGTATAGAATGCCATAAAAAAATCATCACAAATTTTTTGTTCATATTAAATACATTTCGTGATTTCTTGTTTAACCACTGACAAATTAATGTAATGCTTTGTTTCCAGTTATAACTGGTTACATACTTATTTGTTGCTCCGACTAATGTTATTATAGCGCGTTCTTATTGTGATGGTACCTTGTCACAATAATAGCTGCGTGACGTCACTCGCTTCAAAAAACGCACGACTTTTAATCACTTTCTTACTTAATTTAAACGAGTAAGTATGATGTTTAACAATAAATAAATCACAAAAGTTATATATTTATTATATATAGTTATAAATTCAACAATAATAATTTAAACTCAATAGTTTGCGCTTCAAAACGTTGCAAACGGTACTGACACGACTCTTGCACTACGTCGAGACGGCGGATATTCCAATCCCAATATCAACGCGCTATGATTATACCTAAAGTTTGAGTTCCATACGTAACTCAGTCTGTTGCGTCTTCTCGCTAGAACTTCTGATCTAGAATTCTTTATGAAATGTATAAAGTTTTCAGTTCTTTTCACTTTTATATAATAATATAAATATGTCACGGTAGACAAGTAGTCGAGCTCTCCACTTTGAATCGAATTCTTTTCGGAAATTATGTGTAATAAATATGGATGACTGACTACATTGTGTCCGGTGTCTGGCGATAGGTTCCGCCACCAATTCCATTTGGGAAGTAAAGATTCGTCGAGTCGAGCATTAACATCCGTTGCCTATTCTTTGGAGTAAAAAAAGGTATGAATGCGCCGGAAATGATATAACACGATCTCTAAAAAAATGGACATTAACGTGGCTCATGCCGCATTTTGTTCGGTAAGAGAGGTATGCGGCGGCCCTATAACGATCCCCCTCCCACCCGAATCCTACTTCCGACCCTTTCATTATCACATTTTAACGGCCGGCAACAAACTATAACATCTGTGAGGCCGGTGTGCATAGGCACTGTTAACTACTTACCATTAGATGACCCGCTTGTTCTATTTCTTTCTTTTCCCATAAAAAAAGTAATACTAATTTTTAAATCGTCTATAGTAATCATCGAATTATCATCACTTACCAATTTTATCACCAAGCTGAGTCACCTTGTCTCGTATATATTGTAGGTAATTGTTTAATGTACACTTAATAACGTGTTGTTTACTACTGACCATTGTTAAAATAATTTCTATTCATGATAACCAAGTAATTATCATTAGGCATTTGACGTCAACGTTCATATAACCTATTCTGACTTGGCTCTAATGAAACTTAACGAAAATATGTTTGACCATAAAATACGTTAGTCAAAGATGTCATGATATGTCGTAATGCAAGCAATTTAAGTTATATTTATTTATTTTAAGGTCTCGTTTAAGCGGCCGAAGGCGGGTTCTAATCCCGGCTTACACCAATGACTTTTCGAAATAAATATCGATGAGTGAAAACTTTGTGCCCGGTATGGCAATAGGTTCGCCACCTATTCCATTTGGGACGTAAACATAACGGCGAGACGATGCTTAACGGCCGCTGCCTACAATTTCGGGTAGAAAAAGGCGTGAAGTTATGTTAATGTATGTTAATTTGCCCTTAGTGCAGTATGAGTACTAATTAATTAATTTTCTTTCTATTACATTCATTTTTCAATGGTGTGATTAAAAATTTAAGCTAATTATGTTTCCTATGTGATACTAAAGCTAACTAAATAAAGCAAATAATTACTTTAATTTTATTTTTTATCCAGTTTTTTTTAATTCGGCCAAATAGTAAATATCCGGTCTTCGGCCGGATAGTATTAAGGCCGCCGGATAGTCCGGATACCGGATAGTTACCGGATATCTGTTTCATCTCTTATAACTATATACACGGTACCAAAGTAACTTTTTTTGTTTGTCTATCTGTCCGTTTTTTACGGCTAATCTCTAAAATGGCTGGACCAATTTTGAAAGGACATTTATTGGCATTCCTTCTTGTTATTGATTCATTGATTCCGAGGCGAAATAAAGTTCGCCGGGTCAGCTAGTATTGAAATAATATCAGACTCATAATTTTATTATAACTAAATATATAAAGCAGTACGGAGCACGCTGGATCAGCTTCTAAGTTCTAAGACATAATCTAATATATAAAAATGAATCGCAAAATGTGTTGGTAAGCGCATAACTCAACAACGCCTGGACCAATTTGACCAAATCTTTTTTTAAAATGTTCGTTGAAGTTCAAAGATGGTTTTTACGGCGAGAAAAATTAGAATTATTGCTGGGAAAACCCTAAAAATAGCCCTTTTCTTTTTCCCATACAAATGATTTGTAACTAAAACGTAGTCAATTTGAGCTTTATTGCTATAGTATAAAGTTCATATTAAATTACAAGCACTCACTGGTTAGTGTTTGTTTAGTTCGTGATTAGTGTGTTATGTAACAATGTCCGTGTGTAACATCTGTCTCCATTGTCCCTGCTACATCGTCCCTCGTAATTGTAAATGCAATAAATAAAACAACGAAACATGAAACTAAATAGGATGTAATAAAATAAGCAAGTAATAAGACTTTATTGTCCCTCGCAAAGGCAATACCAGTGCAATGTAAAACATTAGACCATTGTCCTTTTACTGCAGTTTTAAAGAACCCGAAGACCGTAATAAATCAGTGACCATCCCAAGTAACGAGAAAGCGTGGGAAAGCCATCACTCGGAAGACACTGGACCGGACCCCCATTGTTTCCTGGACGTGAATTGCTGTAGCATTAGACATTCTATATCTAGCATCGATCAGGATCACACCTTAGTTTAGTTAGCCTGTAGTTTTATTTTTAATTAAAAGACTTTATATCTAATATCGATTAGAGTCGAAATCTTAGAACTGTAATTAGATTTTAAATTAAAGTTTAAATATTTGAATTTTGGTTTTCCTTGGGACCTCCGGCTCGAACCGAAAAAACTTAAGTGGCGCAGTCGGTAGGATATTCGAGGCACACAGAGTTAGGGTGAAAGAATTAGGGTACTTTCTAACATCGAAATCGTCCTAACGTCGTGCTAACACGACACGCCGCTGCGATCGACCGTGTTCGCCGAATATCCAGATGAAGAACCTGAGTTCCTGCCGAGAGGTGAAATCCAGACATCGATCCCGAAGATACCAAGATCCAGTTAATGTGAGTACACCTTAAATCGATTCTGTGTGTTGCTCTCAAAAGTGTCCTTATTCCTTTATACCCGAAGATTGGGCTAGCATTAAAAGAGCATTAATTAATATTTTTTCTGATCAAAGAGATGAGACCACATATAATGAGCTCATGTTAGCTTCACAGGGCAGTAGCTCACCACAAGAGTTTTATGATCACTGTGTTAGTTTATTTTGTACAATAATGACATATGTAACTTTACATGAATCGATCAATACCACTATAGAGGCAAAACGGCAAAAATTAACTATGCAGGCATTTGTACGAGGGTTAAAGGAACCTTTAGGGTCCCGTATCAGATGTATGCGTCCTGACACCGTAGAAAAAGCTTTAGAATTTGTACAAGAGGAACTAAATATTTTATATTTACAAAATCGTACCGAATGTAATATAGACAGAAAATCACATAATAATTTAATAAGCCATTTTACTCATACGAACAATTTTATACGGCCGATGCCTACAGCGACTAACTACTCGCGATCACCTCAATCCCCGTGGCAACCGAATAATTCGTATAATAACCGTATCAACTTCTATAGACATTATTCAGAAATGCCGACGCGCACACAGCAGAAGTTCCGCGCACCGTCGTCAAATTATAACCAATATAACAATTATTTAAATACAATACAACAAAGACCCTTAATGCAAATCAACGCAGGCCTTAAGCCAATGAGTGACATTACTAATTTCGCTACTAGAGATAAAACTCCAAATGTACAACTAACTGGGCATGATTGGCGTAAGAGAGATAATCCACCCCCTTCTAACTACTCCAAAACTCAGGAAATTAATATTAACGAATTTACAGACTTTGAAAAATCCTATGATAATTCTTATTTGAATAATGCAGAGCATCATGATGTCGAACTGATAGGTCATACAAACGAAAACGCAAACGTTGATAATTATTCTGACGCCCAGACTTATCATTCCAATAACCAACAAGAATCTCTCTCGATTAATGAAAAGGATTTTCAGAATAGGCAGATTAGACAAGAAAAAACAGAAAGTGAAAATAAAATTGAGTTAAACCTCCAGTCCCAGAAACAACTGCCATACATTGAAATCACAGAACTCCGGCTCGAACCGAAAAAACTTAAGTAGTGAAAAAATAATTTTTTATTTGATATGCCTCCTATAAGACGAAGCAATTTAGGTAGAAGAACCAGAAATGCTACAAACCAAGCTAATTACTGATCTAATCGTACTGCACAAGAACGTGACGACGGAAATGAACGTGAAAGAATTCGGATATCACAAACGCGTGAAGCGCGAGCGCGACATTCAAGTAATAATCGCGCAAGTTTGAATCGAGCTGCTTTCAGTTACGATGTGTCAATTGACTACAGTAACTACCAATGTGTTGTTATTGGTTCTATGAACTCGGTTTGCTCACACTGTAAGGCATTAAAATACAAAAACGAAGCCAATGGATTGTGTTGCGCAAATGGTAAAGTGAAATTGATACCATTGGATCCACCACCAGAACCATTGTACTCATTGGTTTCAGGAATAGGAACAGATTCTATACACTTTTTGACACATATCCAACAATATAACAATTGCTTTCAAATGACTTCATTTGGGGCAACAAATGTAGTTCGGGAAAATTTTATGCCAACTTTCAAGGTATGTATTATAGCAGTTACTCATAACAAATTACAGGCGAATTGAGGATATATAAATCAGTTGATTCGGCTACTAATCAAGATGATGTAGTCAACTATCCACCGGAATTTTTAAACTCGCTGGATTTGCCAGGATTGCCACCTCACAATCTTCAATTAAAGGTTGGATCGGTGGTTATAATGTTGCGAAATATCAACCAACCGCGTCTTTGCAACGGTACACGGTTAGCGATAAAAAAATTACTAAACAATGTGATAGAAGCAACTATACTCAAAGGAAAGTATAAAGGAGAAGATGTTCTCATACCGCGCATCCCAATGATTCCGACTGATGTGCCATTTGAGTTTAAACGACTACAGTTTCCAGTGCGGCTTGCTTTTGCTATGACTATAAACAAGTCCCAGGGGCAATCATTAAGTGTTTGTGGTATTAATCTAGAAAACCCATGTTTCTCACATGGTCAATTGTATGTTGCCAGTTCCCGTGTTGGAAAACCATCAGATTTGTTTATCTATGCGCCAGGTAATCAAACAAAAAACATCGTATACCACAAAGCACTACAACGATAATAATAATAATTATGATTCACATGATTAACAATAAAGCGATTACTTACTTTTAAATCCTTATATATGTTTTATTTAATTATTTTTTTATTCACAACGCCCAACCAGGGTGACGGTTCTGTTCAGGAGAATTTTTTAAAATACGTAGGCACAAAAACTGCCACATTACAAATCTTTTTGACAGGACGAAGTCTGTCGGGTCAGCTATCTAATATATAAAATTCTCGAGTCTAGATGTGCGTAATTGAAATTTTGTGTGCATATCGGGTAGGTCTGAGAATAAAACAACATCTATTTTTCATCCCCCTAAATCACAAGGGTTCACCCCTCAATATTTTTTTTTAATTTTTCGACATTTTTCTGTTTCTTATTTTTTTTATAAAACGGGATACAAACATACAAACAACCCTAATATTTCAACCCCCTACGATCAACCCTTATTTTTTAAATATTATTTTTCGGCAAAACAACGTTTGCGGGGTCAGCTAGTTATTCTATACAGATCTATTTAAATTCCAACTTCTTATCACTTGACACGATACAATTTGATTGGGCAAAATCTAAACTAAAATGTGTAGTGTGAAACGGCTACAAATCCCTTACAAGGATCGCTGCGCGTCGTTGGCCGGGATTCCGGGAAGCTGTGCTAAGCGGGGAACGTTCAGAAAGAGAGAAAGAGACCGCGTGTTATTTAAAAAGAGAAAGAGAGATTGTGTGTACTACATGTTCACAGATGAAAGTATTTATTACAATATCAATTAATATACTTTATTATACTTCAAAAAATATCATTCTTCCACGATTAAATATATTAATATATACAATAAAAAAGTGAAATCAATGTACAAGTGAGTTTTTATAAATGTAATTCGTGTTCGTCTTAAATAAAAGAGGTTATGTTTACGAACCAGTATCGGTCACGAGTAAGTACAATAGTATTAGTTATTTATTTATTTGTCTTAATGGTTTCCGTTGTTTTATTGCGTTCACGCAAATTAATTACATATATTAATAACATAAAAACAAACAAACATTGTTGGTTTTCAACTTAAATTTTGTCACAGAATCTGCGACTGATATGGTGTCTCACTTCAAGCTGTTATCGTAGTTATTTTTTTGGAAATAACAAATATTTAAGTAATCCTAAATATTCGGTACATAGTAATATTGTATTTATTTATTAGATTTTAATTTCATAAACACTATTTTACCGACTGTGTGTTATGTTGACCGTGTTTTTTTAGCAACTATTATAAGTATTAATTATTTGTACTTATAGTTAAATACTATTTAATAATGGAAGGTAGCTGGTGTAATAATGAGTATAGTAGAATAATAATATATTGCTTGTTAAGATTCTATCTCTTTTAACCCACAATTAATTAGTATAATTATTAATTAAATATCCACGTGAACAAGATCATCATCATATCATATCTATTTTATTTTACAAGTTGATAATGCAATGAACTGTTACAAAAAATAAACTTTTGCAAAATCATAGCTGTCAAAAGATTGAAGTGTTCTTTGATTAGTAAAATTAAATGACTGAACGATTCTCATAAACTCCGTCAATGAATGAAGCAGTTGCTACGTAGCAAAGTTAATGGATGAGAAATAATCAAGTATTTTTTTGGCTCTTATTAGATGAATATTAATTATTAATATAAATAATTATTTAATAATAAAAAACTAGCCGCGACTTTATCTGCGTGGAATAAAATAAACATACATACATAAACTCACGCCTGTATCCCATAGGGGTAGGCAGAGACTTTGGCTTTCCAGAAGCTACGATCCTGACGCACCTCTTTCGCTTCATCCACAGTCATACATCTTATCATGCATTCGCGCCGGTTTCGGGTACTACGTATTTTGCCTTTCTTAAACAGACCATTTATTTGGTCGTGGTAGCCCCGTCTTGGTGTACCGATCCCGACCCTGCCACTCACATTCGAATAAAATAAAAAAAAGCAAATAAAATTTATAATACTAATATTACCCATTATTATAGCAGCCGTCTGCCATTAAATGGGTCTGTCCGTTTCAGAGATAGACTAACAAAAGTGTAGAACATATTATTAGATATATTGATTCTTATTGCAATGCATTGCGTTTATTAAAAAGGAGGGTTTTTTGTTATAAATAACAACAAATTTTCAAATTCTATTTATTCGTATAGTAGGTATAGATTAGAAATATTATGTTGAACATAGTTCCATAGGTTAGTTTAAAAGATCGATTGTTTTTTATCCCAAGGTGTACAAGTTTGTAGTTGTAAATGCGTATGTATAGTCAACCAATATGTATACACATATCTATAGTATAATATACATATACTTGCAGGCTGTTATAACGTCACAGTTCCGTTCTAAAACAATTATATATAATCTATTCAACTATCCGGTTTTGTTAACGTGACCAAAGGAATCATGATTGTTTTATAAGAAGTTTTTATCACTTCGCAGTTTTTAAAAGAGACACAATAAATTTACCATCACGAATCCTGTCATCATCACGTTGTACCATCAGGTTTTAGCTCGATCAAAGATACATACATAACTTCACGCCAAATCCCATGCGGGGTAGGCAGAGAGAACGGAGCCCCATAAGGAAAGATTTTTTACACGCCTCACTCGATTCGTTGACTTTCATAAGTCTTTTCATGCACGCGCGTCGAATTTTGAGCCTCCTCCAACATCACCCTCCTCCAGAACACGTTCTATTTGTATGTTCCCTAACCCAAAAAAATTCAAAATGGAAAATTGGCAAAATAACAATGAATGTGCTTAGGCAGCTGACATTTGATTTGGAAGAATGTATCGAATATTATTAATATGAGCACTTTAGGATTACGTAGGAAAATTAAAAAAGAAACGGAAGTATGTGACAATATATGCCAATAATTTCGACAGACAGCGGTTAGATAATGAGCGTTAACTTTGATTCAGTAGATATTTAAGATATCATTTAATAATAAAAATAAATAGAAATGACATGTGTGTCATGACAAATACGTTTCCTCCTCTTTTGTTATATTTCGAAACAGTAAGTATTTATTTACGGAACCCTTCAATAATCGTGAGTGGATATTCTCTTGGCCGACTTTTTATAGCAATTATTTAATTAATAATGTGTACAAACGTCTCACAATATTATATAACATGTCTCAATTTTTATTATTAATTCTAGTTTTTGCACACGTACGTATTCATCCGTGTGAAATTCTTTTTACCAGCGAACTAGTCGAACCGACTTGTCTACAGTTTGGTCCTTATTAGCTGATATTGCCTGCTACTGCCCCACATTATTATTAAATTAGTTTGATAATACATAAACGACAGCCATTGGACACAATCTAGAGAACTAATTTTACAAATAAGAGTACCATCAACCGGGGTGAATAGGAATCGGACCTGTTTGAGACCAGTTATACCTATATATCTAATTTACATAAAATAAAAATATATGTATACAAAACTGTTTTGAGATCCTTTCATTTCAGAGATTATTCTAGAACTTATTATATTTTTGAATTTCGAACAACGTTTAATGAATGAATGTATTTAAAAAAAAAAGAAAGCTTGGCATGGCATTCGAGCAAAACTTTACTGTTGGCAGCTGAATGTCACAGTGATATTCATATTGGTAAAAGCGGGTCATGCCGACTCATGCCTATGGTCGTCAACCGTCATCCGATGGCACGGAGAAAGTCACTCGAGCGTGGGTAACTTGTAGTTTCTTTTTTTTTTCGCAAAAGTAGACTGGTACGCATGCGCAAAGCGAACGGGTAGGTACGTAAGTCAGTATTGCATGTAACCTACGTTCACTTCGGACGCGCGATTGGCGCTTGTGTCTTTGTACCTTGTGTTTGTGATTAAAGTACCCTGTGTCTGTGACTTGGATTACAATGAGTGATGCAGGAGTCGCGTCCAGGGTGACCGAGAAGGTGCCTCTATCGTCAGACACACCAGCGAGACTTTACATGCGTGCCCTCCGTCAATATCAAAAGCTTCTCGACTTCCGACGTCTTGTTACCAAAGATAAAGTAAGCGTTGTCCTCGTATATTATTATCATATTATTATCTACTTCACTTGTCAACAATCTACTCGGCCGCTAGTTACGTTTTCAATCTAGTTTTTATTCAAGTATAGTTTCTTATTTAATAACTCCTTTGATTATGAAGTTGCAATAGTTACCTACATATGCGTAAATTGAGTTAGTCTATGGTAAATTAAAAAAAAACATCCGTTCTTAATTTAAAATTCGGTTTAAATAATAAGGAAATTAACATCGAATCAGTATACTATAGTCCCGGTAATTCCTGGATTCCGTTGAGGTTTTTACATGTACATAAGTTCAAGGAAAATTATATATACATTTATGTTACGAGCTTACGTATGTCTTCCATGTTGATCCATCCTCAAATTGTATGACTCAATATCTTATTTAATTATAATAATACTATTGTATCCCACGTCCTGTTTGGTGCGTAATTGGAAGTGACTGATGATTTATATGGTCAAAGGATTGGATTTCATACATACGCCGAGTCTTTGAGGGGATAGGCAGACATAACAGAGCTTCATAAAACTGTCTTTCTTATATATTATTAATTTTTTTATTCGCTTTCACATCGTAATATCTTTAATGTAATATGTTATTGAAACTGTATGACCATAATTAACATTTTTTCCTGTCATGAATTTGTCTGTTATGTAGTAATATAACACACCTGTATGAAATTCGTATATATTTTTTTAATCTTGAATGTAAGGAAAATTTAAAGTGCTCTTAAAAACAAGAGTTTGGTAGTGATCCCATATTCGTCCTTGATTAACAGTACTGTGTCCTTGAGATAAACTTTTAAACAGTAATGACTGTTGTTCATAATTTAGTTGAGCTCGTACTATGTTATCGCCAAACCAATCTTGGTTGAAGCAAGGTTTTATCAGTTCCAAGGTTGTCATGTGTAGGCGTCTCGACCATTGGGCTCTTCAAAGTGTCTTCTTCTTAAAAGAATAAGAGGCCACTTGAAACGTCTAACTAATATTATAAACACGAAATTTCATAATAATTATCGTAAGCTGTGATGTTATAATTTTGCTGAAAAATAAACAACATGGCCGTATGAAGTTCATCCAGTGAGCTAGTAATTTATTTTGTTTTAATTTTTACTGAAATATAAAAATAAACAATATGGCGGTATGAAGTTCACCCAGTTATCTAGAGAAATAAATTTGAAAATGGAATATAATGAATGAATTAATTTTAAAATAGGTTAAGTTAAAATAGATATGTATACGTTTTTTGGCGCGCAATTAATGAAGTGTCAAAGAGTTTCATATACCGTCAAATTGGGTGACTTGGGATCTAAGGGTGAATAGAGATGAAAAGAGATATATAGAGGTGGGAAATTTCATCTCTATTCACCCTCAGATCCCAAGTTACCTCATTTAACGGTACTCTTCAGGAGAGCTTTAATTAAATGGAGGTTTTTTAAAATAGCTTTTTATTTCGCTAATTAACTTTGTAGGTAAATCCTTGTAATGTAGTATTGAGGGAGTAAATGAGTTATTAAAAAAAATGCAGCTGTACCTACGTCACTAGTTTTCGTAAAAAAGTCTTATCTGCTTTATTATCTATACTGCATATAAATACTTAAACTACTAATATTTTTCAATCTTCTAATAAGAACGGTTTTAATTATTTATTTTAGTAAGAAAGAATATATAATAATAATAAAAAAAAAATAGCTAAATTGAAATATCTCCGCATCTCGGTCTACTGGCAGCGTGCCCAGAAGACTGGGCACTGGCCTCATTGCCACGCTGAATGGCAGTGCTAATCTTCTGTGCGAAGAATAGACCCGGCCTATGGTCGCGAGAAGCCTCAATCGGTCTCTTTAAAAGATCTTTATAGAGTGCACGAGCACTCGGACCCCATGTCCCTAGAGTCTCAACCCCAAACGGCTCTAAAACATAATCACCTACAAGGTTTCAAGAAAAAAAAAAAACAAAATTGTAATTGCTAATTATTTTCAGTTACTTCTACAGTTAGTTTTTTTTCCTTATTAGTACGTGTGTTTTTAATCTCGATTTTTTTTGATGAAGATTATATTTGAAAAAAAAAACTATTAACTAGTCTATACACGTCAGACTGAACACAAATGAAAAAATGTAAACATAAAGGTGCTTCAAAAGTCATAAAGAGCAATGAGCTTTGAGTGCTCATTTAATTTATTTCATCAGTAACTAATCTAGGCTATTAGTAACTTATATCAACAAATGGTTACGTAGGCTATGTACAGATGATTGGTACAAGATCAAAGCCAATGTGAAAGCGGTCATGTGAGCATAGACCGGTAGTTATGGTAGTTGCTGGGTTAAACTAAATGATAATATTACCTGGTAGCCATTGACTGACCGCGTAGACCTTCTCACTGCATTCTTCTCCTTCACTCTTTCCCCCCCTACAAACTGAGCAAACTATTTCATATTTTGATATTTTCATATACTGTGTATGCTATAATTATGTCAAAGATATAGAATCATTTCGTATTATATCTATTAAATTTATAGTATTCCTTAAAATAATCCTTTTATGTTGTTGCCAAACTGCTCCGAAACGGCTCGGTCGATTGCTATAAAAACAAATTGTGCATATTTGATTAGTCTGAGAGACGGTCGTAAAATATTTCTTCAACCGCTTAATGGGTAAGAATAATATTGGTTCACTTATATTTTTATGTTCTTATTATTTGATACTGATATACCTTAAATTTAAATGGTAACATATCTGTCCTCAACCCTTATTAACATGCTATACAATAAGCGCCTGACTAGCTACATTAATTACCGCATCAGAAGTGGGATACTGTTTACTTCTCCCAATCGCGGTTTAATCCAATTTTTGTAACTGCCGAAGTAGGTATCACAATTTTGAAAAGAGAGAAAGAATTACATAATAGCTTATGATACTCCAAAAAGGGTTTTTGGTTGTAATTTTTTTCCTAATAACACTACATAATATTTCCCAAGATTATTCTATTGGAATCTGCTGGAAAGCGCCGTTAACGTGTAATTGCTGTGGATATTGTTCTGCGATTCTCTCATATTAAACAATATGTTTTAACTGCTGGTAAAACCAAATGTAGGTAAATAATAGTAAGATAGTTAAAATAATCATATTTTAGTATTGTTTCGGTTCACTATTCACTAACAACTCATAAATATAATCCTTGATTCATATGAAATCCAATAAATGCATGCATACATGTGAATGTTACATGTGCATGCTAAGGCATATTCCCAATCCGAATATCCCAGAAGATATATTTGAGGGCATATATATTGGCTATAAATAAGTCTCTACCTCTGAGGTGGACTAAATGAAACGGTGCTTATGCCTTACCTATTAAAGGTGGTATATTTTAAAAACTCATCTTAAAAGAGCCTCAAAGTTTGAATACTCCAGTCTTCGGATGATGAAAAAACGCACCTCAAACATCACTTCTTGAGGAAGCCTGATAGTTGCACCAGTAACTGAGAGGATTAGAGGAAATCGCCTTGCGTGGTATGGGCATTGGGCATGTAATGAAGAGGGATGATACACATGTTGCGATATCATAAATACAATGTGGAAGAAAACGTGAGAACAGGAAGACCAAAGAAAACGTAAGAATAGGAAGACCTAAGAAAACGTGAATGGATTGTATGAAAGATGATATGATTAGAAAGGGTATTAGTGGTTGCAAAAGCAAATGATACGGTAATGTGAAAAAAGCTTACATTTTGTTCCGACCCCACACCCCCGATAATGGGAACAAGGCAGGAAGATAATGATAATCTTAGTTTCTTCTTTGACCAATATATATAGATCTATCAAATTTACTTAACAGAAAATCGCGCCGTAGGTATCTATTACTAAAGACTTTCGCAGCCCATGTTGTTGTTGTGCAATTCGAATTACGTACAAAATCGTGGACCGAGTCTAATATATTCGTTTGCGTAAATTCTACAAATATATACCTAATTATAATCGAGTAGTTCCAGTCGACGGACTTATTGCTTTAACTAATTACGTTTTTCGTATTATAAATATGAAAATATTAAGTAGATAATAAGCATTTAAAAATGAGGAGAAGTGACTATTGCTCGTCATAGACCAATTTTCTTCAAATGATGGAGAAACACATTTACAATAGGCAAAAGAAACCAAAAAAAAAAAGACATAATATCTTTGTTGGATTTCAAAGATTTTAGCCACGACAAGTTTTGTGTTTGTTTTACAAGGTCATTAAACGTGATTTGAAGTCTCGGTGGTCCAGTGGTCAAGCACCCGCTTCTAAATCGCGGGTTCGAATCCTCACACTGGCTCACACCAATGACTTTCCGAAGTTCTTTTCGGAAGTTATGTGTGAAAAATAGTTATCGATGACTGAAAACTTTGTGCCCGGTATGGCAATAAGTTTGCCACCTATTCCATTTGGGACGTAAACATAACGGCGAGACGAGGCATAATAGCCGCTGCCTTCACCACCAACTTCGGGTAGAAAAAGGCGTGAAGTTATGTTATGTTATTAAACATATTATCATAACGTCTCACTGCTTCTGAACCATGACGTTATAAAATCTAATTATTTTCTGAAGTCATGTGTGATTATGGATAACTGCCCGATGTTTCACAATAGTTTTCCGCCACCTATTCCATCTGAGACCTAAAAATTTTAAACGAGTCGAGTCGTAACAGCTCTGTCTCCATCTTGGGGTAGAAAAAGGCATTAAGTTACATAAAAAAAAACAATACTATAATGTCTTACTTTATGCATATGTCACGGTTGTAATATTACGTAATTACTGTACTCTACTTAATTTAATTCTAATTACGTACTTTGTTACTTGAAACACACGTGTCATGTGTGTAATTTATGTGCTATTTTCGGTAGCACTTATTTGTGTGTCTTTGCGGGAGTAACTATTGTGTGTGTAACTGTTCTACAGTTAATAACAGTTGTACTAAAAAGAAATATAGTTAGGATGGATAACTGTACTCACATTTTAAGTACACTTTAAGCTCTCAATGAAATGCGTTCTTGGAATAGCAAATTTGAGCATGTGGTTTCGAGAAGGGGGAATTATTAGCAACTTTTTAGTCTCGGTAGTTCAGCGGTCGAGATCGACGCTTCTGATTCAGATGTGATCGATGATCGTGGGATCGATTCCGGGCTCACACCGATGATATTTTGTAATTCTTTTCGGAACTTATCTGCAAAACTTTTCATTAGCAAACCATAAACTGTAAATCCAAAAAAAACCCTATGAATATTTGTATGTATTAATAATGCCAAAATATTATTACTACTACTTTGATTATTGATGATAAAATTATTATTTTTGTCTGACAAAAATAGCATATTTCTTTGTCGTAGTACATTAAAACAAACGATAACCTCGTGTATTAAATAAATTGTAATTGTTGAATAAGCTGTCAGACCACTGCTACTGTCGACCACTCAGCGAGTAGCTGGGGATATGACGCACGGTGACGCAAATAACCAGGCGATTATGTATAAGGTCAAAAACTTGTTGCTTCTTACTTGTATATAACATTTAAAGTATGACAGTATAATAAATAATTATTTATTTAAAAACTGAATATTATTGTCTTTTGTTGTCTTCGAAAAAATCAAGATTTTGGTCAACAAACAAAAAATAGGGATTGAACGTAGAGAGGTGGAAATTTAGGGTAGTATAATATATATATTTGTGTACGCTTTTTCATAAAAAAATGTATATATAAAAATACATTAGGGGTGGGCTACCCTTATCATTTAGGGGTACGAAAAGTAGATGTCCGATTCTCAGACCTCGATATGCACACAAAATGTCGTGAGAATCGGTCAAGCCGATTCGGAGGATTATGATGGTAATTAACACTGTAACCCAAGAATTTTATACATGAGATTATATGAAATCGAGAAGAATGATAAACCTAAATGTGGTAGGAAGTTAGAGCAAAGGTATACCTAAGAAAATATGGATGGATTGTGTGAAAGACAAGTGAAAGAAGAATGGTGTTGGTGTGGAAGATACGGATGGAAGAAGAGAGGGAGAGATGGAAGAGAAGGTGGAAAAGAAAACCTGTTGTGCCCACCGCAAATAATGGGAACAGATCAGGAAGATCAAAGGTGTACAGCATGCTGGGTGATGTATTAATAAATATTGTTAAACTTATTCATGGCAACCGAATTGCCTTCGAAAATTACAAAATAAAATGTTTTGTACTTAGACAATTTATATAACCAGCAGTTGCTTATTTGCAGTGCTTGTTATGGCAGTTTTTGTTTTTGAGTTTTTGAGATAGTCTTATTATCCATATAAATATTATAATGTGGAAAGATTTGATTGTTTGTATGTGATATACTAATAGTAATGAACTTCAATTGTGTATATGTTTGAAAATCTTTGAATTTCTTAAATAAATATTTCAAATAAATTTGCACCGATTCCTTTGTGGAAATTGTTGAGTGCATAAGACATAATTCTTTCATATTATACTATATTATACCTCATTCGCTTCTATGACTTTCGTTATTCTTGTCATGCACGCTCGGCGATTTTTTAAGGCATCTGACGTCACCTGATAACAGACGATCCAATTTGTTCCGGTGGTTCAGGCGTGTGGAAAGAATTGAAGATGAAATAATGACTCAACAAGCATATACAGTCCATACCAAAGAAGTATGTTTAAGTCTAGGTAAAACAGAACACACCTTCTACGATCCAACATACAAAACTTCTTTATTATTATTTTTTATGGGATTGGAGGGCAAACGAGCAGGCATGTCACCTGATGGTAAGCAACCGACGCCGCCCATGGACACCAGCAACACATTGTGTTACTGATGCGTTGCCGACCTTTAAAGAATAAGGGATAGGGAAGGATGGGGAAGGGGGTGGGCCTTCAGGTACCTCTCTCACCGAACGCGGCATGAGCCACTTTATTTATTTATTTAATCTTAATGTACAAGATTTAGTACACAAGGTGGACTTAATACCATGAGGCATTCTCTGCCAGTTAACCTTTGGGTTAAACAGGCATCCTGCGAAGAATTGGTACAGAAAATAATTCAAATGAACATTTCGAATAATCTTTTTACAATTGAAATACAATAAGTGGGTAATACCCGCAATACCTGAACATATATACGCAAAAAATATATACATACAAATATACATACACATACATACAATTATAGATACATACATAAATGCATGAACAAAAATACACATAAAAATACATTAGATACTAGTTTGGACATAATATTAGATATTAATGAAAGAATTAGGTATACATATATAAAATACAAACGTACAATAACTTATACGAATACCATATATAATATACAAAATACTAAGGTGAGAGCAGCGATAAGCAGTGTTTTTTAATTCTACGTTTAAAAGAAAACTTACTTGGTGACGTCTTGATACTGAAGGAAAGAGCGTTCCATAGCCTTATAACATAGACAGTAAAGGAGCCAGACATGAAAGAGGTGCAGTGTAAGGGGATGTCTAAAATTAAATTTTCCGACGCACGCAAATTTCGGTTGTGTGTATTTCTTAAAATATTGAAGTATGTTTTCAAATAATCCGGTGCATGGTGGTCGTTTATTATTGAAAGCAGCTGGCGTAGCGATCTGAGGCACCTTCTCTGTCGTATAGGTAGCCAACTTAGCTTAGAGCGGTAGTACGAGACGTGGCCATATTTTCGCAGCCCGAAAACAAAGCGCAGGCAGTTGTTGAGTAGCCGGTCTAACTTGTTAAGTAACTCCTCTGATAAGTCCGAGCAGCAGACGTCACCATAGTCGATGACAGAAAGGACAAGGGACAGGACCAATAGCAGCTTAGTTGTTTCTTGAACCTGTACAGGGAATGTAGAATATTTGTAACGCTCTGGCTAATGTGGTAAATTTGTTTTCTCCAGTTAAGACTTTCTTCAATGTACAGGCCTAAATCCTTCAAATGCCTTGATAAAGGAATAACTGTACCACTATATATTATAGAAGGAAGATGCTCAGTGGTTACGTTCGCCAAGTAATATGTAAGTAATATGTGTAAGAGGTCGCGGTATTTCATCGGTCGCGCCGGCCCATTCACGCTTGGCTGCTTGGCTCTACCACTGTTCAAACTACACGCCTTTTTTACCTGAAGGTACAGTGGTTGTTGAGTCTCGACTTGCCAGATCGCTACCTCCCAAATGAAATAGGTGGCGTACACCGGGCACAAAGTTGTCAGTCATCGATATCTAACACACATTAAATTTCCGAAAATAATTGGTGTGACTCCGTAATCGACCTCACGACTTCTGACTCATAAGCGGCGAGCACAATCACTGGACCACCGAGACTGTTATGAGCAAACATGTTTTTTTAATAATAAGTAGACTGTAAATAAAGTCACATTGTTCATTCATTTATTCGTGAAATGTGCTATTATAATTTTAAAAAAGACTACTAAAATATAACTAAGTAAATTAAAGCTTATCTAGATGGTCATCCTTAAGGATTTGAATCCGACACGACACTAGCTTGTGTTTAATAATTCTACGCCTAGCTTGTTTGCCTTCGTAAATATATATTATTCTAGATTAAACTTATTAGTTAGTAACTTATTACTTAGCCTACATATTTGTAGGCTAATCTATAATCTAATGAATTATTTGTATGCCTTCTCAATTTAGTTTGTCCTTACAATTTACATAAATATAGATATTGATTATAATAATATGATTATCTCCATTCTATATTTAGCTTAGAAGTCACTTTCCTTTGTCTGTCCCCTTATATGTTTCTATCTTTAAAACTACGCAACGAATTTTAATGCGGTTTTTTTTAACAGTTAGACGATGTCAACGGGGTGCCTTTGATATGATGTTGTAAAGGAAAAATGATAATTTTCGCGATTTAGCACTTTAATTGCAAACGCTGGCTGAACCCTAAGTGATAGATCAAACCAATGTTCTACATTATTAAACACCTTCAGAAGGTCTACAAGAAAGTCCGCGAGGGCATATGTTTATCGCTTAGGGATAACCCACGATAGCCATTTTTATTTTTTTACTTTTTACTAGAAATAATAGCTTATTTACGAAGCGATTTTAAACTTTACAGCATTAATTTTCATCCAATTAAGTGTCTTAAATAGATCTTGCATGTACTATAGACAATCCTGGCCTTTTACAGCATGCAATTTAAACGAATATTTTCGAAGTTATTGCAGTATTAACATAGCGGGACGGCAGTTAAAGCCGATATATAGCACAAATTGAACCTCATGATATCCAAAATTTACTCATTTATTACTTTTGATGCGGAACAAAGTTCGCCGGGTCAGCTAGTAATATATATTATTCTAATTAGAATTCGAATAAAATTGCCTCAAGGTATTTTTTTTACTATATAAAGAATGAAACTTTTGCAAGAATATATAAGAAAGAAAAATCCTTTTATGGAATTTAAAGACTTTTTTTATGAAATAAAAAAAGTTAGTATGAACGTATCTTAGTATGACGGGTCTCGTGGCGCATTGGTAAAACTACCGGCTGCAGCAGGGAGGTCGGGGGTTCGATTCCCACCCGAGCACAAATATTTGTGACAAACATGAATATTTGTGTGGCGTCTGGGTGTTCTTCTATGTACAGTAATAACCCGACTTACGCTACCCCGTTTTACGCGAATTCGGAGCTACGCGGTTTTTCATAACCTCTAATTAGGTATGTCGTCTAAACAACCAAAAAATGAGTCATTGGAGTCTAACAAGAAAAACGCTGTCTTTGGAGTGTAAACTGAATATAATTAAAGACTTTAATTCAAAACTTAACAGAAGGACTCAATTCAATTGAAAAGGGGATATAAATTTTAGAAAAAATAGATTTTCATGAAGAACGCATTTCTACTACAAAACGGGGAATTAAAAAATTACTGGTATGCTACGAGGAAATTTTGCGCGAGAAGAATAAAAACATAACTCGTCAAGCAACATTATTAGAGTATAATATGAAGCCTTCGACATCAAAATATCTTCGGTTTAGGTTACACTTTATTAAATATTTTTCTTCTAAATTATTGTTTTCTTGAAACTCTGATCCCGATTAAACATACTTTATAGGTATTTATATGTAAAATTGAACCCCGACTTACGCGAATTCGACTTACAGGGCAATCGCTTGGACCCACCTATCGCGTAAGTCCGGGGTATTACTGTATTATAAGTATGTATTTACAAAAGAAAAGTATGTATGTATTGATATCCGTTATCTAGTATCCATAGCACAGGCATTTAGTTGCTTAGCTTGGAACTGGAGGGCGCTGTGTGTATTGTGTCCAAGATATGTCTAAGATATTAGTGATGTAGCTTATCAGCAGTAATCATCGATGAATGACATCAAAGTTTTCGATTAAATTTGACATCAAAGTTTTCGCTTAACAGCCATTGCCTACGCCTTCGGGTAGAAAAAGGCGTGAAGTTATGCTGTGTTAAAGTTATTTGAATACGAGTCTTTTTTTCTTTCTTTTTAAAATGTCTACCTTAATGGTGTTATTGTGGGCAGTGTCACCATAATATGACGTAATAAGTATGTCGTGAGTGACCAAACAAAACATGGTTTCCTACGAGATAGCTGATGTTCGTTTATTAAATATTATTATTATTTAAACAAGATAACCATTACAAAGATACCAAAGTATTATGTTATGAAATGGCTGATAACGATGTGTATACATACAAAAATTTATCTGAGTAGGTACATATGATATTTTCCCTATAGCTTTGAACTGGAGGCAAACACAAATGATAAAAAACAAAAGATTATATTTATTTTGGTACGTTATCATCAATTGTTTTCAATTTCACTTATAAATATATAATACATAAAAAAGCGTATGTTCATAGCAGTTACGCCCTCATGTTGAGAATCTTACGCCGGAATACTGAACCGCCACTCAAATATATAGGCGCTACTTAAACTTTTGAGTAGCGCTCACATTATACCGAATACGTCAAATTTGAGCATCTCTTAATTTTTTCTCTCAACAAAAAATGCTTAGAAACCGTAGTGTTTTCAAACAAACACTTGTATATGTCTTGGTCTTGTATGTATGTATATGTCATATCAAATGAATGACATACATGATGGGATGGAGAGACATACCTATGATATAACGGGTCTCGTTGCTTAGTGGCTTATAGTACCAGTTGCTACGCAGAGGTTCAGAGGTTGGCCAAATCGACGCTCGATCCCCACCCAAGTAGAAGTTTTTATGACCATTATATAATAAGTATGCATTTACCAAAAAACCTGTGTGTGTGTGTGTGTGTGTGTGTCATCCGCTTTCTGGTAGATGGTTATACAATACCAACTCTAGTTGATTCCATTTGAAAAAGTTTTTACATAGCGTTGCGTGAACATAACTTCATACCAAGTCCCTTTCGGGGTAGGCAAAAACGACTTGCACACCTCACTCTTCTTCGACTTTTATAACTCTTGTATCGTTCTTGAGAGTCTCGGTGGTCCAGTGGTCGCCCCGCTTCGGAATCAAGAGGTCCGAAATTAATTTCGAAAGTTACCTATGTGTGATACATTTCGATGACTGAAAACTTTGTGCCCGGTATGGCAATATGTTTGCCATCGATTCCATATGTTACGTAAACATAACGGCAAGGCGAGGCTCAACAGCCGCTGCCTACACCTTCGGGTAAAAAGGCGTAAAGTTATGTTATGTTTATAACTCTTGTCACACACGCTCGTGGGTTTTTAAGGTTTCTGACGTCACTTTCCACAAGGACCCGTTCAATTTGGTCATGGAAAGCATGTTGTGGCCGTCCTCCCTCCATCTTTATTCATAGGAAAATGCGGGCCATGATTGAATGAGCTGTATTCAATTTTACTATTGACATTCACAAAGAAAACTGCCTACACTCTCTTATATAAAAGGGATGGAGATAAAACAATATAAAAAACATTCGTCCGGATATTGTTTAAAGATGCTTATTTATTAAATTACATGGAATAAATATCACATAAGGTGCACAATGATAGATAGATGACTCGTTCAAAAATCACCAAACTGTGCAGCTGCGTCGTATAACAATATACTTGTCTTGAATATACCATTTCTCTTGAATCGGTTAAATATACAAAAAGCATCTTATGTTATTCTAATATGGTTGATTCATAATTTAGTATCAAGTGGCAAGTGTTATAACTTATCTATTCCTGTATAGATGTAGGTAGTTGCATTAAAATTATATACTGTTCAAGATTTTGACAAATTGCTCTGTATATTTTATTCGTTGAAAACTCGTTTAAACAATCGACTTTGTCTATACGGTCGCTGTTTATTGTTATGGCCATTAGTAAATCTTAACTTGACTTGTATATGTTCTAGGTCGTTGTAAAAAAAAGAGAGGTAAATTCGTAAGCCAAATGGCTTACGAATTTACCTCTCTTTTTTGGTGATCTAAACTAACTTTAACATTACATACTATAAAAAAAGTCATTTTCTGCTGTCTGTCCCCTTATATGCGTATATCTTTAAAAGTACGCATCAGATTTTGATGCGGTTTTTTTAATAGTTAGATGGTGTCAACGGGGAGGTTTTGATCTATAATTCATATATGATGTTGTAAAGAAAAAATGATAATTTTAGAGATTTAGCACTTTAATTGCAAACGCTGGCTGAACCTTATGTGATAGTTCAAAACAATGTTTTACATTATTAAACGTTTTCAAAATGTCTACAAAAATGTCTGCGAGGGCATATGTCTATCTCTTCCTCTTACCCACAATTACCATTTTTATTTTTTTACTTTTTACGAGATATAATGGCTTATTTACGAAGCGATTTTAAATATTACAGCATTAATTTTCATCCAATTAAGTATCTTAAATAAATTGTGCATGTAATATAGATGATCCTGGCCCTTTACAGCATGCAATTTAAACGAATATTTTCGAAGATATTAGAGTTAATTAGAGTATTAACATAGCGGGACAGCAGTTAAAGCCGATGAATAGCACAAATTGAACCTCATGATATCCAAAATTTACTCATTTATTACATGTGAAAATAATTATGTAGTACATTATTATTAATCGATCTGAAGAAAGAGGTTCCCAATTCTTATATTAAAGCATAACTTCACAATATAAGGAATCTTATGGAATTATTTTAAAACATTTTTTTTTATGCCAAAGAGGTTTTTAGTACTTCTTTATTATACTTTTATTTTTTTTAATTTAAACACTAATTTCGCAAATGATATTTCTCTTTTTATCAGCATTAACATCTGTCACTTGGCGTAATATACATTACTCATTTGAATAGTTATCTTAAAATATTCATAAAGTATAATATACACAGCTGTATGTAAAATAAGAAAAGTAAAAAAATATGTTAATATTAAGACTTTATTTTAAACAATGTAATGAAAATGCTTCCCTGGACTCCATCAAATCGATTTATTAATATAAATATATATAACTAACTAGTATCGGTGGTCCAGAAGTCGAGCACACGGCTTCTGAATCCAGAAGTCGCGGGTGCGAATCCTGGCGCACACCAATGACTTTTCGAAATTAATTTCTAAACATTAAAACAACTTTTAGAATTATATCGCGTTTATTTATTACTAATTTTATTTACTTCCCGACGTTTCGAACTCTTTACAGAGATCATTATCACGAGTTCGAAACGTCGGGAAGTAAATAAAATTAGTAATAAATAAACGCGATATAATCCTAAAAGTTGTTTTAATGTCATGAACGTGATTCGCGAAAGTCTTAGAGATAAATATGTTAATTTCTAAAGTTATGTGTGATAAATATCGATAACTAAAAACTTTGTGACCGGTATGGCAATAGGTTCGCCACCTATCGTCTATTTGGGACGTAAACATAACGGCGAGTCGAGGCTAACAGCCACTGCCTACACCTTCGGGTAGAAAAGGGCGTTATGTTATGATAAGACTGATAAGCACAGATTTTCTATCTTACATAATAATCTTTAAATCTCAAAAGCCACTCTACGTCGAGTCTTCTGAGAGGTCGTGGTATTTCACCGGTCGAGCCGGCCCATTCATGCAGCGAAATGCTTGGCTCTACCACCATAATCAGGTTTTTCATTCTTCTGGCAACATGTCTATCATTCCTCCACATAACATGCACATACCACGCAAGGCATTACAGAATCTAAATTGTCCATACCTCGATGATCTAATTATATTTATGTGATTTTAGGCATGGACACTGCAACCTATGGAAAGGAATTTGTATATTAACTTTAAGACAAATGATAATATTATTGTATTATTGCTTAATTCTACTTTAATCAAAGCCAATAGTAATGTTTATTGACATTATATTAAACGTATGTATGTGCCGATCGACATGTACGTCGAATACCTTTTACATTGATAATACCGGAAGTCGTGTCTAAGGCTCTACACTTCCTAGTTGGCACCTTTAACCTGAAGTATTATGCATAGTGTCGTAAACATATGTCAGTCTTGTGTATATTATTTAAATAAATAAATATTTATATAGGTTTTTACCGTATTATAAAACAATTAATTTTACAAACTACCCTCAACTTAGTTGGGTTGCAAGGATGATTTGGTTATGTGACTTAAAAAAAAGTTATTTGACCCTTATATTCTTTTCTCTATACCAGCTGTCATCCGTGAGTTTGTTGGCATCGTGAACTCTTTCAAGTCATACCTCGCTTGATTGGCCATTCGAGGTATGCTTGCACCAAGCTTTTGCTTCTCATGCCAAAATGAGTAATGTTAGAATTTTCTGCAACTTTGTCGATATACTTTGAGCACTTTAATTGATAAATATAATATGTTTTTTTATATATCATAGACATTATCGTAAATAATTTACGATAATGTCTATGATATATAACGTTACAATTTAGGTAAACGGAAAGTAAAGTGATAAAGTTTCAAAAATATTCCAAAGCCATAACCAACGGTGACTTCAAATTTTATCCAAATTATTTTTATCTCCTTTAGCCGCGATTAAAAGATAGTATCTCAATAATCCTTTCGCTGTTTATTGATTCAACATAATCCCAGCACATAGTTAAGATACTGTTTCTAATACCATAAGCTAGGTAGTAAATCCTTTGTTATGTTTTCCAAAATCACAGTTGTGATCAATAATTTATGAGCCATTCAGCAATTGCACTTATCATACCTAACTTTTATACGTGTAAGTAAACAAACGTGTTTAAAAGTTATGATAAGGAAGACGAGTGATATCAAGATTTAGTAGTAAAACAGCATTTAGACTAAGTCAGAAAGCTAGACTCTTCAGTTTCAAGTTGATGAATTAGATTCATCAAGACGAGGACAATATTTTGTTTGTGGTTTCCAAAAGCTACCCGAATATATTCATTGCAATAACAATGATTCAGTATATTTAATTTTCTGAAACATCCCATTGTCATCTTTGAATTTAAGACGACCACCACAAGATCTGTTAGAATATATGTAACGAAATCAAATTTGTCTTGAAAAAAAAGCTATGTAATTATTACATAAAAAATGATAGTGTTATTGAACCGTCGGCACCTGTTTATGTAACGTCCATGTTTGAAGGCCACGTCAGGTCCACGTGTCACAAAATTATCTATGCGCTAGAAGAAAAATTTACAAAACACATAAATATTCCCGTCTTACAAAAGAATAATGTTGTTTTGTACTGCGACGACGATGGCAACATTTAAATGTACACAGTTGCGTCAGTATAATAAAACAATTGTATTTGTGATCGATTATACCGAGCTATAGGTACCACCAGTGAACACCCGTAGGACTATTCACGCTTGGCCTGTCTCTTTGCGGGATAAATATCGTTTCAATGCTCTCACGTGCTTAAAGCAATAATTTAAACATATTTAAGTAATGAACTGCTTACTTGTTATAGCTATTAATGTGTGCTTAAAAAAATATCGATCTCTAAAATATAGCTTAGTGTATTTATTTTCAGTATTTTCCTAACTTTACCATTTGTTTTGTTGAAATGCAACTAAAAATAGTCCAAAAAGTATTTTTTTTTTATGGAACAGGAGGGCAAACGAGCTGGCGTGTCACCTGATGGTAAGCAACCAACGCCGCCCATGGACACCAGCAACACATTTAGTGTTACTGTTGCGTTGCCGAGCTTTAAGGGATAGGGGATAGGAAAGGATGGGGAAGGGGGTGGGCCTCCGGGTACCTCTCTCACCGAACGAAACGCGGCATGAGCCACTTTACGTCGGTCTTCTGAGAGGTCGTGGTATTTCACCGGTCGAGCCGGCCCATTCATGCAGCGAACTGCTTGGCTCTACCACTGTTAAAATATTTGTGAAACTAACTGTTATGATCACTGAAAAATACACATTTTTAGGGATAACCTATCGGAAGAACAAAAATATTATAGAAATAACAATTACATATTACTTACGATTAGCGTGAAAGAATCGATGCATTACATTCGTAGTTTTCGCTATAATCAACTATCGAAATTACAAGAATAATAATTAGGACTTAAATATGAACTTGTCAACATTTTACAACAAGAAATAATAATGTAATGGTAATGAAAGACCTCATCAAATTCTGACTGAAAATTCAGCAATTCTCTGCTTATATTATTACAGTACAATACAGTTGTTGATCGGTTTTTTTGCAAAACATCGTAGTACTTATGTAACGCCACTACGTGTCCAATAAATCGATGGAGTTTTTGAGACAAAAAAAAACTTTGAATAAATATTTATACGGGCACAAGTCGATAAATAAAGTTGTGTGTCGAAACGTTTTCTGAATAATGTGGACAACGTGACGCAAAGATTAGCCTTGTGTGCATCGCCTTTTATTTCAAAACTACTCTGTGCTGATGAGCACACAGGGAAAGTTACCTATGTGATAGTCACGCATCATATTTTCGCCAGTTAGCCAGTGTCCATTTTGTTTTTATGCAAAATTTTGAGCGACATATTATATGTATTGACATATTGTATGTCGAATGAGCTGTACCTGTGCCCCATCAAGGTGAAAATGAAAATAGAATCTTACCCAAAATATCGTTTAATCGTTAGACAATCCACCATAATATTTCAACCACTTGTTCAATTCTACAATCCAGCGTCAGATAATCATCAAATCGATATGCTCTTTTATATCAAACAAATTCTGATCCACAACTCAACGTTTAGGTACGTGCAAATGGAAATTAAATGTGTTACTCATAATTAAAGTTTTACATTTGATGTACAATCGCAATATTTTTGTTTCATGACACAAATAACAGTAATAATAATTAGCATTTATCATATAATAAATCTCTGTAATCTTGTAAAGCTACATTGTTAACTCTGACTACATAACTGCACATTATGTCTACACTATCTTTGCTAATATAGTGTAACCTGGTGACCAGGATCGACAGGATATTGGAAGAGCATTGTAGAGACAACCCACTATTAGATCAAGCTAAGACATTTGGAGAATCAGGCTAAGAGAAATGATAGGCCAAAATCATCGCTTGCACTTTACTCCTGGTGGAAGATAAGCCACCAACAAAAACATTTCTAAAGATGGATGACGTCAGGCAGGCGGCTGGTCATACAAATCTCAGCCAAAACTTTGAGAAAATGGATATTTCGAAAAGATGACATATTGTGCCGCTCCCACTTAGAGTGGGATAGTGGTAGGAAAATTGATGACTATCTTTACATCCCACACCGGGACCACATGTCCTGTAATATTCCTAAAATCCTAGTCTTATCTATATGTTACCTACGAGCAGCATTTCAGTTTTTGATTCCATATATACCGGTTCTGAAATCCATTTGTGACACCGTATATTTTTATCGTATATTTATCATTTTCATACGGCAATAAAACACGTTACCACTTGACTCCATAAAAAAAATGTGACATCTATCGAAAAACACAAACGTTCCTACGATATTGTGATTTTATTCAGGGCAATATCCGCTTCAAGGTTCTATTCTATTTGGAGGTAATCTGAACATTTACATATTTTTTTTTGCTTATCACAATCACCAAAAAAGAGGAATACTGATTGATGTTTCGAAACAAATATCTCAAGTGTGAAATCGAACTCTGAACTACTAAACTAAAAGCTAGAAGTACTGAATTATTTGGCCACTGAGACCATAATGTTCCCAGACATAATTCGCAAGACAAATCATTCATTCATCCGTTCATTCTTTCGTCCTTCGACCACAAATTTTAAATAAAACAAAAACATAAACGTTTTGTTCGAAAGCTATGTGTTATTCAAATAAAAATATATTATTATGATATTTAGTTAAAAGGAATAGTTATTAACAAGTCCACATTATTGTGAGTGACACCTTGGCCCTATTCGTCTTATCCTCAAACCATGGAACTAGTTCTTACCTTCCGTTCGAACTGCACTTGGTCCTGTTATTTTGTATTCGCAAGAACATATTTCCGCTTGCCGATATTATTAACATTTGACCCCGAAAGCCTCAATAGTTTTGTGTAATAACGAATTCTATGTGCGCAACGCTTCTCTACACAATTATATTGGAATACCTTGAGTTGTTCCTACGCTATTAGAGAATAGAGATGTCAAGTCTGTGGCATATCCATTCATGTTTAGTTATTTATAAAAAAAAAACTAATAAGGATGTAAGCTAAATAATATATTTGTAGACTATACAAAATGGAAACTATATCCTTAAACACATTTTTACTAAACACTAAGTTGGCCCCCGCAATAACTGAACTTTATGTCAGTGAGATAAAGTTCAAATTGAATTTTAAGTATTATTAGGAATCTTTAGTATAAAATTGTGTTGATTTTAGAATGATTGATTGATTGATTTGATTAAAAAAAAATATATTTTATTATTATGATTAAATTATGATTATTTTAATAAAAGAACTAGCGAAATCGGTCCAGCTGTTCACGTGTGATTTGATGACCAAGGGAAATATGGATTCATTTATATATATATATATATATATAGATTATATTAAAAACTTTACAGTCTCGGTGTCGCAGTGGCTAGCACTCCGCTTCAGATTCAAGAAGTAGTGGGTTCAAATCCTGGCACACACCAATGACTTTTCAAAATTTTCGGAAGTTACGTGTGATAAATATCGATGACTGTCAACTTTGTACCCGGTATGGCAATAGGTTCGCCACCTATTCCATTTGGGACGTAAGCATAACGGCGAGACGAGGCTTAACTGCGGCTGCCTACACCTTCGGGTAGAAAAAGGCATGAAGTTATGTTATGTGTTATAACAACTTTTGAATACAGTAGTTTTCTAAGGGTGAAAGGATTATTCCATCGGTCAATTACTCTCATAGTTTATCGACTACCTAGAAACAGCCCTTACCTCCTTATAATATTAGTATTACTTACCTAATTGAATTGTATCAATTACAGAATACAAGCTTAGCTATTTTTTAAAAATCTGTATGTGAAATCTCCGTAAGGAATAAAAAAAATCGATATTGAATAGGCATTCTCACCCCGTTGCTCGTCCATTTACTATATATATACCCAAAGGACTGTAGGTAGTTCTTACAAGAAACATAAAAATCAATAAATACCATTAAACATAGTCGTTATCGGTTTGCAATTGAATAGAAAAAGTCATTCTCGGTATTCTTGTTAATGTAGTGTTCATAAAACACTTAAATAATCACTTTTAAAGCCCACATCCTAATGTTATCGTTTAATAATAAAACTCGCTATAAATATACGTTTCGTATAAATACTTTATACGAAAAAACCAACATAAAACAACTTGATGTGCTCTATACCTGTCTTCTAATTAGAAAGATTCTAAATAAATCAGTTCATACTAGCCTAAAATTTATAACATAAAAATAGATTTATATCTATTTTTCTGTTATAAAAATCGCCTAGCAAGCTTACTTGTTCTTCATAAAAAAATTAGAACAAATTATGGTAACAAAAATATTAATTTTGAAGGAGTACAACTTTATAATGATCTGTCCTTACACATAAGGTCCATAAATTATGTGAGGTGTTTTTTTTAAATTTTCTGTCCCTCCCTCCCCTGTTGATGAGATATCGTGAGATTTTGTTTAACCCCCTCCCTCAACCCCAATATCATGTGAGAATTTTCAGAATGTGGGTTTCTTACGTAAACGCGGGGTTGTTATTGTAGAAAGAAAATTGAGCTATTTGGTATGAAAAAAAATAGGGTGGTTTGACATTCAGTAGATGTATAACGTCGAAGTATGAATGAAATTATTTTCTTTCGAACGAATTAGTTAATAATCATAATCTTATCGCGCTCAAGATTAAATCTTGAACATGTAAATACAATTTGGATCGAATGGACCAAAACAATATATATATTTTATGTTTCAATCAGAACAAAAATTGCGTGATATTTGTCGAGACCCTCCCTCTCCCTAACGTGAGATAATATAAGATATGACTCGACCCCCTCCCACCCTAAATCATCTGACGTAATTTATGGACGCCCCCTAAGAAATGCTAGCTCGTATAGATTCGTTTACGACTGCGACTTACACGTATTTCGATCTACCCTCATTCAACAAATAAACGTTCACTGTTAACTTGAACAAACTAATGTCTGTAAAGAGTTCGAAACGTCGGGAAATAAATAGAAAATAAGTTCTAAATAAACGCGATATAATCCATAAAAAGTTGTTTTAATGTTTTGAACAAACTGTTAACTTGTTAATTAAATCAGGAAAGAATAATACACATTATTCTTTACTGATTTAATTGGACAAATTAGGTTAAAGCATTCTTAAGATTGTCATAACGGCTAAAAACGACTACTGTTAGTTAAATATAAGAAAAATATTGTTCTTATATAAGTGACAAAGGTAATGCCTTTTTTGAGAATAAAGCCATTGAACAAGTAAAATCAGCAATGAATAACTTTTAACAGCCAAGTACTCATTTGAAAACACATATTTATATACATTTATTCATATATTTACTACGTATGTATATATATCTATGAAGACATTCCTCCACGGCCTTATGTACTTTGTCAAACTGCCTATTGTGTTATTTTTGGTAAGTAAATAATAAATATAATAATATATGGAAAGAATCTACGCCTACAAATAATTATATATAAAGCATACATTATGTGTTGTTTATAATGATAATACTATCTTGGACACAATACACACAGCGCCCTCTAGTTCCAAACTAAGCTGTTTAAATGCTTGTGTTACGGATACTGGATAACGGATATTAATACATATATTCTTTTTATTTGTAAATTCCAACTTATATATGTATTAACTTTCATGCTTGTCATAATATTTGTACTTGGGCGGGGATCGAACCAGCCAACCTCGATTCTGCAGTCGGTAGTTTTCCGAATGCACCACGAGGCTCGTGTTTTAAACACTCACAGGAATGTTGAATTTTACTTATTTCTACCTACAGATATTTATCTGTAGGTTTGGTAGTTAACCAAATACCGACCCCAAATAATAGGAACAGGGCAAAAAGATGATTATCCGATATTTAACCAATTCTAATGCACAAGAATGTAGAAGTGATGCAAGATTGACGAAAGAGCTATACAGTCCAAAAAATGAGAAAAGAGTCGAGAAACAGTTACGACTCACTTTCCATGACCAAACAATGTGTCCTTGCGAAAAGGGACGTTAGGAGCCTTAGAAATAGATGACCGTGTTACTCTACCTACCCCGCAAGTGATTTGGTGTTATTTTACGTAAATAGTCCAATAACTCTGAGCTCACAGAACTTATTTTCAACAAACACCCAACAAATACTACTACTATTGAGAACTGTTAACAGTTAATAAAAATACCTATTTCTTGTTGGTATGTATGATTCACAAAATTTACTAAAAGAATGTAACTGTTTGGCCATTACTTCCTTCCTTATTAGTGGCGCTGCTCATAGAAGTAGCTGTATCAGTCGCCCGTTTAACTCTGTTACACAATAATAAATATAATAATATTTATTATTGTGTAACAGAGTTAAACAGTTAAACAGAGGCAACTGCAGGGAAATATCCCTGCAGTTGCCTCTGTTAAAGAGGAACTGGAAGGAGGAAAATCTCCTTCTTAAACTCTTATAAGCAGAATATAAAAATGATGACTCACCACATCATATTGCCAGCATTGCTGAGTTGGTACAAAACAGCTGTACCAATATGAACACCTGCGCAGAACCAAACACCATCCTGCGTCATATAACTAATTTCGACATAGCATACAAAACAATATTGCATTCATTAAAACTAAAATATTCATCTTTAATAATAATATAAGGTGGCACATAATGATGAACTGTTTGGCCATATGTGTCACACTTGTACGAATTGAATGAAATAGGGATCATTCATTCACTACCATACTCTATTTGAACTGATATTAAATTTGTCAGTAAATTAAGTAATGGAAGATGAAAGATTGACTAAGCAGATATACGATGCAAAAGCGGATGGATGCAGGAATTGGGCCCGGTCACGACACACCTTCCATGACCAAATAAAACGAGTTCTCGATGAAGGTGATGTCAGGAGCCTTAAAATCGACGGATGCGTATGACAAGAGTTATGAAAGTCAAAGAAGCGAGTGAGGCGTGTAAGAATCGCGCGCTATGCCGCTATGTACTCTCTCCCTACCCTGCAAGTGAATCTGGCGTGAAGTTATGTATGTATGGTGGTAGAACTGCGCAGTTGGTTATATATATCGGCCGGCTCTATCGTTAAAATGCACCGTTTTTTATGAGAACGGAGGCATTGACTGACATTGTGTATGGCAATAGGTTCCACTTCCTATTCCTGATGGAACATAAATAATCAGCCAGTCAAAACATAACAGCCTTACATCTCGTGGTGAAAAAAAAAACTATAAAAAGAAAAACCATTATTATAATACACTAAAAATCAGAAGTTAAATGACAGCTCTCTACTTCGACATAATTCCGAAAAGCTATAGATGTCGGTGAAAATTCGAACCGGGTATTAGCTGCATGGATTCACCTAATCCACTTTACTAATTACATATAACATAACTTCACGCCATTGTTACCCGAAGGTGTAGGCAGCGGCTGTTAAGCCTCGTCTCGCCGTTATGTTTACGTCCCAAATGGAATAGGTGGTGAACCTATTGCCATACCGGGCACCAAGTTGTCAGTCATCGGTATATATCACACATAACTGTCCGAAAACAAATTCGAAAAGTCATTGGTGTGAGCCAGTGTTAGGATTCGAACCACGACCTCTGGATTCAGAAACCGTGTGCTCGACCACTAGACCACCGAGACTGTTTTCATATTATTACATTACACATATTAGACTAATTACATATATTAAATTATATGCTTCTATTGTATTGTACTTAATTTACAAATATTATACATGTAAATAGCTCTGAAGATTACATCGTATTACTTAACGTAAACACGAAACTCGTTAAAAAAAATATTTTTTGATATTCTGAATTCAATCGCAAGTAAATTCAAAATTAAAATAAACTTGTTAACATTTTTTTTTATATATAATTTAACGCCCTGGTTGCTAGGACCTTTAAGTCGAGTCTTATTTTATATTTAACAGTATCATTCTTAACCTAAACTAATCTTAACCTAACCTAGCCTAACCCTAAAGCTTAACCTAACCTAATCATCCATAAAGTCGTGGCACTTTATGCATGATGTTCCGAGGGAGTCCTGACGAGAATGTAGAAGAGCACACTAAACACGATACCTACACCATTTCCCACATTTGCACTCATATACGAACACTTATTCAATAAAACGCCACGAATTTTATCCAATAATATCCATTGAAACACAAATCTGAGAAAATAATGCAAATAGCGGACATGTCTCTTCCACAGTCCCGCCAAAACTCTGTTAACGTTATTAAGAAATAGGAACACAGATTAGATTCAAGGGCATAATTTCTAAAAAAGTTGCCTCTACATAGAGTTCTTAGCCTTACTTACTAAGCATGTACTTCGACTGTCGTAAAAGGTTATCTGTGGAAGCGGATGGGACTCTACTTATGGAATTCTTTATTGTTAAATTCAAGCACAGACTATATTCTTAATGATCTGATAGCTATATTAGTTATTACTTATGTTAAAGCTGTTACTTTGTCTGCGTGGAATTTGATGGGCAGACTATTCACTATGCTACTTCTTATTACATTAGCAGCTAACTGTTGTTTAAAGACGAGTCAAAACCAGTCCGGCTATTCCTGTGATTAACTATTAACAAACATAGACCAAAAGATAGAGAGTATAATATTAACCATGAAACAAAATTAAAATGTGCATGTTCAGTAAAGCGATAGAGTAAAAATACAATTGAAATATATTCGTTTTAAAATTTTAAACGAGACAGTCGACCGCGTGCTCTTACTAAACTATAGTCGGAATATCTAATAAATTTATATAAAGGTGAACGCACCGGAATGAACCGTCTTTTTTGTACAAATAACTGCATAATATATGGGGCAAAAGATACGAAAAATCTTTGGAGAAACATAAAAATGAAGGATTTTTATCGAGTTATGAAATTCATAAAACTATTAAATAAAATGAATAAGAACTTAGTATTTTTATTAGTGAGTATTTATTGTAGCCGAAGTAATATTATACTTATTTTTTGCCCATAAAGAAGAAAGCTAAGAAGGAAATAGGAGTAAAGACCTGAGAAAACATAGACGAATATTAATTCAAAGGGAAACTTTTTCCACTGTATCATCAATATTTTTAATTAGATAGATAGCAAGAAAAAATAATTAATTACATTATTTACAATATATACAATTAAAAACCTAGCTGAAATCAAACTTCTCCGCATCTCGGTCTACTGGCAGCATGCACAGAAGACTGACCGCATTGCCGCACTAAATGGCAGTGATAATCCCCTTTGCGAAGAATAGACCAGCCCGTCGTCGTCGAATTGTATGTAAGACGATATTATTAGGGACCGTATATTTTCATTTAAGTTTTATCTCTCTTGAAACTGGCAATATGTGAAAATTTTGCGGAGTTACCGTTCCCCTCATATTTTTTTTATCGAATATGATGGAGAAATGTTTAACTCTTTCAGTCACGGTTTTTTATTATATATTTTCAAATCATTTAAGTATCAGTTTAGACATTATATACGACTAAAATATCACAAGAAATAGAAAAACAAAATCTAGCTACTAAGGCTTCCGAGGAATGAGGTGGTTAGCAACACTGACCACCATGACTGTTGATACAAAGAAAACTATGATACAATACTAATATTATGTATTGATGTTAAAAAGTTCTAGGCAAAATTAATGTGGGGGCGCCGTCAGACCACCTCCACGAGCGCCCGGATGCTCCTTCCGGGCCGGTGCTCCCTGGGCGGGACCTGGCGGAGTAAATTCCGTCGGGTCCTGGCTGAGAGTCTGACACCAGTGGTGTAATCGTAATCCAGTCCGTGGGGCTGGGACGATGGCCGCCGCAAGGGGGCCGCGAGGAAGAAAACCTCTATAAAAAATCACATTGTGGAGCTCCGCCTACCCTCTGCGTATCAGAGGGTAGAGTGCGACGCTACCGCGTAGGGTGGCAGTTTGCCACGGCTCAGGGCGACGGACTAGGGGTCGTGGACCCCCCCGTTCGGCCTGCAGCGTGTTTCGGGGTAGGGGCGATGGACCAGGGATTGTGAATCCCCCCGTTCGGCCCTACCGAAACGAAGGAGCGCGGGACAGGGCATCGGTCAGGGGTTGTGAACCCCCCCGCTCGGCCTGTCCCGGTATTCGAGGAGGGAAGGGGCGACGGACCAGGGGTTGTGAACCCCCCCGCTCGGCCCTACCCGGGATGGTCTTTTGGAGAGGGGCGGTGGACCGGGGGTTGCTAACCCTCCCACTCGGTCCTCTCCGAGGAAGGCGCTCCGGGACGACGGACCGTGGGTCGTAGACCCCGCCGCTCGGCCCGGCCCGCAACCCTCATTGAGAGGCGCGGGGGTCGTCGGACCGCGTGGAGTAAACCACTATAAAAATCCGTGAATCCCAAGTTCTGATGCCCGGCGAGGGTATGCATGTTCGACGCGGAGGTCGGACCCGAGGGCATCACTTTAGGGGAGCTCACCCCTGGGCAGGAGGGAAAAAAGCCGAGGGAACTCACCCTCGTTAATCAAAGTAATATCAATATGGCAACTTGGAATAACATATTACCCCAGGTGGGTACCGGCGAAGCCGGAGAATCCCACCCTGGCGGAGTCCCGCCAGGCAGCCCCACCGTATCTGGGGGGGGCACCAACTGCCAAGCTGCCGTTGGGGGCAGCACTGCGGTCACGACCGACGCATCTGACGTCACCACACGAGGTCGTTTTTGGAGGGAGGGAGTGTCGGAGGCGGGAGAGCCCAGCTCGGGCCGTTCCCGTTCCTCCTCCAGGAATAGAATGGACCAGGTCGAGAAGCCGGCTGATATCATGCCACGCTTCAAAAGACCGGATTCGCCTCGTCCCAAGACGACAATTATGACAGCGGACGGCGGCGGCGATAGCGACAGCGCTATGTCCGCCGCCTCTGCTGCCTCAGAGGCCTCAATTGGACGGGAAATGCGGGCGCGTAAGCGCAAACCAAGGAGCCCCGTTGACACGAGGGGGGGCAAGAAGAGAACCACTGGCGCCGCGGAACTCGCCGTAGAAGTGAGGGCGCCGAGCTCAGCCGAGCTCGGTGCTGAGATCTTTGAGGCATTGGCGAACGTAGAGCGGACGGCGGACCGTGGGAGGGGCTCGAGGGCCGACCTCGCCAAGGTCGTCCGAGCGAGCCTCACCCCAATAAGGGACGGCATCGCAGACCTCTGCGCTCGGGCTCAGTCCCGCGATAGCGAGAACCTGTCGTTTCGTTCGCAGATCGCGGAGTTGTCGGCCCGAATGACAGAGGTCGCTAAGGAAAATGCTGAGCTTCGAGCAAAAATGGCCGAGATGGCGGCCAAACTGGAGGCGCCGCGATCGCAGGCGGCGGGGACATCCCGGGGGGACCCTGTTTACCCGGTGGCGCCGCCGCCTGCGAAGAAGAGGAAGAAGAAAACCGGCACGGCCCCCGCGAAGCCCGCGGAGGCCCCGCCACCGCAGCCTTCAACCATCTCCGACTGTACCCGGGTCATGGCTCTCATGGACAGAGACTACGCCCGGTTCCAGTCGGAGCAGCTGGCTAAATACTTCCCTGAAATGGGGAAAAGGCCCCCTCTTAGGCACGAGCGGCCCGCAGCAGCGAATCCGCCGCCGCCGGGGCCCCAGATACCCCAGGGGATGAAAAAGAAGAAGAGCAAGGAGAGACGGGCGGCGGCTGCGGAGAGTTCGCGGGAGCTGCTACCTCCACCCGCGGCTGCAGTTGAGCCTGCGACGGAAGCACGAGCTGGCGGCGAGACTTGGGCGACGGTGGTCGGCCGCAAAGCCGCCGCTGTCGCTCGGAAGGCTCGCGCCGCCGCTGCCGCTCCTGCACCGGCGGTGCAGAAAAAGAAGGTGGCGGGGCTGCCAAAGCCCCCCAGTACCGCCGCGGTGGTGGTAACGGTGCCACCGGACGCCGGCACCACGCTCGCGGCGGTGATGGAGATTGCCAAGAGCCGCATAAAACTTGCGGACCTTGGCATCTCCGGGGGAATAAAGCCCCGCAGGACGATGACCGGGGCTCTGATGTTGGAGGTCCCCGGTCCGGACAGCTCCGCCAAGGCCGACGCCTTGGCAGAGAAAATGAGGGTGGCCGTCGCTGACACGGGCGCGTTAGTCTCGCGCCCCTGTAAAATGGGCGATTTGAGGGTGATGGACTTGGATGAGTCCATCACCCCTGCGACCGTCGCTACGGTGATCGCCGAGGCGGGCGGATGCGCTCCGACCGACGTAAAGGTCGGGGAGATACGCTCCAGTCCGTCTCGGTTAGGCTCGGCCTGGGTCCGGTGCCCGCTCGGAGTCGCCAGAAAACTGGCGGCTCAGCGGCGGGTCCTGATCGGGTGGACCTCGGCGCGCGTCGAGGCACTGGCGGCAAGGCCGCTGCAGTGCTTCCGGTGCCTTGAGAAGGGGCACGTCCGTGCGAGATGCCCCTGCGCCGTGGATAGGAGCGGGCGGTGCTACCGATGTGGCGTGGCAGGCCACATCGCTAGCGCCTGCACCGCGCCCGCTCCTCGCTGCCCGGTCTGCTCTGACCTGGGCTGTAGGTCGGATCACCGGATGGGGGGGAAGAAGTGTTCCCCTCCTAAGAGGAAGGCGGCGGCCGCAAGGCCACCCTCCCCCGCAAGGGGACAGGCGGGCGCGATGGAGGTCCAATAACTACGGACCTCCGCGCCCGCTTCCTCCAGGGCAACCTAAACCACTGCCGCGCTGCGCAAGACCTACTTGCGCAGACGATGGTTGAGTGGTCGGTTGCCCTGGCGGTGGTCGCCGAGCCCTACCGCATTCCCGTCCACCCGCGATGGTTCGGGGACGTCACGGGCTCGGTGGCAATCTATTGGGCAGAAGGGAGTTACTGCTCCCTCCTATGGAAAGGTCCAGGCTACGTCGCCGTGGAGTGGGGATCCACGGTCGTAGTGGGTTGTTACATCTCCCCCAACTGCGGCCTCGATGTCTTCGAGGCATACCTGGGCGGGCTGGCGAGCCGCCTTAGCAGTTACGCTGCCCGTCCGGTATTCGTCCTGGGTGACTTTAACGCTCACTCGAGGGAGTGGGGAGACACCCGGGACGACGTCAGGGGGGAGATACTTCTGGAGTGGGCGGCAGGGCTCGACCTCCGGTTGCTCAACCGGGGGTCGGCCAGCACCTGCGTGCGGTGGCAGGGGGAGTCGATCGTCGATCTATCGTGGGCGACTCCCTCGGCCGCCGCCACGGTGATTGGATGGCGGGTGGCGGAGGAGGTGGTCAATTTATCTGACCACCGACACATCTTCCTGGATGTGTCACTCCGCCGCCCTAGCCGCCCGCGCCAGACTAGCGGCCCTCCGCGGCGCTGGTCTCTCAAGCGGCTCGACCGAAACATGGTCGTGGCCGCCGCCAGCGTCGCGGATTGGACGGAGGGAGCGGAATTCCCCGATCCCGAGGCGCAAGCGGCCTGGCTGCGCGACACGATGACATCGATCTGCGACGCATCGATGCCGCGAGTCGGGCCGCCCCGGCGGGGCTCCGTGTACTGGTGGAGCGAGGAGATCGAGCGGCTGCAAAAGGCCGCCTTCGTCGCTCGCCGCCGGTACCTGAGAGCCCGGAAGAGAAGGCGAACCACGGTCGAGGAGGCTCTCAGAGCCAGACGGGAATACGGGGCCGCCGCGCACGCCGTATGCGTCGCCATCGCAGCGGCTCGCGAGCGGTCCTGGAACGAGCTCGTCGAGGGACTGGACAGGGACCCATGGGGACGCCCGTACCGAATGGTCCTGGGCAAGCTGACCCCGTGGGTCCCTCCGTTGACGGAATCCCTGGACCCGGAAGTCGTGGGAGGAGTCGTAGACGCACTCTTCCCTAGGGTCCAGGGCGGTCCCTCGGTTCCTCCGTCACAGTCGGACCACGCTCCGTGGTCCGACGAGCTGGAGGTGACGGAGGACGAGCTCGGGCGGGCCGTCGCACGGCTCGCCTCCCGCAGCGCCGCTCCCGGCCCGGACGGAATTCCGGGTCGGGTCCTGGCGCTCGCTCTGGGAGTGTTAGGGAACAAGGCGAGGCAGCTGTTCACCAGCTGCCTCCGCCGCGGGGTGTTCCCCCTCGACTGGAAGTCGGCGAGACTGGTGCTCATCAGGAAGGAAGGGAGGACCGGAGACGCTCCGTCGTCGTTCCGGCCGATATGCCTGCTGAACGAGGCGGGGAAACTCTTCGAAAGAGTTATCTCCGCCCGTATCAGCAGCCACCTGTCGCAGGTGGGCCCGGACATATCGGACTGCCAGTTCGGGTTCCGGCAGGGGCGCTCCACAATCGACGCGGTGCGTCGTGTGCGGGCCCTGTCGGAACCGGCAGTCCGATCGGGGGGGGTCGCGCTGGCGGTGTCGCTAGACATCGTCAACGCCTTCGGGACCCTCCCCTGGCCGGCCATCAGGGAGGCCCTCGTGTATCACGAGGTGCCTCCCTACCTAAGGTTGGTCATCGGGGCCTACCTGCAGGAGAGACGGGTGGACTATGTCGACCGGAACGGGACGGAGCAGAGGAAGGAGGTGACGTGCGGGGTTCCGCAGGGGTCCGTGCTCGGGCCCCTGCTGTGGAACCTCGCATACGATCCGGTCCTCCGCACCAGTCTGCCCCGTGGCGTGAGTGTCGTTTGCTACGCAGACGACACTCTGGTGGTCGCCACGGGGCCCGACTTCGAGCGGACGCTCAGGTTCGCCGAGCTGGGGGTGGCGATCGTCGTCAGACGGATCCGCGGGCTGGGCCTGGAGGTGGCGCCTCACAAAAGTGAGGCGCTTTGGTTCCACCGCCTCACCAGAGGCAGGGAACCCCCGGCCTCGCGGATCCAGGTGGGTGACACGGCTGTCCCGGTGGGGCGGTACATGAAGTACCTCGGCTTCACCCTGGACAGCCGCTGGAGCTTCGAGGAGCACTTCGTACGGATGGTCCCCCGAGCGCGACGGGTGGCGGGCGCTTTACACCGCCTGCTGCCCAACCTCGGGGGACCGGGGGAGGGAGTTCGCCGCCTCTACGGTGGCGTCGTGCGGTCCGTGGCCCTGTACGGGGCCCCCGTTTGGTCGCGAGACCTCGCGGGGGCCTCCCGCTCCAGGGCTCTGCTGAGGAGCCTGGAGCGGATCATGGCCATACGGATCGTACGGGGCTACCGTACCATCTCGTACGAGGCGGCGACGGTCCTCGCGAGTTATCCCCCCTTCATCATCCTGGCCGAGATGTACGCAGCCGCGTACGATCTCGGCCGGGGAGGGGGGGACGCGCGGGGACACGAAGTGCGGAGGCGGGATGCCTTCCGGCGGGTCCTGGGGGACTGGCGCGACGCGCTGGTCCTCCAGGGCGGTACGCGTTCGCGCGCCGTCGGGGCCGTCCTGCCCCACCTCGAGGCCTGGGTGCTCCGTAAATGGGGCACTGTCACCTACAGGTTGACTCAGATACTCACCGGGCACGGGTGCTTCGGTGAGTATCTGAGTCGAATAAAACGTGAAGAAACGGCGAGATGCCACCATTGCGCATCCGACCTGGACTCGGCCCAGCACACGCTGGAGGTCTGCCCGGCCTGGGCGGCCGAGCGCCGAGTCCTGGTCGACGGGATCGGGCGAGACTTGTCCCCGCCGGCGTTGGTCGCGGCAATGCTGGCGGGCGAGGAGGAGTGGAGGGCAGTGGTCTCCTTCTGCGAAGCAGTCATGCTCCAGAAGGAGGCCGCCGAGCGGGGTCGGGAGAGAGCCGATCCCGCTCGAAGGCGGCGGCGGCGAGCTCAGTGATCGCCGCCGCCGACGGGCCGCGAGGGCGCACACCCCGCGGGTGCGCCCGGGTCGCGGCCCGGGAAGGATGACCCCCCGGTGCGGCCGGGGAGGGTCGTCCGGGGCGCCGCCCGCCGCGCGCCTCTTTACAGCGCGCGGTCGGAGCCGCCCCGCCCGGGGGAGCCTCGCCGAGGCTCCCCGAGGATGAGCACCCCCTCGTGACAGAGGGGGGGCGACGGCGGGGTGGACCAGAGGGGTTTAACCGAATCCTGGACCACCCCAACGCCGGAGGAAGGCCGCCGCGAGGTTTTAGTGGGTAACCCTAGGATCGGATTTCAGTTTACTGTTTTGGGAGTCCCACACTACCCCCTGCCGTCCCCAGGCGGGGGGTGTGCATAAAGCATTTCCTCGCGTAAAAAAAAAAAAAAAAAAAAAAAAAAGGCAAAATTAATGTAAAAAATATTTTTTATGAAAATCTGCAAAACTGGTTTTCCTTTGTGAATACAGAGGGGCACTTTACTACACTGCCATATAGTATGCACTTTATCGTTTTGTCACCTCCTTTTCCTAAAACAATACAACTCTGATAGAGCCACTAAGTTCGCTGCATGAATGGGCTTTACCAGTGAAATACCGCGACTTGTCTAAAAATCGACGTCCGTGAAAGAGGTATCCGCTGGAAGACCGATTTTCCAGCTCATCCATATATTACACTCCCTATTCTTTCATACAGGCCGACAACTTATCTGTAGACAGACAGCAACAAAAATTTCATAGTTATAAATTTTCGGTGATAATATTCTATGAGTGTACTAACTAGGAATGAACTATTAGTAGTTGAGTTGTAAAATATTATGTTTGAATTGAACTTAACAAGCGCTAACACCATGAGCGGACTGGCTGTGCACATAACAAACATTGGAAAAATACTGCTCCTTTGCTGCGATGTCAATATTTTAAATCACGATTTACTCACATATCTCTATATTATATATATTAATGCTCTATATTTACATATTGTATAGAAAAAGACATTTAGCATAATAATAATTTAATATCTTGGACACAATACACACAGCGCCCTCTAGTTCCAAGCTAAGCAACTAAAAGCTTGTGTTATGGATACTAGATAGCGGATATTAATACATATATACTTTTCTTTTGTAAATACATACTTATAATAAATAGAAAAACACCCAGACACCACACAATTCATGTTTGTCACAAATATTTGTGCTCGGGTGGGAATCGAACCCCCGACCTCATTGCTCCAGCCGGTAGTTTTACCAATGCGCCACGAGGCCCGTCGCATAATGTTAATGAATAACCTCGTTTTCTATACGAAAAAAGATATCCAAGAAAATTGCAAATGATCAAAGTATTGTATTGTAGTACGGTGGATAAATACCTCTATGAAGAGTGTGCAGGCAGCGGTTTATTTAATATATGGAAACATATGTCCCTATGTATTACGGAGAGCAGATAACTCAAGAAAAAAAATATAATAATGCCATGATTTGTTCGTGATTCTTCACTTGAAAAGTTATGTTCAAACGGAGAATTATCTTGCTTAATCACTAATAATATTGTTAGGTGAAATGGATATGTGTCTTATTTGATTATTATTTTTATTTATTATTATTGTTAAATCCTTAATTTTTTTAATAAGTTTTCCAAGATGGTTAAATCCTTAAAGTGGCAGCGGCAGCGTCGTCTTGCCGAACGAAAGAATATTTAGTTGACTTTGTGACTTCATAAAAGCTTATGATACGTAGGTACTCGGTTACAAAAAAAAATTTAGAGATTCATAGATAATAAAAAATCTAATCACCAATTTATTTTATTAATATGTCTGTGTATGTTATATACTAGTAATAACATAACATAACATAACTTCACGCCTTTTGTTACCCGAAGGTGTAGGCAGCGGCTGTTAAGCCTCGTCTCGCCGTTATGTTTACGTCCCAAATGGAATAGGTGGCGAACCTATTGCCATTACCGGGCACAAAGTTTTTCAGTCATCGATATTTATCACACATAACTTCCGAAAACAATTTCGAAAAGTCATTGGTGTGAGCCAGTGTCTGGAATCGAACCCGGACCTCTGGATCAGAAGCCGTGTGCTCGACCACTGCGCCACCGAGACTATATTATACTAGTAATAGTTTATTGAAAAGTTAATATAGCATTTTGTCTACTAGAAACTGAAATATTTTTTTATTATAAATATATGTAATGTGACATTAAAAAAACAGCCGAGCTCTATTCTGTTTGCAACAATAGTAATTTATTCGGTGTAATCGAATTTTACATTCAAATTTATGTCGTTGCACAACTTACGTTTCAAAATGTTACCAATAATTTTAACTACATTTCTCTTCAAAAAAAATAACCTAGTACACTTGGCATTCCTATGCAGATTAATTATTTGTATAATGTCCTTGATATATTTTTATTTTTTTACATTATTCAACAACAATGTTGGAGATCGTGTACCCCGCTTCTGAATCAAGAAGTCGTGGAATCGAATCCGGGCTCACACCAATAACTATCCATAATTCAGTTATGTGTGGTAAATATCGATGACATCGATTTCTAGTGGTTGAAAGAGCTCAAAGATCCCTCTTAAAAGTTATGAATTTTAAACATTATAGATTTGGCACTACTCAACTTTACCACATTTCTAGGATTCTTAGTGTTAGGAAGTTGTACGTACTGCAAGTTGTTTTAAAAATGCAAAAATCGTATCCATATGATAGTAAATTAACTAGGAAAAGATTAAAACATAAAGTTGCTAAATCTGTTGCAATTAGAACTACCTTTGCCAGGCATCAATATTTTAAACTGAGCAGTTATATCTACAACCAAGTCAACAAAATTTTAAATATATTCCCAAAGTCTCTCTACGAATGCAAAAAAATAGTACAGACTTGGCTAATGGCATTGCGGTACGAGGAAGTTGAAGCGATATTGAATTTCATTGACTGATACTATACTAACATATAAACACGCGAATAAGTTCATGCAAGCACAAACGAGCGCGCACACACACACACACACGCACACGCACACGCACACACACACACACACACACACACACACACACACACACACGCACGCACACGCACACGCACACGCACACGAACACGCACACACACACACACACACACACACACACACACACACGCAGGCGCACACACACACACACACACACACACACACACACACACACACACACACACACACACACACACACACACACACACACACACACACACACACACACACACACACACACACACACACATAAACAATATACACACAAATACACATCCTTGGTCCACGTGAATAGTCATATATATGATAAATATTAATAATAGTGAATATAGTAATAGTAAGTTCATTATATTAAATTATAGAAAAAAAATATATATATATATTAATAAAAAAAAAAAGAATGTTCTAAAAATAAATAAATGTTAACTTGGACCATACAACAATCTAAGAAATTAACTAGTAGGCATATTGTTTTGTAGTATTTGCTACCTGGTATAAATTTATTGTCTACCTACTATTTATGTTTTTGGTTGTACCCTCAATCTTCATTCTTGAAAATGAGAGGTTTAATAATTAATTAATTGCATTATGGATTTATTTATTTAATATTGTTACGAAAATGTTTTTATTGTACTTATGTATTCATATGCTAAGGAAGAGCGGGGTCTACTTGGCACAGGTATTTAATACCTAAAAGGTAGCCCCAACCCGAATTATGTTAAACTTTGTTTTTATGAATAAATAAATTATTATTATTATTATTATTATTACATACAACTTGGCACCCGGGTGGTCACCCGGTGTATAATCTACTGCTATCACCAAATTAATTTGAGACCAAAAATTTTGGCAATCCGAGAATTACTGCCTACACATTCGGGTAGATAAAGGCGTGAAAATATATGAAAAAAAAGTGACTAAGATATATTGTCGTCGCTTAAATAACATTATTTTTTTTCATACATTTTAGATAACAAATACTGTAATAACTCAGTTGTATGTAAACCAATGTAAACGTACGACCTCGAGACATGCATTAGAGCGCATTAAATCCACAAGGCGTCTGTGCATAATGCACTTTGACTGCATTCAGGGATGCCATCACATAGACGATAAAATACCAACTATTTAACAAAATAACTCACTTATTAACCAACAATTATTTGCTGTTAAAACATTTTTTATTAATCTTTTTCTACAATTTTATACTAGTTATACAATTTGCTTATATGCAGATTATATCTATTATAAATTTATGTAATACAAAAATTGTGACAACCCTAACACATGTGCAGTACAAAAAGCGCAACTAGAATATAACTTACGTGATGACCTTGACCCCCACCTCTGGTAGTAAAGTCAGCACCCTTTTCAAAATTTATTCTCTATCATTATTAATATACCTAGTTGTTTTTAGTTTTACCTATCCCACAAAGGACTTGGCGTGAAGTTAAGATAGTAAGTTTAACTTCACTTCTTCAGTTCTCAAATGTATTGGAAGCAACCAACTATAGCCTCGATGACAAATAGATTATTTTATATTTATAAATAATCACACATTATATCAGAAAAAAATAATCTTTGGGCTAATTTTATATAGACAGTAAGCTTCCAGCTGAATGTTTACCTGAAGTCTACAGTATTATTTAATAGGACAGTGACTATGTTTTCAAGGATCATGCCCTTTTGAAAAGTTACTTACAAAGGTAAAAGTTCTCGGTGACCCAGTGGTCGAGCACGCAGTCGCGGGTTTGAATCCTCACACTGGCTCACACCAATGACTTTTCAAAGTTTTTTCCGGAAGTTATCTGTGAAAAATATCGATGACTGAAAACTTTGTGCCCGGTATGGCAATATGTTCGCCACATATTCTATTTGGGACGTAAACATAACGGCGAGACGAGGCTTAACAGCCGCTGCCTACACCTTCGGGTAGAAATAGGCGTGAGGTTATGTTATATGTTATGTTACTTACAAAGCATGTGTCTTATATCTTTGTAGGCTTCGATATTTCTCATGCCACCACTCACCAGGTATCTAAGCAGTACGCTTGTACAATATCATCTGTATATATAAATAAAATTGAATTGTCTGTTTGTAATATTATGGAAATAATTGCTTTCTACTACATTCACAGGCACGATTCATACACGCCTCACTTGCTTCGTTGACTTTCATAACTCTTTTAAAGCACGCGCGTCGATTTTTGAGCCTCCTAACATCACCTTCCTCCAAAACACATTCTAAGGAATTATAAATAATGTGTATCATAATTCACTTGCCCTTTAATTATACCACAATTAGCGGGGTCGGCACAACATGTCATCCTTTCGAGCCATCCTTGTTGTTAAGATATTTGGCTATGGTTTTATGACCGCCCGCTTGCCTGACGTCAAATCTCCTTGGGAATGTTCGCGTTAATATTATCATCACGTGTATTCGATTAAATGTTAAAATGTTAAATCAAAAATACAGCAGTACACGTACTGCAAATATATCATCTCCCAATTATTCTGTTTAGTTGCAGTGAAGCGAATTACGCCAACCGAAGACAAATAGATTGACAATTGTGCAAATTTGTTACTGCACAATTGTCTGTAAGTTAGGTAGATATTATTAATTACCGTTTTATATAATCAATATTCAATAATATACTTTTGTAGGTGACATTCTAGAATATTTTGTAAGCACTGTTAGGGGCCATCCATTAATTACGTGAGGCTTAAAAGAGGCTATTCGATCGATGTCTATGGGCGGCGGTAGTTGCTTACCATCTGGTGACCAATTTGCTTATTTGGACCTTATTCCAATTCAAATTAGACTTCTATGTCCAAAATTGTCTATTACTTTTTCATAGATGAACTTTGATGTTTTAAGCATACGCGTGTTTTAATGTATCAATTTAACTAATAGAAATAAATAAAAATGAAGTGTCTGTTTATAGTTATAGTATTAAAATTATTCATTTTTTAAGTATACCAGAATATTTATTTCTCAGATTTTCGCGAATCACACTCATAACATTAAAAGCAACATTTAGCAAAAGCAAAAGTTTTTAGATTTACTGTTTTTCTGTCAAGTTGCTGTTTCTCTGCAAAGCACTTGGTGAATGGAATTGGGAACAAATTACGTCGTATAGCTAGAGGTTTGAATATTAAAAAATGATCTCTACTTTAAATACGAGAGGAATCGTTAACAACAATTAGTTGAGTAATAATTTTCTAAGCTATAGTTTCAAGCACGTGTCTAGAAATATGTAATCAAGAGCGAGTTCGACTCGTACTGGGACGGGTTCCGCACGTTTTTTAATTACTTTGATACGAGATAGGTACGGGTATAGAATTTCTAGTAAATCAATATATTATATAAAATTAATTATTATTTACTTTTCTGAAGATATTTTTGAAGGGAGAGGGACTTAGTGTCCTTTTAGTCTGCGACAGAAGAATGATTATATTTTTCAGGTGCACGCAAATATTATGAATATAAATTTGTAACTGTCTTTTTGTTTTGTTACGACCTTAACGACGGTTGTTAGGTTACTTACTCCTACACAATTAGTAATAAGGTTATATGGGATCAAATTGTATTTGTGATTTGTTCTTTGGCTTCTATTTAATTTAATACTGTGCCTACATGATTCTTCAATATTACTAGTAGACATTATATTTTTTTTACAAGAGCAATTATAATTTTGGTGGTCCAGTGGTCGAACACCCCCCGCCTCTGAATCAAGAATCGCGGGTTAAAATCCTGGCGAGTTATCGAAATAAATTCCGAAAGTCATGTATAATAAATATCGTAGACTAAAGTTCTGTTATTTCTTCATCAGTCCAATATTTTTCACATCGATTTAAGTAACTCAGTTATACTATTAGTCAGACATATTATTAATAGATGACGTCGGATTTTTAATTGTTTCTAATTTTTAATTTGTGCTATTATCATGCATCAGCTTAATATAGCAATTTTTAATTTAAATCAGTTATCTCCTAAAGACGATGAGTGTTGTTAATACATACGTAATAACTTCACGCCAAATCAGTAGGCGGGGAGAACACCACGCCTTAAGGCACGATTCTTACACGCCACACTCGCTTCTTTGACTTTCATAACTATTTTTATACATTCACGTCTATTATTAAGGCTCCTGACATCGACTTCCTCCAGAACTCGTTCTATTTGGTCGTGGAAGTTGCGTCGTGGCCGTCCTCGACTGTTACATCCATCCGGTTTTGCATTGTATATTTGCTTACTCAAACTTGTATCATCCAATATTTCGACATGTCCCAAAGAGTTATGAAAACGTTCCGAGTTATAAGAGACATGACAAGAACTGTGTGACTTTCACTCATATCCAAAATTGTATCATCACATTTTTTATTCCCCACAGATAATAACTTAGGTCCATAAAAAGCAATTTTAGCAATCAAATCTTGTTATAAATTAACATTACATTAATATAACATAACTTGACGCCTTTTTCTACCCGAAGGTGTAGGCAGCGTCTGTTTAGCCTCGTCTCGCTGTTATGTTTACGTCCCAAATGGAATACGTGGCGAAACCTTTTGCCATACCGGGCGCACAAAGTTTTCAGTCAGCGATATTTTTCACACATAACTTCCGAAAAGAACTTCGAAAAGTCATTGGTGTGAGCCAATGTGAGGATTCGAACCCGCAACATACGACATTATAAATTAATAATTACTAATACGTCCGTGTTTATCATTTATGTTATAAATAAAATAAGCGCGTCCCTTCATAATCGTTACAGTAACTAAGCAAATCAATGCAAACAACTAGGAGTTTTTGTTCAAGTGCGTCACTATATTTTTTTTTTATTCAAAGTTTTCACTGTATATAGTTTTTATACCTGCGCTCGGTTCTGTTATTTTCGTATAATTCAAATCGAATATTTATACAACACAGCTTAAATATATATGTATAATATGCATTAAAATGTGGTGTCATTAAAATTGTATAATGTTGTGGTAATTAATATTTATGTTCGTTTATTTACGTCACAGTGTATATTGTGTTCTGTTCTAGTCCGGCACGCTCTGGCTGGCCGCTGTCGTTAGTAGGTACTCTGTGGTCGGCCACTATCGGGAACATAACTGCCGTCACATAAAATATGTTTGTTTCTTTCAGTAGCTAATAACGCGACGCACAAGTTCCTTCCCTATGACGTCACTCCGTCACACGCCACGATTCTATAGTCCATGTTGGTTATTGTCCGCTGTTCCACACGCGTATTTGTTCAATGATGATAACTTTTTTCACTGATATCAAATTTAAAAAAAAATTCAATCGATATTAAAAAGGCGGGAAAAATTTATACATTTAGTCTTTACAGAAAATACAGTTAAAGACTAAATGTTTTAAGTGCTCTGCTCTCGTAAGCAGTTTTCCATTATTTTTAATAGAAGAGGGTTATGTTCTCTTACGATATAATATGTTTAATGTGGAGACACTGGTCTCGGTGGTCCAGTAGTCGAGCACACGCTTCTGTGGCTTCTAAATCCATCGGGCTCGAATCCTGGCACATACCAATAACTTTTCGAAATTAATTTCGAAAGTTATGTGCGATAAAAATCGATGACCAAAAACTTTGCATTTGGGACGTCAACATAACGACGAGTCGAGGCTTAGCGGCCACTGCCTACACCTTCGGGTAGAAAAAGGCTTGAAGTTATGTTATGTTATGTGGAGACAGTTTTGCACAGATTTCATATATGTAAGAACTAGAAGATATTGCGTCGTAGACGTCAGTTAACGCTCCCGATTGCTAGTTTTTTTTATTATCATATTTTTTTTCTAAACATTTTATAATCTTCAAATACACGCATGTGCGCTGTCATACGGCATGAAATAAATTGTAGTAGAATTTCGTCAACATATTGACATTATACATTTTTAAGGTATACCTAAATTGATTTGGTTGTTGGAGTTTAGTTCACCAAACACATTGATAATAATAGAAAATATGTTGGAATCACTTAATTCTGACTTCATTAGATTCATTCAGAAGATTGAAGCGATAGAATTTATTGTGAAAAATATACACTCACTTTGTTGTAAGACTAAAATAAAACGAATCCCGGCCTCAACGCCACCATAGTTCCAAAATAAGCCTTTGCTATAGGTATTAGACCTATTTATAACTATACCTGTTGTTAAATTCTTATGCCACATTAGTGACTCAGAATGTTGTATTAGACAAATATTACGGTTCTTCTCATGACAGCCCCCTACACTCGAAACCAGAAGGCTTTTAGAGATTACGTCCGTGTTTTTTTATTACACCAAATTAATAATAAGTTAAATTTCATGCGTCTTTTTTTAAGTGTGAAGACCTATTAAAAGAAAATTATTTTAATTTGATTATAGGATTTGATTGGAACCGGTCCAATCTGGAATTATAAGTTAACACAACAGTTGTTAAATTAATAATATATAATATCTTCGACACAATACACACAGCGCCCTCTAGTTCCAAGCTAAGCAACTAAATGCTTGTGTTATGGATACTAGATAACGGATATTAATACATATTATACTTTTCTTTTGTAAATACATACTTATATTACATAGAAAAACACCCAGACACCACACAAATATCCATGTTTGTCACAAATATTTGTGCTCGGGTGGGAATCGAACCCCCGACCTCATTGCTGCAACCGGTAGTTTTACTAATACGCCACGAGGCCCGTCAAGTTATTTAATTATTATCAATAATGGTACAAGTTATACCCGATAAGGGGCAATGAACCGCCACCATGTACAACCCACATTTAAGAGAACAAGATGTTCTCACAACTAAACTTTTAAAATATATTGTGCATTGAATGTCCTAAAAATTCTCATTTTCCGAACATTTTAAGAGAAGAAAAAAAAAGGACGAGAATATTTTTTAAATATTTCGATTAAATTCATTTTCGTTTGTAGAAGTGATCAAAAGAAAAATAACTTTAAATTTTTTCAAATAAATATTATTTTTTCGTATTATACTTAGTGGTATACATACAGCTGACGCCGTAAATGTAAATACAAAATTAATTGAAAAAAAAACTATGTAGAAAATTCATTCTTATTAGACACTAATGTAGAGGTATCTAACATTTGTTAATGCTTCGAATACAATATTCTTGCAAATACATAACATAACAGAACTTCATGCCTTTTGTTACCCGAAGGTGTAGGCAGCGGCTGTTAAGCCTCGTCTCGCCGTTATGTTTATGTCCCAAATGGAATAGGTGGCGAACCTATTGCCATACCGGGCACAAAGTTTGTCTCTAACAAATTGAAATTAATGAAATCAAAATAGAACCATATATTTTTGAGATCCTACACTCTATAAAATAAACGCTCAATTATTTTAGAGTCCTCTAATTATTTTTATAATAATATTAATAAAATATATATTAATAAGAGTAACATTATTTTCCGGAAACTGTAATAAGAACACATTTTATCACGCGCCAAATATAGAAAGCATCTGCTTTCACGGTGCACTTTTTTTCTTCAATGACCGATCAGTCAATGCATGGTGTACACACTGTACACTGCATGCATACAACTTGGTATTAAATGGCCACGTTAGGCAAACGGAGGCATGAATGCGTGGTGAGGCTCGAGGTGCGCGGGCGGCGGTGTCTACGTCACACGAAAGCCGCGGGGTCCCTATATAAACGCGAGCCTCCCTCCCACTTGCATCACACGTTGGCTAGCAGCAGACACAGCATTACGTTTGCTCGTCCGCATTCATTGTGTTACTAATTGTTTTTACGCATTCGCATTTGTGCTTTCCACACATACACTCGTTCACCATGACCGTTACAAGCAAGATGAACAGTGTCTCCCGCCAGTCGATGCTGAGCCGTTTGGGTCCTGGCGGATTACTCTACGCAGCTAATAAAATATTAGCGGTACGTCATCGCATTGTGCTCATTGATGAAACGTGAAACTGTGAAAGTGAACTGAGTTACTATAATAAGTGTGTGACATGGTGTTTAAACGTGTGCTTTTTGTTGTTCTCAGGTCGCAGTGCCTGCTAAAGAGGAGGAACGTTGGCGCAGCAAGGGTGAGGGTGTGCTGTTCAAACGTTGGCGCCGCGCCGCTTCCCAGGTCGAGGCACCTACGCCAACACCTACCCCTCAACCCACAACACCTACCTCGCAACCCTCGGAACTACTCAAGTTTCTAGCTATTGTAAGTATTTATAAAAGTTATTTAATGGTTTAAAATTTTATATTACTATCGCTGTAGTGACGACAACGCGACTGGATATTCTATAAACTTGTAAGAAGTATTTCCGTTAAAGGAAAATTCGCAATTATTCCTCTAAGTTTTTCCAAGTAATTCGAGTATGATAAATTTTATTCTTCATAATAAGTTGATTATGCCCAATAATGGGATATAAATACCACGTTTATCATTTCTGCAAAAATATTCAGTAATTATACTAGATATTAATATGTACTTTCTTTTGTTACAGAATGCGTTGGAATTATCAGCACCAGCATCTGATGCTTTGCTGAAATCCCGCTCCTCGGAATGGTTTCAACTGGCTGGTCATCCAGGCTCCCTAGCACCGGCTGGCCCCGGAACAGTATGGAAACGTCGGGCTGCTGGAGATCACCCGACGCATAATCCAGAACGTGACGCCTACGAAGCTCTAGCTTCCTGCCCGCATATGCGCTCTGCCATCCCGCAATATTACCGCGAGTTGGAATATGGTGGTGAAAGTTTCATCGAACTACAGGATCTGTTACATGGCTTCCGGGATCCGCATGTCATGGACGTAAAGATGGGCACACGTACATTCTTAGAAGATGAAGTAAGCAACGCCCGCGCTCGTTCTGACTTGTATGAAAAAATGGTGCGATTGGATCCCAATGCCCCAACTGCAGCCGAACACGAGGCACGTGCCGTCACGAAACTACGTTACATGCAGTTCCGTGAGCAATGTTCCTCTTCTGCCGAGCAAGGCTTCCGTATTGAAGCCGTGAAACTTCCTGGTGAGCCACCGCTTACAGATCTACAAAAAGTGCGCAAACCACAGCAAATAGCATCAACAGTGGCAAGATTTCTCGGCAACAACGAGCGTGCCCGACGTGCTATCCTCGGACGTCTTCGCGAGATCAGACAATTGTTTGAGCGTTCAGAATTCTTCAAAACACATGAAATAATCGGTAGTAGTATATTCATCATATACGACGACGAACGCGCCGGAGCCTGGCTTATTGATTTCGCTAAGACCCGAAAAGTGCCTGAAGGTCTTCGGGTAAACCATACAACCCCTTGGGAGCAAGGAAATCATGAAGAGGGATTTCTGTACGGTCTAGATAGACTCATAGATACCATAGAAAGGGCAACGCCGCTAACACAGTGCGATAAAGCGCCCACGGAGCCCGATGTATCACGTTGAACAATACTTGGCGAGAGACCCTGGACTCGCCCCTCGGTCGTTGTCACCACTTACCCGGCCTTGCGCCCCACCAGTGCTCCAATCGCGCCGAAGATGACGCATGGAGAGAGACATATATAATAAAACTGTGTATATTTTTGCATACGAAAGAGATTGCGATATTCCCTTAATGTTTTGATCTAGTCCTTAATTAAATAAATAAACAATAATAATTACTACTCGTTTCTGTTTTATTTTTCAAAAAGAAAGGGTTACTTCTCGACCTTAATAATTAGATACTAATAAATTGCTACATTATAGGGAGGTACAAGGTTATAAGGAAGGAAGTCGGTTTGAAAGAGAGTGTCGGTGTAAGGTAAGGAAGGGCATGCTCCGATGGTTCGGACATGTAGAAAGGATGGATGATGAAAAATTGACTAAGCAGATATACAATGCAAAAGCGGATGGATGTAGGAGTCGAGGACCGCCAAGACACATATTCCATGACCAAATAGAACGTGTTCTGGAGGAAGGTCTGGCCTCAAAAATCGACGCGCGTGCATGAAAAGAGTTATGAAAGTCAACGAAGCGAGTGAGGTATGTCAGAATCGTGCCTTGTGGCGCTCCGTTCTCTCTGCCTACCCCGCAAGGGATTTGAAAATGAACTTTATCAAATTTAGTACAATAACACATGCCTTAGCCACTAATAAAGAAGGCTGTATGTTATTCTGATAAGAAATTACTATTTTGGCTTGATAAGTATAATTTATTGTTATCTACGAATCCCGTTTCATTTTATGGTGTTCGGACTCAGAGTTTGTAATAAAACTTGATAAGTAGTACAATTAAGTCTAGTCGTGATAACCTCTGGAAAGTAGGAAGAACATCGTCGTTCATTGATAAACAGATTACAAGCGTGTGTGCACTAGGATTGTATAGATGTGTAAAGTCTAAACTATACATTCCGATCAGCGTCTTTCCTCTTTATGAAGAATATGATTATACCTCTAAAATAGCTTGAATATTAAGATAGGTAATTTTAGGTAGTAGGTTTTAAAGAACGCCCAAACCGCTGCACTAAATTCTAAGATGGAAATCAGAGCGAACTCCTGTCTTTAGCAAGGCTTAAATGGGCTTCTTTACATTACTCTAGAAGTTATGGAAGAAGGTGCATAGTAACAAGACTTTAAAAGTTGCCTCAGAACACAAAAACTCTCTCCGTGTCTCCGTTGGGAGTTGGCACTCCTAATATTTGTAAGTAGGATGTAGACAACACCCGATTACAACGGTTGTATTGTTGTAATTTGAGAATATAACGTATACACAGCGCCATCTATGCGATGGACAATAAATCATAATATTGTTAAATATTTTATCAAGTAAATTACAGCTTTTACATAAAAAAACATAACTTCACGCCTTTTACTACTCGAAGGTGTAGGCAGCGGCTGTTAAGCCTCGTCACGCCGTTATGTTTACGTTCCAAATGGAATAGGTGGCGAACCTATTGCCATACCGGGCACAAAGTTTTCAGTCATCGATATTTTTCTCACATAACTTGCGAAAAGAACTTCAAAAAGTTATTGGTGTGAGCCAGTTTGAGAATTCGAACCCGCGACCTCTAGATTTAGAAGCGGGTGCTCAATCCTTGGACACAGTAGTTTTAGTTGCCCACAAAATTGTTCCCTTTTATTCTATAAGGCCTCCAGTGAATGGGGAAGGCAAGGAACATGGAACCTCTGCGTTATTAAAAGAGTTTTCCAATTGCTATGTACTCTAGTCGTAAGACTAGGAAGGGAATAATAATAGTATTATTTTTACTTACTTTTTAAAAACGAGCTATTTCATGTGATATTTTTTACTTCTAGTTATTAATTTAAATAAGCTCTTCAGTTAGCTTAATCTATGGTTGAATAGGGATTTAACATGATACATTTATTTAAAACAAAATTTGTATGTATACAACCGGTGCTGCCTCTAGTGGACGTTTGAAAAAGATAATGTAGAAAAAAGGCGAAACACGACACAAAGGAAAATACATGAAAAGAATGTTATCTATACTTGAGGGAACTTTATTTAAATAGAGAATACCGCAATTTAGCTGTTGTTACCCGTAGACGGTTGTTTTAAATGCATCAACAATTCACAATCTCACCATCTAGTACCAAACAAGTGATAGTATAGGAATATTATAATACATAAATAGTTAATATACAGTGCATTAATTCAATGTAGTTTTTAGAGCACGTTACTTGATCCTTCTCATAGCCTTTGCATTACTTACATCTACGCGGAGTGTGGGTTTAGATTTGAGCAATATTTTACTAAGTCCTGAGCGACTGCTAGTTCTGTGGAAGAAATTACCGATTTACGAGTTTGAACGACAGATTTTGAAATTCCCTTTCACAATGTAGGTACATATTTACCAATTACGAAAAACTTTATTTCGATATTAAACTTAAGTAAGTTATGTACTACCTAACTAAAGTATAAAATTGACTGTTATGAAAACAAACAATTAGTATTTCGAATTACAAAAACAAACACAATAACCTGATTTTATCTTATCACTCAATCATAAACAGCCTGAAGCCCGAATACTGAACCGGCACTCAAATATATAAGCGCTACTTAAGCGTTTAAGTAGCTGTCACATTAAACAGAATACATGAAATTTGATAAATAAGTAAATAGCAGTAAATAGCACTTTATTGTCAAATTTGAGTGGCGGTTCAGTATTCGGGCGTATCAGTATCTAATATTTTGCGCGCGAAAACAGCTCGCAGTGTCATGACGCCCGATTTGACGTCACAAACATGTAAACGTTAATTGCGGTTACGCGCAGCCATAGAAACAAGTACTAGAAATTACGTTAATTGATTATTTAATTAATTAATCTTTTTAATAAATATATAAAAAGATCTTATAAAGTAATGAACTGTTTATTTGATACAGTTGCCACGCTCATTGTACAAATGCTGATTAAAATATATTAAAAAAAACTAGACGTGTTTAAACTATACATTTAATCAATAAACATAATTGGAAGAGTAGTATAATAATTGTTCACATAAAATTATTACTAATTAAAAGAAAAATACATGTTTTATCTAATATAATGTTTAAGACATAATAAGTAAGTGCTGAAAAATCATATTTTAAATATATATATTAGGGGTTTGTCTAACAAATGTAACTGGATTTAAAAGATGTCAAATTGTGATAAGAAGTAAGAAGTTGGGTGCCACGTTTAATAAATTTTGATAATGTATCATAAAATTAGTAAAAATATATATCTGCTTATTTCTTTTATTTGTTTTTGAACTCAAAAGCAATTTTGTAGTAGGAATAGTGTAAGAAAGATATATCTATAACTTAAAACAGCTTTATCACAATTGATGAAGCTGTTTAAGTCATATAAAATTAGATTCATAGCAAAAAAAATGCAGACTGTGTACTACTAATAAATGGTGAAAATACCTCTTGTATATCTGTCATACTAAATATCAAACAAGATAAATAATTTTGAGAGAAGACTCCGAAATTTTCATTTAATTACAAGAAAAAGAATACTGAAAAGTCTGCATTATTAACATAATGAGTCATAAAAAGAAAACATTTTGAATCTAGCATTGAAATGCATTCAAAGCAAAACATTTCTCAGTTACAAATGATCAAAATCTCTAAATGTTAAAAATAAAACAAAGTCATGATTAAATCTAAATTAACCAGTAAAAAATAACATCTAAATATTATTAGTTATAATTCCTAAGTCATTTGTTTTGATTGTTGTTTCATTACAAAAATATCCATTCTCATTACCATCACTCTTCTCCAGACATGTATCATGATAAGAGTTTCAATAATGAGACAACTACATCTAATGCATTTCATGAATGGAGTGTTTAATTTTTTTAGTAAATTTATAAATAGCAATCAGAAAAGGATCTCTGACACAGTATCAGATAAAACTGAATTTCAGATTAACTGAAAATGAGAAACAAATTATTTTTAACATTAAAATAACTATTGTTACAACACAGTCACTAATGCTAATAACTAGAAATAACGATTAAATTGCTAAGAATCAAACATTGTGATATTTTTCTTGGCCTTAACAACCCGGCAGTTATTTACTTTAGTAGCAAATCTTAGGGAATTTAAAGTCTCACCAAAGCATTCATCAAATTGATTGACATTTACCAACATAAGTGTTTTGGAGTTACCTCCAAGACTGGGCATTAACAAATGAGTAAGTTTTGAATTTCTGTAAGGTATATGTGACTGATTTGTCTGTAAAGATAAGATCACTTTTGATAATTCCGACAATGATCTATTGATGTGCTTTGTTTCATCCATTCTTTGCGTTGTTTTGCCACTCTCTGAACCAGCCAGATCCACTAAATTTAAATTACTTGTATACTTCTCCTTACGTTTCACATGAATAGCTGATATTTTAATTTGAGCTACAGAGTGTGATCGAGAGCTGCGCTCATTGTTAAGTGTTGCTGCCGTTTGTCTATTACGTTGGGCAAATATCATCAGCCTGATAAAATCATGGGAGTTTTTAACTTCTTCTTCTTTTAAATTAGAAACATACAAATCAGTGCCTTTAGAGTTGACCATTTTAATCTCATGACTTTCTTGATCCTTACTAGAATTGAGTAAATCATAAATAACTTCATTGTATATTTCCAAAAATGATGCCTTTACAGTGATTTCCCATCCCATGCGTTTTAAGTCATCCATAGATGTAAAAATCATGTTAAAAGCTCGAGGTATGATACCGTATTCTTCAGTTCCACATCCACCTTCCATGGTATAAGTCTTACCAGACCCGGTTTGACCGTATGCAAAGATACACACATTATAACCATCCAGTGCAGATTGGACCATAGTAGATACCTCTGTGAATACATCCTCTTGAGTTGAATGCGGTGTAAATATACCATCAAATGTAAAATGCTGAGCCTTTGCTTTTCTGGCAGAATTCAATAACTCGACTTTCTCAACTTCTATTGAACATGCATCAAGAACATTGAGATTAAAAAGTGGTTTATTTTTCTCAGATTCTAAAGGAGGTCGGATTCTGCAGTATACACGAATGTTTCCTTTTAAGTCTTGAATTGTGTTTCGTAAGTCTCTCTGCTCTTTATGCATAGAGTCCAAAATATTCCTTAATATTTCTGCTTCAGATTTATACTTAGCTATAGTCTCCTGTGATTCTTTAAAATCAAGTTGTAGTTTATCATATTCAATTGATATTTTCTTTAAATGGTCCGTTAGTACTCTCAGTGCCTCAGTTTCTTCATTAAGACTCTTGTGTTGTCTAGTCAATGTTGCAAAATCTGATTGAATCATGTCCAATTCCGCTGTTTTTTTCTTTAAATTACATGTTATTTCATCTAATAACACAGTTTTTCTTCGGAGATTTTCATTTTCCATTCTATGAATGTCCAAATCCACTTTTAATTTGTCAAATTCTGTTGTTTTTTCTCTCAATTCTGTCAGAGCTTTCAATAAGTTCTCCTTTAACTGGTCTCTTTCATTTATGGTAGTCTGTACAGAATCCTTTGTTTTCTCATAGTTATCAGATATTTCTACATGTTTCTCTTTCAAATCTTCAAAGTCACTTTTCATATTCTTATGTTTACCCAGTAAATCATTAAATCTAGCCTTATAGTCATAAGGTGGAATTTTAGGTGCTACAACTGCTTTCTTCTCCACTTTGGTTATTTTAGGCGGGGGGACATGAACTGTAGATGGAGCTGTTGCAGATCTTTTGAGACGCTGTGCTGGAATTTTCATTGAGGCAGCATTATTACCAACCGGTTTAGTGTGATTCACAAGCAATTCTTTTTTGTCTGCTTCACTGAGACTAGAGGCTAGTGTCCTGGATATTGGACGTCGATTCTGTTGAAATCCTGTTTTATTTTCTTTTCCGACCATTACTGGCAGCTTTGGTATTCGAGACATCTGGAATTAAATTTTAATACATTTGGAAATTTACTAATAATATAACATACAATTTAAATAAAGTTTGAGTGTAAGTGGAATTCTAGTAAGTACTTATTATTAAACAGACATTTACCTTGGTCACTAATTCAAAAGTAGAGAACTGATAACTTGGAATAAATCACCAATTACTGCATCTGAAATAATTAAACACGTTGGTTTACTCATAATGTGTGTGAACACAGAATTTTGTAACTTGATTTATGTTTTCGATTTCCTAGTACTAGTATTAGTTTACTGCAATTTATTGGGTATAATCGTACACAATTTTATCGTTTAATGAAGCTTACACTTACTAAGAACACGCCAAGTAATACTCTAACTAAACTAAAAATACAAATAATAAATAGTAAAATAGCATCAACGTCGCTGCAAGCTACAACAAACAAGTCTAAACGGCAACGGACATTTAGGAATTCAAAATTCAAAATTTCATTATGACATATCGATAGCCATTTTGATGCTCTATGATCTGCTCTATTTATGGCTCATGACTTTGGTTCTGGCATCAAAGTTGTTTTTAATTTCAATTATTTCGAGAATTCTATAAATGCTTAGCCAGCTCTATCACTTTTATATATTTTATTGTCATACTTTTTTAATTTATTTAATTTACCACAATTTGATCTTTAATTACACAAAATAGCGATAGAAGAGTCTATAATTATATATGGTGTGGTATATATAACTATAATGGTATATTCTACTATGTCATAGTATGAACGTAAGTGACCCTTTTGACCATTTAGCCCATTGACCTATATGATATAGACTTGTAGTAACCTTCTAAAAGTGTGACCACCGGCCATAAGTCTACAGGCTTATGCGAAGCTTATGTCAATTCAGTCATCTGTCAGACGCGAACCGAATAACAATAGGTACAAAATGGGTAAATGCGTAGTAAAAGAGTGCGATTCAAGATCGGAAACCCATAAGAAATTAACCGGAATTACTTTCCACACGTAAGATTAATGTTTACATTAATATTAAAATACAGTAAAATAGATAAAATGTTGAATTTTCATAATTAGCTTCAGTGATACCACTAAAAACTTAGTTTTAGTTTCCCACTTTTGTGGGAGAGTTATTAATTTATGGAAAAGGATATTTTAAATATTTTTTGTTATAATAATAACGCTGCAGGGTGCCTAAAGATGTAGCACGCCGTGAAAAGTGGGTGAAAATTATCCGATTGCTGAGAAAAGAAACTGACTGGCTACCTACACCCAGGAGATCATTTATCGTCAATTCAAGTTGATCATTCGCTTATATTAATAAATGCCATAATTAATAAATACTTAAAAATAAGATTGTATCACGAAAGCAAATTATTCGCTCAGACTTATAAAAAAGAGACTAAAAGGCAATTTTATACAAAACTTATGTTACACCGCTGTGTAACATAAGTTTTGTATAAAATTGCCTAAGTAGTAGTGTAGGTATAATCAATAATTGCAACACAATCCCCCTTGGTAAGTCTGGTTGTTAGACTTTCTGGCTTCTGACTACCCGTAACGACTACCAAAGATGTTCAAATGACAGCCGGGACCCACCAATTTAACGTGCCTTCCGAAACACGGAGGAACTCGTCATGATAACATGGTCACCCATCTACGGACCGACCGCGCCAAGCGTTGCTTAACTTTTATGATCGATCGACCCCTGCGGCTGTTAGGCCCTGTCCACGTTAAATACAATAATTCCCTTTCAATATAATGAATGTAAGCACATTATTTTACTACTCAAGCGTTTTCACTATTTTGTGTATCAGTACCTAATTACACACACTGTACACCTTACCTACAGCGGTTTAAATCGCTGCTCTAAGGCAGGTGTACACAATTAGGTATGAGTGTGATCCAATTTTTTTCGGGACAGCCGATCTAGTACGGAGTACACAGAGATCGTTGATCCATTCATTATTTCAGTTATCTTGTAATACATCTGATAAGAAATTAATAAGTAATAGTAAAATATTGAATTTATATTTATTAAATATTTTTACGAGTACATGGCTTGAAAAAGTTGGGTAAAATTTCGCATGGGCTGGCCACCCCACACCGCCATTGCAAATTTATATTGCCATCTTTGTCTAATCAAAGTGACGGCAATGTATTTGACATTTGTGTGACTGAGATAGATATATGTTTAATTTTAAATGTCTAGTGGTTTCAAAGCTACGTCATTGCATCTAAAAAGTGGACACACATTTTTTGACGCATTTGTATGAGGTTTGCTCCTCTTGTATATTTAACTCAGTGATTTAGCCGGTAATCTATATTTTAATCGAAACTAATAAGCTCTGAGAAAAAGGCACACACTACATTACTTTTTATGTTAAAAATATAGATTCCATACGAATAGCCAACTTTAATCGTTTTAGGGAATAAAAGAGAAGCCACATGGAAATATGGTTTTTAGTAGTTTTTACGTTACAATATGCAAAGAGAATCTCGCAAAAACGCAATCTCAATCAACATTATGTCATTTTGCTGCAAAGCTACTAGCAAAAAGCGTGGAGGCAATAGAAATCATTATTAAAGTGAAACTTTTATTACATCGTCTCAAACTTTTTCGTCTGCGTGTTGCATGTCGCGTGACGGTCGGCCGCGGAGTAGGGATAAAGTGAAAGGCGCTCGTCAGAGCGCCTTTCACGTCTATTATCGTTTATAAATGTAACCAATATTTTATGGTAACTAAAATACGTGAACAGTGACTTACATTCGATTTTCGAAAAAAATAATATTTCGAAAATTTTTAGTTAAATGTCTATAATGTGAAAAAAAGTTTCACTTTTACGGTGGTTTCATAAAACCACACAATCTTTTTCCGTTTTAGCAAAAGTAAACTTTGAGTTAAAGCATTTTATGTGGCTTTACGAATTAATATTTTTTACTTAGGATAACAAAATAAGAACTGATCTCTCAAGTTATCGTGATCGTCACCGCGTCGCAGCAAAAGTGACATAGAGCGATCGACCGGAAATCTACTCGCTAATTGCTTATAGACACGTTATAAGTTTATTATTTCGTAGGTTGCACCAACCACGCTATCCTGTTAAGGTAATTTCGATCAACCGAACATCCGGATTTGCCGCTAGTATATAATCAGGAAGCAATTTTAGGACTTTTAAAAACTTCGCACCTTTTTTACGCCTTTCACGGCTCGACTAATACGGCCTCTCAAAATATATAGAGATATCCGTAAGCCAAGTTCAATAATCGAACGGCTGTCGATTTTCAAGCATTTAGAGATGCTAATAAAGAGCATATCTCTATTACAGAAAAAGCAGAAAGGCTTTTAAGTTTTAGCCTGTCCAAAATAGGCTAGTAAAAAAAAAATAAGTACACATGATTGGCGAAAGTTATAGATTCAACAGTATCTCATGTCTCTATTGGTGAATGTCTCTATTATATACACTACGCCAATAGGATACTGTAAAATATTAGATGCGGATTAAACCTTTTGTATACGAAAACATTTGAGAACATTAAAATCAAATTGTAAATTTTACGATCAAATTCAGTCAAATTGCCATTTCCTGCTGTTGGAGTATGGATGAAGTGTAGTGTTTATTTCGGCGGATTGGCTTTGTATTGTGTGTAATTACAACATAGTGGTGTATATTTTTACCATCTTTTCATCAGGTTGTGAAATCTTATATGTGTAATATGTCGAATTGTAAGTAAATAATATAATCTCAAACCGCATTGTTGAAACTGTTTAGCTCCATTGACGGATGTCCTTGTAGATCTTTATGAAAGAAGTGGCGGTAAATTTGATTTATCAAATTTGAGATTAATTTATGATGTAGTGTTTTGCTCTTTATTGAAAATAATGGGGAGCTCAGAAGAAAGTGTTATTGCTTACAAAGATACAGTTGCGGAAGTTGTTGAAAAGGAATCAAATCAGAAAGATGATTTATCTGATGGGGAAACTGGCGAATCTGCAGAGTTGCCTCTTAGTGTGGTCGAGGCTATAGGTGCTCCTAAAGTTGATGCCAATATAAGCAAGGAAGGTGATACTTTAGTAGGGGGTAATTCAAAAAAAACCAAGAAGAAATTTCGCCATGGAAAGAAAGGTCATACACCTGCCAAGGATAATCCTGATAGAGGTACTGTGCGGCGAGTTAATTACATTGGTCCAAAATTTAAGCAAGGCAGAAAAAGAGCTCAGAGTTTTCCATCTATTTCAAAGTTCTTTTTGCCACACAAGAGACCACGCAAAGAAGTTTTCATTCCACCAACAAAATTTTTACTGGGGGGAAATATATCAGATCCTCTTAATCTGAATAGTCTTCAAGATGAAGATATAAATAGAGCTATGAATGCTGTGACACCGGAATCGTCACCATTGCCAACACCGCCACGACATAAGGCTAAGATTGATGTTATTATACCACCTAACATTCGAGACCCATTAAATTTACTGGAACCCCTTGACAACGATGAATATGAAAAGAGGTTGGAAATGCAACAGCGTAAGCCACGCAAAAAAGCAAGGCTCAGGAGGCGTACAACAGATAATACTTCACCAGCACATGTGTCGGAGGAAACACAAGTAACAGTCAGTGAAGGAATAAAAGAACCTTTGCCACCAGAACCTTCAACTTCATCAGCTAAATCACGTAAGAGATCTTGTAGTGATAGTGACAATACATCACAAAAGAGTAAAGATCCTAAAAAGTTGCGTCGTATGGATTCGTTAGATAAAATAGTAAGTCCAGTTGTACCTCAACCGGGTGCTTGGATGCGAGCTAGGCCTCAACAGCGCACAGGACCACCTGAACGTCCCGCATCACCACACCGTACTAAACCCAAGACTGATGAAGAACAAAAATTACCTACTTTTCACCCTAAAAATTCAAGATATCAATATGGCAATTATGACAGGTATATATATCAGACTTTATACCTTACCAATAATCAATTAAGTATCAAATAAGAAATAGTGGCATATTGCCACTATTTCTTATTTGATGCAAGAAGTCTGCATGAATTCTACAAGCAACTCTCATTTAGTCTAATGTTTAGTTTTATATTTTTTTTGCCACATATCTTATTGGATGCAGATAAGAGTGTTCATCAAATTAAATTTTGAGTCATTCTCTCTTTTGTTAGAATGTATATGAGAATATATTTTAAATTAATTTATATTTATTATTGTTCTTTCAGATATTACGGATTATTATTAGTATTATTTTTTTTTTATGGGATAGGAGGGCAAACGGGCAGGCGTGTCACCTGATGTTAAGTGACCAACGCCGCCCATGGACACCTGCAACACATATAGTGTTACAGTTGCGTTGCCAACCTTTAAAGGAGTAGGATAGGAAGGGATGGGGAAGGGGGATGGGCCTCCGGGTACCTCTCTTACCGAACGAAACGCGGCATGAGCCACTTTACGTCAATCTTCTGAGAGGTGGTGGTATTTCACCGGTCGAGCCGGCCCATTCATGCAGCGAACTGCTTGGCTCTACCACTCTTCTTTTGTTAGAATGTATATGAGAATATATTTTAAATTAATTTATATTTATTATTGTTCTTTCAGATATTACGGATATCGGAATTTGAATGCTATGATGGATATACGCTTACAAGTATTTGAAATGCACAGGCATTTATTTCAGAATAAAGATGTTCTCGATATTGGTTGCAATGTGGGACATATATCGGTAGCTGTGGCACGGGAACTTGGTGCTAGATCTGTTGTCGGCATTGATATAGATCCCGTTTTAATAGGTATTTAATGTTTTTTTTTTTTTACACATATACACAACTTCACACTAAGTCTTATGACTGTACTTACGTCTTATGATGTAGACTGTACTGTATTGTTTTATCTTTCTTAACTTTTATCATGCATGATCGTCAGTTTATACCCTCTCATAGTTGGTAACTGAACCTAGTCCTCATATCAAAACTGATATAGAACATAAGTAAGTAATTTAAACAATTAAATATACATAATTCTTGTAATTTTGTTTTAGCTGGAAAATATCACATCATATCTCATTATATTTAATTTTTTTAAAGTGAAACTTTTATTACATCGTCTCAAACTTTTTCGTCTGCGTGTTGCATGTCGCGTGACGGTCGGCCGCGGAGTAGGGATAAAGTGAAAGGCGCTCGTCAGATCGCCTTTCACGTCTATTATCGTTTATAAATGTAACCAATATTTTATGGTAACTAAAATACGTGAACAGTGACTTACATTCGATTTTCGAAAAAAATAATATTTCGAAAATTTTTAGTTAAATGTCTATAATGTGAAAAAAAGTTTCACTTTTACGGTGGTTTCATAAAACCACACAATCTTTTTTTATTATTTTTTACTATATTTAATGGGAAGATGTTTAAACAACATAACATAACTTCACACCTTTCCTACCCGAAGTTGTAGGCAGTGGCTGTTAACCCTCGTCTCGCCGTTATGTTTACATCCCAAATGGAATAGGTGGCGAACCTATTGACAGGACATAGGACACAAAGTTTTCAGTCATCAATTATGTCATACATAAATTCCGAAAATAATTTCGAAAAGCCTTTGACCAGGATTTGGACAGAGGAGGATTCGAACCCGCGACCTCTAGATTCAGAAGCAGGGTCCTCGACCACTGGACCACAGAGAGGTTTAAACTAAATAGAAAATATAAACATTTTCGTACTAAACATAATTTGTAACATTGTATCGGATGTTAGTCAGTTAATTAGTTATCTAAAAAAATATTAATAATTATGATTAATTCTGTTACAGGTAGAGCAAGAAAGAATCTGAAGTCATTTATTCCAGTTCCAGCAGAGCCAAAGATTGATGATGATAAGAAAGTTGAAATTGAAGATGAGAAGAAAATAGAGAGGAAAGCAGATTGTAATAAGTGTACAGAGAGTAAATGTGATGAGTGTGCTGAACAAAAGCATGATAAAGGTGATGACCCGAAGAAAGGCCCCCCTGGTAGGAAGTTGAGAAGGCCACGGAAGAACAGGAAGTCAATACATAAGCAAGAAACGGGCCAGTGCTATTTTCCAATGTCAATGTCCATGTTATATGGGCCACTTGGTGATTCTGTAGCCGATGTCAAACCACCAGTATTCCCCTACAATGTCACATTTAAACAGGTAGATATATTTTAAATTTAATTTCATATTTCACAGTCGACACAAATAAAATTAACCAGTTAATAACAGAGTTGGGGAGAAGAACAGATATTCTGAGAGGCAGTGGTATTTCCTTGGTAGAACCGGCGCTCATTCATGCAAAAATTGCCATGCTTGAAGTCTCGGTGGCGCAGTGGTCGTGCACACGGCTTCTGATCCAGAGGTCCGGGTTCGATTCCAGACACTGGCTCACACCAATGACTTTTCGAAATTGTTTTCGGTGCCCGGTATGGCAATAGGTTTGCTATTCCATTTGGGACGTAAACATAACGGCGAGACGACGCTTAACAGCCGCTGCCTACAGCTTCGGGTAACAAAGGGCGTGAAGTTATGTTATGTGTTTACCATGTATTAAATTTCCCACACAGTCGATTAACATTTTTATTAACTTTAAACTATGAGCATTCACATTTATTTCTTATTTCCAGGGCAACTATGTGCCACGTGAAGAGGTTGCAGTTGGGAGCGGTCCGGAAAGTCCGCAGTTTGATCTCATTCTCTGCCTCTCCACCACCAAATGGATGCACTTGAATTGGGGCGATAGTGGGATCAAACGTGCCTTTCGTCGTATGTTTTCTGATTTGCGTCCTGGCGGAAAGTTAGTTATAGAGGCACAGAATTGGGCTAGTTATAAAAAGAAGAAACGTCTCACGGTATGTAAATATATTATAAATTTGAATAAGTCAATATTATATCGTTAACGATGACTCAATAAAAGCGCGGCAATAGACTTATGACTTATATATATTATTACGCTGAATAAAGCGAGCCGCTTTCACTCGTTTAAGACTACATAGTCAACTGACCGTTACACAATTTCATTACTGCAATTTAACTAAATTTTCATGTAGGTATATCAATTTAATTTTGTTTTGGTGAAATTCTCCTATAGCCAAAAGATATCGAATGAACACGTGCAATTTCTTTAATGAATTTATTATTCGTTTCAGCCAACGATATACGAGAACTTCAACAGCATCGAGTTCGTGCCGAACAAGTTCCGCGAGTACCTGCTGTCGCCCGAGGTGGGGTTCAGCAAGTGCTGCGTGCTGGGCGTGCCGCAGCACGCGTCCAAGGGCTTCCGGCGCCCCATCCAGCTCTACGTCAAGGGCGACTTCACGCCCAGCCAGGCGCGCTGGTCGGACGCGCGCGCGCCCTCCTCGCACCACCGGCCCGAGGGGGAGGGCGCGGGGGGCGCCGCCGTGTACGCGCTGGCGCCCTCGTGCGGCGCCGCCACGCCCTACTCGCCCGACCTGGACTGCTGCACCGACGACTCGCCCTTCTACAACCCGCGCAGCGACTCCTACGCGCCCTCCTACCAGCCGCAGCGCCCCACGGTGTACGCCACGCTGCCCTCGCCGCTGCCGAGCGCCTCGCCCGCCTCCCCCGCGCCCACCCCCGCGCTCACGCCCTCGCCGGCCGCGTCCCCCGCGCCGCACGCCGACCCCGCGCCCGACCCGCTCTCCGCGCGAGGCTTCCCCGAGCCACGATCGTGCGACGAGTAGCCGCCGCCTCCGCCGCTTCTCGTGACACTGCAACTGTTCAATTGTGATTGTCGATTGTTACCTATTCACCGACCGTTAGGATTTTATGTGATCGTCTAGAATCGATAGCCGAAGCGCAGGATTGCACATCGCTAGCTGATGACTAAAATATTTAGCAAATAAAAGCTCGACCGAAAACGGATCACGGTAGTTTTTTTACCGTGTGAATTCCGGGTGACGATAGAAAACTCTTGAGTTAAAATCCGTCAGCCATTTTAGGCTACACAGTGTGCCAAAGAAAGTCATAGCCCTCCTTCTGTTGTAGTCGGTTAAAAGAGAAGCGCTGAAACCAATTGGCTGTGATTAATTTTGTTTGTGAGAGAACCGATTATACCGTCGTGAATAGCTTTCGCTGTCGTATTCGAATTGAATCATTGAAAAACTTATGGTTGATATACTTCAAGCTCTTACTCTTATTTCATTGATTGATTAGTTTGATTTGACATTGGGCCACGGTTATCATTGTTGTTTATCAAATAGAACTGATGACTGAATGTTTATAAATCAAATGAAAAAAGTAAGAGCGAACAATATTATATAATAGTTATACAATGTATTGCTTGTGAGCTGTTAATATATTATGGAAAGGTAACAAAATATATTGACAGCTGCAAAACCCCCTAACTTTTTTTTGTACAGTGGTGAAATATCACTAGATTCGATGTTTAGATATTTGTGAACTCGGAAGAGTATAAATTTCTCATGCTCCAGCCCGGGACCTGGTATGCATGATGTGTAATCTATGCACGGAGAGTCTCTATTTGACTCTTAATTTTAAACGTTAATTATATGCATAATAAGAATTAAGTGTAATTAGAGGAACGTCGCCTTTTTTAAATCCAGTCGTTTCTCACAATTTAGATATATTAATATATGTCCTTCCCGCCTTTTCATACTTTTTATGTAAATATCGATTAGAACCGATAGAATTATGTTCTGATAGGCTGAAAATATTTTATAACAATGTAACCGCACTTTAACCTATATATTCTTTTGTTGTTTTATTTCACCTTGTATTTATCAGTGATAGTCTTGCAGTTCGCTGCATGAATGAGCCGGTTCGACCGGTGAAATATCACGAACTCTCGGAATATCGGCGTGAAGTGGCTCGTCGGTGAGAGAGGTATCCGGAGGCCCGATCCCCTTTCCCCTCCTACTCCCTTAAAGGACGGCAACGCACCACGATGTTCATGGGCAGTGAGAAGTTACTATCAGGTGACCCACGTGATCGTTTGCCCTCCTGTCGCATTAAAAATTTTTATTAACTATAAATAATGGATAGGTGGAACCTGATTATAACGACAAATAGGTAACATTAAAGAGTGTAAAATAAATCATCTCAGTAGTCTAGCAGGTCGAGCACCCGCTTCTGAATCGAGAGGTCCAGGATCCCGTACAGGCTCAATGAATTCGGAATTATTTTCAAAAGTTTTGTGTAATAGTTTAAACTTAAAACATTTTTGTGTAGAAAAATTGCTGAAATTGTTGTGCACTGCTGAAAGTGTGGTCCAGATAGTGAATGTAGGTCTTTAATTCAGAGCCAGAGAGAAACTTCGAATTTTGATTTTCTATTCATCCCAAATAGTGTGGGCACGATATACGCGGCCTCGTACTATTTCATGATCGAGTTGTCAGTGGAGATTCTTTTACGAGACTCAAGGTACTATTACACATGTTAATAAAGAGCATGCTAAAAAGCATGCTCATGAATTGTTTACACTTGCTACCAATAAGCATGCTAGTTTCTAACATATTACTAGCATACTCATTAGAAAAATCTGTTCACGCGCTAAAAGCACCCCCCTTCCCGCGCCGCAGAAAGCATGCTCATTAATCGCACGGCTGACGATTTTTGAGCATGTTCATTATTAGCAACGTATCTGCTCGATACTAGCATAATTATTTATTAAAATTTAACGAATAAGGGTACTGTTACACATGCTAATAAAGAGCATGCTCATTACGAGCATGCTTATGTCATTTGCTGTCAATAAGCATTCTATTTTCAACCATGCTCCTGAATATATATGGTCGATATTAGCATGGTTGTCAATCTTCGAGCATGCTTGAAACTAGCATGCTCAAGGTCTGTACACACATGCTAGTATCGAGCATGCTCTCATGCTAATAATAAGCATGTGTAACAGTCCTCTAATGCCGCATAATAGTTATGACCACGCGTCGTAGCACATGTATCTACAAACCTGTGTCTTTCACAATATATAAATTAATATTTATGAACTAGTTGTTGCGCACAGCTACACACGAAGCGTGCAGTTCACCTGCCTTTCCCATCTTAGTCCCAGGCTGGCAACGCAATTGTAACGCGGTGACCAGTAGGTGATCCGTTTGCCTTTTCGCCCTCCAATCCCATACAAAAATATTTAATGTATACCTACTCGGTGTCTGTGTCGGTGTCTCGGTGGTCCATCAGTATGAGCACACGGCTTCTGATCCAGAGGTCCGGGTTCGAATTATGACACTGGCTCACACCAGGGCCGCGCCGACCCCCCATAGCGCCTGTGTGCGAAATCCGTGAAGCGCTTCTTTTTTTCAGGATTTTCATTGTTGATTGAAGGAAACTATTTAGTAGTTTAAAGGACTAATGCAAGTCTATTAAAGCAACAGCTTGGGAGGTATGCTTGAATCAGCATCTGATACTGCTGTGCTGATGATGAACCTACAGAACTTTTAAACGGTTAGGAGTTAAGACATAATTCAGAAAAAAAAATCCAATTCTTTCCAGGCTACGATTGGCCTTCAGTCGGGCTGCAGTGTTATTGGATCTACCCATGATAGTAAAAAAATTATTTAACGAATTAAATTAAATGACCTATTTCTACTATTCTAGGTTTTCTGTTTACGAAATCTTTAATAATTTAGTGTATGGCTATATAAATTGTAAATATAAATGCCAAATAATGTCTCGGTGGGCAAGCACACGGCTTCTGATACAGAGGTCCGGGTTAGAATCCTGACACTCACATGACTTTTCAAAATTGTTTTCGGAAGATAGATATTGATGACTGAAAACTTTGTGCCCGGTATGGCAATTCGCCACCTATTCCATTTGGGACGTAGACATAACGGCGAGACGAGGCTTAACAGCCGCTGCCTACACCTTCGGGTAACAAAGGCGTGAAGTTATGTTATGTTATAAATGCTAAATATAATTTTTTCAATATTATCCATAGAGGAGGCTCTATGGATAATATTGATACATTTATTTATTTTTCCTGGATCGTGGTTAAATGCAGGTAATTTTTTATTAATTTTAATTTAGAAAATCACCTTTACGCGCTTGCTACGGCTACTGGCACAGTTAGCGAAATTAGTAATGCTATTGTGATGTTGGGGCATACAGCTGTCATATTATTTTATTATATTAATTCAAGCATGTTCACCATTTACAAAAAAAAAAAACACTGACATGATATAATTTCTTCAAATAAATCATCGGCGTTACTATCCAAAGAATCACTTTACGCATCCGAAATGGAATAGGTGGAATAGGTGATAGGTTCACAAGATATTTATCACACATAACTTACGAAAATATTCCGAGAAATTATTGGTGTGAGCCCCGAATCGAAACCACGCAGAGCCATAGTGTGTATAAGAGTTATATTTATTAGCTGACCCAGCGAACTTTGCTCTGCATCAAAAATATTTTTTACAGCGTTTACAATTAAAGTGCTAAATCACGAAAATAATCGCATTTTCTATACTAAATTAGACAAAATAACACCCCGTTGACCGCATCGAAACCCGTTGCGTGGTTTCAAAGATCTAAGCATATAAGAGGACAGACGGCGAAAAGCGACTTTATTTCATACTATGGAATGATATAGAAATTACTGACCACTACACAAACAACACCTTCATGGCTGATTTGATGTTGATTTTTTGGAAGTGGATGGTAGAGCCGTAAAATATTTACTTATTTTAGTCGTTTTTTTATTACGTTTTTCTTCTTGTTTTCTTTTCGTTTTAAATTCTTTTGGCTCTCTCATTACTTAAAAGCGAGCATAGCATCGGTCTTTAATGCTGAACTATTAGAAATTAAAAGGGTAAAATTAAATCATGAACAAGAATATTTATCTTAGGAGACTTGTACAATAGGCGCAATACTATGTTTTGTTATTAACCAGATATTTGTTTGAGCCTAATACATAACTTCACGCCAAATCCCTTGCGGAGTAGGCAGAGAGAACAGAGCGCCATAAGGCACGATTCTTACACGCCTCACTCGCTTCGTTGACTTTCATAACACTTTTCATGTTCGCGCGTCGGTTTTTGAGGCTCCTAACATCACCTTCCTCCAGAACACGTTCTATTTGGTCATGGAATGTGTGTCTTGGCCGTCCTCGACTCCTACATCCATCCGCTTTTACATTGTATATCTGCTTAGTCAGTCTTGCATCAACCATTCTTTCTACATGTCCGAACCATCGGAGCATGCCCTTTCTTACTTTTATACCGACACTCTCTTTCAAACCAACTTCCTTCCTTACAACCTTGTTTTCTACGCGGTTAGAAAAGAGTTTGAGCCTAATAATTTTAAGTAATACAAAGAATTATGTTGTTGTGTAAGTCTAGAAAAAATAATTTCGATAGCGGCGCCGGCGCCCCTACTGGCCTGGCGCCTGTGTGCGCCGCACACTTCGCACACAGGGGCGGCTCGGCCCTGGCTCACACCAATGACTTTTCGAAATTGTTTTCGGAAGTTAAGTGTGATAAATATCGATGACTGAAAACTTTGTGCCCAGTATGGCAATAGGTTCGCCACCTATTCCATTTGGGACTTAAACATATGGGCGAGACGAGGCTTAACAGCCGCTGCCTACACCTTCGGGTTACAAAAGACGTGAAGTTATGTTTATGTTATACCTACTTAACAGAAATTGTATAAGAATAGTTTTTTTTTTAATGGAAACCCGTTGTACATAAGTTGTGTTGTGACAATATTTTTCTGTTGATAACAGTGTGGTTTTTCTCGATAAGCGGTTACACGCCGCACACAATCTTCGGGTACATTATTTGATTAATGTTTATGCGAATTTGAACAATTCAGCAGCATTAAAGGGTTACGTAAATTGTGGTAGAAAACAGCAGTTCGCTGCATGAATGGGCGGGCCCGACCGATTACCAGTGAAGATATAGTGGCTCATGCTGCGTCATCCACAGGACCGGTAATCTCCCTTTCTCCTACCTCCAACTCTGACTATGTCAACTTCACCCTCTATTCGCAACTGTGACTCATTAGGTATTTCAGATGCTTAAGAGCTCCGCTAGTGGCTTATCACCGGTGACTTACTTGCTCCTTTGTCCCCTTTGCTCATAAAATCTGAATTGCTAAGCTAAGCTGAAAGCTGGATTGCACTTCACTCAATCAATAGTCTGCATAATATCATATTTCAGTTCCGGTCTCCAGATTAAAACTGCGTATACAATTAGGTATCTACTAGTTATGTGTGTTAAATAGAAAATTGATCGTCGAAATTGTGTCTGGTATATGGAAATAGGTCACGTCTCATGCGACCATAAATGCTCAATTTAAATATAGTTGCCGTAACATAAATTTGAGCGTCTAGTACCTAACAAAAAAGTACCAGTACTCTCTATTTACAACTTACAAATAGAATGTATCGCCTCGAGTGTTATCGAGAATTGCGATTGATCTTGTCAAGCGCTCGTTGAGTTGAGAGGGCTCATATGAAATATCAAGTAACTCACAGTAGTACCTATTTTATAGATGTACACGAGCGTCTCTGATAGTAGATTTTGTTATAGATGCTTCCTTTTATTCATGAGATACTGATTGAATGGAGAATTTTCTTTGTTTGTGCAATCATTGACACGGTTAGACGACTTGGTCTCAGGACTGTTACCTTCATGCCATTGACATGAGCAAAGGCAATTTTAAGAATTTTAAATATTATTTTTATTTTAAATATTTTTGTACATTAGCCATTTTTAAGTGTCTGTGAAGACCTATGAAAAAAAAAAACCCACTTTGACTTTGACATGGTTACTTCCTTCAATCTCATCGGTACCTCATTCTTTGGGAAGATTGATCTTATATAGAGATCCCCTCTCTTCCTTTCTGCGTAGGAACTGCCAGTTATGAACACTGGGGCCAAGCTTGGACTAACTCTAAACAACCTAGCCTTTGCTATTGCTCGGGGTGTTGGAGGTGTCCACGGGTGGCGTTATTCACTTACCACCACGGGACCCGCTTGCTCGTTTGTCCTTAAAAAAAGTAAAGTAAATAGTAGTAATAGGTGTCATCAGGCCATAATACCTAAATTCTTACATTCGTATTTTTCCATTAGAACTTTCACATGCGCTTCCTTAACGCACATGCAAACGATTTGCGTTTGCGCCTTAATAATCATTATAACATAACACAACTTCACGCCTTTTTCTACCCGAAGGTGTAGGCAGCGGCTGTTAAGTCTCGACTCGCCAAATCGTAATCTTACGCACTTTGTTTCGCGTAAAAAGTAAAAAAAGATCCATAAGATCCATCCATTTGCTGTGTGGCGCCGGCTTAGAATACCGCCACCCCATCTCTCCCCGTGGGTGTCGTAAAAGGCGACTAAGGGAAAAGGCTGGAAGAATGGGCAGCAGCATTCTCTCTCAACAGGATACAGCCTACTGCGATCGCCAACCCGCCTGCCAAGCGTGGCGATTATGGCAAAAACTCCCCATGAGTGAACGGAGCGGCGGTCCGGGCGCTCTATGGGGGAGGCCTGTCCAGCAGTGGACCTCAAAGGGCAATGATGAAGATCCATAAGAGACAGACATACTTCATCGCTGACTTTTTGTAGACCGTTTTCAGCTGTTTAATTCTGTAGTACATTATTTCGATCTCTCACCGTTCAGCCAGCGTTAGCAAAAAAAAATTATCACTTTTTTTACAATTCATTATATGTACATGTATTATAGACATAAACCACCACGTTGACACCTTCTATCAATTAAACAAAACTCATCAAAATTCGTGGCGTAGTTCCGAAGATATAAGCATATAATGAGACAGTCAGCGGAAAGCGACTTTGTTTTAAACTATGTTATGATGATAATCAACATAGGTGTTATTGAACATATCCAATAAGAGCGTTTTGTTCCCATCTGCATTCAAGAAGCATAAGATTTTTTCTTAATAAATAGTTGAGTAAGTACGTGATCTTCCGTCATACTAACACTAGGTATATGAATTACCCTCGAAGGAGTTACTGTGACTATAGGTATAAATAAGTTTTTATTTTGTAAGTGGTATATCAAATGGATTTTTTCTGATTCATATGAGGTATTCACATATACTTCTTTTTCTTTTATGGGATAGGAGGGCATACAAGCAGGCGTGTCATCTGATGGTAACTGACCAGCGCCGCCCATGGACACTTGCAACTCATATATTGTTACAGTTGCGTTACCGACCTTTAAGGGAGTAGGATAGGAAAGGATGGGGACGGGGGGTGGGCCTGTGGGTACCTCTATCACCGAACGACACGCGTCATTAGCCACTTAAGGTCGATCTTCTGAGAGGTATTTCACCGGCGCATTCATGCATCGCTGCATGCTGACTGCTTGGCTCTACCACTGTTAAAATCTTAATTTGAATATCACAAAGAGAGTGTTTTTACTTGTTTTATTAGGGTTCCAAAGTTCCAAAGTTCCCCATGGGGGACTGCCATACATACAACAAACATGATATTTTCACCGTTTCTTTTCGTCTAACGGTGATAAACAGACGCTTTCACTATTCCCAGAATATTTAGTTGTATGTTATGTTTAAGTATGATTAATTAAATTCAAATCCGATACAAAATTTATTAACATAACATAACTTCACGCCTTTTGTTACCCGAAGGTGTAGGCAGCGGCTGTTAAGCCTCGTCTCGCCGTTATGTTTACGTCCCAAATGGAATAGGTGGCGAACCTATTGCCATACCGGGCACAAAGTTTGTCAGTCATCGGTATTTATCACACATAACATAACAAAATTTATTGTTTAAATATATTCCTTTATTGCTATTTTAAATGAGGCACATATTATATCAATTTTACTCAAAATGTCTTATTGTAATTTTTAGACGGATTTAATTAAAATTATTCTTGTTTTAAACGAAAGTAACACTTATGAACATAAGTATTTAAGTTTTAGATTTCATTAACCACCTGGAAATCTTACTTTGTAGGTAAAATTAAACATTTCACACACTTTTGACACAATTAGGTACAAGCTATTGGAATATTAAAATTGTTTATATTCAGGTGGTACAATGTTTGCATAACTAAATGACGCCTTGAAATACCCGGTAATAATTGTCGGTAATTTTTATAAGTAAAATGAGACTATGATTTTAAGATATTAACATCATTACCTAGGTATAAAAAATACAAATTTAGACGAACCATGAATTAGCTGGACATGTATCTCTCTGCCTACTCCGCAAGGTACTTGGCGTGAATTTATCAATGTGAGTATGTACATATTCAAAATGTACCAAATATTAAATAACATCGTAAGTGTATGTAAGTGTGCGTAAGTACCACAAAAATAGATCAATCTTGATCTATTTCTGTGGTAAGTACCTTTGATGTGACAAGATATCGTGATTAGAGAGTCCACTCCAACTGAATACGGGGGATATCCATAACTATTATCTTGGGTTGACTCTATTATGCCTCCTCTACACGTATGCCTCCTCTACACGTCGGCGGACGCGTCCGCCGATACCATCGGCGGACGCGTCCGCCTACGTGTAGAGGGAGTGATTTGCTCGTCTGTGGTAGGTATTTGACGTCGGCAGACGCGTCCGGCACTTATCCGTTTGTTGTCGGTTTTTGTTGCACGGATCAAAGGGATCTGGCGCGGGCGCCCGGCGCGAGCGTGCGGTGTGTCCACACGTCTGACGACGCATCAGTGTTCAGCGGGAAGCGAGTGAGAGTGCACGCGTGATTTTCGCCGTTCTTTTTTACCTACCGCCGTTTTTTTCTTGCTTGTTGAAATGGCAAACATGAGCACAGAGGAAACATTTAAATTTCTGGAGCTGTATCAAGCAGAAAACTGCCTGTGGAATCCCAAAAATAAATACCACAAAAATAAAAATGTTGTAAGTTATTATGCCCATTGATATAACCACAATGATTATACTTACTTATTTTATTTTTTCAGATTAATGATTCATGGAAACGTATTGCTGATACGATGGGCATTCCAGTGCATGAGTTAAAAAAGAAAAAAGATAATCTTCTTAGTACATTTAGAACGAATTTAAAAAAAAGAAATGCATCCATTCGGTCAGGGGCGGGAACAGAGGATGTGTATCAGCCCATATGGATATTTTACGATGTGATGGCTGCGTTTTTAACAGATGTTTACGAATCCACAAGTATTCTAAATACAGAGGAAAAAGTAAGTAAAAATAAAACATTCTTTATTTTTGGATTATTTATTTATTTGAGTAGCCAACACAACATACATTTCTATATACTTATCTTAAATTTATAGGTATTTAGATACTACTAGATTACTAGGTACTTTTGAATTAATGGTTATTCTCGTTAATATATCTGGTAAATTTTAATCGCGTTTCAACTGCACATGTAGGCGCTCTTCGAGGTATAGGTTGCAGTGGATCGAATGTTCCCGTGTAATTTTGTCTCCAAGACCCTGGTTGGATTAATTCTCCATTGAGATACTTATCTTCTGAATTTGGGGGACTGTACAAATGTTGAGATGTTTTACTTTTTCTTAAGAAATTGTGTAACAAGACACATGTCATTGTAATTAAAGATGCTTTAGTGATATTCAAGGGTATAGGCTTTTTGAAAATTCTGAATACGCTAGACATTATACCAAAAGTATTTTCGACTGCTACACGCGAACTAGAGAGCTTTTGATTGAATAATCTCTCTGGAGTACCAAGAGCGTGATGCCCTGGAAATGGTTTCATAATATGTGTACTCAATGCAAATGCGGCATCAGCTAAAAATACATAGGGTAAGCTTGTATTACTATTGGGTAAGCAACTAGGAGAAGGCAAGTTGATCACATTTGTGTCAATTTTTTGCTTTAAAACACTTTGATTATAGACTCCACCATCGCTAATTCGCCCTGGGCAACCTATATCTACAAACATAAAGCAGTAGTCACTATCAACTAGTGCTAAGAGTACAATACTGAAATGCCCTTTATAATTGAAGTACTCCGTTGCGGTATTGGGTGGCGGTAGAATCATGACATGTTTCCCATCTAAAGCGCCAATACAATGAGGAAAATTAAATCCTTTTGCCTTTGCAAGCCATTCATCCGTAGTGTTAGGTATCTGAAAATAAAAATATATAGTCAATTTAAAAAAAAAAAACGCTGGTTTGCTCTTTAATGTAATATTATTATTTAAATATATTTTTATTGAATTTTTTCTTTCCCAGACACAACCTGATTTGTATGAAGAGGATAGCGCTTCTAACGTGCAGGTTAGTGATAATATTCCGGATGCTAAAAACGAAGACCATAATGATGCCGACATCCCTACTACATCTCAAAACAAACCAATTATTCAGTCACAAAAACGTCGTGCTAAAGATCCACCCGAAATGCAAGAAGCCAATAAAAAAATGAGTACTGCTTTTACAGCATTAAATAAAGCATTGGCTAACAAAGAAAACATAAAAGAAGAAGACGAATGCGATTTATTTTGTAAAATGTTGGCAAAACAAATAAGGGAGTATCCAAAACTTGAAAGGGAAGAAATAATGTACGAGCTTCATGGTGTTATGATGAACAGACGTCGTCGTTACAACACGATGCAGGGTAGATCATATGCTGTTTCTTCTCCTTCACAAATAATCCTCAGTCGACCTAGCACGAGCAACAGCATGTATCTATCAACACCGTCACCTGTATACGTAGTAGACTCCCCCCATTCAGTTCAGTCACCACCACAAAATATGGCCAATCAACAAACCGAAATGGTTAACATTATTTCACAAGAAGTACTTGTACCACAAACAAGTAAAATGTATTACGAAAGCTGTTTAAATATGACGGACGATAATAACACCGATCACCCTTAATTTGTCAAAGCAAACTGAAAGTACCTACTTACCTATTTGTCAAAGCAAAGTTTTTTGTAAACTGTTGATTATTCATTACAATACAATTAATAATAAAGATTTTGGATTAAATTATGTGGTTTACCTTCACTAAATCCTTTAACACGTTATTGAGCGCTAAACATACTTCAGGAACAATAATGGATATAACTTGGCTTGAAATTTTAAACAGGTAATGCAAGCTTCTATAGCTATCACCAGTAGCTAAATATCTTAATGTTACTGCCAAACGCACTTTCACTGGAATGGCATCCCTCCAATCTGTATCTTTTTTAGCAATCGTTGGAGATATCTTTTGTAGTAAATATTCAAAATCGCTGCTAGACATTCGAACAAAATTATTAAATTCTCCAGAGGGCTCTGCATATAGTTCTGCAAACTGGTTTTCCATGCTATTCCTGCGAAGAAACAGAGTAATGTAAGAAGTCGTTACCTACGTTAAAAAAAACTTTTTAGAAAAGAGAACCGACTTCAAAAACACTAACCCGTAAGAATATCCAAGTATATTGCCGAAGGTCATCATTAAACTAAGAAGTATTATATACTATAACCTCTACCTAAATGTAACAAATCCTTTTATGAAAACCGCAAACATACATACAAACATACAGGTCAAACTGAGAACCTTCTTTTTTTGAAGTCGATTAAAAAGCGTACAAGTTATATTATGAATAAAAAAATCCCACTTACTTTGTTCGGTTTCTATGTATAGTCAGCATCCACCACCTTCTTCTTCTCCATTTTTTTTTACTATCTCTATTGCGATAGACGCTTAAATAATACTTGTAGGTACTAAATAAATAAATAGCTGCGGCAGCAACGGTCTCTATATCCATTCTGCGTGCGTACGTGTTGCATCTGACGAGAACCAACATAGACTGAACGACCTGGCGACGTGTGGACGGCTCGTAGAGATTCATCTGCGGATGCGTCTGCGGACGTCTGCAGACAAATCTGTCTACAATATGTAACACATAACATAACATAACTTCACGCCTTTGTTACCCAAAGTTGTAGGCAGCGGCTGCTAAGTTATACCGGGCACAAAGTTTTCAGCTATCGATATTTTTCACACATAACCTTCGAAAAGTACTTCGAAAAGTCATTAGTGTGAGCCAGTGTCAGGATTCGAACCCGGACCTCTGGATCAGATGCCGTGTGCTCTCCCACTGGAACACCGAGACGACAATATGTCATCATTATATATTAGATATGAGGCTTTCATGTAGAGATGAAGGTCTTATTACGGTGAATGTTTATGCAATGTATACGCTTCTAAATTCTAAACGACGGGGTTCAATTATCAATTTGTCAATTGTATGAAATATGTTAAGACTAGACTACATCAAAGGGCATAGTTAGGGCTCTCAGATTACATAAATGATAAAAACCTTTAGAATTTTCATTGGTAGAGCCAAGCAGCTCGCTGCATGAATGGGCCGGCTCGACCGGTGAAATACCACGACTTCTCAGAAGATCTGTGTAAAGTGGCTCATGCCGCGTTTCGTTCAGTGAGAGAGGTACACGGAGGCCCATCCATCTTCCCCATTCTTTCCTATCCTACTCTATTAAAGGTCAGCAACGCAACGGTAACACTATATGTGTTGCTGGTGTCCATGGGCGGCGCAGATTGCTTACCATCAGGACACGCTTGCTCGTTTGCCCTCCTATCCCATAAAAAAATAAATGATTTGCTCCTTTTGTGTTATGTTGATTGTATTTACTATAGCAAATATTGTGAAACTGGCTATTGAAAAGAATCGGCCTGGAGTTACTTGCGAGTTCTTCTGAAGAATCCCTGACGCCGGAACTGGCACTTAGATTCGCTTTCACATCCAATACTGCGTGATGAAAGGGAATCTAAGCTCCGCGTATTTTGGATAGATATAAATATTTTAGTTGTATGACGTTGTATGACGTATAGGATTCTAAGTGCTTCGAGAAGTCTATTGGATAAATATATTTTGAATTTGAATTGTGATGAGTTGCTGATCTGGTGGGTCCTAGTTGTTGATCGAACCCGAGTCCTCCTAAATTTAAGTTAAATCACTCACTCAAGTCACTTCATTCGCAAGTCTATAAAGTAATTAAAAGCTGGTAACTTCACTAACACTTTACGGTTTACCGCCATTTTTCCATTCAAAAGAATTCTACACAAGACACAATTCAAAAATACGATACTGCAATTCAACACTGACATATTTTATAGATTTTTCTTAATTCTACTCCATCTTTGAGAATATAATCGCGAAAAGTTTATCTTTTACAGATTGAAAGAGAGTATTTAAGACTTTGTAAGGTATTAAATTTATACGCCAACCTCTTTGATGTAACTATATACTTAACTACTCTGTAAGGTCAAACGTAAATAGAACTTTTTTTAGACAATATAAAATTACTGTCAAGCCTATTTGAATAGCAATTTTAAAGCATTATTTAGTTTGTTACAATTAGTTTCAAATTCCCATTAGTTATTTTCATTTCTGATTAAATTGTTATAGTTTATGTGCTAAAAAATATTTCTTTACTTCTCATTACATCACACTAGATTAATTGTTGGCTGAGACTGTATATAATAGGTTGGGGAAAAAGTATTTTCGTATTTTTGTATGAAAAGTCAAGACATTTTTTTCAAAGTTTATTTACATTTATTTACAATATATATGTACCGTTTTGTTGAATAACTTTCTGCCATTTTGTGGGCAGAGACATTATCCCGTTACTGTAGAAATTTTGGGACGTCTGATCAAAAAAACGGGACAAATAGTTTTGGCAGTCCTCTCTTGAGGTCAACCTTACAGAACCTAAAGAATTCTGAAGAGACCGAAACAGGTGAAAATCTGAAGGCGCAAGGTCAGGGCTATATGGTGGATGCACTAGGACCTCCCAGTCGAACTCTCTTAATTTTTGCTGAGTGGCTAAAGATGTGTGTGGTCTAGCGTTATCGTGATGAAAGACCACACCCTTCCTGTTGATCAATTCCGGCCATTTTCTCTCGACTGCTTCCTTTAATCTCATCAGTTGCTGGCAGTAAAGATCAGAATCGATGGTTTTGCCGGACGGTAAAAGCTCATAATGAACAATGCCCTTCCAATCCCACCATACACACAGCATCACCTTATTTCGTGTTAGGCCAGGTTTGGCCACAGTCTGTGAAGCCTGGCCAACTTTCGACCACGACCTTTTTCGCACGTTCTTGTCGTACGTGATCCACTTTTCATCGCCAGTTATCAATCTCTTCAAAAACGGCTCGGTTTCATTACGTCTCAATAATGAATCGCAAATGAGTACACGGTTCATTAAGAGTCTTTGAGTGAGCTCGTGTGGCACCCAAATATCGAGCTTTTTTGTATAACCAGCTTTCTTCAAATGGGTCAAAACTGTTTTGTGGTCAATTCCCAGTTCTTCAGCTACATCGTAACTACTAATATGCCGATCTTGCTCCACTCTTTCAAAAATGGCGTCCATTTTATTCGTAACAGGGCGACCAGAGCGAGGTGCATCTTTAACATCAAAATTTCCGGACTGAAAACGTTTGAACCAAATTTGTGCTACTCTTACTGACACTGCATCAGGTCCATAAACATCACAAATTTTTTCACTGCTTGAGTTGCATTTTTGCCTTTTTTATAATAAAATTTTAAAATGTATCGAATTTCTTCATTAGATTCACTCATTTTTACGGAGAGAAAAACAAATGAAAAATAGCGGGAAACAACTTTTTTTTATTTTTTTCTTTTCTTTATAATGTAACCTTTTTAATGTTACCAAAACCAGCCAGACACAAATAGTACAGTCAAAGAAATTTTATAATAAGTTTATACCTACGTTATGCGAAAAGACTTTTTCCCCGACCTAATAAAATCACGATTATAAGGCGAAACAAATTAGTAAAAAAAATATAAATAACTTAAATTCAAAATCATTGCAAGATCAAATTTTCTGACATAAAACAGGTCATAACACTAAGAAAGATTTTAAACATAAATATCTAAGTAGGTACATATACACTCGAGAGCAATGAATCCGGGTCACTTAAAGAATCCTAAAAATCTCGGAAACTAAAAATGCTAGGTTAATGCAATAAATTGTATTTAATAGACAATGTAATACTCCTTAAATGAAGGTATTAAAACTTCTTAGTTATTGTAAAGTTATATCATAAAAAAATCAAATTTGAAAAAGGGCCACTTTCGAAGATGGAACTACGAAATTACAGCATTTGGTTTTGCTTTTGTTTGTAATCTGTCATTTATGTGGGTACATAAACCATGTTGATAGTGCTCTATATTCATTATTCAAGCTGAAATTATGTCGCTTACGCCTGAAGAATGCACCAGAATACTTACAATGCTGGAAACCGGCCGGAGTCAGCGCGATACAGCCAGGACTGTTGGTGTGTCGCTGTCAACAGTACAAAGAGTTCTCCGACGTTACGAAGAAACTGGTTCTAACCTACGCAGACCAGGAACGGGCAGAACCAGGTATACCACAGCACGAGAAGACCGATACTTGGTGAACACCATGCTTCGAAATCGCTTTCTCACAGGAACTGAACTCACCAATCAGTTTCGACGCCTCGGAGGAAGTAACCCAAGTGCATGGACAGTAAGACGTCGGCTTGCTGAATCTAACTTAAAACCCCTTAGACCTGCAAACGGCCCTAATCTGGAGCGTGGGCATCGTATTTCAAGACTAAGATATGCCCAGAGCCACGTAAATTGGAGTATTGAAGATTGGTCAAAAGTTATGTTCTCCGACGAATCAAAATTTATGCTCTACAAGCACGATGGAAGAACGAAGAGTGTATCGAAGACCAGGGGAAAGATTCAAGCAAGCATGCATCGAGGAAAAAGTAGCCTACGGTGGTGGGTCTGTACTTGTGTGGGCCGGAATTTCTTCTGAAAGTCGCACAGAGCTGGTGATCATAGAAAACGGCTCTTTAACTAGCGTAAGATATGTGGAAGAAATCCTCAATGATCACGTTGGTCCATTTATGGTCAATTTAGGTGAGGATGCTATATTTATGCATGACAATGCCCGACCTCATACAGGTAGGATTGTGAATGACTACCTTCAAGAGATGAACATTACTCGTATGGAGTGGCCAGCGCGCAGCCCGGATATCAACCCGATCGAGCATGCTTGGGACGAGCTAGGCAGATGCGTAAAACAACGAAACCCTCCCCCAATCACGCTTCGTGAGCTCAACATTGCTCTCACAGAGGAATGGGAGAATATTCCCCAAAATCGTATAAGGAACTTGGTGTACAGCATGCCAAACCGCATAAACGCAGTAATGGAAGGAAGCACGAGGAGGCAATACGAAGTATTAAAATTCAAGAAAATCGTAATAAAGTTCAAAAATTTCATGTTTCCTATTTTTGTTTTAAGGAGAGATCAGCAGATTTTTTCTTTATGTAATTTTGTGTTAATAAAATGTATGGTGACTCATATTTTTTTTACTTTCATTTAAGGAGTATTACATTGTCTATTAAATACAATTTATTGCATTAACCTATCATTTTTAGTTTCCGAGATTTTTAACATTCTTTAAGTGACCCGGATTCATTGCTCTCGAGAGTATTAATTGTAATTTTATGCGTGAATAAAACAATAATAATAACTTTGACATTTTATACTTATTATATTTTTATGATTTATATTTTTATCTCTCTGCCTATCCCGCAATGGATTTGGCGTGAAGTTGTGTTATTGTATATTATTATCGCCAACCGTGGAAATCTACCGAAAGAGTTGCGTTGCGATCCTTTAGGATGGGAAGGAAGTTATCTTAAGAAGCTCAATTACCGAACGAAACGCGGCATGAGCCAGTGTACGTCAATTTTCTTAGAAGTGAAGGTATTCCGGTAGAGCATCTCCATTCATTCAGCTATTTACGTGGCTCTGCCACTTACAAAATATAGATACAGTATCATCGTTACATAGTATAAAACGATTCGCTTTCCGCTGTCTGTATCTTTATATGTTTAGATCTGTGAAATTAGACACCGGATTTTGATGTGCTTTTTTAAGGGTATTAACGGGGTGGTTTTCATGTACAGTGCAGTAAAATAAAAGTGATAATTTTCGAGATTTAGCACTTTAATTGTAAACGCTGTAAAAATTATCATTATTCATCCGGAACCAAGTTCGCCGGGTCAGCTAGTAGTTATGTATAATTAAATATTATATAAGTACATAGGGCTGGTCTATTCTTCGCACAGAGGATTAGCCACAGAAATAGATCAAGATAGAACGGCGAATAGGCGTGGCAAGCGTGCCAAAACCATGCACTATATTGCATGCTTTTCGAAACTCGCTCTCATTACGCAACGAGCGTTCCCGCCATGCGTTCAGGACGTAAAAAAATAGATAAAACGTCACATATATGCCTTATTATGCTGTGGCAAATTGTAAAAACAAAAGTAGTGAATCAAATATGAAAAAACTAAATATTTCGTATGATCAGTAAGTACAGAAAATCAGTAGAAAGTATCTTTTTGAGATTATAAATTATTGTTTTGCTTTTACTATGTTCAATAATTACGATCACAAGGTGTATATTTTTTCGTTATGATAAATATCCATTACTGTCCGCATTCAACGCTCGTATACAAAAACATTACGCGTATAAATTATACGCGTAATGTACGTCGAATCAAACGAAATACACAATACACCTGCCAGTTGATCGCTGTGTCTGTTAATCGCTGTGATTGTTCTTCGAATGTTAGAGATGGGCACTCCATGTATCGTCGAGTCTTAGGACTTATCGATAAATTAATTCAATAATAATTTGAGTATCAGCTCATGTCTTGCTTTGTCTCTACTTTATTCTAACACAACAAATTTCAACCAAAGTGCTTCGTAATTACATTGGCAGCAGTTTATTTGACAGTATAAGTTTTCACTAATTTGACCAATCGCCGATGGAAAATAATCTCGTTCTTCTCAAACGGGCAGTAACCGAGGTATATGTAGACGTTCGGCTTCGTTATTTAACCAGGACTGTGAGGCCAACCCTTACAAAAAGGCAAATATTTAATAAATATGTATAGTTTCAAGGACAGTAAAATATTTATAATTAAATTTTATATACTGTTGGAAAAATATGTTTTAGGTTTTAATATTAGATTAAAGTATTTAACATGTTTTACTTTCTATGATTATCGTTACACAAAATCAATAAAGTTGGTAAATTATAAAAATAATAAAATTAACACACGTTTCCGATATTAACATCGATAATCTAATGTGTGTGTCTCCTAACTAGTTGCCCCGCTCACAATGAAAATGACGTCACGCTGTGGGCGTGGTTTTTCAAAAAATTGACACGCTCGAAATGTATGGAAATATGACATCGCGGCCGTTCTATCTTGATCTATTTCTGTGGGATTAGCATTGCCATTCAGCGTGGCAATGCGGCCAGTCTTCTGGGCACGCTGCCAGTAGACCGAGATGCGGAGAAATTTGATTTCAGGTAGTTTTTTAATTGTATATATTGTAAATAATGTAATTAATTTATTTCTTCTTATTATTGTAAATAAAGACTTTATTATTTTAAGTCTCGGTGGCGCAATGGTCGAGCACACGGGTTCTGATCTAGAGGTCCGGGTTCGATTCCAGACACTGGCTCACACCAATGACTTTTCGAAATTGTTTTCGGAAGTTATGTGTGATAAATATCGACGACTGAAAAACTTTGTGCCCGGTATGGTAATAGGTTCCCCACCTATTCCATTTGGGGCGTAAACATAACGGCGAGACGAGGCTTAGCAGCCGCTGCCTACACCTTCGGGTAACAAAAGGCGTGAAGTTATGTTATGTTAACATCATCTGGTTTTGTTCGGTTCCTTGAATTAATAACAAGAGAGTTGAAGTGTTTATTAAAATGTAGAGTATACCCGTGCAGATGGCACTTGAACTCACCGCTTCAATGACCACAGCCTTCAGCGAAAATTGTAGAAAACCTTTACACAACAAGGACGTTTTTCTTTTGAAGGTCTTCAACGTTTATATTGCATTTTGTGTTATTCTTTTGGATATATGTGAATACTAGTTAAATATCTTTAAAATACTTACTTAACTTCACGTCCAGTTCTTTGCGGGGTAGGTAGAAAGATCAGAAAGTTATAGGTTACGATTCTTAAGCACCACATTTGCATCTTCTACTTTCATAAATCTTTCACAATAATTAAGTCGACTCGCTAATATTTTTACGACGCAAATAATAGAATAAAAGTAAAGTCACGAGCCCGCGTTCGATCCCACGACTTCTTGATCCGCAAGCAGGGTACTCGACCTCCAGACCACCGAGTCTATAAAGAAAACGAGATAAGAAAAGTTAATATGTCTAAGTCATAAGGTAGATAACACCAAGACTGTCACTGTGTTTAGCACATCGTAATTAAGAAGAGTAAGATTTAGTGTTCAATTCTTAGAAATAACTAATAAAGCCTTTACACGGTTCGTATAATTCCTTCAACATTTAATTAGAAATAGCTTCTTGTGCAATAACATAACTTCACGCCTTTTTCTACCCGAAGATGTAGGCAGTGGCTATTAAGCCTCGATTCGACTCGAGTAACACAGGCTGTATTTAGTAATAATCGTCATAGCCATTTTGTTTGTAAGTGAGTAATACCGCGAGACAGAAAGATTTTAGTACATAGTGGTTTTAGTTATAGGTAGTTGCTAGTATTACTTGTCCTTGATCCTTTTGCATTCAAAAGGAAAAATTTACCATTGTAAATTTACGGTAAATCATCATTCATCATTAGCCTTTTAAGGTCCACTAGTGGACGTAGGCCTCCCCCATAGAGCACCACAACTGCCGGTCCTGTGCAATCATGGGGGTTTTTTTGCCATAATCGCCACGCTTGGCAGGCGGGTTGGCGATCGCAGTAGGCTGTATTTTGTTTAGAGAGAATGCTGCTGCCCATTCTTCCAGCTTATCCCTTAGTCGCCTTTTACGTCACCCACGGGAAGAGATGGGGTGGCGGTATTCTAAGCGCTACTATTTACCGCTGTATTGCTGTGTGGCGCCGGCCACACAGCAATACGGCGGTAAATAGTAAAGTGTAAAATAAAAAAAAAAAACTACTAAATATATATGTATATATATACATAATTGACATTTCAATTCTTCATAATTTTATAACAAAAAAAAAATAACACATTATATATAATATTGGTACATCCAGATCTTTCATATGTAAATCGCTGTCGATGAAATTATGTTATGTATTAGTAATTTATGAAGCTCCCGCTGGTGCTGCATCTTCAAGATTGCAGATACGAGTAAGGGTGTGTTATTATTATTGTATGTGTATTAATTGATTTCATTACTTAATTTGAAACCCATTGGGATGAATATCACTTGTATTTATCATTCACCAACTGTATTGTATTGTATAGTATTCCATTTTGTTTCGTACATTGTACTACCTACTCAGACGAATGGACGAAAATCATAACTAATAAAAATGTAGGGTCTATCGATTTATTTGCATGCTATTTTAAGAACCCTGATTATGTTAGGGGATAAGTTCGCGGGCCGGGCCATAGCGCCCGGACATATAAAAAAAATAATAGTAAAGTGTAAGTGAAGATACCATCTTTTAATTAATTTATAAACTTATGTAAAAATTTAAGAATACACGGGTTCGATCAACGACTAGGCCCCCCAGATCAGCAACTCATCAACGGAATAAGACCTTGGCCTCCACATGAAAGGCTCAAAGCCTCATATCCTGTCCCCCTCTTTAACCCAAGATTATAGTTAAAGATATCTCCCGTATTCAGTGCGAGTAGCTTCTGCAATGACGATAAAATTTCATATCAAAGTTTAAACGAGTAGTACATAAGACGATATTTAATATGATAAAATCTCTGTGGTCCAGTAGTCGAGCACTCCGCTTCTGAATCAAGAGGTTGTGGGCTCGAATCCTGGCTCACACCAATACTTTTCGCCATAAATTTCAAAAGTTATGTGTGATGAATATCGATGTTGACTATATTTAAGTGTCTGTGAAGACCTATAAAAATAAAGTTATTTTGACTTTGACTTTGATGACAGAAAACTTTGTGCCCGGTATAGCAATAGGTTCGCCACCTATTCCATTTGGGACGTAAACATAACGGCGAGTCGAAGCTTAAAAGGCGTGAAGTTATGCTGTTTGTGTTGTTATTTATTATGATTTAATACTAGGGTTCAGGATTTCTCGACCTTTTCAATTTTTCGGGTCGCGCGAATTCTCGAGGCTAATTTCTCAGTTCTTCTAGGGTTTTCAAGAAATTTACATTTACGAACGTTTTCTCATATTATTTGGATCCAATAACATCAAAAATTTTGTAAGTTTCTCTCATATACAGGTATCAAATTAATTACATTCAAAAACGTATTTTCTTATGAATAAGAAATTACCTTTTTTAAAAACATCGATACATATACCTAAATAAAATTGAAGTTACCGTTTGTAATTTTGAAATAACTGCTTCCCACTAAATTCATATACCAAAATATTTTTTTACAAGTTCAAGTTCAAGTTTCTGAAAAGCTGGACCACTTGTGTTACAATTGGACTTTCAATAAATATTATTACTTTTAATAAATATTAATCAATCTCACAATTATAACTCAGTAATAATGATGAACGGGAATTAATGCGACACTTTTTAGGTAAACAAATATTTACCTTGATTAGCTTGACGTTTACTTATAAGTTGCAAGAATGAATAAAAGCCTACTGACTACAAGAGTATATGAAGTGAATGCGAGTGGCAGGATCGTGATCGGGAGACCAAGTCGGAGCTGCCACGACCAAATAAATGCTCTATTTAAAAAAGGCAAAATGCGTAGCACCCGAAACCGACGCGAACTGATTATGAAATGTATGGCTGTGGTTGAAGCAAAAGAAGTGTGTCAGGATCGTAGTTTATGGAGAGCCAAAGTCTATACCTACCCCTATGGGATACATGCGTGAATTTATGTATGTATGTCATAATTATAACGAGAGCACCATTTTGGCACCATTTTAACTTATAAACAAAAGTAGCTTCTTTTAATCTAAACAAAAAATTAATATGAAGGAAAACGTCAATGTCTTAGTTAAATACAATTACAGCTTCATTATGATTGGTTAAGTGGAAAGAAATCAACTTAAAACTTCTAAACAAACACAGCTTCTAATAAACAACAAAAAAATGTGAAATAAAACGTTGATACCTAAAATTTAGGTATTTTTGGAAGAATACTAATTTATGTATTATTGTTATAATTTCTCGAGTTCTCGAGCTTGATTTCCCGGGAACAAGGCCCAACGATTTCCCGGGAATTCTCAGGTCGAGAACTCTCGGGAATGAACCCCATTTAATACCAACAGACAGAATCATCTGTTTAGTGTGTAGAATCTAAATAAATACTAGAGGTAAAAAAGGCTCTAAATAAGTACCAAAACGGAAAAGTGGAGGATTTATTTTTATGGGATATGAGGGCAAACAGGCAGGCGTGTCACCTGATGGTAAGCAACCAATGCCGCCCATGGACACGAGCAACACATATAGTGTTACTGTTACGTTGCCGACCTGTGGGAGATAGGGGATAGGGAAGGATGGGGAAGGAGGGTGTTTTTTTTTTTATAATATCTTGGACACAAATCACACAGAGCCCTCTAGTTCCAAGCTAAGCAACTAAATGCTTGTGTTATGGATACTAGATAACGGATATTAATATATACTTTTCTTTTGTAAATACATACTTATAATACACAGACAAACAGCCAGACGCCACACAAATATTCATGTTTGTCACAAATATTTGTGCTCGGGTGGGAATCGAACCCCCGACCTCGTTGCTGCAGCCGGTATTTTTACCTATTCCATTTGAGATCTAAAAATCCGGCGAGTCGATGCGTACCTAATAGCCGCTGTCTACAACACCTTCGGGTAAAAAATGCCTGAAGTAATAAAATATTAATAGGGTGATACGAATGTACCTACAATACCACCGGTTTCACAAATGTGTATACATTTGCATAACTCTTTGTCTAATTTGCATTGAAAATTTGCGTGGGTACTGACAAGATTTATTAGGGACTTCCAAGGGATAACAGGACATCAATTTGGAGGGATAGCACCAAAGATAACGGATTCATTGTAAACAACATTCTGAGTAAGTCGTATGTAAATTTATGATTTTACAAATACAAATGAGTTATGTCGAGTATTTGAATATTTATATTTTACAAATATAAAAATTCCAAATTACCTATTTTTATTTACTTTTACTGACTACGTAAGATGGCAGGAAGATGTAATTATAATATAAATCTTAAAAAAAAGCTTAATACAGCCATTGAAATAGGTAAACAAAGATAAGAAAAAGTACTTTAGAGGTAATCTCTTGCGTTTACCAAAAAAAATCTTACAATTAATAATAATAATAATATTTGGGACACAATACACACAGCGCCCTCTAGTTCCAAGCTAAGCAACTAAATGCTTGTGTTATGGATACTAGATAACGGATATTAATACATATATACTTTTCTTTTGTAAATACATAAAACATAGAAAAACACCCAGACACCACACAAATATTCAAGTTTGTCACAAATATTTGTGCTCGGGTGGGAATCGAACCCCGGACCTCATTGCTGCAGCCGGTAGTTTTACCAATGCGCCACGAGGCCCGTCTGTTGTGCATAAATTGTAATTTATTATTAAAAATTTCGGCCAAAATATTTGATATGTTGTTAGTAAAATATTGACAATAGATGAATTGTGAAAATGTTTGAAAGTAATGTAAGAAAAAAATATTATTTTCTTACTTCATTCTATTCTTCATTAACGGGATGGTTTTGTCGTACAGAAAAAGTGATAATTTTCGACTTTTCGCACTTTAATTTCAAACGCTGGCTGAACCCTAAGTGATAGATCAAAATAATGTAGTACATTATTATGCACCTTCAGAAGGTCTACAAAAAAGTCCGCGGGGGCATATGCCTATCTCTTAAGGATAACCCACAATGACCATTTTTATTTTTTTTACTTTTTACGAGAAATAATGGCTTATTTCCGAAGCGATTTTAAACATTACAACTTTAATTTTCATCCAATTAAGTGTCTTAAATAGATTATGCATGTAATATAGATGATCACGGCCCTTTACAGCATGCAATTCAAACGAATATTTTCGAAGATATTGCAGTATTAACACAAATTGAACCTCATGATATCCAAAATTTACTCATTTATGACTTTTGATGCGGAACAAAGTTCGCCGGGTCATCTATGTAGTATATGTTATAAATATTATAACAGCAAACCCGAAGATATCTTCCATCACAATCACAGTTACACATCTCAATTTTAACGTGATCAATGTTTTTGAACCCGAAATTTCATACAGTCCCCGAAATTTGATATATCTTTGTGTCCCATCCTTTTCAGCCCCCATATGCTGCCAAAGTTTAACAGTCCGCCTGAATAATATATCATTTCCCTGACCTTAATTTCATTGTTGTAGAACCTACTGAACATAAAAGCGGAAACGCTTTGGTACTTATATATTAACAGATTTTTATATATTTTGATATTTCTCTACGCCGAAAATTATCGTTAAATATTTTGCAAGATACGTTCGTGTTTCTTCCAACTAAGTAGCTAGTACTTAATCCAAGACATTGTTAAGTATTATATATTTTTTGCCTGATATTAATTTGATAATATAAATGTTCAATGTTTGATGTAGGTACCTAACTTGTACAAAACTGTACCAAACTTTTTTTCTTAAAGGACGCGACGATGAAATAATTATTTATTTTATCTTAGTCTTTAAGATCAGGTGTTACACAGGGAATGCATCGAGCATGATCTTATCTAAATATTGTTGTAATTATTCAATGGAATTATTTTCATAAAATAAATAAATGTGAAACACATAATGATGGGCAGGTAACTGATGTAAGGTACTTCTTATATTAGGCTATTTTTATTTTAGAATACATATTTATTTCCTACCGAGGCGAAACAAGAGTTTCGCAGAATCACCTAGTAAAATATAAATGATATATAAATTTTTATGTCTTACATATTTTTTATTAATATTGAAGTGAGCAACATCAGCTAAAGTTGATCAAAGCAATTTTTTTTTATATCTCAATCACTATTGCCAATTTATTAGTGAATGATATTGGCATTCTGTATTTTGTGAGACTTATTTGTATCAAGATATGTTCAAATAAAATCTAGAGTTCTTATTTATTAGAATATAAGTTAAGATAAAATTGAGTTTTGATTTCAATTCTCGAGCATTTTTTTATGGTATAGGAGGGCAAACCAGCAGACGCGTCACCTGATAAATGGTAAGTAACCAGCGCCGCTCATGGACACATTTAGTACACATGTAACATATATAGTGTAACAGTTGCGTTGTCGACCTTTATGGGAGTAGGATGGGAAAGGATGGGGTAGGGGTATGGGCCTCAGGGTACTTCTCTCACCAAACGAAACGCGGCATGAGCCACTTTACGTCGATCTTCCGAGATGTCGTGGTATTTCACCGGTCCCATTCATGCAGCGAACTACTTGGCTCTACCACTGTTAAAAGCATGTCGTAAATTCGTATCGCAAGTTCCAATTCTGTTCAAATCCTAGCTCATACAATGACTTATTGGAAGTTATGCATGATGAATGTCAAAGGTTAGCAGAATATTGTGTAGTTAGTAATTCTATATGTAGAGACATAACGTCTTATTACAAAACGATGTACTAAAACAGCTAGTTAGGCTGGTTTATCGGATCGCGGTCTGATTCGATATCAAATGGTTAGTACTCCTCCTCATTACAAAACCTAAATTCTTTTTTTAACAATGCAGAATATCAGTAGTACTTCTATTCACAAAAATATGTATATAAAATATTCTTATACTTAATACATGTGGTTTCTTATGATGTTTATATATAAATATTGTATTGTATTGCTAAAAGTATTTTTTATATAAATTCACAGGAAAGATACTAAAAGATATTCCGTTAAAGAGGTTTTCTTTTTGTATTCAATATTGCTATCTAATAGTTGTAGTTGTTGAAAATTGAACACTCATATAATATTAAAATAGTCAATATAAATTAAAAATCCTTAGATAAAAATGGATTTGCAGACAATAAGATAAATTTAATTATAGAAAAAAGGTCAACTAAACAATGCATATGTGTTAATTAAAATGTTCCTTTTAACTATATTTTTTTATCCTATCACCATCAAAAGATAATAATAATTACTAACATGTTTTGCTTACAGATTTCCGCTGCTTTCAACTTATCTATTAATATTAAATGAGTTATTATAATTAATGATACCATTTTAAGACATATTAAAAGTAATTTGGAATTGATTGTTTTTTTTTTTAATATTTCCATGTACAGTATTGGTTACAATGGGTGGTATTCTTTCAAGACCACTGGATTTGGTCACCAACATTGTCATCTTCTGCTGGAAACAAGCCTTCCTTCTTATCAATGGAAATGTTATGAACCTATAAAAATAAATTCCCTAGTTATTGTAAGAATATATAGTCTTGGTGGTCCAGTGGTCAAGCACATGGTTTCTGAATCCAGAGGGCGCGGGTTCGAATCATGGCTCATACCAATGATTTTTCGAAATTTATTAATTTCGAATGTTATGCGTGATAAATATCGATGACCTAAAACTTTGTGTTCGATATGGCAATTGGTTTGCCACCTATTCTATTTGGGACGTAAACATAACGGTGAGTTGAGGCTTAACAGCCACTGCCTACACCTTTGGGTAGAAAAAGAGATGAAGTTATGCTATGTATGTTTATAAAGGAATACAATCGTAAACTATTATGTTAAATACACTATTACTTACTGCCCAACTTCGCAATGCACATGCTACCTGGATTTCGGGGGCAATAACGTCTCCACGAGAATCATTGGATAAATCCTCTTATTAATTTAATAAACTGTTTACCAAAATCTTCTATATTGATTGCGAAAATTGACATCACTTTACTCGTGTAAACGATTTACGTATTCATATGAGACTGTTGTTTTAGAGGTCGGCGGATAGTTTGGATTAATTTTAAATCTTCAAAATCAATTTAATCAGTCCTATTGTCTTCCATTTTAAAAAATATTTCCATAATGATGAACAATACAACAACTCAAGCTAACCTCAAAAGTAAACAATTTTGACGTTTAAGCAGTTGGTACCATCGTTAAACAGGGGTCTAGTGAGACTAACTTTTTTTCTAAACATAGTCCACCTATTTGCGTTAGTCTTCATTTTGTAATAAGAAATTTATTTGTTACTTGTTATAAACCTGACACTTTCCTTAGTCTGTGTTTTGTAATAAGACGGTTAAAGACTATTTGCCACTGTATAAGCCTTTGACTATTAATAACTATATTTTAATGGTTTAGTTGCCTGACTTCAGACTAGATGGCGTTGTGTGTGTTGTGACCAAATATATTTATTTGTTACATACATTAAAATATATACTTATATATAAAAAGATCGTAAACGCATATATGATACTTTTGTATTATATGTTTTAAATTTGTTATGAGTTCTGATGAAATGCATAAAGATATTTCTTACTATTATTTACTCTACTTATTTGATGATTTGAATCATACAGTGATTTTTTTTCGCGGACGGCCATCAATTTAGTATTTAATTAAACTTATCAATGCTATTTAATATAATATTCTATATAATATCTATTATATAGCACATATATAGTTACAGTAGTAGTCTCGGTGGCGCAGTGGTCGAGCACACGGCTTCTGATTCAGAGGTCCAGGTTCGATTCCAGACATTGGCTCACACCAATGACTTTTCGAAATTATTTTCGGAAGTTATGTGTGATAAACATCGAAAACTAAAAACTTTGTGCCCGGTATGGCAATAGGTTCGCCACCTATTCCATTTGGGACGTAAACATAACGGCGAGACGAGGCTTAACAGCCGCTGCCTACACCTTCGGGTAACAAAAGGCGTGAAGTTATGTTATGTTATATATAGTTACAATTCCATAATTCTCAATTCCTATTTATTTAAAACGGTTATAAAGTACTAGCCCACCGGCGAACTTTGTTTTGCATCAGAAGCAATATTTTTTTTCTAAAAACAAGTAGCTTAAATTACTCCTTGTAACAACCTGTCCATAAAAGTCCTGTCAAAATCGGTCCAGCTACTTTATAGATAACCTGGAATAAACACACTGACAGACAAAAATTGTAAGCAATATTATTTTTGTGTATGTACTTACTGTATATTTATTCGAATTTAGTAGAAAGCAGTTATTTCAATATTACGAACAAACAAACACTTCAATTTTATTTATATGTATAGTTAACAAAGTCATTTTAATATAGATCTAAGCTCTAGAATAATTTAAACTTCTAGAATATTTTACAAATTCTCAAGCTTTAACTCCAATTATTATCAGACTGTTAACAGCTGGTGAAGTACCTGATATCAATTAATGTTCACGAACTTTCCAACCGCAATTTATAAAACATGCAAAGTTATAGTTTGAAATATCTACGCTTTTAACAATAAATAAAGTTTGTTGAAAAGTCTTTGAGTTTAAATATTACTATTTGAGATTATTAATATGGGGATTTAAAAGAAGCTATGTCTTTCATGGAAAGATTTTTGTTAATCAGTGTTTATTATGCAAAAGCGGATGGATGTAGGAGTAGTGAACGGCCAAGACACATTCCATCACCAAATAGAACGTGTTCTGGAGGAAGATGATGTTAGGAGCCTCAAAAATCGACGCGCGTGCTTGTAAAGAGTTATGAAAGTCAACAAAGCGAGTGAGGTGTGTAAGAATCGTACCTTATGGCGCTCCGTTTTCTCTGCCTGTCCTGCAAGGGATTTTGGATGAAGTTATGTATGTATGTATTATGGACTAGAGATAAGGTGTTAAGATTGTGTCGAATTATTAAGCAAATAAAAATTACAAATTACAATACCTTAAGGAGTGGGAGTAGTTACAATTGCATAGCAGATTGATACCTTCATCTTATAATACAGGTTAAAGGCCTATTGCCATAGCCGTGGGTGTATCGGACGCTAAATGCTCACATGTTGACAATAAATTATCATTACTCTCATTAAACATTTTGTAAGGTTTCAAACCCGGGAACTTCTATTTGATATTGGTTGCGAATAAGATAAAAACAAAAGCACAGAGCTAGTGTAGCTCACGTAATGCTGGATTGAAATTACTTACAGACAATACAAATGTGACATTTATAATAAGCAAACATAAACCAAGCTTATAAGACGTTCAAATATTCAGGAGCGAGCTAACTAAGTAGTAGACGGTGTAAATGGATTGGAGAACAGCGTCGTAAGGCTACATCACATACATATTGCTTCGATACAGTTCGCTGAATTTTCATAGAAAACTGTAATAACATATCAGGAACAAGTTTGAAATAGACTGACACCTGACAATGCATCTTTTAAAATAATAAAATATTTCAATAAACACAGGAAAAGATATATAGATAGATAGATAACTCTTTATTTGTACTAGACTAGGAAAAATAACAAGAAATATTATATTAGCCTAAATAAATAAAAGTGCAAATGGCGGCCTTATCGCTAAAAGCAATTTCCTCCAAGTAACCTTTGGAAGGATAATAGTAAATGTAATACACGAGTAATCGATAGACGTAATAATCGACGAAACATAATTAATAAATACAATATTAGCAATATACATAAATACATAATTATAAATACATTACATAGGTACATTACATACCAATTTCTTTTTATATTTGCTCTGTCTGATCCCTGGAATGGTAGGACCAATTTTGACATAATTTTCTCTGCGAGATTGCTGATGCATGTCACGTGTTCTGCTAGTGTTCTTTATTTTACCCACTGTTGTCTTTATAACACCTCCATTTTTATTACGATGTTTGGTATATAGATGTTTGTATATAAAAATGGTACTACATATATCAAGTGTAAATAGAAAGGGAGACATGTGTGTAAAGAAAATTCAAGACGGAAGCCTTGGTTGGCTCAGAGTTATTTATTACTGCTGGTGATTTTAATGCGCAGAAGGATGAATTTGAAAGCAGGCGCTGCTTCACTCGCATACAAGTCGAGATCCAATTATTTTATGCCAAATAATAAATAACTTAAAACAAAAGATGTGACTTAAAAGTAAAAGTCTACCTGAAGACATATTTATGCCTAATTTAGGCAATAATTTAATTTTCCTCGTATAATGTTGATCATATCTTCTCGAGAAATGCACAAAGATTATATGTATTTCAGTATTTTAATGTTATATGAATGTTCTAACAATATAACGCACTCACTTCTCTTTAAAAGATCCCAAATTTAAAACAAACTCACTTTACAGAAGTCACGACTAAGTAACCTGATCTAGTGTCTCTCTATGACTAAGGGCTTTCTATATACCCATTTATGGCTGGGTATTAAATTTGTGTTCTCTAATTTAACTGACATTGTTGGTTATAAAGTAAAATTAAACCATTTAACATACCATATATACATACATAACTTCACGCCTTTTGTTACCCGAAGGTGTAGGCAGCGGCTGTTAAGCCTCGTCTCGCCGTTATGTTTACGTCCCAAATGGAATAGGTGGCGAACCTATTGTCATACCGGGCACAAAGTTTGTCAGTCATCGATATTTATCACACATAACTTCCGAAAACAATTTCGAAAAGTCATTGGTGTGAGCCAGTGTCAGGAATCGAACCCGGACCTCTGGATCAGAAGCCGTGTGCTCGAACACTGCGCCACCGAGACTACAAGTTTTAAATAAATGTGTTAATAAATATTTTTATTTACTTATTTTGTTAAAGACGCCAGCAAGTTATTTGTAATCCAATCAAAAATTCTCTATTTTTGTATATTATTAGTATATTATAATAAAAGTACATTATATGTAATTTATAAGTACAGTAGCTGACCCGGCGAACTTTGTTCCGCATCAAAAGTAATAAATGAGTAAATTTTGTATATCATGAAGTTCAATTTGTGCTATTTGTCGGGTTTCACTGCTGTCCCGCTACGTTAATACTGCAATATCTTCCAAAATATTCGTTAAAATTGCATGCTGTAAAGGGCCAGCATCATCTATATTACATACAAAATCTATTTAAGACTTACTATACTTAATTGGATGAAAATTAATCCTGTAATGATTAAAATCGCTTGGTAAATAAGCCATTATTTCTCGTAAAAGGTAAAAACATAAAAATGGTCATTGTGGGTTATCCCGAAGAGATAGACATATGCCCTCGCGGACATTTTTGCAGACCTTCTGAAAGTATTTAGTAATGTAGAACATTGTTTTGATTTATCACTTTGGTTTCGGCCAGCGTTTGCAATTAAAGAGCAAAATCTTGAAAATTATCACTTTTTCTTTACAACATCATATATGAATTATAGATCAAAACCACCCCGTTGACACCCTCTAATTATTAAAAAAACCGCATCAAAATCCGTTGCGTAGTTTTAAAGATATACGCATATAAGGGTACAGATAGCGTAAAGTGACTTTGTTTTATAATATGTAATAATAATGATTAGAGGAATGTCATTTTTTTTTAAATAAATCGCGTTTAAAAATATTCTGCAAACCACACTGATAACAAAAGTTCTGATAAAATAACTTCTGTTGTGATGCGAGGCAATAGCAAACAATCAATGATCGTTTTCTTGTAAAAAAAATATGATTTTTCAATAAACCCGAAGACAGTGATTGAGTGCTTCAATTCTCTGTAATCATATGATAACTAATCGATACTGAGTGAAACTCGCTTAAAAAGAATTCAATCACTTTCTTGACAATCACTAAAATCGGTGTGTTTTCAGATCGTTTTTGTTCCAAGAATAAACTTAGTAAACTAGACTGTAGATACAACAAGAAATATATTAATCTAAATATATATTAATTATACGAGTATATTATTGGGATGTCACGTTTGTTGCTGAATTATTCTAAGATTTTAAATAAAATAATTATTAATTCAATAGTCTCCTTGCCACATCTTGGCGTATTGAGGGCGGGAAGTCACAATCACAGGTATATTAATAGATATATTGTTTATAATAATATTGCAGTAAGAGTATACAAAATAATATTTCTCATGTATTTTGAAGGTATACCTAGTTTTCCAATTACAGAGCGGCACTGAGCGGCATAATTCTCAGTGCGGCACATAGCCGAATTGTGCTGAAGCCTAATTGGAACGCGAATTGGTGTTAAAATGCGCAAGTAGAGTGCGCCAAGTTCAGTGTTCACATTAAATGTGGAATAGAAAAGCACACACGGGTTGAATTAACTTTGATTATTTCCAAAAAACTACAACGAAACGAAACCTATATTTGTTTTAACAAATATTATTATTACCAAAGAAAATTTATTTAAAATATTGTGATCAATGCCAACTTAAAGAAAAAAAACACTTAATAATTCTCTGGTCAATGAGTTGGTAATGTTGGTACCCATGGCACGCATCATGCGAAAGCACTACTTTTGTGCGTAGCGATGCTGTATTTGGAACATCAACGTTAAGCATTATGCCGCATAATGCGCTATAATAGTTTGCGGTTGATAGGTCTAACTCTCTACTCTGTGCAAGGAAATCTTTCAGAGGATATTAATGAGGATAAAAGTAAGGAGGACCATCTTGTATGGGCGATTGGTCCAAAAAGTGTATCCTTGTAAACAGCAAATTATTGTTCCAACACTCACTCATCTACACTCAGTGTAGATAGTGGAAATGATATGAATGTATCAGTTATAACTAGATTGACTTGCTGAGTTGAAAACGTAATACTTCTCTTGACTTCTGTAGTATGGAGGGTAGTACCTTCTATATTCTGTAGTTAAGAAATATGTAGCATTTAAAATCTCAACTATTACGTAGTCCTCTGTAATTTAGTACATTTGTTGATACATGCTTGTTTTTATTGACTTTATAGCATATAGGCACAAAAAAATAGACTCAATCGGGAAACTTTTTTCAGTGAAAAGTTGTCCAAGTGAACGACAGTTGAAAGTCATTGATATATCTCAACCTGATTTATTTTTTTTACCAACAACATGTATAATATTTTTTTATTAACTTATAAAGGTTCGGTTTCGGGTGACTGAAAGGAGACGACTGTGTTACTTGAAGTCTGTTTTATTACTATCTTTATTACTAATGAATACACAGATTATATAGTCTTATCCTAACATAACTATATCTACTTTAGTACACACAAACTACTTAAATATATAAGTATAGAAGTTAAAAACAAGAAGTTAAATAACAATTTTGTCTTTTTATAACAATTGTCAGAAAAATGTTCGAAAATATTTTTATTCAAAACGAATATTGAAAACAGTGCTGTAACAAAGCGGAAGTTTTTCTTACCTTTTTTAATTTAGTATTCTACTCTAATAATTTGTGGTGTTGTTTTTAAAATCCTTCCACTTGCTACTATAGCGCTACCTTAATTGGTTTCCTTTCAGTAGTCACTTTTTAATATACTGAGATGGTCCTCGTTTAATTCTAGCCTCCATAGAGGACATGTTATTTTTAATCTCCTTTTCATGTAGAGTAAATTAAAAATATATTCTATCAGATGCATCCTTACGTACTTACGGGGCGTGGACAATGGCCAAGGCAGTAAATTTAATATAAAAAATTCCACTGTATGCATCATATTTTATATTAAACTGTTTAAAAGGATTTATAACTTAAAACTTGTTGGACTATATTTTTAAACGAATTTCTGATATAATATTATTAAATAAATAGGTATATTTCTGTCTCGATGGTCCTGAGATCGAGGTCACCACTTCTGATTCACAAGTAGTGACCATTCAGTCAAGAGTCATGATCAATTCGACCGCTTTTATCATAATTACTTGCCCGTTCTGTCATACCCAACTTTCGCTTCTATAACTTAGCGTTTGGATCTGTGGAAAGTGGATTCTTTCCAGTACCGCAATCTGAATAGCTAGCTGAACATAACGTATAACAAAACATACTCGTAACATCACGCCTTTGTGACCCGAAGTAGGCAGCGGCTTTGTGTAGGCAGCGGCTGTTAAGCCTCGTCACGCCGTTATGTTTACGTTCCAAATGGAATTGGTGGTGAACCTATAGCCATACCGGGCACAAAGTTTTCATTCATCGATATGTATCACACATAACTTCCGAAAACAATTTCGAAAAGTCATTGGTGTGAGTATCAGTATTCGTACCCGCGACTTCCAGATCCAGAAGCGGGGTGCTCGACCACTGGACCACGGAGACAACAAGCTAGCTAGCTGAACTTTCCTGCTAACATTCTTTCCACCCCGGAATCTGCCCAACGCTCCATTTACATTGTTTCTTAGCGTCATCTCGCTATTGAAATTGTATATCACGCATCCAAGATATACAATTTCAACCACCTGCTCCAGCTTCATAATGAAATGAAATGGCTAGTTTTCAGCCCACACCATTGGTGTGTCGAGACTTCCTAGTCTCGACACACCAATGGCACTGATATCACGAGATGTAATACGTATTATGTACAAATTACATAAAATACACACAAAAGCAGCGCAGTATACAGACACAGAGGTTGAGGTTATGGTTAATTATCCCACAATTTTTTTTATAGGGATAGGACACCTCATGGTAAGTAACCAGCGCCGCCCATGGACACCTGCAACATATATAGTGTTACAGTTGCTTTGCTGACCTTTAAGGAAGTAGGATAGGATAGGATGGGGAAGGGGGAAGGCCTCTGGGTACCTCTCTCACCGAACGAAATGCGACATGAGCCACTTTACGTCGATCTTTTGAGAGGTCGTGGTATTTCACTGGTCGAGATGGCCCATTCATGCAGCGAGCTGCATGGCTCTGCCACTGTTAAACTACTTTTTTCTCTCCCACAAGAGCGCACCCACAAGTATCATCTCAGTGGAAAAAAGTTGCATCATCATAAACCGAAATGAAAAAAAATCTCGTGAATGCACATCATTTGTTTTTATATTCATACAATCTAAATTTTGCTAATGAGATTCAGTTTGAGATTAAGTATTGTTAAGTACAGATTACTCTGCATGCTTGAGGATTGTTAGAAACCTTGATTAAACCGGTATCTTCTGATTCAGTTATTTACTGACAAAACAGAATTAGAACTAGCATTTCCTCAAACGAGTGGTAGAGCTACGCAGGTCGGTTGATTGCACTCAACTGGTGAAAAACCACGACCTATCAAGAATCAACGTAAAGTGGCTCATGCAGGTCATTTCTTTCGATGAGATAGTTATTCAGAGGCCGGCCCTATCTCTTCTCTTTCCTAACCTATAATACATAACTTTTGGATCACCATAGGCAGCGTTAGTCGCGTACCATAAGGTAGTAAAAAAACTAAGACTTTAAAAACCGAGGGTAATTTGTCCTTATTTATCTAATTGATGCTTTTAACAGAGATCAAAGCTTACGATTTCGGTTTCATCTATCTCTGAAACCGTGAGAGCTACTTATTACAGCTGAGAGAAAATTGGCAGTACATAAAATTCTCTACATAAAAAAAATAATGATATTTTTTTTCTGTGAAGCCCTGTTAGTCAGCCATGCGAACTAATAAGCGTAGGATATTCAGAAAGCAAAATACACAATACATTATAAAAAAAAATGAAAATGAAATATTTCCTTTTAACATAACATAACATAACTTCACGCCTTTTTTAGCCGAAGGTGTAGGCAGCGGCTGTTAAGCCTCGTCTCGCCTTTATGTTTACGTCCCAAAGGGAATAGGTGGCGAACTTATTGCCATACCGGGCACAAAATTTTCAGTCATCGATATGTTTGCACCACAGAAATAGATCAAGATAGAACGGCCGCGATGTCATATTTCCATACATTTCGAGCGTGTCACTTTTTTGAAAAACCACGCCCACAGCGTGACGTCATTTTCATTGTGAGCGAGGCGACTAGTTAGGAGACACACACATTAGATTATCGATGTTAATATCGGCAACGTGTGTTAATTTTATTATTTTACCAACTTTATTGATTTTGTGTAACGATAATCATAGAAAGTAAAACATGTTAAATACTTTAATCCGACATATTAAAACCTAAAACATATTTTTCCAACAGTATATAAAATTTAATTATAAATATTTTACTGTCCTTGAAACTATACATTTTTATTAAATATTTGCCTTTTTGTAAGGGTTGGCCTCACAGTCCTGGTTAAATAACGAAGCCGAACGTCTACATATACCTCGGTTACTGCCCGTTTGAGAAGAACGAGATGATTTTCCATCAGCGATTGGTCAAATTGGTGAAAACTTATACTGTCAAATAAACTGCTGCCAATGTAATTACGAAGCACTTTGGTTGAAATTTGTGGTGTTAGAATAAAGTAGGGACAAAGCAAGACATGAGCTGATACTCAAATTATTATTGAATTAATTTATCGATAAGTCCTAAGACTCAACGATACATGGAGTGCCCATCTCTAACATTCGAAGACAGCGATTAACAGACACAGCGATCAACTGGCAGGTGTATTGTGTATTTCGTTCGATTCGACGTACATTACGCGTATAATTTATACGCGCAATGTTTTTGTATACGAGCGTTGAATGCGGACAGCAATGGATATTTATCATAACGAAAAAATATACAACTTGTGATCGTAATTATTGAACATAGTAAAAGTAAAACAATAACTTATAATCTCAAAAAAATACTTTCTACTGATTTTCTGTACTTACTGATCATACGAAATATTTCCTTTTTTCATATTTGATTCACTACTTTTGTTTTTACAATTTGCCACAGCACAATAAGGCATAAATGTGACGTTTTATCAATTTTTTTACGTCCTGAACGCATGGCAGGAACGCTCGTAGCGTAATGAGAGCGAGTTTCGAAAAGCATGCAATATAGTGCATAGTTTTGGCACGCTTGCCACGCCTATTCGCCGTTCTATCTTGATCTATTTCTGTGGTTTGCACACAGTTTTGAAGTTCCAAAAAAAACTTCGAACAGTCATTGTTGTGAGCCAGCGTGGGGATTCGAACGCGCGACCTCTAGATTCAGAAGTGGGGTGCTCGACCACTAGATCATGTAGAACGATTGAATGAGATAAAAATTTTGTAATCAACATAAACGCCATTTTCTTAGTTACACAAAGCTGGAGAGAGAATGAGTACCTACCCTTATTAACACAAATTCTAAATATTATATAAATATATTATATATATTATAATATATTATATATAAATATTATTCTTATAATTCTAAATTTATAATTGTGAGTATGTGAAGTGTTAGGTCTCGCAAGGAACGGCTAAATGAACAGATCTGTTGGATGGTTTCGTATCACAAGTATCAATAGCCTTGTGGTCTCCTAAAGGTAAAGGGGACAAACTCCGAGTAAGAGATAACTGTGAATTGCCGGCCTCTAACGGAGTGATGGTCTCCGGGTACCACTCTAACCAAAAGAAATGTGGCATAAGCTACTCTATATCGAATTTCAGAGAGGTCGCTGTGAGTTTCGTACCTCTATACAGAAGTATGATCCTAAACCTCTAGTCCTTAGAGAATAACTATATGATATGTCCTTGTATGTTTCTAGAGAGCTTTTATACACATTGGTATATTTAAACCACTGTATTATTGATTTTTATTTAAAAGATATGGTTTAGACTACATATTTGTATTTATTTGTGTGAAAGTGATACATTAAAATGTACTTTATAAATCTGTATCAGTAACAATCGAGGAATCGACGTGCTTCTGTGGCTTTATGGGACCGTGATTATTGTTTACAAGTTTTATAGTACTACGTTATTACTTTAATTTGTAGGTAGTGATTAAAAAGAATGATTGGAATATTTTAATCACCTATATAGTAAAGGCATTCTCTCACCACTTAAAAAGCTGAAGTGAAAGCCTTTGTTAATGCGAAAACATTATAAACCGAGTAATATCACGAAAATTTAATGTTTAATGCATAAAAATAGGTCAGTGATGGAATAAGATAAAAATAAAATTTATTTGTTAGATCTTGGCAATAATAGCTAATAATTGTTATCTTTTTAATTTAACTGTACTTTGTGTATTGTATTACCATAACATTGTATATATATATATATATATATATATGTAAATTTTATTGTGCAGGAACATTTAGGATTTGTATTAACTTTATTTAAATAGGAACGATAGCACGCAACTGGCAGATGGTCGTAATTATTTTTTATTTTGTTTGTTTTATAATTATTATATATATTTTCTTGTATATATATAGACATATATATATTTGCATTACTTATATATTATCATGACTAATACAGATAACAGCGATAGTGAAAGTTTTTTGTCTGCAAGCAGTAGCAATAATAGTTTTGTTAGTTTGCCTGCGCTTGATAGCGTTCTACAGTCTGAGTTTTCTGATGTACCGAGGAATTTCAATGTAGTCCATATTAATGCCCAAAGTATTCCTGCTCATTTCCCGGATATGCTGGCTAATTTTGACTGTGCGAATCTACATGCCATTCTAATTTCTGAATCATGGCTAAAACCATGCTTGCCTTCTTCCTCTTTTTCTCTTCCTGGGTTCCACCTGATAAGGAATGATCGCACGGGGTGTGGTGGTGGTGGTGTCGCCATATATTTGCGAAACTATATTCCGTATTCCATTGTCAGTACGTCGGCACAGCCACCGCCGCCGAACGCCGGTGAGCATCTTTTCTTGGAAGTGGAACTCCAGCATACAAAAGTTCTTCTTGGCGTGTTCTATTCTCCTTTTCCTCGAAATGATTTCTTCTTCTCTCTTGAGCTTCTCTTAGAAAACCTGATTCCATCTTATAACCATCTTATTACACAGTCATCATGGGTGATTTTAATACATGTCTGTTAAAAACCTATTCCCGTGCCCTTTCCCTAAAGTCTATTGTAGAATCTAATAATTTAACTCTCCTACCTCTTCATGCTACTCACCATTTCCCTAACTGTAATCCATCTCTTCTTGATCTAATCTTTGTTTCATCGCCTGAGTTTGCTGTTAAACATGGACAGTACCCAGCTGACAGTTTCTCTTACCATGACTTGATCTTTCTTTCGTATAAAATCCGCCCTCCTAAGGCAAATCGTAAGATTTTGCTGCAACGAAATTTTAATGGCATGCACCGCGATAAGCTTTGCATGGATGCCGACAACATTAACTGGGTACCGCTATTAGAGTCGAATAATACAGATTATAAGGTCAACTATTTCAACGATTCCTTAATTAAACTATACGATGTCCATGCGCCTATTCGCTCCATAAAAATAAAACATCTACCATCTCCTTGGCTGATAAATGAAATAAAAGACTTAATGAAACTTAAAGCTGCAGCTAAGTGCCGATATAGATGTCGTCCTACAACTACCAACTTGGAGAAATACGTCGCTGCAAGAAACCGCTGCAATAAGATGTGTAGGAAAGCAGAACGCCAACATATCCACGCTTCTGTTGAAAATGGTGATCCAGCAAAAGTCTGGAAATTTCTAAAATGTTTAGGTGTTGGAAGGGCACAAAGTAATGCTACGCCTATAAATATTAACATTAATTCTTTAAATCAACACTTCTCTTCTTCGTCCAACTTTGACAGGACCACACAAAGTAATACACTTAAATATCTTTCATCACTTCCAACACCTGATTATTCACAATTTGAATTCTCACAATTTGCCGCTTGTGATGTTAAGAAGAACTTACTCTCGATATCATCAAATGCGATCGGAAGCGACTGTGTCAGCCGAAACATGATTATTCCCATTCTTGACCAAGTTTTACCTATTATTACTCATATACTTAACTTCTCTATATCCTCCGGCTTCTTTCCAACAACATGGAAAGAAGCCCAAATTATCCCTCTCCCGAAAAAACCACGACCTCTGTCTTTTACCGACTACCGTCCCATTTCCATTCTCCCATTTCTATCTAAGGTCTCTTCTTCTATCTTAGAACGCCTAGTCCACTCACAACTTAGTTCTTTCCTTAATCAAAATAATCTCCTAAATCCCTTCCAATCCGGTTTTCGTGCTGGCCACAGTACTGTTTCCGCGCTGGTGAATATCACCGATGATATTCGCCTTGGCATGGACCACGGGAATCTTACGGTTCTGTCCCTCCTTGATTTCAGTAATGCCTTTAATACCGTAGATTTCCGTGTTCTGCTGGGTATACTTCGTTCTCTTAACATATCTCCAACGGCGGTTGATTGGTTTCAAAGTTACCTGTTTGTTCGCCGGCAACGTGTCCGGCTTGACGACAAATATTCCGATTGGACTGATACTACTGCCGGTGTACCACAGGGTGGCGTTCTCTCACCTCTTCTCTTCGCTGTCTTTATAAATTCTATCTCTAATAATTTAACTTCAACCTACCATCTTTATGCAGACGATCTGCAGATTTATACACAAGCTCCACCGGAGAAAATACAGCATGCAATTATGTTAATGAATCAAGATCTGGAAAGAATATGCGAATGGAGCTATAATTATGGCCTTAGCGTTAACCCGTCAAAAACTCAGGTCATTGTTGTCGGCAGCTCCAGGATGATAGCAAGACTAAATTTGTCTCTGTTACCTCAGGTTTGTTTCAATGGAACCAACCTACCTATAGCCACCAAGGTTAAGAATTTAGGGGTCTATATCGATAGCACTTTATCCTGGAGTCCTCAACTGCAAGAAGTAAGCCGTAAGCTGTTTGCTTCTGCGGGGTCCTTGCGAAGGTTACAAAATTTCTTGCCTATTGCCACTAAAACTACACTCGCGCAATCTCTCCTTCTTCCTATTCTCGATTATGCCGATACCAGCTATCTGAATCTCACTGAAGCACAACTTGACAAACTTGAGCGTCTTCAAAATGTCTGTATCAGATTTATATTTGGCCTTCGCAAATATGATCACGTTTCAGAGTATCGTAAAAAGCTCAAGTGGCTTCCTATTCGTCTTCGCCGGAATACTCACATTCTCGTGTTATTATTTAACATTTTATTTAATCCTAATTCCCCCAAGTATCTCAAGGAACGTTTCAAGTTCTTACATGACACACATTCGAAATATCTTAGGTCATCGGAAAACTTGAGATTGGCTGTCCCAAGACACTCCACCCATTTCTATGGGCAATCGTTTTCCGTCCAGGCAGTGCTACTTTGGAATGCTTTGCCTGTGGAAATCAGGAAAGCCAAATCCATAGCATGTTTTAAATCTCTTCTGGCGCAACATTTTGAAACATTTTAATTTGTTATATATCTGTTACTTTTGTATATATATACGTATGTCTGTAATTCTGTAGGTCTGTGTATATTTTATTATATGCTTACTGACTATTTAATGTATTATATTTTAGAATTATTTATTTATTTATATATTTAATTATGTATATATCTATATGTTAATTAATGTATTTATGTGTATTCTGAATGATGTATTTATTAATTATGTTTTGTCGATTATTACACCTGATTACCCGTGTCTCGTATTTACTATTGTCCATCCAAAGGTTGCCTGTAAGAAATTGCTTTTAGTGATAAGGCCGCCATTTGTACTTTTATTTATTTAGTCTAATGTATGTTTCTTGCTTTCCTATTCTATAAGGTGTACAAATAAAGAGTTATCTATCTATCTATAAAAAAACAAATCTATTTAAAATAATATAGGGTATAATATTACTTAACTGAACAATAATTTTAATAAGGATGGTATCATAAAACTTGGTTAATTCTGTTTGAAACCAACTCCTGGATTAGTCCACGAGGAAATTTCACAGTAAGTAAGGTACACGCCCAGCTCTTATCTGAAATATTATAAATGGTCGTCATAAACCTGAATAATTAAATAGCTTAGCGGTATGATACAAACTGTGGGTCCAAATTAGCAGACGGCAGGTGGCAGGGTCTACTTAGTTTGCCACTTTGGTAATATATGTGGATATATTTTATATTTATACATAATAATATTATATTCCTCGTGTACGAGTTTTATTTTTTATTTTGAATAATTACGATACGCTGTGCTTCATCAAAGTAATTGTAATCGTACATTTTGGAAATTTTATTTATAAGTAGATTCATTATGAACAGTTGTATGTTGGGAGAAATAAAATATCTTGAAATATTTGGTAACTGCTATATTAGAATAACATAACATAACTTCGCGCCTTTTCTACCCGAAGGTGTAGGCAGCGGCTGTTTAGCCTCGTCTCGCCGTTATTGTTACGTCCCAAATGGAATAGGTAGCAAAACATATTAATTATAACATTGTACTTGGATTTAGGAAATAAGGATGTTTTCGAGGGTATGTTCATATATTTAGCACGCCCTGTAACCTAAACGGCTGGAATGATTCTATCTCAAAAGATCCCAGCACATCATCGTTGTACATTTCATTATTCGTTGGTATTTACTCAGGTATAACAATTACGAATTTTTTCCTTGTCGCGTTTTCACTTTGTTTAGGAGACTATTGAGAATATTGTCACCTGATCCAATGCGGTGGGTGAGATAGGAATTAGACTTTCGTATCATGAGTCTTGATAGCCTGGCGGTTCAGTACTCGGCTATTAGTTTAGAAGTAGCCCTTCACGTTTCCATCCTCAAAGAACTTATAACATAACTTCACGCCTTTTTCTAACTGAAGGTGTAGGCAGCGGCTGTTAAGCCTCGTCTCGCCGTTATGTTTACGTCCCAAATGGAATAGTTGTCGAAGCTATTGCCATACCGGGCACAAAGTTTTCTGTAATCCATATTTATCACACAACTTCCGAAAATAATTTTGAAAGTCATTGGTGTGAGCCAGAATACGAACCCGCGACTTCTTGATTCAGAAACGGGGTGCTCGACCACAGGCCACCAAGACTTAAACTTATATAGAGAGTTATTTATCAATATAAGAACTTATTTATATAATTCGCAATTATTACTATACACTTTCAAACTGATATATTGTGTGTAATTTTGATATATTGGGATGTAAGTTCAACAATGTATCGTCAAGCATAAAACCTGCCTGCAATAGAAATAGAATATACCAGATGAATTTTCAGATTAAGACAATATTTTTTTTTATGCTAGATTAGCAAATGAACATGAGTATAAAAGGAAACAGACCTGGTCTAACAAGCATAATGGACCTTTAACAATATGTTAATAATTATATTTACCAAACGTGGATGACTTGTTTATGCATGTCATTCTACTAAAAGTAAATTGCTTCCATTAATGTCTTGACGACTGACTTTTATATTGTTGCCATACCTTTTTTTATTTATTCCTTTTAGCATTACGCAAAAACACATTCGCGAAAATAATACAGTATAATAATAGTGCCTCATAAATTTTGCAATACGTAGCTTTTATTTATTTATATCAGTTCTGGATTACTTTGCGTATTTTGTATCTCACCGATATTCCGAATAACCAATAACCGAATTTCCCGTAGTTCGTTTTTAGTCGAAACATCGACTTTAAACATATGTAATAGCATTATTCTCATCCAATTAACTATCTTTAATAAATAGTTCCTTGAATTTAGATCAATAGGGCCCTTAATTTTCCAAGATATTAGCTGCAGTAATAATATGGACAACGACGTGTGCCGATAAATAGCACTAATTTAACTTATTAATATCCAAAACGAATGCTTATATTACTTTTGAGGTGGAATAAAGTTCGCCGGATCAGCTATAAAAATATCTGTCTCGTTATGTTAATACATCTTTCTATAATTTTTTATAGACTACCTACCTACCTATACATAAGTTAATTATAACATATTGTATATTATGATCCGTAAATAATATTAAAACAGGTTATCTTTACAGAAACAGGTGAAGTCGAAATGAAAAAAAAGTAAATAAACAATACTGCACATGCGGGAAGTCGCCATCTTTACATCTCCGTGTTTAAATGGAATGATTGAAATATAATAGAAAAAAAATATTTATTATATTGTTTGTGAAACTGGTGAATACTTTGATAAGGTCAAATGTTGCTTTCATAAATTAATAATTTTACTTATTAAATAAAGATTTACACAATGATAAGATCGTAAAAATGACATTTTCTACAAAAAGCGTTGGTAATGCTTAATAACACTGAGCTTGCGAAGCTGTACACCTATTAGCTCCCATTTTATAAAATTCTACTAAGCTTTATAATATAATGTTTAATAATGATTTATTGTTTGGTTTCTTAAATAGCATTTGGGTGTTGATAGGATATTGAATTTTAATATTAATTCTGATTAAAACACCTTAAAATGAGAATATCACTTTGGTAAAATTAGTGCTCAACTGTAGTAAGTTACTTGAGGAAGGCAAACGAGCAAGCGAGTCACCTGACGGTAAGCAACTACCGCCGAATATTGACACCCGCAACACAGATGTGTCATAGTTGCGTTATTTGCCTTTAAGGGAGTGAGGAATAATAAGGAAGGATGGGAAAAGAGCGGGAAAGAGTCGATATTCTGAAGGCCTTGGTATCTTATGCATATTGCCATGTTTTCGTTGATACAAGTAGTACACCCCAGTTTCTCAGATTTAACGAATTAAATCGACAAGAAATTTGAACAAACAAATTTGGTTATAATTGGTTAATAAAATTAATGGCTATTCGAATTTATCTTTTTTGTTGAAGTAAATTTGGAATCATTCAATTAATGTGCCATTATAGAACATAGCTGTTGATGGATAGGATTTGAATAGAATTAATTCATATAATCGTTGATGTATTACGTGTCGCGCGATAACGACTATCAAGGGACCAGTTCCGACGACAAGGACTTCTATTGTGTCGTATGTGAGTCCCAAATTAATACTTTGATATACTACAATTGGACTGTTCTATATCGATGCAAATAATTGAAATATCTGTGTTATTTGGGTATTGGGTTGGGTTGGGTTTGTTTCAACTAAATCACACAATTAAATCCCCGTCTCGTCTGCAAACAATAATCACTATTATGAAATATGACAGTCTGATGAAAGACTTACAATTGAATGTGATGAAAACGAAAGTTATGGTGTTTGAAAGGGAGGAATATAGAACGGATGCAAGGATAATGGTTGACGCTGTAGTGCTGGAACAGGTAAATGAAATTGTATATCTTTGATGCGGTTTTAGCAGGGATGGAAGGTACGGTAAGGTTGAGCGTTGGGTGGATTTTTGGGTGTATATAATATTAGCAGAAAAGCCCAGCTAGCAATCCACAATGCAATCCTGATCCCAACGCTAACTTATGGAGGTGAGAGCTGGGTCTGGTAGAGTATGCACAAAAGTAAGATAAACGCGGTGAAAACGAGGGCACTGCGCAAAACAAGGTTGTAAGAAAGGAAGTCGGATTGAAAGAGAATATCGGCGTAAAAGTAAGAAAGGACATGCAAAATTGACTAAGCAGATATACAATGCAAAAGCGGATGGATGTAGGAGTCGAGCACGGCCAAGACACATTTATTCCATGACCAAATACGACGTGTTCTGGAGGAAAGTGATGTTAGGAGCCTCAAAAATCGACGCGCATGCATGGAAAGGTTTATGAAAATCATCGAGGCGAGTGAGGTGTGTAAGAATCGTTCTCTCTGCCTACACCGCAAGGGATTTGGCGTGAAGTTATGCATGTAAATCACTTAAGCAAACTTGTCCAAACTAAAAGATAAGTTATCATATTATTTTAATTTGCCACACATCCAGTTGGTACTAAATATTAAAAAATATAAAACTTTTGGACGCTTATATCGTTAAAATACTTTATTTCACCAATTTTAATTCGTCAGGGTTCCAGAGTTCGTGAGGTCCGGGTTCGTATCCCCACGTTGGTTCACATCAATGATTTTTAGAAATTAATTTCGTAAGTTATGTGATATAAATATCGAAGACTAAAAACAAAGTTTTCTGCTGTGGCAATAGGTTCGCAACCTATTCCATTTTGGGACTTAAACATAACGACGAGACGAGGATTAACAGCTGCTGCCTACACCTTCGGGTAGAAAAAGGCGTGGAGTTATGTTATGTTGTGTAACGCAATTTTCTTTATCCGAAACAATAACCCAACCGTAATCCAATTAGTCCATTCTATTGTGATTTCTATAATAAATATTAGAAGAGAGATAAAAGTTTCCTTTTGAAACCTTTTCAAACGTACTGCCGCAGCAAATTAGCTTCAGTTGTTTGATATCTAATTAAAGAATGGGTATATAACTAGGCATCCGTTTTGTTTTACTCTAACCTTTATTTATGTCTGCATTAATGTTTTAATTTAACCTTTATATGTGAAGGGCCCCGTGGTGCTTTGGTAAAACTATCGACTGCAAAATAGTAGTTGGCGGGTTGCGAGTCCCACCCGAGTACAAGTATTTATGACAAACATGAATTATGTATGGCATCTGGGTGTTTTTTCTATGTATTACAAGTATGTATGTAAAAAAATATTTAAAAAGTATTAACATCCGTTAAATAGTTTCCATAACACAAGCATTTATACCATACCATACCGGGCACAAAGTTTTTTAGTCATCAATATTTATCACACATAATTTACGAAATTAAGTTCGAAAAGTCATTGCTGTGAGCTAATATGATGATTCGAACCGCGGGGACTCGACCTCTCGACTAAATTACGTTACTAGCATTACAAGGCATATATATCAAATCTCTTTGGTCTCAGCAATGATTTCCATATCAAAATTTATTGATTAAGAGTATAAAATTTAAAATTACGGATGATAAAAGTGGTGTAAAAACTTTTATAACGTCACGTTTATTTTTGTTCAAGTACACCCTCCGACCTTAACTGAGAAATTTCTGCCGCGTCAGAATTATATTTAAATACTCTCGAGAGCAATGAATCCGGGTCACCTAAAGAATGTTAAAAATCTCGGAAACTAAAAATGATAGGTTAATGCAATAAATTGTATTTAATAGACAATGTAATACTCCTTAAATGAAAGTAAAAAAAATATGAGTCACCATACATTTTATTAACACAAAATTACATAAAGAAAAAATCTGCTGATCTCTCCTTAAAACAAAAATAGGAAACATGAAATTTTTGAACTTTATTACGATTTTCTTGAATTTTAATACTTCGTATTGCCTCCTCGTGCTTCCATTACTGCGTTTACGCGGTTTGGCATGCTGTACACCAAGTTCCTTATACGATTTTGGGGAATATTCTCCCATTCCTCTGTGAGAGCAATTTTGAGCTCACGAAGCGTGATTGGGGGAGGGTTTCGTTGTTTTACGCATCTGCCTAGCTCGTCCCAAGCATGCTCGATCGGGTTGATATCCGGGCTGCGCGCTGGCCACTCCATACGAGTAATGTTCATCTCTTGAAGGTAGTCATTCACAATCCTACCTGTATGAGGTCGGGCATTGTCATGCATAAATATAGCATCCTCACCTAAATTGACCATAAATGGACCAACGTGATCATTGAGGATTTCTTCCACATATCTTACGCTAGTTAAAGAGCCGTTTTCTATGATCACCAGCTCTGTGCGACTTTCAGAAGAAATTCCGGCCCACACAAGTACAGACCCACCACCGTAGGCTACTTTTTCCTCGATGCATGCTTGCTTGAATCTTTCCCCTGGTCTTCGATACACTCTGTGTCTTCCATCGTGCTTGTAGAGCATAAATTTTGATTCGTCGGAGAACATAACTTTTGACCAATCTTCAATACTCCAATTTACGTGGCTCTGGGCATATCTTAGTCTTGAAATACGATGCCCACGCTCCAGTTTAGGGCCGTTTGCAGGTCTAAGGGGTTTTAAGTTAGATTCAGCAAGCCGACGTCTTACTGTCCATGCACTTGGGTTACTTCCTCCGAGGCGTCGAAACTGATTGGTGAGTTCAGTTCCTGTGAGAAAGCGATTTCGAAGCATGGTGTTCACCAAGTATCGGTCTTCTCGTGCTGTGGTATACCTGGTTCTGCCCGTTCCTGGTCTGCGTAGGTTAGAACCAGTTTCTTCGTAACGTCGGAGAACTCTTTGTACTGTTGACAGCGACACACCAACAGTCCTGGCTGTATCGCGCTGACTCCGGCCGGTTTCCAGCATTGTAAGTATTCTGGTGCATTCTTCAGGCGTAAGCGACATAATTTCAGCTTGATAATGAATATAGAGCACTATCAACATGGTTTATGTACCCACATAGATGACAGATTACAAACAAAAGCAAAACCAAATGCTGTAATTTCGTAGTTCCATCTTCGAAAGTGGCCCTTTTTCAAATTTGATTTTTTTATGATATAACTTTACAATAACTAAGAAGTTTTAATACCTTCATTTAAGGAGTATTACATTGTCTATTAAATACAATTTATTGCATTAACCTAGCATTTTTAGTTTCCGAGATTTTTAGGATTCTTTAAGTGACCCGGATTCATTGCTCTCGAGTGTATATACCAACATTAATTTATTTAGAGTAGCTTGTCTAACTTACAGGGTTTACAGCGCGATGAATGGTTGTTTGGTAATTGAGTTTGTCCGCTTTTATGTTACGTTTAAGTGGTACGTATAAATTTGTAGGTGTTTTTATAGGATTAAATACGTCTGAATTACTTAATAGGATTCCGAAAAGTAGATTACGGTACGTAATAGTGTTTTAGTGACATCTGCACATTGAGATTTTATGTATCTTCTGGCCTTTAGTACCCAATGGTAGTTATTTATAGTAACGCCTCGACTCACCGAATTTTTTGGTCTTATTTAATACTAGCTGACCCGGTGAACTAAACTTTGTTCCGCATTAAAAGTAATTTTTACAGCGTACAGTACAGTTAAAGTGGCAAATCTCGAAAATTAACACGCTTTCTTTACTACACTATACATGAATTATGCATACAAACTACCCCGCTGACAATCTCTACATATTAAAAAAACTGCATCCAAATCCATTGCGTAGTTCTAAAGATATAAGCATATAACACACAGCGAAAAGCGACTTTGTTTTATATAAACTAAAAAGCAATAACCATTTTTTGCCAGTTACATGGAATAAACTAATGTATCTAATAGTAAAATGTCTTCGTCTACATCAAGTATATCAAAGTTATGTTTTATTTGAAAGTTTACACCCAAGATTTCAAAAGCAAAATTCAATATTATAAGTTCGTGGAAAATATAATATGAGACATGTTGGCTGGATGCCTCTTTGTACCTAATGACTTGGCCGATCAGAAATGTAATTAGTAGCAGGATTTCAATGAAAATGCTTTTGAATTATTAGTCAGTCATACAGCTTATAAAAATATTGGAGGTAGAAAAATGGAACTACTGAGAGAGTGTTCATTTCTGAATACGTCTAGAGTTGGTGTAAAAGTAAGGAAGGTCATGCTCCTATGTTTTCGACATGTAGAACGAATGGATGATGCCAAATTGAACAAGCAGATAAACAGTGCATAAGGAATAGGATAAAGGAGTCCAGGACGGCCACGACAAACTTTTCCTGTGCGAATTACACATGACCTTGTGGAACGTTGCCTGAGGAGTTCTAAAACCCCGGAGAGTGCAGATGTGGTCCGGGCATGGGTGTTATGGATTGTACCTGTGCTGAATCGGTAGAGAGAAGATCCCGTCGCCTGCACTGTAGCGCGGCCGAGGATACCTCTTAGGTGAACGATACCCCTTCAGGTATGCCCGTCGTGGGCTGGCTTTAAACACACTGCTCATTATTTTGGCGTCCAAAAGATGCATCAAAATTAATTCTCCACGCTTTTCTGAATAGAGAGTTTTAATAGTCCCAGCTTTGGTGTCATAGTGTCTACGAATTTTTAATGGTTCTATTTATTATTCGTACATTTGTTACACCTATGTATTTGAAAAAAAATCATTCGTTATTTGCAGTTGAATAGCTATCACCTTCAGTTATTTACACGTTCCTTACGCACACGTACCGGTACTTTAGTCTATTACATTATTAATATAATTTAGCACGCCATATTGTAATGAAATTGGTAGCTGTGTTTAATTATATCTGTTTGTTCCACTGGAACTGACAAGTAACTTGTAACTTAATTTTTCCTATTCATTCACAGTCTGGGATATATATGGGATAGAACGACAAAGTTAGTTAGTTGAAAAATCACGAAATGATTTATATTCAAGGCAATCAATGGACTATTATTTATTTAAGAATAAAAATACTATAAAGTAACAAAATATTTAAATATATTCTATATAGCAGGGGTAGACAGAAATGACTGAGAGGCACATAACACTGTTCATGTGCCAACTATACCTACTTTATATACCTTAGTAGTTTCTCTGAGTTAGACACATTTTGGGCGTGGTCAATTTGATCATAGGACTATATCTCGAGTCCATAGCCTCCCAATTTTGCATGTATATCTGCTTAGACAGTCTTGCATCTGCACCTTCACCTACCTACCTCTTTGTTAAACAGATAAATAAATAGTACAGATAAACATCATTGCCAGTTAACTAATTAGTGATGGGTAGTTACAGATATACTTTTTATTATAATATAATTTAATTTTTATACCGTTTTGTTGACCACGTAACCATCGGTAGCTGTCATCAGCTACCGATGGTTACGTGGCGAGGAATAACACAAAAGTTGGAGATATTAAAACCTCTACTGAGGTGGGGCTTAAAAAAGGTACTATAACTTCTCCAAAGCTTTCGCTGAAGCTCTGAGAGCAGTTTCATTGAATCGCTGAGGTCAAGTGCCCTTTGCCCGGCCGAATTTCTCATCTTAATGGCATCTTCAAATTTGTTGATACAAACTCAGAAACGGAATAAAGTCATATGATGTAACGAATACAAGAAAAAAGAAATGTTACCTTGTTAGTAACTCCTTGGTGTACTTGTTTCTAATTTTACAAGTGTAATTTGAGACATGTTTTGTTTTAGAATCTTCATCTTCTACATACAGAATATTTTTTATTATTCTATACCTATTTATTAATTTTCTATCTAACTAAGAACAACAAAACTCTCCTGTCTCAGTGTTTGTACCAGTCATCTGCGAAAGTGGTTCACCGATTGTTATACTTTTTTAGTTTGACCAGAACAAGAAATTCTCACGAATTGATCTCTCATTGAACACTTGATATAACACTTTTTAACATAAATACTAAACTAAACATAAATTCTGAATAAGTTTCAAGTGTCAAGCGTTGCGGCGCGTCGCGGCGCTGAGATGTGCGTCCCGGCTCTGAGATGTGCGTCGCGGCGCTGAGATGTGCGTCGCGGCGCAGAGATGTGCGTCACGTCGCTGAGATGTGCGTCGCGGCGCTGAGATGAGCGTCGTGGCGCTGAGATGTGCGTTACGGCGCTAAAATGAGATGAGCGTCTCGGCGTTGAAATGAGCGTCGTGGCGCTGAGGTGAGCGTCGTGGCGCTGAGTTATGCGTCGCGGCGCTAAGATGTGCGTCGCGGCGCTGAGATGTGAATCGCGGCGCTGATATGTGCGTCGCGCCGCTGAGATGTGCGTCGCGGCGCTGAGATGTGCGTCGCGGCACTGAGATGTGCTAAATTAATATTGAATGATTATAGCAAAAAATCCATTGTCTCTACAAATTACATTATAAAAGTACATTATAATGTCTCGTTTGTCTCGCTTTTATAAAAGCGAGACACGGTCTCAAATATACATTTTTAGTTAAATATTAATATTAGGGTTTGTAAAATATCCTAAAAGGAAATGGAGAAAAAAATAATTTTCACACATAGAATACGAAATCAGGTAAAAAAATCCTTAAGTGCTTTCCTGTAATTAATTTAACTATTTCGCTTGAAAAAATAGTTTGGGAAACTGCACAGCTTTTACCATCTAAACTTAATGCGGATAGGAGTTCAAGTAGGAAAATTTATCTACTTACCCTCGCGCCTTCATTAATAGAAGATATAGGTAGAGTTACCTGGTCTCGCCGAGGAAAATGTAGTTTTCATATAACTTGAGGTTAGGAGCCAAGACATAATTGAAGTTTGTATTGTTTTCAGCAGCGATAAACTCAATATGATTCATCAACTGTTTGCAGGTTTCCTAACTCAAGTAGGTGTGTAATATAATATTGCCTAAATATTGTTTCGATAACATTTAACGCCAAGTTTGACCTTAGAATAAGAGGCCTCTGAAATTCGAATATTGCGTATTAATATCAAATATCCCGATATTTCGTCCGAGTCGTATATATAAGTTTTCACATTGAACACATTTGAAACTGTGCCGAATTATTTTTTCAAGTACATGCTTGTTTAAAGATATATCCATCCATCAACTGAAATAAAGATATTTACAAATATATTACTCACGAATACATTTCGATTTAATTTAAAGGTCGTTAGGTTAGGCAGAAAGAGTTCAGATAATTTGTCTTTACATTTAGTTTATTAATTTCTTATTTATATTTATTGAACTTTCACACACAGAATGTTTAATTATACATTTAAAACAAATAATACAAAAATAAGAAACTTGAAAAAGTAAGAGTCCGGTTTACGAACGCTGACATGTTTTCTAAGAACTAATAATTACTTTAAGCGATATGAAAATGTAGTAAATTGTCATAAAATTAGGATCCCATGACTCACTACACGTTCATTTTCAACTTTTACGATGACCAACAAGCACATTGCCTGCCTGATGGTAAGTAGTAGTATATGCGCGTTTTTAACATACAAAAAGCTTCTTTTGACGGCCAACATGTTTGAATGCACTCATTTTTGGTTAATTCGTTTCACAATTTTAAAGTAAGCGACATCACAGATTATAAAAAAAAAACTTAGTAGGTATTCTTCTTCTAAATGTTAAATGGCCGCGAGCGTGTAATTTATATGTAGATTATTCAATGAATTGTTTCGTTTCATTGCGCTTGAAAATTGATAGCGTATTATTAAATTTCAATATATCAATTAATTGTTATCTACTGTGATAGATCTATATGTTGATTACCAAAACCAATATGGGTACATGATATACAAGTCATGTACCTAACGTTCATGCATATTGCTTGCCAATATCAGATATGGATTTGCATCGTTATAGAGAATTACCCTCTACGTTAAATCGAGATGTCATCAGTATGTGTGACATATTTAAGATTTGTTTGTTTGTAATCGAAAAACTCTGAAATTTATTTACCGATTTGTATAATGATCCAATAGCTGATATACAAACATGATAAAATATAGTGATTTATTTACAATAATAAGAAGAAATAAATAAATTACATTATTTACAATACATACAATTGTAAAACTATCTGAGATCAAATTTCTCCGCATCTCGGTCTACTGGCAGCGTGCCCAGAAGACTGGCCGCATTGCCACGCTGAATGGCAATGCTAATCCTCTGTGCGAAGAATACACCAGCCCTCTGGTCGCGACAGGCTTCGATCAGCCTTTTTGCAAGATCTTTATGAAGTGCACGAGCACTCGGACACCATGTGCCCAAAGTCTCAACCCCAAACGGCTCAAATACCTTATCACCTACAAGGTTTCTGTATTTGTGCCGCTTGAGATTTTCTGCCGAAGCAGCAGTAGCACCGGCCACCTCTACCTCTATTTGTATAATTATATTAGAAAGTTACTTTATTAATAAGTAACACCTTTGAAGTGACATTTGTTGAAGCATTGTTAACATCATACATAGATGGCCCGATTTATGATCATATTTTTATTCTTTGACCACATTGCACCAATTTTGTCTACTACTTAGTTCGTCTGTAATGAACGGGAATTAACGCGACACTTTTTTAGGTAAACAAATATTTACCTTTATTAGCTTGACGGGTCGGCCCTTGAAGATATCGATAAAAATTAAGATAATAATCATAATTTACTTAAATGTACTTAAACCATTACTTAGATAATTTTCACCATCCAAACATAATATATTTAAGATTATAAGTATTGTAATGAAAAATAAATGGAACAAAAGTTTAATGAAAGTACTTATTCCTAAGTGTACGTTCGTACCAAGATTATTTTTGTCAAAACATTTTTGCACAATATAAAACTTTACATGGAATTTTATTGTATAAATGTTTTATCTTCCATTCCATGTTAAAAGCCTCAATGGAGGTTCTCTAAAGAAGCCAAAGATAAATAAAAAAAATGGATATCAGTCTCGAAGAGCTCGGAGTAACGTATTCATGCTTGGAACATTTTTTTAATATACCGCAAAGAATAATGAAGAATTTGAAACATAAGCTTTTTCAGAATTCATTAATGTTTTTTTTTATTGTACACGGGAATGTGCGTTGCTCGGAGTTTCTTTCAATATACGTGCATTTATTATCTTATATCAAGTTTGTATGAAAGTAATTTTAACAGTGGTAGAGCCATACATTACGATGCAATAATGGTCCAGCTCGAACGGTGAAATATCATTTTAGAATATCGATTTTTGTTGAATTGTGATCACCTCAATACAAAAGTAACACTTTATTAAAGTCCTCTTTAACTAATAGGATATTCACTTATTATTGAAGTGTTGTAATAAAATAGACTACTTTACCGAGCTTAGCACCGACTTCAAAAATTTTTATTGTTTTTTAGTTATGGAGGTAACGTTTTCATCGACTTAAAGATTTTGTGAGTTTGTTTCTTAATGTCGGTTTAACTTTTTTTTTAAGTAATTTTATATAAATGTAGCTTTAAAAAGAGATAAAAATCCCCATCTTTAATTAACTCTTCTATAACATAGACGCCCGAATACTGAACCGCCACTCAAATCTGACAATCAATAAAGTGCTACTTACTGGCTCAAATTTCATGCATTCTGTCTAATGTGACAGTTACTTAAACGCTTAAGTAGCGCTTATATATTTGAGTGGCGGTTCAGTATTCGGGCTAGAGAAATTTATGTAAAGCTACGTAATCTATACATTCTATTGGAAAAAGATCTAAGTTAAAAATACATTTTAATATAATAATTACATCCTCGCGTTGGATGTGACTCAGCAGAGTATCGTCTGTCCGGATAACAAAGTTATTCAAGATTTCCTTTGAGACAGGAAACACTTATGGACGTAATTTTAAATAAATTGGAGTTATAATTCTGTTATGAAGAAGGCCGCGGTTTTATTTTCTTTTTTTAGCTACTCAGTGTATGTATTGGCAAATATGAAGAAAGATATTGTAAGTATAGACAAGAATTTTGTTTTTTTTTTTGGAAAAATTCTACACCGCATTTTTACGTATATTTTAATATTCTTACTCTTTGTTGCATGGTATGACTAGCGTGGTGATATATAAAATTATTTTTTTTACAAATTATAACCTTGTCACCGCAGATGCTCATTCAATTAGAACTTTTATCCATTCAAGCGTTTGATAACACAATTTTAAAAAGAAACTAGAGTCGTGACTGGAGCTTAAACTTGCAAATCTTGAATTTAGATATGATAACAAAAATATGCTCAAAAATGAACTCCTACTGGTTTTAAATCCGAGTTAAAGCGAAGCGTGATCGAATCCAGTATGTCAAAGTTGAATAATTAATATCTATTATACGCGGGCTGGAATGTAACTCCATTACATATTAAATGTCAATTGAGAGATGTGCGATGATATATTAACAGAAATGAGTTGAGTGCTCAAGTGTTGTATCTGATCCTTTATTATGTTATGTATACCTAATATTGAATATAACAAGTGCATACCCAATACTTCCCTAAAAAATAGGTTCTGATCTGTTTTACCGAAACTATAACCTATCTTTAACATTGACCAATAAAATTGAACTTAATCAAAGTTCCTTATGCACGTTGTAGTGAGATCTTAGCCGATAATGCATGAAGCGAAAACTTTGGATCCCTTTTTACGAAAATTGAGGGGACGGAGGAGTATGAAATTTTGGACACTTAAAGTTTTTTCATAACATAACTTAACTTCACGCTTTTTGTTGCCCGAAGATGTAGGCAGCGGCTGTTAAGCCTAATATGGCCGTTATGTTTACGACCCAAATGGAATAGGTGGCGAACCTATTGCCATACCGGGCACAAAGTTTTCAGTCATCGATATTTATCACACTTAAATTCCTAAAACAATTTTGAAAAGTCATTGGTGTGAGCTAGTGCCCGGATTCGAACCTCTGGATCAGAAGCCGTGTGCTTGACCACTGAACCACCGAGACGACCTTAAAGTTTTTACAGACATAAATATTTTTAAATATGCGTAAAAATAGGTATGTTTCAATCAATAACAAGTTACACACACTACTAATTTTTACCGTATATTATCTAAGAGTATGGAACAGATCTCACGACTTTTGATTCAAAAGCTCAACATCTGGACCACCGAGACGCCTACATTGTTTGTTTTTTGTTGGGAATCAAGCTAACGGCTGGAAACAGCTGTGTCTGTAAAAATATATTGTAGTCAGCAAAACATTTTGCTAAACTTAAAATTCGATAAGTACGCATAAAACTTTTATGAAGTTCAAAGAAGCCGGATTACATGTTTTATGACTTGTAGTATTACTTTACTTATCCTGCTCACCCCGTAATGGAGAAGTCATGAAGTTGTATGAGTATATGAATATTAACTAAAACTCCATATTTGTAAAAATAACGAAACAAAAACTAAAGACAATATCTACAAAATTTTTTGTTGTTTAGGGAATAGTAAAAAGCTTTACTTAATTGGTGATTTATTTAATTCCCCTAACTCTAGCTATATTTCAAGTTTCTTAGTAAGAACTCGGCCGAAAATTTTGAAGGTGAATTGAAGTTTTCGTAATTATCTTGTTTATATGAAAAGTTTCAACAATGCACAGAAAATTTGTACCAAAATGGTTTAAGGCATAATGTAATACTATGTTAAACGCTAATATAAAATTTTATGTGTATTATGCCTATGGGCTTATTCAACTTCAAAAGCTATCTAGAATAACGCTATTTTTTTTGCATTTTGTTCTTGTTCTCGGGGGACAGTTCTTTTTTGACTTAAAATTTCTTTCTTGTCCCGTTGAGAACATTTATTTCCTGATAGCTAAAAAAAAGTTAAAAATGTGGACTATACTAATATTATAAATGTTAAAACCTGTGAATGTGAAATGCTGTCATTGATTAACATATTATACGCTACTTGTATTAAAGTAATGTATTCCTGAAAAATACAATAATGCTGACAAAAGTTTCACTTAGATACTTTTTTAAGGTTTTATTTTCACTGGACCAAGATCAAGAATAGCTGAGGACTTGATGATAGAAATGTCCAAGTTTACCTAAATATTAGTATGTTAAATCGATCGAACATTTCTTTAATAGATAGCTGATATTTTTATCTATTGAACTTATGCTTACAGCACATTTAATGGAGACAGGTGCCTACTGTATCCTCGCGGCCTTAAAATACTGGCTATGTTACACAGAGCAATACAAAAGTAGGACGAATTAAAAATGTCTACTTAGAAGGCACTCAAAAGGTTTTTAGTCCACCACGGCTTTCGGTTGAAACTGTGACCGCACTTTCGTTGAGTCGTTGATATCAAGTGGCATCTGAAAGTGTATTCCCGTACTCTCGTCCTTCTAATAACCTCTTAAAATCTATTGATGCGAACTCAAAGAACATAAAAGCATCACGCTGTATAATAAATATAACTAAATATGTATATTATTCTGTCAGTATTTTTTTATGTTTTTTTATGGGATAGGAGGGCAAAGGATGGGGAAAGGGGGGTGGGCCTCCGGGTACCTCTCTCACCGAACGAAACGCGGCACGAACCACTTTACGTCAGTCTTCTGAGAGGTCGTGGTATTTCACCGGTCGAGCCGGTGGAGAAATATAGAATTTATATTCCATATTTTTTATATTCCATGACCAAATAGAACGTGTTCTGGAGGAAGGTGATGTTAGGAGCCTTAAAAACCGACGCGCGTGCATGAAAAGAGTTATGAAAGTCAACAAAGCGAGTGAGGCGTGTAAGAATCGTGCCTTATGGTGCTCTGTTCTCTCTGCCTACCCTGCAAGGGATTTGGCATGAAGTTATGTATATAATTTACTTTGGAACATTTTGAATAAGACAGTTTTTTAATTCGTAAGCGCGGAAGATATCACAGATTAAAAACGCATTAGATTTCATGGAACTGATGGCAATTTAAGAAAAAAAATATGAAAGATGAAACTTATTGAAAGTTAAGAAATATTATAAAACAAAGAATGCGAAGCTGTGCATTTCGCTGCATGAATAGGCTCCTGCAGCCGGTGAAATACCTACTATGACTTCTCTGAATATCCACGTAATGTGGCTCATTCTGTGATTCTTGCGGTTAAAGTAGTACCCGAAAGATCACTCTTTCCCCCATCCTCCCTAAACCTATCCAATGTTAAATGCATATGACCATGGGAGGCGCCAGTCGCTTACCACCAGGTAATTTAGTTAAATTCTTTCGTCTGAATCCGAAGGTTTCGAAATAAAAATTGTATAATATATTATATATAAATTTAAATTTTAGTTAGTTATTGCAATTTTCTTTCATTTAAAATAAAGGTTACATTTAGTCTCGTGGTACAGTGGCTGTATACTGTCTTATTGAAACGGAAAATATGCTTTCTCAGTAAGAGCAATTGGATAGTGACCGCAATATGTTTCATGACAGAAATTGAAACTAAATATTTTTCTTAAGATATGTTTGTTTAAATTCATTTAAAACGGATCAAGAATATTTATATAAATATATCAAAAAGATTAAGCCTCTAATGATTACAGATCAAAAGGTCTGTCGTAAACAAGCGATTATATTCTCAAAGGCAAATTAAAGGAATTAAGTAAATTACCAACTTGATAATGTGTCCATTATCTATTTAACGTTACTAATGTTCTTTAATAATTTTAAATAGTAATAAGAACTTATCGAAGATGGAGGTCTAGAGGTCGAGTACCGTGTTTCTGAATCAGAATATGTTTCGGGTTCCAATCCTGGCTCACACCAATGACTTTTAAAGTTACTCGTATGTGTGATAAATTATATATGTCTAACAATATTTTATTTATGGCACTAAATAAGTTTTGCCACCTATTCCATTTGGGACGTCAAATTACTCGACTCGAGCCTATCACTAAGGGTAGATATAAATATAAAAATTTTGATTACAGAAATAGCCTGCTTCATACATTGGTACTTTCATAACACTGAAGTCAGTTGCTTAGCTCGGAAACTAGATGGCGCTATGTGTAACATGATGAAAACATTATAAAATGAAAAACAAAGTAATTTTCTTTGTCATCCTTTCACTCCCAACTCAAACTACACAACGATCAATCATGAAATTTTGTAATTGTATTAGTTAACTTTCAAGCCCAGTTTAAGTCCTCTAATAAAGATGTTTTCTTTTTCGTGTTTAATATACATTGACGTGTACAGAATAAACCATTTCATTCAGTTTGAGTTTATTCCATAGCTCGTGAGCATTTTAAAGTCTCAAATAATTAGAGGACTGCTGCAAATGGCCACTGAATGAGGTTTAATTTTAACTTATTTCGGAAAAAAGTCTTATTCATGGGGCTAGGTAATGAAATATTTTTTACCATAATTAGTCTTGTCTGTCTAGTTCTTGTCAAGCTCATAAAATCTTACTTTAGTTCATTTAAATTTAGATAATGTTTTTATCTTCATTTGAATGGAGGTAAAATATCCTTACTACTAAACTATGCTACCACAGAACTTTTATAATTTTAAAGTAGAATCAACAACCTGCTTATTGGTAGTAATAAGTAGATGTAAGTAGTAGGTAGTGATTAGTAATAATTTACTATTTGAAAAAGAGAAACTTTAAGATTTTTTAGTAAAGTTATGCAATATATTATTACTTTTAATAATGAAAAGAAGGGATGGGGTTGTTTCTATAAAGAGAATAATATTCAATCTAGAATCTAGCGTAATAAAAAGTGAGGACGTATTTAAAAAATCATTTATTTCATAACAGACCGTTAGTTTTGTGTATGAAATGCCATTTAGTTTCCGGACGGGGCTATTTGGCAGGTTGCGGTGACCATTTTGTTTGTGGCAGGTAGGAGGTGGGGGTGTGATGGGGGGCTAACATTACCGCATAAATCAATGTCAACGCCAAATAAAAAACATCACAGAAGCTTTTTTTCCACTCCCCATATAAGAAAGTTAATGGAATAAAAGTTTGTGTAACAGCTCGTGCTAAAACTATACCTACAGAGAAAAAACCTGCCAAATACCTTCATGGAAACTCGCATTTTCGTACAATACACACAACTATCTATCCGTAGGTATAAAATAAAAAAATACTAATAGACTTTTTTACGGCAAAAGGTAAGGTAAAAAAAAGTACAACAACTGCTCCGATTCTATTAAGAAATCCATCGATGTACAGGTAGAGGATTAAATTAAAATAAAGTCGGGCAGATGTGGTATCGTAGTTGTATTTGTATAATAATACAGTTTCAAAATTAACAATTTATTTTACAACTAAAACTGTTCTACATGTTTAAAGTCAGACAATCAAGTTGCCTTCTTGATTACCTTATCTTCGAATATAATTTTCAACTTGTCTTAAGATTAATTTTCAATGAACACGTCAAGAAGCGGGGACGTAAATACAAGTTATTTTATCATAATAATATTGTTCATGATTTGAAATGTAAAATTTAAACTATTGGGAAACTTGCTAATTATTCATGAAGGTGTAGACAGCGACAATTATTCTCCAACTCAACAAATTGTTTGATACCATTTTTAAAAGGTGTCTAAAATTGTACCATCACACATCAGTTACAATTTTATCAGTCAACTATATTTCTCACACACAGTACAGGGTTCCCGAAAACATCTCGATTCACACAAGATTCAAATTAAAGTGTTCTGAATCGCCATCATATTGTTGAACCACTGTCGTCTTGATATTTAATAAAATTAATATTGTTTCATATAAATAACGAGCTGATAAAACCGCCATAACAACGACTTTTCCCCCGTTATCGTTTGGTGCAGAAAGATTTTATGGTCACGTAGATTTTATGTGGTACTAAAATGCGTGTCCCTCTTGCCATATTTGTTGAACAAAACACCTAATATATTCAATTGTTATGAATTATTTTTCATGACATAACATAACTTCAGGGCTTTGTTACCCGAAGGTGTAAACAGCGGCTGTGAAGCTTCGTCTCGCCGTTATGTTTACGTCCCAAATGGCGAACCTATTGCCATACCGGGCACAAAGTCTTTACTTATCGATATTTATCACACATAATTTCCGAAAACAATTTCATAAAAAATTTTCATGGATTAAAAATAAAATCATCATCTGATAGTGTTACTCTTTATCTTGTTTCTATTATTGACTTTATGTTTTTTTCTACAGGAAGTTGTAAGGCTGATTAAGCCACAGCTCACCGATTCTTTACTACAGAACTGGTGAAACTTATTTCCATACATCGTGCACAACATCACACAGCAGTTATCGACATTAGTCACACGTAACTTATATATAACAAATCAAACACTCCAATTCAGAATCAAAAAGGCTCATCTGCCTTTTTGATTCTGAATTGGAGTGTTGACCGCCAGACCACCGAGACGACTTGTAATAATATCTTGTTGATGCTATTTAATCCCAAAATATTTAAGTTTGTACCCGGGATGTACAAACAGTTTATCATGGTTTGTTTGAACTCACCCCTGAGGTTATCTAAAGCCTCGAATCTCTTGTTAACGAGGTATAATGACCGCTTATGAAAATCTATTTTAAAATTGTTTGTTTCTCAAAATATTCGCTTCACGTGGGGTCACTTGTTAATATTTGTTAATCCAAAGAAGCATCTTACAGGTAAATTAAATATCTATTATTTAATTTACTAACATTAAAACAACAACGACAAAAAGATGGAAGTCGTTCAGAATGAAAATAGCTGCTGAACGACTACCATCTTTTTTTTTATTCACTACTCGTGTAAATGATATCTGTAAAGAGTTCTGTAAAGAATCGGGAAATAAATAGAAAATAAGTTCTAAATAAACGCGATACAATTCCATAAAACGTTGTTTCAAAGTTATGAATGTAATTCGCGAAAATCTAAGAAATAAATAATAGATTACTGTTTACCAAATAATTTGGATGCCTCTCAATCAATGAAACATGGCATAAGCCACTATACGTCAATTTTCTGAAGGGAAAAACAGAAGAAACAGGAGCATATTTTATATTTATTTATTCTGAATGCATTATTATTTATTATATTTCTCAAATTTCAACAATGTAGATAGAGTTAAATGGCTATAAAGCTTGTTTCCCCTTTGTATCATAAAACACTTTATTATATGTGATAAGTGAAGGATAAAAATGAGGACAGTTGCAATATTTTTGCATTCTCAGCCCTAGATATAGTTAAATGATGGATTTATCAAAATAACTACCTTCTCATTTATGTGAATGGCAACAAGAAACTTTAAATACATGGTCTCAAATTTTTTAGTCTATGTAACGCATGTCGCGCGGTATGTGTAGTCACTCGTCGACAACGCTGACGGAGCCAATGCGGTGGCGCATATGGTTTGCAACAGATGCTCGCATTAATTAATTAATTTATTACGGCAGAAAACCAATAATTAACTATCAACAACAGTGCGAATAACAAACTGTTCAAAATCCAATAAAATTATATTTCAAAATCCAGTAATGAAAAGATCAGTGTGGTTACATCATTTATTAAAATCTCGACCCGCTCGCCTGATGAAAGAATTCTGTCAATATTTAGTAGATGAAAATTGGATTGATATTTTTTTAATTTTTTATGGGATAGGAGGGCAAACGAGCAGGCGTGTCACCTGATCGACACCAGCAACATCTATAATGTTACAGTTGCGTTGCCGACCTTTAAGGGATAGGGGATAGGAAAGGATGGGGAAGGTGGGTGGACCTCCGGGTACCTCTCTCACCGAACGAAATGCGGCATGAGCCACTTTAAGTGGGTCTTCTGAGAGGTCGTGGTATTTCACCGGTCGAGCCGGCCCATTCATGCAGCGAACTGCTTGGCAGTGCTTGGCTCAACCACTGTTAGTTATTCTATGCGGAACCTTAAAATACAGCTTCTGTTACAGATTTGGGCAGTCGATTTCATTGTTGGATAAAATTTTCATTGGATAAAACCAGAGATTGAATGTGAATTATGTTAAATTTCTTCTATGATTCAACATAGTTTTCAGAGAATCAGGCTATCTAATATCTATAATGTTTTTTCAAAAGGAAACAATCAAAGCATATTAATTACTTCTGTACACATTTGGGTTTTATATGCGAGAAGTTATAATGGCTTCATGTTTGCCATTATATAAATGAATGTAGTCTAAACAAAACATTTCCTCACAAATCTGTTCCTTTTACCCGTCATTGAAGCTTTATAAAGAGCTGAATGTTAAAATGAAAATTCTAGGCTATAAAGCGTTATGGTTCGGTTCGTTACTTCCAAAAGCTTACTATGACGTTGACCTTTTGTTATATGCCTAACTACCCATCATCCTGTCAGTGACGTCATCTCTAGCGTAATATTCAAAGTAATGCACGGAATATTCTACTTATCAAAACTTAATTGCTGTTGTGTCCAATACTTTCACGGCTTTAAAAACCGAATCAAAAGTATTATCACTTAAAGTAAAGAAAATTTTATTTGATTTGAAGGTAAAGACAGGTTCTCCCCATCAGACCGGTGCACTAAATGTTTTATTTTTGTTAGCAACTGTTTGTTCCTGTAAACACTCTTTACTTCAAAAATGTGTTGTAGCTTACTTAAGAATTAAATGATACCCTTATTTTTTTACAACTCCATACCTTTTTCTACCCAAAGATTTGGCAGTTGTTGTTAAGTCTCGACTTGCCCCTCTTTCCACGTTGCAAATTATTCCCTTAAACCGGGTTTATTGTTGTCAATCATCATTTTATCACAAATTACTTGCGATCTGATACATTCGATCCTACGACTTACATATATATACTCGTAAGTATATCTTACATTAATATGTAAGATATACTTACGCTTATTTTATGCTAATGCATACATCGCTTTTTTGACCATCGAGACACTAACTTTTTCATCATATTTTCTTCGGGTTTCCTTATTAATCTTAACTTAAAAAGTAGTCTGCGTCATTGTCTGACAACATGATTTTCGAGCAAATATGTTAATAGTCGCTCGGTTCAAACAACTTTGAATATATTAACTCTGAAATTATGGAGATTACTTTATAAAAAAAAAATGTGGATAGACGGTAAGTATCTACTACGCATTAACATTTGGAAGATATCTTTAGCAATGTAATATCGAATCCACAGAAATAGATCAAGATAGAACGGCGAATAGGCGTGGCAAGCGTGCCAAAACCATGCACTATATTGCATGCTTTTCGAAACTCGCTCTCGTTACGCAACGAGCGTTCCTGTCCTGCGTTCAGGACGTAAAAAAATAGATAAAACGTCACATATATGCCTTATTGTGCTGTGGCAAATTGTAAAAACAAAAGTAGTGAAGCAAATATGAAAAAAGGAAATATTTCGTATGATCAGTAAGTATACTCGTAGAAAATCAGTAGAAAGTATGTTTTTGAGATTATAAATTATTGTTTTACTTTTACTATGTTCAATAATTACGATCACAAGTTGTATATTTTTTTGTTATGATAAATATCCATTGCTGTCCGCATTCAGCGCTCGTATACAAAAAAACATTGCGCGCATTAATTATACGCGTAATGTACGTCGAATCGAACGAAATACACAATACACCTGCCAGTTGATCGCTGTGTCTGTTAATCGCTGTGATTGGTCTTCGAATGTTAGAGATGGGCACTCCATGTATCGTTGAGTCTTAGGACTTATCGATAAATTAATTCAATAATAATTCGAGTATCAGCTCATGTCTTGCTTTGTCCCTACTTTATTCTAACACCACAAATTTCAAACAAAGTGCTTCGTAATTACATTGGCAGTAGTTTATTTGACAGAATAAGTTTTCACCAATTTGACCAATCGCCGATGGAAAATCATCTCGTTCTTCTCAAACGGGTAGTAACCGAGGTATATGTCGACGTCCGGCTTCGTTATTAAACCAGGACTGTGAGGCCAACCCTTACAAAAAGGCAAATATTTAATAAATATGTAGAGTTTCAAGGACAGTAAAATATTTATAATTAAATTTTATATGCTGTTGGAAAAATATGTTTTAGGTATTAATATAACATAACATAACATAACTTCACGCCTTTTGTTACCCGAAGGTGTAGGCAGCGGCTGTTAAGCCTCGTCTCGCCGTTATGTTTACGTCCCAAATGGAACAGGTGGCGAACCTATTGCCATACCGGGCACAAAGTTTGTCAGTCATCGGTATTTATCACACATAACTTCCGAAAACAATTTCGAAAAGTCATTGGTGTGAGCCAGTGTCTGGAATCGAACCCCGGACCTCTGGATCAGAGGCCGTGCGCTCGCCCACTGCGCCACCGAGACTTTTGGGATATTAATATGTCGAATTAAAGTATTTAACATGTTTTACTTTCTATGATTATCGTTACACAAAATCAATAAAGTTGGTACAATATAAAAATAATAAATTTAACACACGTTGCAGATATTAATATCGATAATCTAATGAGTGTGTCTCCTAACTAGTCGCCCGCTCACAATGAAAATGACGTAACGCTGTGGGCGTGGTTTTTCAAAAAAGTGACACGCTCGAAATATATGGAAATATGACATCGCAGCCGTTCTATCTTGATCTATTTCTGTGATCGAATCCCATTAACGTGGAGAAGGATTTTTTTTATTTATATATTTGCCGATAATTCAAGATTCACATGAAAAGGTATGAATCTAAAAGTAAAGTAGTATTATTCTAGGATATTAACATATCTAGCTGTACAAATTTTATAAAACTGAAGATCTCTCTTCTCTTTTATAAAACTCTCGTAAAAATGATCTTTGTAGAGAGTTAAGTAATAAATAAACGCGATATAATTCTAAAGGTTGTTTTGATCAAAACTAAAGAGTTTAGTTGTTTGTTTTAGCGCGCTAATCTGAAAAACCGCTGGTCTGGTGCTTAGGTTACGTCTGTCTAAACTATTCTTTGCTAGTCAGTCATTTATGCCAAATCGCCGTGATAAGCTACATGGTTGAGCAGCGCCTCTAAATGATAAATAAATCTTTACGATCAAAATTAGTGTTCGTTATTTGCGAGCATTACGGCCATTTTGGGACCGACGCGGTGGTCCTTGGTTCTAGGTTCTCCAATATTACAGGTGGACAAATGCCTGACGACCGATTTTGTAAACAATCAGCCAACACACTTACGGGACAAAAGCTGTCGAACGTGAAGGACCACCGCGTCGGCCGTAAAATAACCTTAATGCTTGAAGACTTTCGTTTTATCATTTGTTTCACAACGAAATAAAAACATATTTTAAGGGATGGTAACTTTAAAATACAACAGACAACCGACATTTCTTCATGATAACGTTATTTAATTTAATTTTGATAATTTAATCAATCAATCAATCTTGTAATGCTTTGTACCTCCGGAGAATAAACAGCAGCGAATTTAATATTAAGCTCGATACTCTGAAAAAACAAAAGAACTATGGAGAATCATCTATTCAGTGGTTTTTCATTGTCGAGGTCAGTAAAGAGTTTTTTATGGGTTATGAGGGCTTACTTCTTACCGCCTATGAATACTAGTGGTGCGCTGCCGGCCTTTAAGGGAGTAGGAGAGAACGGAAGGGGAAAAGGAATCGGGCCTCAGGATACCAAACGAAACGCGGCACGAGCCTCTTTACGAGCGAGCCTCTACCTCTCTTATTTTATATAAGCTGAGTGAAGTCGTCATCATCAACAAAATATATTTCGAAAGAAATAGGTTCTTAACAGTCCTCAGCATATCGCTTACAAATAGAATATAGGTATCACTTTCGAATCCGGGCGGCTCAGCAATAACTCTTCGAAAATCGTTTCTTGGTGAATATTTTACTTTAGATTTAGTTTTTATTTTGAAGTTAAGTATATATTTGATAACGACTATACCTGCATATAGGTTCTGACACCAAAATTCAGGTTAAAATAAGTCGAGGCATCATTGCTGTTACTGTGTACTCCTTGGGGTATATAACGCGAGATTTTAAAACATTATGTTCCACAGTAAAGGCTATGTCAAATTAGACATTGTCTGACATGTTAATTAATTTAAATTGTACGAAAACATTTCAACCAAGCCACTAAGCAACTCACATATCCCGCAATTGGGTACCTACTGTGAAATGTTGATGATGTGATTCTTATTCAAAGAGAATGGGGTTATAAGTCAAATAAACTCAAGCCTCTGAGTGGTTCCTGGGGACACATACTAAACAGGCCACGTTTTATCATTCTAATATTATTTATATACATATTTATTTCTTCTTTGTGCTCACATTACTTACTTATTACTTATATTACTTATAACGGTCGGTTAAATGTGGGTAGATTTTTCCTGTCCCTCAGGAGAAGTTTCTCTGTGAGAAATAATAAATGATTTTGCATTATAAAAGACTGGGCATTGGACATATTACTGTTTTATAGGCTTAATGATTTTGCATATATTAACCGATATACATATTTGCGCTAATTTTTTTCTACGACACATTTCTGAGTTGACATATTGAACGTTTATGCTCAGAGAGTGTATGCATACACATACTCGTATATAGTTTTTCGGAGATAAAAGAGTTTATTGCGCAATTTGAAATTATCTATGCTGATTTCAATTCTAAGGTACAATAACAATCTAAACGCTTTTTGACAACTGCAATCTTCGAACATTATAACTTTTTTTGGCTCTAAAGCATTACACACTTATGAATTAAAAATATCCTAAATAGTAATTCTACGTTTTCATATATTATGTATTCAGAAAATTAATGAGGAGAGTCAAATCTGTGTTTATTTTATTGTGACCAGTGTCATATTAAGACTAATAGTACATGTCAAAAAAAAAATTTTTGGCGCGCCTAGGAGTGACGTAAACTGTCAAATAGCTTCATATTTTAACCTGCGATCATTAGTCAACCGCGTGCTTGCTACAATATTACAGGTTATATTCAAATAAGCGAATGAATATTAAAGTCGACACTGTAACAACACTAATTTATTAGCACGAAAGCACAGATAACTATCGAATACCAAATATGTATATATTTATATTTAAATTTAGGTAAACTGAAACAGTAAAATCTAAAAGTCTAACCAAGATCTTATATAGTACTTCATTACGACATTAAATGTTATACATATAAATATTACTGGGTGACATAGAGAATTTTATGCAGACATTTAAACAAGAACTTTATTTGAATACATCATTAATGACTAACACTTCTTTTAAAAATGTTATCAAATCCTAAATCATATTCCTAGCTATGGATAAACAATTTCTAAAAGACGTGAAAAAATCCATTCAGTAGACAACAATTTATAATGGATTCAACGAAAAAAAAATTTGGAAATCGGTTTATAATATCGGTAAACATACATAAAAAAAATATTACACGTACAGACGAATTGAGAACCTCCTCCTTTTTTCGAAGTCGGTTAAAAATAAGCACTTAACGAAATGTGTTAAAATTTCAGAAACTAATAAATAATTGTGCTGTTTGAAAATATTATTTAACAAAAAGTAAGTTTTTTAATTACTATTTACTTGACCATATTTATAGTCATGACAAAAGAAGGGCACTGACACCAAAAATAAGTGACAATTGTAAATATTTTAATAGTTAAAGATGACTCTATTAAAGTATTACGTTTTGTATATTGTATAAAGTATTCTTACAAATTAGTTAGTTACGTTATTTATCGCTTTTGATATACTGTTTTCATCTACTTAAAGATTTAGTGGTTTATGTTTCTAGAAGTCAGTTTAATTTTTTTTTTTACAGTAATTTTATTTTTTTGTCAAAATGTTTATTTTGTTGGCAAGACAACGTTTACCGGGTCAACTAGTATTATTGTAACTTTGATAGGAAATACGTTTTTCTACTATAAGTTACACTTTTGCAGAGCAAGACTTCGCAAAGGAGTGAGTATATATATGAGTGAAAGTTTTCTTAGGATTTTTTCTTTTCTCGGCTAACGTTAGTATACATTAAAATTAATATGAACTGCTAAGTTTGCCTTCACTTTGTAAAGCAATACACAAAACCGGCACCAAAAAGTTTGCAAACCGAGAAACTTTAGCTCATGTGTTATTAGATAACGAATATTAATACATACTGTTTTGCTCACAAATATTACAATGAAAAATGCCCTTAAGCTATACTAACACCAATTTAAATGATATTATTTCAAACAAGATAGATGTGAGATTTTTAAACAATCGCATTAATTTCACTTATCCAAAATATTTCATGTGAGAGATCCTACAGCTAACTACAGAGTTATATTCGCCTTACTCACGGTGTAAAACAAGGAAATGCCATTTTCATGATGCGCAAACTGGCACTTAATAGTACAAGAAGAATAAGTACCTACATCCATGGAACAAGATAGCACTAATGTAATTTCAAATGCAATATTGAAAACGATAGCAATATTTTTCAGTTTCATAAACAATAATTACTCGAAAGTTACAAAGTGATCTCCTGACTAACCTAAAATAGGGAGAGAGAAAGAGAGAGAGAGAGTAGATAGATATATTGGATTATATTTATTTACACTAAGAAAGTATATGTATTAATTAAGTGATGTGATATGTGTAGATGATAGATGTATGATAAATATTTTGGGCTTAAATTTCATTTGCAAATGTAGTTTGTTTTCAGAAAGACTAAATTATAACTTAATTTTAAATTTCAATTTTCAAATTTGAATTTCAATTTTCAATGCAATCATTTCAATCTAATTTTGGATATATATTGAAAAAGAAAAACATATTAAGATGTTATAAAAAATAATCATGTAAATATAAATAAGGCTGTGTTTTATTCAATAAGATATTTTTGTATTATTTTCAATTTTTGCGGGATTATTTACAGATACAGTAACTGAAGTATATAATATTATAACTTACTGTTACCTGATACCGAAGACCCAAACAATTCTCAAGAGAATACCGCGATAATAACTCAGCAGTAGAAAATGATACTTTTGTAAATAATCAAATAAAGGAGCCTACTAAGTCCAAAAACCCGATTTAAAAATAAAAATATCAAACATTTTTTTACCAACATATATTTGTACTTGAGATGTAGGCTTTAAAATGAGGTTCCAACACGCACACGATTATAGGCACAGAGTGAGAGCACAAATATATCAGACGACGTATATCACAAATCTTTCTTGTATATATATATATATATACATTATGATCGAAAAATATAATTCATATTTCATTAATTTATTAGTATGTAATTCGTACTTACATATAATTTTCAAAAAACACAATTTATGAAAAAAAAAGAAAATACCGAGCAAATGTCGGTCATCCAGGTACTGATTTTACAACACTTGGCAACTTATTGTTGGAATCAGGTGTGAAAAGTATAAAAAATAATACTTTTTTAAATATCACGTCCTTTTTATAGGGCTGCAGTTGCTGAGTTTCAAATCGCCGATTTTTTCGTGACTAATTATATAAGTAACCTTTATAAATATTGCCAGAGATGGCAAGATTTTGATAATAAATATTTGCTATAAAAAACTACTCAAAAAATGCCAAAAGTCGTTGGTGTGACAACAGCGGTCGAACCCGAGACTTCGGTATTCAGAAGAGGGTTGCTCGACCTCCTGGCCTCGAAAGACTATTCATAAATCTTATACCAACATCTATCTTAGTACATACTTGTAAATATGTTCCGAAGAAGTCAGTCAGTCAGTCAGTGAACAACAAACTAACTTTATTCATAAAGTCGTTAGATGTAAGATTCGGATACAAAAGTTATGAACAATTTCTATTCTGAAAGTTGGCGCCAAATCATCATTCATCTTATCTCATTCGGAGTCGTTATACATCATTTTGGAAGTTTCTGTCTCTGCCACTCTGCCGACAGTAACTTCGATATTAAATCGCTAGTTCGTATTGACATTCCAATAGGTGTTAGATACAAGTTTTATCATAAGACTATCCATCAATATTACAGATTTTTTTTTTTATAACTTCACTAACAAATTCATAACATTGAAACAACTTTTTATGGATTATATCGCGTTTATTTAGAACTTAGAGAATGTTATGAATATTATAGCTGTTACCAGTCACATAAATAAGTGTTACAAAAAGTACATAAATACATAAATAACTTCACGCTAAATCCCTTGCGTGGTAATCAAAAAGAACTGAGCGCCGCAATGCACGATTCTTACATGTCTCACTCGCTTCGTTGACTTTCATAACTTTTTTCATGCACGCGCGGCGATTTTTAAACCTACTAAAATCACCTTCCTTTAGAAAACGTTCTATTTCTTCATGGAATGTGTGTCTTGGCCGTTCTCGTATCCTACATCCATCCGCTTTTGTATTGTATATCTGCTTGCATCATCCATTCTATCTAATATGTCCGAACCATCAGAGCATGGTAGAAATAAATGTTCTTACTTTTACACCGATACATACATACATAACTTCACGCCAAATTCCTTGCGGGGTAGGCAGAGAGAACGGAGAGCACCGATACTCTTTCAAAAAATATTCTTTAAAAAAATGCAAAACAGTCACCATATTTAGAAGTAATTTATCATTCATTAAAGAATATTCATTATTCATGAAAAATATTCTTCCCTGTTAGAAGCTATACTTCTACAGGCTATCAACTATCTCTACACAAAATTTTATTAACATTAGTTCATTGTACGTCTGCTAACTGGAAGATCACTTATTGGCGGCTCTTCTTTGAAGCCATTTGTCAACGTGTCGGCCCCACTTTACTGTAAATTTTCAAAAAAAAATGAAAATATAATAAACTTAGCAAATTATGTTTCTAGATCAATTCTGTCAAACGCTTTTTCCGGATCCACCAAACCGCAGAAACCTTCGGGGTCAGATCCAGTTCCTTCTCCACGATATTGGGGACCAGATTTTATCACTTTTTCCTTCTGAAAGCACATTGAGCCTCCACGATACTCCGTCAGATATCAACTTCATTGTCCTTTCAATAACGTTTCCATATTCTTTTGCCGCTAAGCTGATCAAACAGATAGTCCTGTATTTGGCTCACTGCGTACATGATCCGTTACCTTTATTTAAAAACATGATGATAGCATGCCTTCAGTCCATTGGAACCTTACCGATCTCCAGTATAGATTGTTCCAGGTCAGAAAAGCGTGCCGGACACAGGTTTCACTGTGTTTAATCATTTCAGCAGATATAATATCAAAAAGTCTCGATAAATAGGATATATATATATATATAGGATAGGATAAATATCGATGACTGACAGCTTTGTGCCCGGTATTGCAATAAGTTCGACACCTATTCCATTTGGGACGTAAACATAACGGCGAGTCGAGGCTTAACAGCCGCTGCCTACACCTTCGGGTAGAAAAAGGCGTGAAGTTATGTATGTAATATCAATTCCTGTTGCCTTACCATTTTTAATACTTTGTATCGAACATTCAATCTCATCCATAGTAATGCCCTCGTCAGATACTGGCACGGCGCTGTCAGTCGTAGGCTCACTCGCGGCGCCCACATCAGGGCTATACTCATACATTTCTCTAGAGTACTCACTCCACCGACCCTTTTTTTTTTACGCGAGGAAATGCTTTATGCACACCCCAGCCTGGGAACGGCTGGGGGTAGTTTGGGACTCCCAAAACAGTAAACTGCAATCCGATCCTAGGGTTACCCACTAAAACCTCGCGGTGGCCTTCCTCGGGCGTTGGGGTGGCCCAGGACAGTGCTTCAGCCCTCTGGTCCACCCCGCCGTCGCCCCCCTTCTGTCACGAGGGGGTGCTCATCCTCGGGGAGCCTCGGTGAGGCTCCCCCGGGCGGGGCGGCACAGACCGCGCGCTGTAAGAGGCGCGCGGCCGGCGGCGCCCCCAACGACCCTCCCCGGCCGCACCAGGGGGTCATCCTTCCCGGGCCGCGACCCGCACTCCACCAACCCTACACATTGTTTCAAGGATGTCACCAGCCGTCATTCGCTTCGCAGTTCTCCGTAAACCTCATAAACAGCCGTTATCTTAACAAGTATATAATTTAATGACAAAATATTTTAACAGAAGTTATTAGTGAGCAATTGTGTTGATTTCAATTTCAGGAATTTATTAATGTAGATCTAGGTTTTGACGTGACAACGTCTTATATTTCGATGCTGCACGCACGAATAAACTTGACTCATGCGGCATTACCTCGCTTGATGTGCATCTCTCTCTCTCTCCTACTTGAGGGAGCGAGGCGTCCGTGTGAACAGTAAACAATAATTAATTACAAGTATTTAATTAATATTTATTATATATACTATATTTATATATTTCTTTTGAAAAATTAAAGCCAGTATTTTTTATGACGTTGTCACGTTCAACTATCGTCAGTAAATCGAGTTTACAGACAACCGATTTTTTGCATAATATAAATACTTCAACAATATTTTACAAATTTTCTAGCAATTTACTATTACAAATTTTATATTTTTATATTTAATTAACTATTTTATAAATTTAACTTCTATTACCATGAAACTGTTAACAGCTAGTGAAGTGCCTGATAGCAATTATTGTTCACGAAATTTCCAACCGCAATTGATAAAACTTCACAGTTTTAGTTTGAAATGCTTACGCTTTTATGAATGACTAAAGTTTCTGGATAAGTTTTCGGGTTCAAATATTATGTTCTCATTAATATTTGAGTAAATTAATACTGTCGTTTCATAAATGCTGTAACTTTCATGGAAAGATTTGTTTATGATCACACGTAATTGTTTTATCGAGCTAGAAATATTGTTATAAGCAAATTCATATACGTGAACAGTTATGTACATAAATGAAACATTTGGTCTCCTGATATTGATTATAGACTTATTGACATTGTTTTAATATTTTCGAATACCGTGGGTGTTTCGAGGATATGAACTCAGAAACTTCAATTGAAAATTTATTCGGAATTATACAAAAACGAAACCATAGTATGAGTGTAGATTACGAAATGCTAGATTGAAATTACGCACAGACAATATAAATCCGCCTTATATTATAAGCAAACATAATCCAAGGTTATAGGAAGTTCAAATATTCCGGAGCGAGCTAACTAAATAGGTAAGTATATTGACGGTGTAAATGGATTGGAAAACAGCGTCGTAAGGCTACATCACATACATATTGCTTCGATACATTTCGCTGAATTTTCGAACAATATTGTACTGCCAACTCAGCAACCTGTTCGGAATAGACAGATTTTTCACTTATTCCATAAAAATCGGCATAGTCCAATGCAGATTTCAAAATAATCTAAACAAACAAATAAATAAAATGTAAGTGTTTTAATTATTTATTTATATATAGGGTAGATACGTTTAAGTATATTATATACCACCATGATATTTTTACTTTTTTTAATACTTATTTGACACAGTAATCTCTATTATACCGATCGGTATCCAGTTCTTATATCAAAATTGAACTACATACATTCGTTGGTATTATATTGTTTCAAGTCTCATTAAAGAAGAGACATGTAAATACATAATAAGAAAGACGAAACATTTCAAAGAAGTGTTTTGCTTGAACAGCTGGTGATTTTAGTACGCAGAAGGATACATTTTTAATCAGGCGTTTTTTCACTCGAAAGCAACTCGAGATATAGTTATTTTTTGCCAAAGCAATAAAAACTTAAAAGAAAAGATGCGACCTAAAGATAAATGTAGAAATTATATTTATAATTTATACTATGCTTTGATTTTACTTATGATAGCTGTGTCTGGTTATTTCTACTAGAGTAATTTTTAATTTTGTCTAAACGGTCTTATGGTTTAACGTAGGGACTTTTTCTAAGAGATCCCAGATTTAAAACAAAATTCTTGGTTCCTGAGTATAATTAAACTACTCAAGATTTTTAAAACATCTAACCAACATTAAGTGGGATATAATTTTTGCTATATTCGAATTTAGATTTACTGGTAGAAATAGGCAAAAAAAGGCATAGGCATTTAATCTTCTACAAACCATAAAAATAATAGTTACCTATCTATGTTATATATCTGATAAGATTACTTCTAATGTGATGTGAGGGAATAGCTAACAAACAATGATCGTTTTCTTGTGAAAAAAATCATGATTTACCAATAAACCTGAAGACAGTGATTGAATGATACGATTCTCTTTAATCATATATTATCATGTCTAATCTATACTGAAGTGAAACTCGATTAAAAGAGTTCAATCACTTTCCTGCCAATCGCAAAAATCAACGTGTTTGTAGATAGATCGGTTTTGTACCAATTATAAAATAGGACTCTACAGTATTAAAAACAATTATTATACGATAACATAACATAACTTCACGCCTTTTGTTACCCGAAGGTGTAGGCAGCGGCTGTTAAGTCTCGTCTCGCCGTTATGTTTACGTCCCAAATGGAGTAGGTGGCGAACCTATTGCCATACCGGGCACAAAGTTTTTCAGTCATCGATATTTATCACATAAAACTTGTGGTGTGAGCCAGTGTCTGGAATCGAACCCGGACCTCTGGATCAGAAGCCGTGTGCTCAATCACTGCGCCACCGAGACTATTATACGATATATTATACGATAGGTATTTTATAATATGTTTCTTATTGCTGTAGAGCCTAGTTTATTCTTGGAATAAAAAGCTTTCGCTAACAAGCCATTTCTAGATAATCATCTTTATTCGTATTCTGCTGTTCACAATTTAATTATTATTGCAGTCGTTTTAACAAACGAGCTATATAAATATGCTGCATAAATAAATCAATTGAATAATTTTTTCGATACCATACACGCAGCGCCTTCGCGAATCTAGATTGATTGATACAAATATATATATTTCTTACATTATAAATACACTTTATCTACAATAACAAGACAAAATAAATTAATTACATTATTTATAATATACACAATTAAAAAAACTAGCCGAAATCAAATTTCTCCGCATCTCGGTCCACTGGCAGCGTGCCCAGAAGACTGGCCGCATTGACACACTGAATGGCAATGCTAATCATCTGTGCGAAGAATATACCAGCCTTCCGATCGCGAGAGGCCTCGATCAATATATAATATATATTTTTTGTGAAAATGGCATTCAAAGATATGGATGTTTGTATGCCGTCAGGTTAGACAACGATGGCTGACCTCTATTGGGCATAACTTTTGATTTACCAGTGCACCGCTAGACCCCTCACATGTTGGTCTTATTGCATTGTCAATAAATAATAGCAGTCAATATAGTTGTCTAGGATTGTGTCATAGACTTCTGTTTTGAAATCATACCTTTATACAGCTCCCACACAGCTATTCGCCGTTCGCGTTCGCGTTGCCGCGATGTTGTCATTTCTGGCCACACACTGCTCTACTCGCGCGAATAATCGCACAAATATTCGCGACGCGCCGAACTTGGATATTAGGGCTGTCGATATTTTTCAAAATATCAGTTAGTCGACATATCGATATTTTTAAATATATCAATTTCGGGCTTTGATGTATCGAAAAAGTACATATAAATCTAGGAACAGGTGGTGGTACTATAGTACACATAACTGATTACAAAGTTAATAAACTCAGTGATTTTTATTTTGCATTGTATGTCCGTAAGTGTGTATGTTCTGGAATCTTGGAACTTAATTTTGCAGGAGATATCTTCGAAAGATTAACCTGAAATATTGTAAACACGCTGAGTTTGAGTGATAATATCATTAGTGGTAGAGCCACGCATTTCGCTGGATGAATGGGCTGGTGGTTCGACCAGTGAAGTACCACTACCTGTCATCCGGAGATATTTCCAATCCAATATGGGTTTTAATGAAAGGCTTATTGTAACTTGAAAAATAATATGACATCATTTTTTATTTAATATGTCGGAGCAGATATTTTTAAAGCATTTCTACAGTATGGGGATCAAATTATAGGGCTTGTTGAGAGTAACTTGAAAAATAATACTACGTCATTAGAAATCAAATAGGGTATATCATCCAAAATAGGGTTGTAGTTATTTTACTAGATTCTACCCAAACCAGGATACATATTTATACTCGATTGGTGATCGAACCCGCCAATCTCGATTCCACAGTTGGTAGTTTCACTAATGCACCGTCGTAATGTAAGTAAGATATTATTTATAGATTGATATATTTAAAAATATCGATGTCGAAAATCCGATATTTTAAGCAGCCCTAAAATCAAAATCAAAATCTCATTTATTCAATTCAGGTCATTAAAGACACTTATGAAGGTCAATATTTTCAATCCGCCAATTCGATTACTCACGTCCTGAGAAGAATTGGCAAGAAACTCAGGGGAGTCCTTTTTTTCGTTTTTACTTAATTATAAGTAAACAAAATTACAAATTATTAGGATAATTTATAAATCAAAATGAGGTTCCTCGCGTCAAACTTAGGACACAGTACGTTAATATTCTTTGGACGCTTGAACAGACCAGTCTCCTCAAACAGCACCCGTTCACGAGCATGACCCATATCTCAGCCATCGCCTCCCTCGCCATATTTTAGGGAAGGTGGCGACCCGATCAACGACGCCGCCATAAGCAAGGACCTTTCAGTGAGCATGACTTATCTATTCAAGATCCCAGACAAAAAAAAAGAAACTAGTAAGCTTGCCCGGTGAGAAACGTCATATTGCACACAATCTTACTAATTAACAGTAATGTTTAGTTAGCAGATTAACAATATTTTGCTACAGCAAATACAAACAATATAACACAAAAGAAGCAATTCAATTCCAAACGGTTTTATCATAGCCGACTGCGCTGCGATCGCGCGAATAATGTGGTCAGCCGCTCGCGTTCACATTGCCGGAATGATTCGCGGTATGACGAGTAACGTGGCCACACTACGTCCCAGCCTCTTTCCCTCGCTATTCGTCGAACTATTCGTCGAGTGTATGGTAGCGGTATTACACATATCACTATAGTCGGGTCAATTTAATAGGCAACATTTGACGTCTGTCAATTTTATTATTTTAGTGAGATGCGGATGCACAAAAACATTCATTAAAGTGAATGAATCGATACCGACATGTAATATTTTAAAAATCTTTAGGTGGGTTCCCGTCAAAATATTATGTTTTCTTTAATTTTCTAAGGATTAGGAGTGATTAATTGATTAATGCCCAACACTGACCACAACGTGGCAATTAATTTACAGTGATATTTCTTTAAAAGTCATCGGTGCATTTGATTCTAGTTATCAGCTCTCAATTTTTAGAGTAACATCCCTACTGTATATAAAGGTTAAAGATAAGACGACGCAACATGGTAACGACGTTCAGTTTGTTACATCAGAAATTATTTGTTATGTTTAGAATGATTTTTAAGTGAAAGCAAATAGTGAAATTTCTTGTATCGGTCATTACTACTATAAATTGGAATTTTCATTAAAAAAAAATTGACAAGTAAAGCAAATTGTAACCTAACAAAACGAAAAAATATGTTATTTCATGCCCGCCGTTACAAGTTTACGTTGATGAATTTTGATGAACTGTCAAATGTTGCCTATTAAAATGACCCGACTATAGGTTCAAGTATTTCTGTACAACAAAAATAATTACACTGCAAAGTAGCCAAGGTATTGTTTACAGTGAAAGCGTTTAAATGGGGGTTTGTCCGGGGGAAGTCATTCACTCTGACAGTTGGGGCGCGTTTCCTTTAAAATTTCAAATTAGCAAGCGTTTCAAATACCGCAGGGTATGCTTCAAGTTTTATCGCTGTAGGCACCCTAATACTTCCGACTTGCCAAAATATTACTTTCTGGATAGATACAAACAAAGACACACAGCATAATTATATTGTATTATTTAGAATACCTACATATATAAAGTAGAAAACAAGATATAATCGTGGTACTTCTTCGCATCCCTGTCAACTGGTAACGTGCCCAGAAAACTGACAGCATTGCCACGCCGAATGGAATTTCTAATTAGTAAGTATTAATAATCTTTCCCGTTTGTAATATTAATGTAGATAATATTACTATTACACACAGGAAAGCTTTGTTTCTTTGTAATCTAATCAGTTAGCTATAGCAGTAATGAAACCGTTTTAATATAATGTTTTAAATAAAAAGCCACCTTATCCACAATAGGTATGTTATGCAATTTTCATGTTATTGCGGTTGCCACACAAATATTTAAAACGCGTATATATTTTCGTCTATTTTTAATTTTACTCTTTATACTGGCGATACTACTGGCAGAAACCAGTGATAATAAAAACTGCTAACTGTTTAATTGCTATTTGAAATGTGTGGAACTGATATTTTAACAGTTACCAAGCACTGTGTGGAATTATCTTTATTCGATTTTTAATAATATGTACATGAACATGTATATGAACAAATTATGCATTTGTAACTTTTATATTTTTCGATTCTGGATATTTGTAGGACCATCACAGATAGATAACTTGAATGCATCTGAAAATATAGGCATTCATCATTTACTTTAATGTAAAACTCAACGATCTTCCTTAATGGATTTTCACAGTTCGATTAAGCTTTTCCTGGAGCCATAAATAAACTTTGTTTCATTACACTGGTATATTGGGTGGACGAGTTATGGTGATTTATTGATCAGAATTCCCCGTGTAGGAAGACGCTGACTAAATTTCGTGAATAATATTATGTTTATTAATATATATATATATGTCAATCTCCGAGTTTGTTAATACAAACTCGGAGATTGACATGTTTTTCAAAAATAATATTCAGTTAAAGGCTCTTTAGACTTAATTTAGACTCGATTGAAAACTTATCTCCATATTAAAACATGAAAAAAGATTGATTTTAGGCCGAAGAAATGATTTTCACAAAATTAGGACAGGATAGGACACCGAACTAGTGAGAAGACTAAAAAGGACCAAACCCTTTGAGTTAGTGTTAAGTTATTAGTAAAAGTGTTACAGTGATAGTGGCCTAAATAAAGAACACATGAACTAAGTGCTTCGCCTTAATAGACGCTAAGAAAATTCATTGGACATTATTCTTAGTGACTTTAAACAAATTAGTAGATTAAGTTAAATTAATATTGCTTAATAGCCTCTATGAGCTAGATTGTGATTTTAATGATGTACCTCCTTATGTTCTACATAATTTTGTTTTTTTTTATGGGTACTCTATCTATAGAATACCCATAAAAAAACAAAATTAGGCTTGTTGAGTATTTTGTTATACATTACATTCTAAAGTCGCAAAAGGCAGGCGCCATAATGGACATTCGGACGCCATCATAAGTTCATTAGGGCCGATTCACATGTATCACTATAGTTACAGTTCCATCTTGTCCAGAACGGTACCAGCATATTCTAAGGAGTAACCCATCGAATGGATGCATGCCTACAAAATATTATGTATTACTCGCTGACCCTTTGTTTCGTCTGGTAGCAAATAGTAGCCTAAGTTACTCCTGATTGCACCAGCTACCTGATAATAAAAGTCCCGTCAAAATTGATTCAGCCATTTCAAATATTACCCGGAACAAACAGACACACAGATACAAAATGTAAAAAATGTTATTTTGGTATTGGTATGTACCGTATATAATATTCATATATGAATGTAGTGGAGAATAGTTATTTCAATATACAGGGTTATTTCAAATATACTAATAATTAGCTAAGGGTATATTCTGTAGGTAATTACCTAACACTTTTGTTCTACGACTTTTTAAAAATCACAATTTTAATTTTTTTTTCATTTCAAACAAATTTAAATAATTAAAATCGGTAGTTGTAAAATATTAACTAAGTCTACGTATTGCATTGAGCGCACCGAGTGACAACGGTATGGGGGGGTAGCGGGGCAAGGTCACGCGGCATTTGTACTTTGATTGCTCCCGTAGGTCATTAGCCAAACATATGTTAGTCGCCCGTAAGTTACCGCCCGTGACGTTTGATGTACCGCGCGTGTCATCTCATTGTGTGCGAATTGCTAAAGTGACGAATGCCATTCAGTTGGAGTAAACGTGTGGAACCGAGATCATGCGCAGGATCACGTTTCGACATGTTTTTTAACTTTATGTATGAGTATGTTCGACTTGCGGTGGCAAGTATTTAATAAATGTAATTAGTCGCAGTTGGTATGTCTGAATAATCTCGAATGCTTAATATCGTGGGCGGAATAATCGAGTTTTCACTTAAATACCCAAATTAAATAGGTAGTAGTATATACTCCCGGGCTATGGGGTGAGCGGAGCACTGCTGCGCGCTGTGCAGTCCACTTATGAGGGCTGCACAGCGTGTGTGCGTGTTGACGGCGGCTTGTCCCCCTGGTTTGACGTCAATATCGGCGTCAGACAGGGTTGCGTGCTGTCCGCTCGACTGTTCATCCTGTACCTGGACAGTTGTCTCCAGAGAATGAGATCGATGGATGTAGGGATGCGAATGGGTGAACTAGTCGTGAGCTGCCTGCTTTACGCAGATGACGCCGTGCTTCTAGCCGAATCGCCGTCAGACCTGCAAACACTAGTCACTACTATGAAAGATGATTGCATGATCAAAGGCTTGCAGTTGAATGCGACGAAAACGAAAGTTATGGTGTTTGAAAGGGAGGATTCCAGAACAGATGCAAGGATAATGGTTGATGATGTAGTGCTGGAACAGGTGAATGAAATTGTATATCTTGGATGCGCTTTTAGCAGAGATGGAAGGTACACCGCGGATGTAGAAAGACGAGTGGCGATAGGAAATAGCGTAAACGGAGTGTTGGGCAGATTCCTGGGCGCAAAAAATATTAGCAGAAAGGCCCAGTTAGCAATCCACAATGCAGTCCTGATCCCAACACTAACTTATGGAAGCGAGAGCTGGGTATGGCAGAGTGTGCATGAAAGTAGAATAAACGCGGTAGAAATGAGGGCTCTACGCAAAATCTGCGGAGTGACTCTCGCTGACCGCGTAGAAAACAAGGTTGTAAGGAAGGAAGTTGGTTTGAAAGAGAGTGTCGGTGTAAAAGTAAGAAAGGGCATGCTCCGATGGTTCGGACATGTAGAAAGAATGGTTGACGCAAGACTGACTAAGCAGATATACAATGCAAAAGCGGACGGATGTAGGAGTCGAGGACGGCCAAGACACACATTCCAAGACCAAATAGAACGTGTTCTGGAGGAAGGTGATGTTAAGAGCCTCAAAAACCGACGCGCGTGCATGAAAAGAGTTATGAAAGTCAACGAAGCGAGTGAGGCGTGTAAGAATCGTGCCCTATGGCGCTCTGTTCTCTCTGCCTACCCCGCAAGGGATTTGGCGTGAAGTTATGTATGTATGTATGTATGTATGTTAAATAGGTAGGTAAATAATTCAAATTTCCTGAAATACATTAAATTTTAAGTGTATTAGCCTAAAAATACATTTCTAACACCTTTAATTTCGTAATCTACACGATATCCGATTGGGTATGTGAATTAAAAGCAGTTTCGTGTAGAAAGCGCGGGAACTCGCTTCTCTTGTTTAGATGCATAAACAGAGCTGCTACTCTGAATGAAAATCGGGTGAAATAGGTACGTTTAGTACAAAATACAGAGTTACAAAGTGTCAGATGGTACAATTAAATCTTAAAAATCGTTTTTTTTACTAGAGTTTTAGGTTTTTGTAAAACTGATAAAAGAAAAGTTGTTTAGAATGACACAAAGGAGCTATGTGTAGAATAGTATTAGTGTATTAAAATTAACCCTGTATATACTAACAGACACTTTAATTTCATTTATATGTATGAATATAGATGAGTCACATTTGACCGGAGGGCTTTTATTTGGCTTTAGATATTTGTTGGTTGTTATATTTAATACACACATACACATACATCACTTCACGGCAAATCCCTTGCGGGGTAGGCAGAGAGAACAGAGCGCCATAAGGCACGATTCTTACACGCCTCACTCGCTTCGTTGACTTTCATAACTCTTGTCTTGCACGAGGGTCGGTTTTTGAGGCTCCTAACATCACCTTCCTCTAGAACACGTTCCATTTGGTCATGGAATGTGTGTCTTGGCCGTCCTCGACTCTTACATCCATCCGCTTTTGCATTGTATATCTGCTTAGTCAGTCTTGCATCATCCATTCTTTCTACATGTCCGAACCATCGGAGCATGTCCTTTCTTTTCTTTTACACCGACACTCTCCTTCAATCCGACTTACTTCCTTACAACCTTGTTTTCTACGCGGTCAGCGAGAGTCAGCGCAGATTTTGCGCAGTGCCCTCACGTCTACCGCGTTTATTCTACTTTCATGCACACTCTGCCATACCCAGCTCTCGCTTCCATAAGTTAGCGTTGGGATCAAGACTGCATTATGGATTGCTAGCTGGGCTTTTCTGCTGCTTATATTTAATACCAGTATAAAAGCTCAGAACGTTGAAATATTTTTTTAACCAAGTCTTTGAAAGTTTTAAATCGTTACGTATTAGATTGCTTAAACTATAGGTTACAGAGATAAATAAATAAGTGGGCTTTCGGCTTGAAATTTTCATTTTTATTAGCTCTTGTTTAAATTGACTTTTTCATGTATAACATTTTACTTGTGCAAACATCTCATAAACGAAATTTTAATAAAACATGTATTTATTCATATTCATCATCTCGAATTGACAAATTTTCATTTACTGTTACCGATTCACCCATATTTTACTCTTTTTTTTTCTGTCTGGCTATATTTAATAATATTATGTTTTCAAACTCTTAATATTTGAAAGTGTAGGTAGTGGTAATTATTTTTGTGGTCAATATTGCATATATGTTGTGTTGTATATTGCTGTGTGGCGCCGGCTTAGAATACCGCCACTTCGGCGCTACCTCTTCCCGTGGGTGTCGTAAAAGGCGACTAAGGGAAAGGTTAGCAGAATGGGCAGCAGCATTCTCTCTCAACAAAATACAGGCTACTGCGATCGCCAACCCGCCTGCCAAGCGTGGCGATTATGGCAAAAACCCCCCATGAGTCCTGGCCTGTCCAGCACTGGACCTCAAAAGGCTAATGATAAAACATCGTAATTTATTTAACATTTATATGTGTGAATGTGTTATGTATACTTCGCTAATCCAGTCGCTGGAACACTATAAATATAAAGCAAGAAATATTTTTTTTCGACACAGACAGAAATCGATCCTAACACTTTTAGGGCTGTTCCGATTGTAAACATTTTATTATTATTTATGGGATAACAGGGAAATGAGCATGCAGGTGACCTGATGGTAAGTGTCATGCGTCGACGTCGTGCATGAACATCAGTAACACTGGTAGAGTCTCACAGTGGTAGAGCCTTGCAGTTCGCTGGATAAAGGGGCCAGCTCGACTGGTGAAATACCATGACCTCTCGGAATATCGGCGTGAAGTGGATCATGCAGCGTTTCGTTTGGCACGGGATCCTCTTTCCCCTTCTTTTCCCCTCCTAAACCCTCAAAAGACGGCAACGCACCACGGTGCTCATGGGCGGATGAGTAGTTGCTTACCAGCAGATGACCCACTTGATCGTTGGCCCTCCTATCCCAAAAAAAGAGTTATAAATATGTTGTTAGACGTTAAGATGGGATGGGGAGGGGGCCGGCCTCTGGATGGACTTTTCTTTCCGAATGGAACGTGGCATGAACCCCTTGTGTCGATCGTGTGATTTTACTGACCAAGTTGACTTGGTCAGTAAAATCACAAATTGACCTATTCATACAGCACCACTATTCGCGCTTAAATTTTGTTGGGTAGATTCTAATTTTACTCGCAATCATTAAAATTTTCTATTATTCTTTTAACACACGTTCTCGTTGAGGATCCTGAAAGATGTCAATCACGTTTATTGTCGAATATAATAATAATATCTTGCCTATATACACACAGCGCCCTCTAGTTCCAAGCTAAACAACTAAATGCTTGTGTTATGGATACTGGATAACGGATATTAATACGTATATATACTTTTCTTTTGTTAATACATACTTGTTATACATAGAAAACGCCCAGACACCACACAAATATTCATGTTTGTCACAAATATTTGTGCTCGGGTGGGAATTGAACCCCCGACCTCATTGCTGCAGCCGGTACTTTTACCAATACCAATTTGAATTATGGGGAAAAAACAGCATGCAGTAATACAATTTATTCAAACGTAAATATAATTACTTATATTAATAAAGACATATAAAGATACTAACCTTAGCTTGTCTCGGTGGTCCAGTGGTGGAGCACACGGCTTCTGATCCAGAGGTCCGGGTTCGAATCCTGACACTGGCTCACACGAATGACTTTTCGAAATTGTTTTTGGAAGTTAAGTGTGATAAAGTCGATGACTGAAAACTTTGTGCCCGGTATGGCAATAGGTTCACCACCTATTCCATTTGGGACGTAAACATAACGGCGAGACGAGGTTTAACTTAGAACGTATCATGACAGACAATCCACAAAATAGAAAATAATCTTCACCTTCAACTAATAATTACTTATCACAAACTAGGACCTTTCCAGCACTCTAACAGCAATCCACTATATTTGCTGACCTCTGAGACATGATGTTTTATTCTTAAACTTTATCGTTTCTTGCCCTTACCCTTTACCGTTCTTCTCGGTGGTCCAGTGGTCGAGCACCTCACTTCTGAATCTAGAGGTCGCGGGTCGAATCCTCACACTGGCTCACACCAATGACTTTTCGAAGTTCTTTTCGGAAGTTATGTGTGGAAAATATTGATGACTGAAAAGGTTCACCACCTATTCAATTTGGGGCGTAAACATAACGGCGAGACGAGGTTTAACAGCCGCTGCCTACAACGCGGGTGGAATAAAGCGTGAAGTTATGTTAAATGTATTTAAGTTTCTTGCCCGAAGGTATAGACAGCGGCTGTTAAGCCTCAACTTTGCCTCGAAGTTTTACATCCCAAATGAAGTTGATGCCAACATTATTGCCATGCACAAACTTAGTCAGAGAAGTCACGAAGTGACTTCTTGATTCAGAAGCGGGGTGGTGCGTGACACCCAGACCACCGATACGACTTTTCTTGATGTAGGTAACTCAATAATAGTCCCACTCGCACTGTCGTCTATCTATTATACTAGCTGATAATTTTTACAGCGTTTACAATTAAAGTGCTAAATCTCAATTAAACGATACATGAATTATAATAAGAAGCACCCCGTTGACGCCTTCTACCTATTAAAATTCTCCATCAAAATCCGTTCCGTACTCACAAAGATTTAATATAAGGAGTAATAATATAATTTTATTTAATATATTTGATATAATATAATAAGAGGAAATCGCCTTGCGTGGTATGGGCATGTAATGAGAAGAGATGATGCACATGTCGTGATAAGAATGATGAATCTGAGTGTGGAAGGAAACAAGAGAAGAGGGAGACCGAAGAAAACATGGATGAATTGTGTGAAAGATGATATGATTAGGAAGGGTGTTGTGGTGGAAGAAGTGAATGATAGGGAAGCATGGAAAAGAAAAACCTGTTGTGCCGACCCCACATGATGGGAGAAGGGCAGGAAGATGATGATGACTCACAAAGATTTAAGCATATAAGGGGACAGACAGCGGAAAGTGACTTTGCTTTATACTATGTAATGATTACTCGATTAATACGTAACGCAAGTTTTGTAGGGGTGCGAGGGGTCTCGGTAAAACTCGATATAGTGTACGCATTACAGGGGAGACCTATGTTCTGTTTGTGAGATGTATTTTGTAACAAGCCGTGTAAGCGACTTTTAATTTAAAACATCTAAATTAAATAAACTCAGGAATGAGTGTATCCGCCAGAGAACGACTGTAACCGACATAGCTCGCAGAATAAGCTCGCTGAAGTGGCAATGGGCTGGTCATGTCTGCCGAAGGACCGATGGTAGATGGAGTAAGAAGGTCATAGAGTGGAGACCGGGTCTTGGTAAACGTAGCGTAGGACGCCCACCAGCCCGTTGGTCAGACGACCTCAGAAAGGCTGCTGGTAAAGACTGGATGCGCAAGGCAGAGAATCGGATGTCGTGGCGCACATTGGGAGAGGCCTATGTCCAGCAGTGGACTGCAATTGGCTGATGATGATGAAATTAAAAGTAGCCCTTGTTACTCTTTATTATAACGGCTACTTATCAGTGAAAGTCGCGCAACAATCAGGCTAGCCCACAGAAATAGATCAAGATAGAACGGCGAATAGGCGTGGCAAGCGTGCCAAAACCCTGCACTATATTGCATGGTTTTCGAAACTCGCTCTCAGTACGCAACGAGCGTTCCTGCCCTGCGTTCAGGACGTAAAAAAATAGATAAATCGTCACATATATGCCGTATTATGCTGTGAAAAATTGTAAAAACAAAAGTATTGAATTAAATATGAAAAAAGGAAATATTTAGTATGATCAGTAAGTACAGAAAATCAGTAGAAAGTATTTTTTGAGATTATAAATTATTGTTTTACTTTTACTATGTTCAATAATTACGATCACAAGTTGTCTATTTTTTCGTTATGATAAATATCCATTGCTGTCCGCATTCAACGCTCGTATACAAAAACATTGCGCGTATAAATTATACGCGTAATGTACGTCGAATCGAACGAAATACACAATACACCTGCCAGTTGATCGCTGTGTCTGTTAATCGCTGTGATTCGAATGTTAGAGATGGGCACTCCATGTATCGTTGAGTCTTAGGACTTATCGATAAATTAATTCAATAATTATTTGAGTATCAGCTCATATCTTGCTTTGTCCCTACTTTATTCTAACACCACAAATTTCAACCAAAGTGTTTCGTAATTACATTGGCAGCAGTTTATTTGACAGTATAAGTTTTCACCAATTTGACCAATCGCCGATAGAAAATCATCTCGTTCTTCTCAAATGGGCAGTAACCGAGGTATATGTTGACGTTCGGCTTCGTTATTTAACCAGGACTGTGAGGCCAACCCTTACAAAAAGGCAAATATTTAATAAATATGTATAGTTTCAAGGACAGTAAAATATTTATAATTAAATTTTATATACTGTTGGAAAAATATGTTTTAGGTTTTAATATGTCGGATTGAAGTATTTAACATGTTTTACTTTCTATGATTATCGTTACAGAAAATCAAAAAATAATAAAATTAACACACGTTGCCGATATTAACATCGATAATCTAATGTGAGTGTCTCCTAACTAGTCGCTCCGCTCACAATGAAAATGACGTCACGCTGAGGGCGTGGTTTTTCAAAAAAATGACACGCTCGAAATGTATGGAAATATGCCATCGCGGCCGTTCTATCTTGATCTATTTCTGTGGGCTAGCCATTTTGGAGATTAGCCGCAACAAAGAGATAAAAGTTGTAACAACAAAACCGTTATTTATTTATATTTATCGAGTTAACACCAAGTACTTAGTAAAAAGAGATTATTTTCACTAAACACACGGACAGACAAACACACACTAGTTAGCTGTACATCAGTGAAAAAAATTCAAGCGGACAGACAAGCAAAAATATTTAAAAAAATGTTGTTTTTGCTTTCGTTTCTCCAATGTACATCAACTCTTTTTCAGTGTTACGATTTTATTATAAGGGGTTTTAAAAGGGGCCATTCAAGTATAACGTGAGAATTATAGGGGTCGGGAGGGTATTGGCTTTACTTATTTTGGTGACATGCGGGTAGACGGATTTTTTTTTATATAGGAGGACAAACAAGCAACGTGTTACTTAATGGTGAGCAACAAACGCCGCCCATAAACATATATAAGATTACAGTTGCGTTGCCGGCGAACGAAACGCTACATGAGCCACTTCACGGCGATATCCTGAGAGGTCGTGGTATTTCACCGGTCGAGCCGGCCCATTCACGCAGCGAACTGCTTGGCTCTACCACTGTACGAATTCTGCTTACGTAATACTTGAATGGCCCCGAATAGTAGCTAAGTAATTTATATAAACTCGTCAATAAAACCATTTTATTATTAAATATATGTTTTACTTTATTATTAATATTTATATGCGTCCGTGTCTTTTCATAGCAGCTATTGGCGGCAACTGGGAGAGAATGTTTTCAGGTAAAACTTCTAGTGTGACAGCTTCATCATTGTCCAACCAGTGAAAATCTGCCAAATACTGGAAACAATATAAATTACTGATAAATTTTTGATTACTAATAATAATATCTTGGACACAAATCACACAGCGCCCTCTAGTTCCAAACTAAGCAACTAAATGCTTGTGCTATGGATACTAGATAACGGATACCAATACATAATTATATACTTTTCTTTTGTAAATACATACTTATAATAGATAGAAAAACACCCAGACATGCAAATATTCATGCTTGTCACAATTATTTGTACTCGGATGGGAATCGAACCCGCCAACCTCGATTCTGTAGTCGGTAGCTTTACCAATGCACCACGAGGCTCGATTGATTTCAAGTGCTGAGTAAAATTATCAAACATGAGGGTAGTTAGTATATTATATTAGCTTCTGCCCGCAGCTTCACCTGTTTACAACACAAAAGAACATATACTCGCCAATTCAATTTTTTTGGATAGAACGAATCTTCAGTCTCATTTATAGGATATTTTATGGGGCCTTTTGAGAGTGATGTGACTGGCTCACACCAATCACTTTTCGAAATTAATTTCGAAAGTTATGTGTGATACATATCGATGACTGAAAACTTTGTGCCCGGTATGGCAATAGGTTCGCCACCTATTCCATTTGGGACATAAACATAACGGCGAGTCGAGGCTTAACAGCCACTGTCTACACCTTCGGGTAGGAAAAGGCGCGAAGTTAGGTGTTTTTGTTATGTTATGTTATTATAAAGAGGTCGGGGTCAACACACAGGCTAAATATTATCACGCTATCCCAAGTTGGAGGTCTAGGCAGACGAATTCGCCGACAACAGCTAGTAATTAATAAGTCTTTGTTCGCTGAAATATTACATTTAACTTTAAAATTAATTAATCAATTAGTAGTTAAGTTCTAACTTCACACCTTTTCCTACCTTCGGGTAGGAAAAGGTGTGAAGTTATGTATGTTTAACCTTAGCTTGTGCTTAGCTTATATTGGTAGAAAATTTACTTAGGAGACTGATACTAATGCTGTAATACCACTCAATATACATATTCTCATCCCTGTATCACATACGGGTCAGTCAAAGGTTTTGTCTTTCCATTAACTACAATCCCGGCACACTGTTTTCACCCCATCCACTGACAGACATGTCATTTTTTTGTTTTTTATCAGACCGTTTATATTATCACTCTGGCCCCTCCTGGTTCTCTCAACTTGGCCACTCACATTCGCTTCTTACAGTCTTTTGGTCTAGAAAAGAGAGGGCCAAATGACAACTGAATAAAAGAGTCTACCACTTTACAATTGAAAACAAAATAGACAGTATTTATTTTTGTTTTTGAACAACGTTAAAAGAGGCATAATTTTGAAACGTGCAAGTCCCTCATAATTTTCAATCTTGTTTGATACGTGATAGATTTCGATGACAACAACTTATTTAGGGTAATACATATTGTCTTTGTTAAATTCCTCGCTCCTCTAAATCACCTTCGCGAATCCAATTACCATGTTCAGGGTGATATGTTTGCAAATTTTCTATCTAAACATAATAAAGCTCAGTTACGAAATGATTCGGCGAAGTCTCGGCAATCCAGTGGTCGAGCACCCCGCTTCTGAATCCGGAAGTTGCGGGTTTGAATCCTGACACTGGTTCACATCAAGGCCTTTTCGAAATTATTTTCGGAATTAATGCGTGATAAATATCGATGACTGAAAACTTTGTGCCCAGTATGGGATTAGGTTGGCCACCTATTCCATTTGGGACGTAAACATAACGGCGGTACGAGGCTTAACAGCTGCTGCCTACACCTTCGGGTAAAAAAGGCGTGAAGTTATGTTATTAAAACTCACAAAAAAGGCACCGGTTGAAACATTACATCATATAAACAGGGTATCACAACTCACATTGTCACCCATCACGCACTTTTATTCATTACTAGCTGACCCGGCGAACTCTGTTTCGCATCAAAAGTAATAACTGCTGCCCCGCTATGTTAATACTGCAATATCTTCGACAAATTTGAAGTCGATAGCAGCTATAGGTTAAAAATGGGAATTTTCCATTGTTAACACCCCCGCAAACCCCCTTGTGGGTGGAATTTCGTAAAATCCGTTCTTAGCTGACCTCTACTCGGCGAAAGGAATAATCCTACCAAATCATTCGCCTTATGGTTCCAGAGATATCGTGATGAGTCAATATATAGGTGGAAATCTCTTATATATATTTCATTATTATGACGTGTACAGCGTCATTATTTTAATTACTATTTTGTTCCATATAATCTTTATCACGACACTAACTCACTCGGTGAGCCAATGACTTGATAGGAGCGTATTTTTATATATCCATGGTCGGATTAAGAGAAACGTTTAACAGTGCTAGAGCCAAGCAGTTTGCTACGTGAATGGGCCGCCTCACCGGTGAAATACCACGACCTCTCAGAAGATCGACGTAAAGTGGCTCATGCCGCGTTTCGTTCGGTGAGAGAGGTACCCAGAGGCCCACCTCCCTTCCCCATCCTTGCCTATTCCCTATCCCTTAAAGATTGGCAACGCAACAATAACACTATATGTGTTGCTGGTGTCCATGGGCGGCGTTGGTTGCTTACCGTTAGGTGACACGCCTGCTTGTTTACCTTCCTATCCCATAAAAAAGCGCTACCCGGGGGCTTCATAAAAGGCGAGACCCATAGAAAGAGAGAGGGAGAAAAAAAAACAGATTTTGGACTAAGCTTTCCTTTCGTTTTCCTAACAGACAAATTATTGAGAAAGTCAATTGAAAAAAAAAAATCTTCATTTGGTTGGCGACGGAATCTAGTGCCATATGTCAGGCACAATTTTGTCACTCACTCAAAACCTATTTGTACCTCAAACTCGAGACTTTTTGATTCTGAAGCGAGGTTTCAATTTGTGCATGATAATATGTATTTCAAAAATGTAGTCATTTAAATTTATAGACCGGGAGGCAGATCTGTTAGCGTTGTTAGTAATAGGGATTGATTACGACCCTTGCTTTGAAAGCCACCCTAAAAGGGACAATACCAATAATAAACAAGTCTCAAATGAAATGACGCTGTCAAGTGTCAATGTGGGTGGTAGGTACTACAAGGGGGAGGAATTTTAATTTGAAATCCATACCTTCCCACTACAGTTCAAAATATGTAGAGTCTCTATATTGGACAGACAAATGAAACAAACTAAATACGACGAGTTAATTAAATTTATTAGTGGAAGTTGTTTTATTTAAAAATATCATAGAGACGCAACATGTTTGTTTCTAATCGTTAATGTCTGAAAAATATGAACAGGTTTCATAGGTGCAAATAAACAAATAAATATCGAGAACACTTCTTTGACGAACAGATTTTTACGGATACATTTTATTAAGTAAGGTTTATTTTTAACTGTGTATATTTAACAAAATTCTCAATTTTCAAAGCAAACAAAGGCAATTTATTCACTTTTACCTGAGTAAGTAGGTATTTTTTAAGTTCCGCAGTGCTGTGAATACAGCCGTGATTTTAATTAACGCTTGAGTTTCACCGCTAGTTGGTGAACAATAAAACATTTTTTACCCATGCGAGTTTTCGGAAGTAAAAATAAGTTTATACTTTTAGATAGTCAAGTGGTTTTATCTGTGTGCAGTTGTTCGAAGCTACTCCAATGTAGCTTTGACCAAATATAAAATTCCGGGAAACGTGAAACAATTTGTCAATATTTCAGATCATAAGTCATATCATAAGGCATCGAACTTATGCTATCCAACTGGATGGCATACGACAAGAGTATATTATTTCTTAATTATACTTAAACTTTTTAGTACTCGAAGATGTAGGCAATGTTTCCGTATATTTACCAAATGATGTATAAATATATCACATTAAAAAGGTAGCGTGCCTGCTATAGTGTTTGACATAATTTAAAGATAGAATTACTTTGTCGCACAGCGCCCTCTAGTTTTCCAAGTCAAGCAACCAAATGTTTCTGTTCTGGAAACTAGGTAACATATATTAATACACATATACTTCTCTTTTGTAAGTACATACTTATAATAATATATATATATATATATATATATATATATAAGAGATTTCCACCTATATATTGACTCATCACTATATCTCTGGAACCATAAGGCGTAGCGACTTGAAATTTGGTAGGATTATTCCTTTCGCCGAGTAGAGGTCAGCTAAGAACGGATTTTACGAAATTCCACCCACAAGGGGGGTTGCGGGGGTGTTAACAATGGAAAATTCCATTTTTAACCTATAGCTGCTATCGACTTCATTTGTCGAAGATATTGCAGTATTAACATAGCGGGGCAGCAGTTATTACTTTTGATGCGAAACAGAGTTCGCCGGGTCAGCTAGTAATATAATAAACCACCCCGACGCTACACAGAATCAATGCTTGTCGTAAATATTTGTACTCGGATGGGAATCAAACCTGCCGATCTCTTTCTTCTCTGCGATCAGTTGTTTTACCAATGTCCCACTCGGTGTGTCGTACCATTTATTATCTGAATTTTAATACATAGTTTATCAAGTCCACAAAATTGATATAAAAACCCTTGTAATCTAAGGGCAACATTTAAAAATATTTTGTTGCGATAGGAAAACCTATCCACACATTTTTGTGTGTATTGTTATCGAACCTTCATATTCAATACTCATCGTTAACTTCAATATTGGCACGTGTCTACTAACAAGTGAGCAATATACACGTTTTTGATATAAATTCAGTACCGATCTTTATGGTTATCCAATAGTATTTGGGAATAATGAAAGGGAAACTAAGTGATTGTGATTAAAGCAAAAGATTATATATTGTTTTGGTACTACGTCGACCATATTTTCTCTTTCCACTCGTTCCCATCTTGCTGTTGACTCCGTCGCTATCTCATCTTAAAGGTCGACAACGTTGTTACACTATCGGTGTTGCAGGCGTCCATAGGCGGCACTAATCGCTTACCATCGGGTGACTGTTTACGCATTTAGTCCTAACAGCTTGCCAAGCTTGAATAAATACGAGAATGTACTTTAAGTAATGTCAACTATCCGAGCATTGTCTAAAGAAAAATTATAGTAAGTAAAATATCTGTAGAGTTCTTTAGAGAAAGATAATTTAAAGCAGTTAGGAAGTTTTAAGTTTGTTTTTTTTTGCGTTTTATAAGTTCCTTTATTAACCAATAAATATATATTATTAATTTACAACGTCACTTGAAAGTGACAGTGGTAGAGTCGAGCAGTTCGTTGCATTAATGCTCTCAGATATCGACGTAAAATTGTCACGTGGCGTTTTGTTTGGTGAGAGGGGTATAGACTCAACTTTTTATCTAATAACTAAGTTTTTTTTATAGAATCGGAGGGCAAACGAGCAATCGGGTCACATGATGTTAAGCAACTATCTAGGTGCCCATGGACACCTGCAAAACAAATAGTGTTACAATTACATTGCCGGCCTTTATGGGATTAGGATGTGAAAGGAAGGAGAAGAGGCGTGCGCCTCCGGAAACCTCCCTCACTGAACGAAATGCGGCGTTAGCCACTTTTTTTTTGTGGAATAGGAGGGCAAACGAGCAGGTGTGTCACCTGATGGTGAGCAACCAACGCCGCCCATGGACACCAGCAACACATATAGTGTTACTGTTGCGTTGCCAACCTTTAAGGGATAGGGGATAGGAAAGGATGGGGAAGGATCCAGTTTACGTCGATATTCCGAGAGGCCGTGGTATTTCACCGGTCGAGCCGGCCCATTTAAGCAGTGTTCACTGCTTGGGTCTGTTCACTGTTCATAAGTCTCTTAATGTGTTTCTGCTTCTAAACTCTTTGAGTTCTAGTTCATAGTTTCCGAGTTTCAAATTACGCTTAAATTTATAGCGGAATAGCTGTCATTTGGTCCTATTAATAATAAAAATAGTTTGGTTCCATATTTATTAATTTAGAAACAGTTCAACATTTTCAATTATGTCAACGGTCTAATTACAGCCTATATACGGCTTTTTAAGAGTATTCATTCATTGAAATTTCTATTTGTTGTGATTTATATTATTGATATATGTTATAGAAAATAACAATTAACAACAAAATAACAAAAAATCTTGAAATCTAGTTGATTTTCTTTTGTAGTAAAGCATGCGTTTTTAATAAACAAATACAAATGTGATTTTTTTCAGTACGATACGCGCGTCGGTGACTAAATTATTCTTAAGCGTAGTTGACAGGGACGTCGATTGATCAGTCAAACAATTCGTTAGGTTAACAAGTCTGTCCTATCCCCACCGGCGTTGGTCGCGGCCATGCTGGCGGGCGAGGAGGAGTGGAGGGCTGTGGTCTCCTTCTGCGAAGCTGTGATGCTCCAGAAGGAGGCCGCCGAGTGGGGTCGGGAGAGAGCCGATCCCGCTCGAAGGCGGCGGCGGCGAGCTCAGTGATCGACGGGCCGCGAGGGCGCCCACCTCGCGGGTGCGCCCGGGTCGCGGCCCGGGAAGGATGACCCCCCGGTGCGGCTGGGGAGGGTTGTCGGGGGCGCCGCCGGCCGCGCGCCTCTTTTCAGCGCGCGGTCGGAGCCGCCCCGCCCCGGGGAGCCTCACCGAGGCTCCCCGAGGATGAGCACCCCCTCGTGACAGAGGTGGAGCGACGGCGGGGTGGACCAGAGGGCGGACGCACTGTCCTGGGCCACCCCAACGCCGGAGGAAGGCCGCCGCGAGGTTTTAGTGGGTAACCCTAGGATCGGATTGCAGTTTATTGTTTTGGGAGTCCAACACTACCTCCTGCCGTTCTCAGGCGGGGGGTGTGCATAAAGCATTTCCTCACGTAAAAAAAAAAGTTACAAATCTATATATAGAATTATATGATACAGTAAAGAATTTTCAAAGCTTCCTTTTCAATGAATAAATTATATTAATCATACTTTTACGCATTTAAAAAAGCCATTGACGTGCGTAATGTGTAAGAATACTCTATTTTTTTGATTTAGGTCTTTCCGTATGTAACTCAAGGACTTGGCATGAATTAACGTTATTGTTGTATATTATTTTGAGATATAAAACCTAATAGCTGTCTGATCTATGTGGCTTAGTACTTTCTTTATGTTTAAGTGGAAAATGTCGTGTTTGAATCCGGCATAGATATAAAAATAATCGATCGGCAATAGTCACCCAAACAACGAGACCAAAAATGTGTTGTTGATGTGTGATTGTCTTATCAATGTGTGCATAAAAAGCGGTTCGAAGTGTCAACTTTTACATTGTTAATGTTCATGTGTTGAAATGTTAATATCCTGAAAATCTAATATATGCGGTTGCGCTGTCAGTGATGAATATTAGTACATTTTTGCTGATATGTGCCATCTATTATAGTCTATGCTATATTATATTATAGTATATATCTATGGAATCCGGGTAGATTTGACACTTTACAAGTTATCCCTGATAATTATCAATGACTGATAAACGTATGGTTGTTAAATGACACCAAAAAGTGGGGAGTGTCGAGGTAAGATTGCCAATGCCCCTACACTTATGGGTATTAGAAATTTAACTTAAAAAGGTACAAAAAGGAACAACGATTTATTGTTGACACTTACATAATATAACATAACTTCATGCCTTTGTTACCCGAAGGTGTAAGCAGGGGCTGTTAAGCCTCGTCTCACCGTGTTTACGTCCCAAATGGAATAGGTGGCGAACGTATTGCCATACTGGGCACAAATTTTCAGTCATCGATATTTATCACACATAACTTCCGAAAACGATTTGGAAAAGTCATTGGTGTGAGCAAGTGTCAGTAATCGAACCCGGACCTCTGGATCTGAAGCCGTGTGCTCGACCACTGGACCGCCGAGACTGTTGACACTTAAAAAGTATATTTTTTTTAAATTCTATTCATAATAAATATTATTCTATAAATTTTGGAGATATATAGATAATTAGTATTCTATCTTCATACTCAATCCACTTAAACAAACACCTACGTACAATATTACAAATATTAATCAATGTCCTAAATCCGTGTTATAGCATTTAAGAATCGTGACATACATTGATTAAGCCTCAACTAAGGAAAATGGGACAATTTGTTGTTATCCATTTACATATTTTTGGTAATTAATTCATTAAAAATAGTATTGAAAAGTCAGTTTGATTTAAATCAGTTATTAACTCCCTAGAAATGCCACGCGGGTTGAAATACCAGGGAACAACTATTATTGAATTATGATATGATTGTTACTCTAATTTATCTACAGTTATTTATATACATAATATATACATACATACATAACTTCACGCCTTTTTCTACCCGAAGGTGTAGGCAGCGGCTGTTAAGCCTCGTCTCGCCGTTATGTTTACGTCCCAAATGGAATAGGTGGCGAACCTATTGTCATAACGGGCACAAAGTTTTCAGACATCGATATTTATCACACATTACTTCCGAAAACAATTTCGAAAAGTCATTGGTGTGAGCCAGTATCTGAAATCGAACCCGGACCTCTGGGTCAGAAGTCGTGTGCTCGACCACTGCGCCACCTAGACCATATATATATTTTTATTATGTCATGTACAGAATATAAATAATATTGTTGTAATTAAACATTAATATTAAATTTACTAAAGACGTCGAAAACGAGTCCCTGGCTTAGTGCGGTCAGTCCGACTTTTGAATGAGTTTTTGGGAAAGTCATTGGTATGAATTGACATATTTAAATACAAAATATTTTTACCATACTCCTTTTATATACTAATGGTATAGAGAAGAAATCCCAATATCGTGAATAATCTTCTGCTTTTAAAAGAGGTAGAGCCAGGCACTTGGCTTCATAAATGAAATACCACGGCCTCTCAGAATATCGAATTAAGTGGCTCTTGCCGCGTGTTGTACAAAGAGAGTTGTATACGGAGGTTCATCCCCTTTTCACTCACCTCTCACTTCCGGCTTCTTTACCGATCTATCTTAAGAACTGTGACACTACCTGTGTTGCATATATCCATGGGCGGCGCCTGTTACTTACCACCAGGTGACCCGCTTGCTTCTGTTCGAAAAATATTTTCTACACAAAAACAGCGAAAAAACCTTTAGATTTAAGAAACCAATTGTGGGATGTTAATATTAAACCAACTGGATTTCTCACGTCAATGTTGTTCAGTTCCCGCAACAGGCTTCGTTGGCTAAATTTCCTCCAGGCAATAATGATCCGATCGTTCAGCCGAAAAAAAACTCTTACCAATTCTATTTATAAATCCGAATGAGTGAATGAATGATATATCAGTTACACGGTTTTATTCAATATGCTGATACTTTTTTCCTATTTTATTATTCTCATTATTATCCTTTGTACGTTTTCATTGCAAACATCATTAAATTAAATTAATATTTATATAAAAACCGGGAGACAAACTCGCGCATGGATTTCGCTCATTATGTTTTGTTGTTACAGTGCCATGAAAATCATATTTTTTACATCCATTGGGATTTAACACACAAAACAGGCAGGCACGTGATTTACTTAGTGGTGCTATCATTCTGTAATGTACACCGCGGAATCCTGCATCTATAGCTTATCCCTGTCGAGGTTTTTAACTTGATTTACTGTTAATATAATTTATGTATTAGGACACAAAACTTAACAAAAAGCCGGCAACGTTGATGTGACGCCCCTGGTGTTGCGGATGTCCATGGGTGGCGGTATTTGTTTGCCATTAGATGTCCCACACGTTAGTTTGCTTTCTTTTTTCCCAAATTATGAATATATCTGCACGTCTATAATATTGGATGATATAGGCAGTGTTTGTTTCGAATTGCAACATTATTCAAATAGAGCTGTTGTGAGTTAATGACACATCCAAAGGTGAGAGTTCAAATAAAATGTAATAAATGTCGAGTTAATATACTTGCACAAGACAAATTACAGTCAGGCCGCAGCGTCAACAGCCTTTTTATTACTTTTACTAGTTGTCGCCGGTGACTTTGCACGAAACTCTGGGATTTATATATTCTTCCCCGATAAATAGTTACCTACAATTATCATCTATCTAGATTATTTACAGGATCATGAGGCTCTCAACACCTCATCACCGTTTCTCGGCTAAGTGGACAAGATGACGGCATACCGACACCCACGCCTTTTGTACGTATTTTTAGCTTTTATGCTACTCTCAATAAGGAGCATCGTAGCATAAGAAATGGTGCCAGTGGTAGAGCCACGCAGTTCGCTGCATGAATGGGTAGACTCAACTGGTGGTGAAATACCACGGCCTCTTAGAGTATTGACGTAGAGGTAGGTAAGGTAAAAATTATAATAACATAACATAACTTCACGCCTTTTGTTACCCGAAGGTGTGGGCAGCGGCTGTTAAGCCTTGTCTCACCGTTATATTTACGTCCCAAATGGAATAGGTGGCGACACTATTGCCATACCGGGCACAAAGTTTTTCAGTCATCGATATTTATCACACGTAACTTCCGAAAACAATTTCGAAAAGTCATTGGTGTGAGCCAGTGTCTGGAATCGATCCCGGACCACTGGATCAGAAGCCGTGTGCTCGACCACTGCGCCAACGAGACTTTGCGCCACCAAGACTTTATTTTTCTTCACCGAGAAATTATAATATTTACAGTTAAGTTGTGTAAGTTAATTAAGTTTAAAATGTATGTCCCTTGCATCTAATCAAAACTTTTAACAGAAATCAAAGGTTTAGATTTCAGATTCGTCTATTTCTAAAATGATGAGAGCGACTTATAGAAGAATAGCTGAGAGAAATTGGTAGTATGAATTTTTTTAACATAAAAAATGAATTCAATTTTTCGCTATGAAACACAGTTAGTCAGCCGCGTGGACTATTAAGCGTTGGCAATTTAAAAAGCAAAAAAACTCACTACTTAATACTCTGTTATAAATTTTAATATTAGTATTGGAATGAAATGGAATCTACGGTACATCCCAATTCGAGGAAACTGGGGGAAACCAACTGGTTCAGTATTCCACTTATGGTAAGGGGGAGAAATTTTGACTGGGACATAGTGAATTGAAAGTAGTGAGGGCCTCCGGATACCACTCACACCTGATGAAACTTGACGTAGGCAACTTAAAGTCGATTTTCTGAGAGGTTGTTGTGAGTTTCGCACCTCTATATAGAAGCGAGGATGCTAAACCACCAGGCCGTAGAGACTATCTACTAAATATATATAATTAAGTGGGATATATAATGAAACTATGTCATTTCTGTTGGAAGTAACAGGTGAAATAATCCACGAGGAAAATTCACAGTAAGCAACGGACACGCCCCGCTCTGGAATATTATAGATGATCGTCAAACCTGAATAATTAAATAGCTTAGCGGTATAATACAAACTGTGGGTTCAAATTAGTAGATAGCAGGTGGCAGGGTCTACTTAATTTGCCATGCTGGTAATGTATGTGGATATATTTTGTATTTTTATATAATAATATTAAATTCTTCGTGCCCGAGTTTTATTGTTTATTTTTATTTTGAATAATTACAAATGTGCCTGATTTAAACAGATTTCGTGTAATACGTCGTTCTTTATTATAGTAATTTTATTCATACATTTTGTAAATTTTATTTAGAGCTTTCAATATGACGAGCGCGATAGATAATTTGAGGTCCAGTTGTTTGGTTATAAAAAATAATATATAATTAAATATTATGTGTTTACTATAGGAACTGTTTATTTGGATGTGCTAGAAGTAGGGTAAGAAGAAGTTTTTTGAGAGTAATAAAATATAGCATCGTAAATTATTTCTACTATATTACTACACGAAACTTGTTTAGTCACAAAATATGAAAATTAACCCAGAAAAAAAGGTATGTACTGCAAAATTTATTGAGCAATTATTCTTATACTGCCTTATATCCGCCAGTATGTTGTCATGAAGCGCTAAAAAAGATGGAATAAAAATGGCGTGGCAGAAATATAAAAGTCAGTCGTCAAGACATTAATGGCACCAATTTACTTTTAGTAGAATGGCATGCATAAACAAGTAATCCACATTGGATAGATATGATTACTACCAAAGTCAATGTGTTCTTTCCAGGTCCAGTTTTCCAGGTTAGTTTACTATGCTTTATGCCCTTGTTTATTTGCTTATCTAATCACTGACTTAATTTTGAATTCATTCTACGATAACTTTAAACATCAATAATCATGTTTAAGTGCTAAATATATATATATAAATACTCTCAATATATATATACGAGTATATCACAAATAGCCTCGGCGGTCTAGTGTTCGAGCACCCTGCTTCTGAATCAGGACGTCACGGGTTCGAAGCCTGGCTCACACCAATGGCTTTTCCAAATTAATTTTGAAAGTTTTGTATGATAAATATCGATGACTTAAAACTTTGTGCCCAATATGGCAATAGGTCGCCACCTATTCCATTTGGGACGTAAACATAACGGCGAGACGAGGCTTAACAGCCGCTGCCTACACCTTCGAGTAACAAAAGGCGTGAAGTTATGTTATGTTATGTTATAGCGTTAGGATGTCGATAGGATATTCTTAAAAATCTCAACATTATACAATATTATATAGATTGTTACCAGTTTTCCAAAACTTTGTGAATACATAGAAATTTACATAATCGAATATTAATGGTAGCGTGACAGTGATTCATAAAATTACTCAAGGTCTTTTGTGTGTAAAAAAAATAAAGACGATTGGGTCAAGTAATCATTTTCTTTCTTTTAAACTTTGCCCCCATTTTGATTTTCTTAGAGATTTAATATTCAAAACATTTTAATATGTACAGAGTGGATTTTAAAGTGAAACTTTTATTACATCGTCTCAAACTTTTTCGTCTGCGTGTTGCATGTCGCGTGACGGTCGGCCGCGGAGTAGGGATAAAGTGAAAGGCGCTCGTCAGAGCGCCTTTCACGTCTATTATCGTTTATTTATTTATTTATTATTAATTAATTACCCAAATATACACTTTATTTTTGTAAATAAATACCGTAAAAACATGTAGAAAAACACCCCCAGACGAGGGATCGAACCCGCCCCGACCTTGTGTTATCGGTAGTGCGGTTTACCGATGCACCACGAGGGCCGTATGTATAATCGTCTAATTACCGTCCTCTTTACCAATTTCGACACATTTTCTAGGATCGGGTTTGTTTGTTTTTTACATACATACATATACGTACGTACGTATTGCAGGCGGAGAAAAAAAAAATTATATTATTAATATAACAAATGACACGATAAAAGGGAATATAATAAATTCGTATGTATTGTAAACGACGGAGGCGTAGGCAGCGGCTTTTAAGTTTCCAATTCCAAAAAGTGAACTACATATATGTGACACAGTTATGTTCGTCAATTTAGTAGTGAATATCTGGATGACCGAGCTTTGCTCGGTATTTTCTTTATTTTTATAAATTGTGTTTTTTGAAAATTATATTTAAGTACGAATTACATACTAATAAAATAATGAAATATCAATAATATTTTTCGATCTTACCGACAGAATAATAAATATATACTAATATATACTATGTACTAACATATTATATTAGAAACATATACTTAATTTTTTGCAGTGATAAACTGTAATAAAAGCAAAGCAAACACACATTGACTTCGTGTTAGTTAACAACGCCATCTGCTGGAATAGAAATTTCATGAAAATCGTTGGAGCCGATTCCGAGATTTACTGGAGGAAAAAAATATCGTTTTGTTTTGTAAAGATCCTTTGTTGTAATGTTGTTAACGTTTAATAGGTGTCGCGTTATCCCTAGTGCCGTAGCTGAAATACTTGTCGATTCGGGCGACATCTATCGATATAATACGATATTACGGCAGAATCATCAATAGTAGCAACCTAGTAGCGCCATCTAGGAATTATTGTCGTGACCACGTAAAATAAAAAACATTTATTAAACCCTATTAACAAATACAAGATGGCAAGTAAATTAAAATAGCCCTTGAAACTCATGATGAAGATGGAATTGATAATAGAATGATTGAAAATAATTGAAAAACGGATCAAAATGACTCAACGATTATAAAATATTATTTTCAGTGTTTTAATATGTGTATATCATCTAAATAATTGTTAAGTATTATGTATGTCGTACTCTAAGACACAGAGTTCAATAAAAATATTAGTTGGAGACCTAGTCTACTTTTATCATTTCCCATTATCATTCCCATTTTCTAAGTATAAAATTAAGATTGATGAAGCAATTTTTATACCCTTAATGGAATATTATTCCGAAAATTTTTAGTTAAATGTCTATAATGTGAAAAAAAGTTTCACTTTTACGGTGGTTTCATAAAACCACACAATTTTTTGTATATATCTTTGGATCAGAATGTTCGATTTCAATAATTTAAAAACCAACTATTATTCTAAAAATCAATACAGAGACAAATATATAGTGGTTTGATTTTGATTGGCACTTCTACTAAATTTGAAAATGTTAATAGTACTTATATAATAATTATGTCAATTGGACATAATTATGATTCTCGTAATTTTTTGTGGATATTAATATGGTCTATGATATTGTAGAACTTTTTTTTGTTCAAACATCTATATTTTTTGCGGCGTACGCGATGAAATACATTCTATGGCTAATTTTATTGACATATATTTTGAACAATTTACACAATATCTCTATAGAATGTAGCATATTTGTTATTCTGATGTTTATGCTATATTAATGTAAAGTTGCAACAAAATCCATTCAGTAGTCTTTACGTGAAAGAGTGACAAACATACATTCTCACTCACAAACTTTCGCGTTTTTTATAAATTTATAAGATTTAATGAGATTTAAGTAGTACATCCCAGCTTTTAAGAATTTCCAAATTTTTATGGTTAAGTGCTATATGTGTTATGATAGGATTTTGTTTGCAAACTTAATAAATATACTCCCAACTCCATCCAAAGGTTGTCTGAAAAATATCGATTTGAGCAATGAGACCGCTCTTTGTTCTTACTTTTGTTTAAGTTCTATCTTCTTTCTTTGTGGTATACAGTAAATCGTATTCCATTCTATTTCATGCAATACCAATGTCTGTGATGTATTTACATATATATTGAACTACCGAACACTCTCATGCATATTATTGGAATATTCGATAGGAATTAGCATCGTTACTGCGAGTGAGTTACGAATGAACAATCAGATTTGGTTAAAATGAATGGCTATTTGAATTTCGAATAGTGATTTTTTGTTGAAGTGAAGTTGTCAGAATATAGCAACTTTGACAGATCGCACTGTCAAATATTTAAATTTGGAACCATTGAATCAACGTATCATCGTAGAACAAGCAGCATTAGATGAGTAGGATTTGAATAGAATTAATTCAAATCGATTATTACGTATGGCGCGATAACGACTATCAAGGGACCAGTTTCGATGACAAGGACTTCTATTGTGTCGTATGTGAATCGAAAATTAATACGCCGATATACGTACTACAGTTAGACAGTGCTATTATTATTACAATGTACATCTTTCGAATTTGAGAATATATACATGCCTAACTATCCTGGCCCGAGGTCGCCATCTTTGCACAGGCGCGTTGCTGAAATGTAATGATTGAAATAAAAAAAAAACATTTATCATCTCTTTGTGACAACTAATGAGTATTTAGAAATGGTTAAAAGTTCTTTTCATAAAGCAATAAACTTTGTTTACGTAAAAAGACCTTGTATTCATTCTTATGAATACAATATCTTTTTGCAATGGTTTAAATAATGTTAAGATCATATTATTATGTGGATATTATCATGTGCTGCCAAAAGTGCTGGTGCTGGTGAAACACAGAGCTAGTGAAGCTGTTTACTCTATACCTTACAAAATTATACTAAAGTATTTACAACTTTTATGTTGTGTTATAGCTATATATTATATGTTATAGCTATAGTTTAAGGCTTCTGATCCAGAGGTCCGGGTTCGATTCCTGACACTGGCTCACACCAATGACTTTTCGAAATTGTTTTCGGAAGTTATGTGTGATAAATACCGATGACTGACAAACTTTGTGCCTGGTATGGCAATAGGTTCGCCACCTATTCCATTTGGGACGTAAACATAACGGCGAGACGAGGCTTAACAGCCGCTGCCTACACCTTCGGGTAACAAAAGGCGTGAAGAGATGTTATGTTATGTGAATATTAATGGTAGCCTGACAGTGATATATAAAATTACTCAAGGTCTTTTGTGTGTAAAAAAATTAAAGACGATTGGGTCAAGTAATCGTTTTCTTTCTTTTAAACTTTGTCCCCATTTTGATTTTCTTAGAGATTTAATATTCAAAACATTTTAATGTGTACAGAGTTGATTTTGTATATGGTAAATATCTTTGGATCAGAATGTTTGATTTCAATAATTCAAAAACCAACTATTATTCTAAAAATCAATACAGAGACAAATATATAGTGGTTTGATTTTAATTGGCACTTCTACTAAATTTGAAAATGTTAATAGTACTTATATAATAATTATGTCAAATGGACATAATTATGATTCTCGTAATTTTTTGTGGATATTAATATGGTCTATGATATTGTAGAACTTTTTTTTGTTCAAACATCTATATTTTTTGCGGCGTACGTGATGAAATACATTTTATGGCTAATTTTATTGACATATATTTTGAACAATTTACACAATATCTCTATAGAATGTAGCATATTTGTTATTCTGATGTTTATGCTATATTAATGTAAAGTTGAAACAAAATCCATTCAGTAGTCTTTATGTAAAAGAATAACAAACTTACATTCTCACTCACAAACTTTCACGTTTTTAATAAATTTATAAGATTTAATGAGATTTAAGTAGTACATCCCAGCTTTTAAGAATTTCCAAATTTTTATGGTTAAGTGCTATATGTGTTATGATAGGATTTTATTTGCAAACTTAATAAATATACTCCCAACTCCATCCAAAGGTTTTCTGAAAAATATCGATTTGAGCAATGCGACCGCTCTTTGTTCTTACTTTTGTTTAAGTTCTATCTTCTTTCTTTGTGGTATACAGTAAATCGTATTCCATTCTATTTCATGCAATACCAATGTCTGTGATGTATTTACATATATATGAACTACCGAACACTCTCATGCATATTATTGGAATATTCGATAGGAATTAGCACCGTTACTCCGAGTGAGTTACGAATGAACAATCAGATTTGGTTAAAATGAATGGCTATTTGAATTTCGAATAGTGATTTTTTGTTGAAGTGAAGTTGTCAGAATATAGCAACTTTGACAGATCGCACTGTCAAATATTTAAATTTGGAACCATTGAATCAATGTATCATCGTAGAACATAGCTTTAGATGAGTAGGATTTGAATAGAATTAATTCAAATCGTTTATCACGTATCGCGCGATAACGACTATCAAGGGACCAGTTCCGACGACAAGGACTTCTATTGTGTCGTATGTGAGTCCCAAATTAATACGCCGATATACGTACTACAATTAGACAGTGCTAATATTTTGCCAATGGTACATCTTTCGAATTTGAGAATATATACATGCCTAACTATCGCTTCCATAAGTTACAGGGAGCAGTACCGCGTTATGAATATATGGGCTTTTTTGCTAGTATTCTTTGTGCCCAGGAAACTACCTCACGCTCTAATTACGCTGTTTCCTAACGTCACTCTTAATTTCTATTCTTCATACAAATGTAATAGATGCCAGTGTAAACACAAGCGATAATTTTCAAATTTCGTATACCTACACATTGTTAAAAGATGAAACTTATTATATTTTTATTTTGCTACAAATCCAGATAGAACAAAGTAGTAAATTACGTAAAACATTGTCTCATTTTGCCAATCAATCAGCTATTTTAATTAAGGTATGAGAGGATAAATTGGTACTAGTGGAGAAGAATAATTTCAAATTTAAACCAAAAAAATATTAAAATATTATTATTTTTTAATTATATTATATAACCACAAATGTTAAATTAAAATATTACTAAAAGAAGGAAGCTTTTGCCCTTTGTAAATCCTAATTGTTTAATTAGTTATCAAACAACTGAAAATAATTTGCTGCGGTAGTACGTTTCAAAAGGCTTCAAATGAAAACTTTTATCTCACTTCTAATATAATTATAGAAATCAAAATAGGATTGTCTAATTGGATTAAGGTTTGGTTTGGTTTTGGATGAATCTTATACAGGAAATTACGTTGCTTGTATTGAAATGTTTGTATATCAAATCACTTTGGTCTTGGCAATGACTTCTGAATTAAAAGTGATAATTTATCGATAATGGAAATAAAACTTAAAATAACCATAGCAACATACAGTTACACTTGTGGATAGTAAAAGTGTGAAGGGTATCGGAATGGTAGAGCCAAGCAGTTCGCTGCATGAATGGGCCGGCTCGACCGGTGAAATAACATCACCTCTCAGAAGATCGACGTAAAGTGGCTCATGCCGCGTTTCGTTCGGTGAGAGAGGTATCCGGAGGCCCATCCCCTTTCCCCATCCCTTCCTATCCTACTCCTTAAAGGTTGGCAACGCAACAGTAACACTATATGTGTTGCAGGTGTCCATGGGCGGCGTTGGTCACTTAACATCAGGTGACACGCCTGCTCGTTTGCCCTCCTATCCCATAAAAAAGAAGGGATAAAAACAGTATTGAAATGTGTATATATAATTTAGCTTTGTAAAGAATAATCAAATAAAATTAGGAGATGGAAACAAATTTTTATGGATTATATCGCGTTTATTAAGACCTTTTTTTTATTTATTTCCCAACGTTTTTTTTTAAATTTTCTTTAGTAAATATATTTTATAAATAAATATTTAATTTTGTTTCATGGTCTGATGTGGGGTACCAATAGTAAAACTCATGTTTTTAACTTCAACTTTTTGATTTTTATTTCCAAAATGTGGGTACTTTCTGTATCAATGAAAATAGTTTCTGAACGACTACCGTCTTTTTGTTCATTACTGGTGAAAATGATCTCTGTAAAGAGTTTAAAACATCGGGAAATAAATAGAAAATAACATACATAACATAACATAACTTCACGCCTTTTGTTACCCGAAGGTGTAGTCAGCGGCTGTTAAGCCTCGTCTCGCCATTATGTTTACGTCCCAAATGGAATAGGTGGCGAACCTATTGCCATACCGGGCACAGAGTTTTCAGTCATCGATATTTATCACACTTAACTTCCGAAAACAATTTCGAAAAGTCATTGGTGATCTTTCTAAGCGTAACAGACGGGACAATTTTAGATTGTGTATGCGTAAAACTAGAACTACTCTGATGGCGAAAAGTGTATTCTGTATGGCACCAATCATTTATAATAAAATTCCCAATATTTACAAAGAATTAAATACTACATTATTCGTTAAAAAGCTTAGAGAAGTATTAATCCAAAGGGCCTATTATAATATTAATGATTTTTTTAAAGACACTTTGTAATTTTCTGCCTCTGACGTAATTATGGACTAGAAAAATTGATTCTTCTTGTAACGTATATATTGACTTTATTTTTGACATATTTGTATCAAACATAAGTTAGACATATGCATTTTAATTTACTTTTTAATAATATTAATATTTGTACGCCTGCCACGGCAAAACATGTTGAAACTCAATGTTTTGTAAAAATTAACACCAAGTCTATTTGTACTACACATGTTTTGAACAAATAAATGAATTTGAATTTGCAGTATATAGACACACACCATCGTCGGCCTTTGTTCCTCTCAGAAGTAGCTCTCATCGAGGACTTTGCTGTACATTGTTTTGATCTATCACTTCAGGGTTCAGGGTTCAGCCAGCGTTTGCAATTGAAGTACTAAATCTCGAAAATTAACACTTTTTCTTGGCTATATTACGTTGGCGTCATTGGCGTTGACACTCTATCTATAAAAAAAACACATCAAAATCCGTTGCGTTGTTTCAAAGGGATAGACAGCGGAAAGCAACTTTATATGATAAACTATGTCATCATCATCATTTGCCTTTTGAGGTCCACTGCTGGACAGGCCTCCCCCATAGAGCGCTACAACTGCCGGTCCGTTCACTCATGGGGGGTTTTTGCCATAATCGCCACGCTTGGCAGGCGGGTTGGCGATCGCAGTAGGCTGTATTTTGTTGAGAGAGAATGCTGCTGCCCATTCTTCCAGCATTTTCCCTTAGTCGCCTTTTACAACACCCTCGGGAAGAAATGGGGTGGCGGTATTCTAAGTCGGCGCCACACAGCCAGTATGTAGTAATATTGAAATGAAATACCTGCATTAATTTATTTAGAAGTGGTTGTGTAACTTACAGCGCGATGATTGTTTGGTAATTGAGTTTGTCCGCTTTTATGTTAAGTTTAAGTGGCACTTATGAAGTTGTAGGTGTTTTAGGATTAGATACGACCGAATTATTTAACAGGATTCCGTATAGTAGATTAAAATATGTATGTACGAGTATGTAGTATTTGTACCAAGATTTTATGTACTTGCACGCTTCTACCTCCCAAAGTTGTGTGTATGTTACTTACCCATCGAATTTTGGGCATTATTTATTTTTGATATGATATCAATGATATCTGCCACTTATGGCCGATGTCATTAGTAGTTGTATTATTTTTTAACAGCTAAATTGACATAACTAATTTACCTGTGATACGATAATTCCTTAAGCGTAATGCCGTTATCTACGCATTTTTACTATGTTTATTTAGTATTGAATGTTTGAAGATACATTTTAATTTTAAAATTTACACCCAAAATACACTGAAACTAAATTCAACGTGAAAATATAATATGACTTTGGTTGACTGAATGCCTGTTTGTAGCCAGTGACTTCCATATTGAATGAAGTCGATCAGGAATGTAATTAGTAGCGTGGATATTATAATGAAAATACTTTTAAACAATTAGTGAGTTAGGTTATTTCCAAATGTTTTTTTGAGGTGAAAAAATAGAACTACTAAGAGAGTATTATTAATTTCAATATCCATAGAAACGTTCATTACTTTCTAAATCTTGTAAACATTCATAATAGAGTGCATAATTTTATCTTATTTTTCAGATAAAAGCAGATGAATGGTCCTGCTTCTCACCTGTTGTAAAGCGACTACCGCCTTCCATGGAAGTCTGGAATACTGAAGGCTCCACAGTTACTCTTACTAGAAGATTAGTAAAAAAAAGTCAATTCAGTATGGATCGCATTGTGTCATATCTATATGTTGGAAGAATGAATATACGCAGATGGAACTGAAATTGATGACCACAAAACCAAAGCACACTATTTGGTTTGATTTGGTTTTGCTGTCACTATCACTAATTGCGTTACTGCGGTAGGAATTCAATTCAGTAAAATTGCTAGTAATTTGGGACCACCACACCTCTGCATCAATATTAATTTCGTACCATATGTGATAAATGATTTTCACAATATAGGTGTCCAACGCCCGAATACTGAACCGCCACTCAAATCTGACAATCAATAAAGTGCTACTTACTGCTCAAATTTCACGTATTCTGTCTAATGTGACAGCTACTTAAACGCTTAAGTAGCGCTTATATGTTTGAGTAGTGGTTCAGTATTCGGGCTCAAATGTTGCACGGGTTTTTAGGCAGTTATTAATAGATTCCTACTTTTTAATAGTCTCATATTGTTATGGGTACATAAACTTACACAAAATTAAAAAAGTTCTCTTTATCATTCATTCATTTCACATTCATTGAAATGTCATTCGTAATTTACTGTTTAAAAGCTATCACTTTCATTAATTTACTCATTCCTTAGGCACATGTAGCGTTACTTTAGCCTATTACAATTTGGTATTCCATATTTTAATGAAATTAGTAGCTGTGTTTAATTAAATTTGTTTGCTCGACTTAAATTTTCAGGTATTCAACTTGTTGCTTAACTTTTCGTACTTATTTACAGACCGTAAATAAATAGGAAAATGTATATGTATGTAAATATATGTATTTTTGCTTAGTCAGTTTTGCATCCATTTTCAAATATCTATCTAGAGAATAATCTTCTCTCGGTATCTAGAGAATAATGTTTAGATACTCGCGTCTTTTCTATATTTATAAGTAAGTAGTACCATGACATATTATTGGGGATACAATATTTATATATATATATATATATACCCAACAGCTATCTTTGGTAAAGTAGTTATTAATATAGTTATTAAATAAATTACTAAAATGTAAAATAACACAAAAGTAACCTCTACCGAGGTGGCACTTAACAAAGGTACTATAGCTTCTCCAAAGCTTTCATCGAAGCTGTGAACGCAGTTTCATTCAATCGCCGCGGTCAAGTGCCCTCTGCAAGGCCAAATTCCTCATCGAGTTTGACTCAGAAACAGAGCAATATAATATTTGGTAATGACTACATAAAAAATGTTACCCAAAGCGTCGCTATGGAGTTTGAAATTTTACGAGTGGAAACTTGAGAATTGTTTTGAATTTAAAATCTTCCTTGGAGTATGTTTATTAAAGTTTTTTAGATATTATAGGAAATGTTTCGCACGGTTGTAAACCTGTTTTTTTAATTCTATATCTATTCAATAAATGGAAATGTCAAAAAGGATGCTTGATTATTTTAATTTTTTTTGTGTATATTTCGTAAAATATTTTAGTTTTTTTCACTTAGGGGTAAGTGATAAGCGTAGAAAATTTAGTACAGTATAGTTTAATAGTTATCTTAGATTTGACAGTAAATATACAAATAACCCAATGTTTACGCATCAAACATATTCTGTACGGAGTTCTCGGGCCAAATACATCTACTAGTCCGGTCATTTTAGACATTTGAAATAAAGAAAATTCCGACAAAGCCAAATCTTCGTAGAGACCTTAGGTTTACCACAAGGAATAAAGTGTCAAAAGTCCCCATCAGTCCCATGTGAGCTTAGGGACTTATTCGGGGCCTAAGGTCAAAATTTTAGGTTTTTTGGATTTTTCTCGAAAACGGTAAGTTTTATCGAAAAAGTACTCAGAGCAAAGTTGTAGATCTTAAAATTCTCTATAAAGATGGTTCCTATGATTTTTTCTCTAAGACCCACTATTTCCCAGATATTGCGCTTGTAAGAATCAAGTTCTACATAATATGCACACATTTCCACACCACCTGTGAGATAGTGTACTCGGCGCGTTTTTTTCAACGTGGTATCCTATCTGGTGGTGTACCAACGTGGTATCTTGTCTTCCTCCAACATCGGCATCTGCTACTCAACATTTGTTTCGAGTATACTATCAAGTTCAGACATGGCAAGGCAATGAACTGAACTCTGAAGACTAGGGTTGGAAATTGATAAATAATACTTTGGAACCGATTCGAACTTTACTGCCCCCTGCTCCAGAAAAACTTCTTATTCATTATTTTTTGCAATTGCAAGAAAGGTTGTAGTGCCAAATGTGGCTGTAAAAAAGTAGGGTTGCAGTGTTCTCCAGCGTGTACCAATTGCCAAGGTGTTTCTTGCTCAAATGTTCAATTAAATACAAGAGAGGAAGATTCATGTGATTTTGATGAAAAGACAACTGATTCATCTTCATTTGAACAATTTCTAAGCGTTCCTCAACAGGAAGGAGAAGAAGAGGAACAAGAAGAAATTGAAGAAAACATGATTGTTGAAGTTGAATATGAAGAGTATGAGTCAGATTAAAGTAATAAAAAAAGTTAGAACGACAGTTAAACCCTACTGGGTTTAACTGTCGTTCTAACTTTTCTTCTAACGCATATCAATAATCTTCATACTATTAAATAATTATTGTTCCTGAAAATAACGTCATAAAGGTTCGTGGAATAGGCCTACCGGGGATACCACGTTGAAAAAAACGCGCGGAGTACACTATCTCACAGGTGGTGTGGAAATGTGTGCATATTATGTAGAACTTGATTCTTACAAGCGCAATATCTGGGAAATAGTGGGTCTTAGAGAAAAAATCATACGAACCATTTTTATAGAGAATTTTAAGATCTACAACTTTGCTCTGAGTACTTTTTCGATAAAACTTACAGTTTTCGAGAAAAATCCAAAAAACGTAAAATTTTGACCTTGGGCCCCGAATAAGTCCCTAAGCTCACATGGGACTGATGGGGACTTTTGACACTTTATTCCTTGTGGTAAACCTAAGGTCTCTACGAAGATTTGGCTTTGTCGGAATTTTCTTTATTTGATCACTATTTTTATGTCTAAAATGACCGGACTATACTGTCCCAGGCATATTATAAGACGCAGTGCAAGATTTGGAGTAAACTTTGAGTGTATGGATTTGGTCTGTGCTAGAGAAACTTTTTCTCAATTTTGCTTGTTGAACGGGCTGTGTTTTTCAGTGGCGTATTGGTAAATCTACCGGCTGCAGCAATGAGGTCGGGGGTTCGATTCCCACCCGAGCACAAATATTTGTGACACACATGAATATTTGTGTGGTGTCTGGGTGTTTGTATCTGTATTATAAGTATGTATTTCAAATTCAAATTCAAAATATCTTTATTCCATAGACTTTACAAAGTACTTAGAATCGGCACATAAAAAAACATTCACGGAGCTTAGATTCCCTTTCATCACACTGTCTTGAATGTGAAAGCGAATCTAAGTGCCAGTTCCGGCGTCAAGGCTTCTTGAGAAGAACTGGCAAGAAACTCAAGGCCAACTCTTTTCAAATATCCAGTTTAACAAATAGTGATAAGTACAATCAATACAACACAAAAGGAGCAGTTCAATTCCAAACTTTTTTATCGTTTATATAGTCTGCGATACAATAGTAAGCCCTTTGATATAATCTACTTTTAATATAATTTTTAAATTTCCCCATGGATAATTCAATCGCGTCGTTTGGAAGTTTATTGTAAAAGCGTATACATTGACCTGGGAACGAGTTAGAGATTTTATGGAGCCTAGTAGTGGGCACAGCGAGTTTGTTTTTATTCCTTAAATTTAGTTTATGAACATCACAGTTTTTCTTAAATTTAGTTTTATATTTATGAACATAAATAAGATTTTCATAAATATATTGTGAATAAATTATATTTAAAATATATATATATATATATATATATATATATATATAGTTATCTCAATCCGTCATTTGTTGATCATGCGTGCTGTATGGCGAGCACTTTGTTGATCCGAAAACCTATGTTGATCCGGGTGGTTTTTGTTGATCCAATATAATATTTTTCATACAAATGTGGTTCCGGACGGATCAACAATTTACTCCGTTGAAGCTTAGGAAACCCAACCGAAATGTTGATCCGATATACGAATCCACTTCGATAGTTGTTGATCCGATTCAAATGGGCCAATCAGAAGGCAAGTCCTCCTACTGTCCTGCTGGACATGTATACGGATTTTGCACACATGCGCATAGCGCATGTGTGCGAAATCTATAAAGCGCATATTTTTTTTACGAATCTTAATGTTTTAACTTATTAACCGACTTCGAAAACAGGAGGAGGTTCTCATTCCGTCTTTATGTTTAGTATTTTTTTATGTCTGTTCACCGACATTTTCGTCAATTATGAACAGATTTCCATTTTTTTTTTGGATAGTGTTCACCTCCAAGATGGTCCCATTTTCACCAGGTCAGGATCTGATGATGGAAACCACGAGAAATCGATGCAACTACTGAAAATCGTGTACGAGTATGGTGTTTTTGTTACGTAATAGGTCTTAAGGATATGCTTTAAGCTGTCAACATCTGATTCTGCTATGCTGATGAAGAAGACACATAACTTTTAAATGGTAAGGAGTTCGAAGAAAGTACTACAATTGGTAAATATTATCTACTTGATACTATGTAGGGCTAGCTTGCTGCTTATTAGGTATGCTAGAATCTACAGCTGATGCTGCTGTGCTGATTAAGAAGCCATAGAAGTCCTAAACGGTTAGGAGTTGGACAGTACGGCAGTCGATTGTAGGAAACTGTTTAGTAGTATACAGGACTAATGTGTTGCTTGGGAGGTATGATTGAATCAACATCTGATACTACTGTGCTGATGATGAACCTACAGAACTCTTAAACGGTTAGGAGTTAAGACATACTTATGAATTCTGAAAAAAAAATCTGCAATACTTTCCAGGCTAGGATTGCCCTTCATACGGGCTGCAGTGTTATTGGGTCTACTCATGATTATAATAAATATAAAAATTCATAATAAGTTTTATTAAACTATATTACCTATTTCCACTATTCTAGATTTTCTGTACGAAATCTTTCATTTGATGGACGCCTATACAGGCTGGAATCCAGTCATATGTAGTAATTGATACCAGATGTAGATCATAATTTCAGTAAACGTTGTACAAAATATTAAGACGATCGGTACAGTAATTAGGTCAATAACGACAGTTTTCATTTTCATGTAATTGAACACTCCCTATAAATGTATGAACTGGAATAAACTCTTCTCAGCTGTTCGTCCTGTCAAAGCCGCTTCGACTTTGTCATAAACGAAAAATACATGGTAACAGAGTACATAATAAAAGGGATCAAGTAGGCACCTACTTTTTTGACTCGAAAATTAATTTTATGTAATATTTAGTAATAAACACTACTGCTAATTTCGTTTAAATAAAGAAATATAGCGGACCGACGGCGCGGGCGTCGATGGGTTCAAGGTCAAATGGCCTCGGATCAACGTTAGTTATAATAATAATAATATCTTGGACATAAATCACACAGCTTCCTCTAGTTCCAAGCTAAGCAACTAAATGCTTGTGTTATGGATACTAGATAACGGATATTAATACATATATACTTTTCTTTTGTAAATACATACTTAAAATACATAGAAAAACACCCAGACGCCACACAAATATTCATGTTTGTCATAAATATTTGTGCTCGTGTGGGAATCGAACCCCCGACCTCGTTGCTGCAGCCGGTAGTTTTACCAAGGCGCCACGAGGCTCGTCGAGTTAATAAGATTTGGCAGGAATATGAATATAAAACGTATGCACATTTGACTCGTCGGTATAATTTTTGCGACCGTTACGGATCAACAAAAAAATGTTGTTTTTGTACATTTTGATGGCAAATATGTTGCAAAGCGACCTTGTTGAGAGAGAATGCTGCTGCCCATTCTTCCAGCCTTTTCCCTTTGTCGCCTTTTACGACACCCACGAGAAGAGACGGGGTGGCGGTATTCTAAGCCGGCGCCCCACAGCATGATTTTCTATTTACGAAATCTTTAATTTGATGAATGGCTATAGAAGTTATAAATATAAATGCTAAAGTCTCGGTGGCGCAGTAGTCGAGCTCACGGCTTCTGACCCAGAGGTCCGGGTTCGAATCCTGTCACTGGTTCACACCAATGTCTTTTAGAAGTTATTTTCGGAAGTTAAGTGTGATAAATATCGATGACTGGTATGGCAATAGGTTCGCCACCTATTCTATTTGGGACGTAAACATAAAGGCGAGATGAAGGTTAACAGCCGCTGCCTACACCCTCGGGTAACAAAGGCGTGAAGTTATGTTATATTAAGTTAAGCTTCATGCTAAATATAAATCTATTAATATTATCCATTAGACTCTATGCATATTATTGACACATTTATTAATTAGCGCAAGTATTTTTTTTATTAATTTTAATTTAGAAAATTACCTCTCCGCGCTTATTGTGATGTTAATGCATACAGATGTGAAATTATTTTATTATATACCTTCAAGCAAGTTCAATTCAAGCATCGTTATTTAGAAAAAATACTTTTAAAAAAAGTCAGCTAACTTAATTAAGACAAACAGACGACAAAAAAGTACCTACTAACGTAATTAAAAAGCGATAAATAACGCAAACAGTTTAACTACTTAATACAATATACAAAACGTAATACTATAACTAAGTCATCTTTAACTATAAATATATTTACATAACAAACATAACATAACTTCACGCCTTTTGTTACCCGAAGGTGTAGGCAGCGGCTGTTAAGCCTCGTCTCGCCGTTATGTTTACCGTCTTACGTCCCAAATGGAATAGGTTGCGAACCTATTGCTATACCGAGCACAAAGTTTTCAGTCATCGATATTTATCACACTTATCTTCCGAAAATAATTTCGAAAAATCATTGGTGTGAGTCAGTGTCAGGATTCGAACCCGGACCTCTGGATCAGAACTCAGAAGCCGTGTGCTCTACCACTGGACCACCGAGACTGTTAAATATATTTACAATTGTCAGTTATTATTGGAGTCGGTGCCAGCCTAGGTAACGTAGTCTATTGTGTTGTATGATATGCGCGGCCGTCAAAGTCACACGACGAAATAGAATACGGGGTAACTTTTAACCAACTCCGACTTCAATAATAATAGATGATGATTGTAAATATTTTTATAGTTAAAGATGACTTTTTTATGGGATAGGAGGACAAACGAGCAGGCGTGTCACCTGATGGTAAGCAACCAACGCCGCCCATGGACACCAGCAACACACATATAGTATTACTGTTGCGTTGCCAACCTTTAAGGGATAGGGGATAGGAAAAGATGGGGATAGGGGTGGGCCTCCGGGTACCTCTCTTACCGAACGAAACGCGGCATGAGCCACTTTACGTTAGTCTTTAGAGAGGTCGTGGTATTTCATCGGTCGAGCCGACCCATTCATGCAGCGAACTGCTTGGCCCTACCACTGCTGGCAGACAGTTAAAGTAGTTGACTTAGGTAATTACGTTTTGTATATTGTCTTAAGTAGATAAATTATTTGCGTTATTTAACGCTTTTTAGTTACGTAAGTAGGTACTTTTTTGTCGTTTGTGTTCTTGAAGTCGGTTTGACTTTTTTTTAAGTAATTTTATTTCTAAATTATTAGTTGTGTTTATGAGTTGTGAACTTAAATAGATGTTCGTGTTTATTTACTGCTAAACTGCTAAGTAGTTTTCATCGACTAATTGTATTACTGTCTCCCAACTCGTAATCGTAACCAACTCGTCACCTATCATCTCCTCCTATACTCCTATCATCAGCACAGCAGCGTCAGGTGTTGATTCAAGCATACGTCCCAAGCAACAAGTTAACCCTACATACCTTAAGTAGTTTTTATAGACCAATAGCAATTCTGTTTCTAAGCTCCTAGCCGTTAAGGAGTTCTGTGAGCATCATCATCAGCTCAGCAGCATCCGATTTTGATACCTTAAAGTAAATACCCAACACATGACGCAACAAACACACTACACAAGCCTAAATTTTTTGGTGGTCGCCTTCGATTTCTCCTGGATCCCATTATCAGAAATTGACTTGGTGACAATGGGACCATCTGGGAAGCATACCCTTTCGAATAAAAAAAGAATTTTGCAAATCGGTCCAGACGTCTTTGAGTAATCGCTGAACATACATAAAAAAAGATCCCGACGAATTGAGAACCTCCTCCTTTTTTGGAGTCGGTTAAAAAAAGACTAGAATTATATAGTTACTTCAAAAAAATCATCGGGGCTAATGACCAAAGAATCACTTTGCACGTCCGAAATGGAATAGGTTGCCTATTTCCATACACCGCGGACAAGATTATTATAAATATATTAAAATTATATTTATCACACATAACTTCCGAAAAGATTCCGAAAAATTATTGGTGTGAGCCCGGAATCAAATCCATGCAGGGCCGCGCCGGAAGAGTGTTTAAGAGTTATATTTACTAGCTGACCCGGCGAACTTTTTTCCAGATCAATAATATTTTTTGACTAATTTTATTCCTTTACTTCAAGCTCTTGTTACCCGAAGGTGTAGGCAGTGGCTGTTAAGCCTCGTCTCGTCGTTATGTTTACGTCCCAAATGGAATAGGTGGAGAACCTATTGCCATACCGGGCACAAAGTTTGTCAGTCATCGATATTTATCACACATAACTTCCGAAAACAATTTCGAAAAGTCATTGGTGTGAGCCAGTGTCAGGAATTGAACCCGCGACTTCCGGAATCAGAAGCTGGGTGATCGTACTTTAGTTATATATCTCTATGTCAAAAACATGAAAATAATGCAAATAACATTTATTATATTAACAGAGTACATAATAAAAGGGATCAAGTAGGCACCTACTTTTCTGACTCGAAAATTAATTTTATGCAATATTTTGTAATAAACACTACTGCTGATTTCGTTTAAATAAAGAAATATAGCGGACCATCGGACCTTGAACCCATCGACGCCCGCGGGCGTCGATGGGTTCAAGGTCAAATGGCCTCGGATCAACGTTAGTTAGTAAGATTTGGCAGGAATATGAATATAAAACGGATGCACATTTGACTCGTCGGTATAATTTTTGCGACCGTTACGGATCAAAAAAAACATGTTGCTATTATATATTTTGATGGCAAGTATGTTGCAAAGCGACCGATGCAGATCCACAAACAACCCTTCCATTTCAAATTTGGATCAAAGTATATCAGTTATATTTTTAAAGAGCTAATTATACACTGCAAAAAGGTGGATCAACATTTCTTTTAACGTCTTACTGGATCAACCTTTACATAGAACGGATATTTATATATATATATATATATATATATATATATATATATATATATATATATATGTATTAATATCCGTTATCTAGTATCCATAACACAAGCATTTAGTTGCTTGGCTTGGAACTAGAGGGCGCTGTGTGTATTGTGTCTAAGATATTATTATAATAGATATTATTTTTAATAATATCGCCTAAAAATAAAAATAAATGTTTCCAAAATGAATTCCTGAATGTTGAAAAGTCCTTCATTTATTACCAGTAATTAATATAACTTTGACGCCTGAAAATAGTTTGGGAATTTGGCCGGTCCTAACTGAAGTAGGTAAGTTATTTAATATTGCCTAAATATTGTTTCGATAACATTTAACGCCAGGTTTCACTTTAGAATAAGAGGCCTCTGAAATTCAAATATTGCGTATTAATATCAAATATCCCGATATTTACTCCGAGTATACGACTCGGATATAAATTTTCACATTGAGCATTTGAGAAAACTTTTTTTTCTTCAAGTACATACATTTATTCATAAATATATCCAGTTACGATCCATCTACTGAAATAAAGATATTTACGAATATGCTTTTACTCAAGGAGGTTATATTTCGATTAAATAAAGGTAAGTACATAACTTTACGGCATTTCTCAAGCAAGTACGCATAAAGAGGTTAAAATTATTTATGTCCATAGATACTGTTGCTGTTTTATTATTTTCAATTCAGTTGAATACATACATACATAACTTCACGCCTTTTTCTGTTATGTCTACGTCCCAAATGGAATAGGTGGCGAACCTATTGCCGTACCGGGCACAAAGTTGTCAGTCATCAATATTTATCACACGTAACTTCCGAAAATTTCGAAAAGTCGTTGGTGTGTGCCAGGATTTGAACACACTACTTCTTGTATCAGAAGCGGGATGCTAGCCACTGCGCCACCGAGACTGTACCGATTTGTATATATCATGTTAATATTAGAAATATACATTTAAAAATAAGCTCACATGGCGCTCGTCGGCGCTCGGCGCAAGGGGGGAGGTTGGTATTGGCCTTAGTGGGGTATTTTTATTATGCCAGTAAACATGCACCTAAAAATGCTAAGCTTGCCGATAGCGTTGGCCTAAGTCTGTGGGGTTAGGCTATCTGACGCGTACCAACAAGTTCTTTATACACGTCCACGCCGTCTCTAGGCTGCCGATGTGGCCTAGGGATGGGCTCACATAGTTTGTTCTTTGTGGGTCGTCCCCTCTGGGCAATGCTGCAGTCTATAACGAGCCCCACACTTACAACCTACCTCGTGACTGCAGTAGCCGAGTATAAAGAGCGTAGGCGAGCCTTCGGCGCCATAACCGAATTATCTGGCATAGGAAAGGCAATCCTTAAATTGCACCTCAAATGGAAGCAAGACTTAAAAAGAAACTACCCCAGGAGGGTACCGGTGCAACCGGAGAATCCCTCCCTGAGCACAGCTCGGGCAGCCCCGCGTATTCTGGGGGGGGGGGGCAAAGGATTGCTACCCAATGAAATGTTACCGGAAAATCCAAAGAAAATGTTGACACAGCAAATATTCCATCCAAGCCTTTTCCATCGGCAACGTTCGGCATCGCTTAGCGATATGAATCAAACATCAAAATCGAAGAGGGCTGTCACTCACAACAAAAAATAGCTTCACTTCATGTTACAGTGTTGTGAGTCTAGGGGGTTCTTAGAGTAAGTTGTACAAGCTAACATCCATGTTTAAACTTCTGGTCTTAACAGTTGGCTGATCTGCACTAAAATTCTGTCTACACTAGTAAATTATTATCTGTTTGTTTTATTATTATTATCTTTTTCCTCAACTATACAATTGAAATCAATAATACTGTTCACTCTTTAACTGTACCAAATTTACAGTTTTATTAAAATGTAATAGAGCTCTCTTCTCTAAAAATTAATTCAAGGAATTACAGATGCACTTCATACTTACTTATCTAAATTTCACATGCTTTTCATCCTAAATTTCTACTTCTGTTTACCTGATAAATATGTAATAATTTTAACTGTTTGTACTTTTGACATATTATGAGCGAACGGGGCCACAGACTAATACAGTTTTTTTTTTTTTTTTTTTTTTTTTTTTTAATGGCTAGTCGCGATTTGCGCATTGCCAACAACAAATTAAGGTAGGGAAATAGTAGTTATTTAGGAAAAAGAGTACACGGATTTACGGAAATTTGGAATAAATCGGAAAGGATAGGGTTTACTTCAGATAACAGATATATATATATATACAATAAATAATTTACACATATTATAAACGAATATTATTAAGAGACATAAATAATAAGATAAAACTATATACATTGGAATCGTCAGAAGATAACAGAACAGGAATAGATGTAGGCAAGGAAATACTATGATTGATTAAAGAGTGTAGAAATTGATTGCGATTGTATCGAGGACAGGAAAAGAAAATATGGTTAAGATCCCCAACATCTTCACCACATTCACATATATTAGAGTTAATAATTTTGATTCGAGCCAGGTGAGCCGGAAAACTGGCATGGCCCAGTCTCATCCGGATTAATGAACTTATGAAACGTTTGGAAAAATTAAACTTAGAAAAGATAGGTTTGGACGGAATAAAGGGTTGAATGCTTCTATAAAATGTTCCTGTAACTAATCTACTACCCGTCCAGGATAACAACCAGGCATCCTGGAGGGATTTCGTAGCCCATCCGATAAGATCATAAGAAAAATTGTGGTAAGGAAATACATCCCCAGAGTCAATGGCTTCACCAGCAAGAGCATCAGCTCTGGTGTTACCAGTGATGCCACTGTGCCCTGGAATCCATGCGAAATGAATTTCCAAGTTGAACTGAACACATTCAAAGAGAAGCTTTCTTATTAATATTATAATAGGATGAATGGGTTTGCTGCGAAAAGGAAAACCTTCAATAGCTTGTAAGGAACTTTTAGAGTCTGTAAAAACTACGGTTTGCCTCAATTTTAGTAATTTAATGTATTCGATGGCTTTAAAAATTGCAAAACATTCCCCAGTAAACACTGAGGATTCTGGAGGTAATTTAACTTTCTGAACAATATTGTACTGTTGATGGTATATACCGACACCTACATTCCCCAGAGGAGACTTTTTGGAAGCATCCGCATAAATATAATGCCAATTATCCCAATGGATATCGACAATATTGCGAAATGAAAAATTAGCAAGACTGTCATTTTTAATGTTTAAATTTAAATAGACATTTGGAGTATACGTTAATGATTCATAGCTATTGCAAAAAAGAGGAAAAGAAACTGTTTGGTAGGTTGAACCTTTGAAAGAATGATATTTATTAAAACTATGGATCAGACAAGGTGTTGTTAAATCGGACGAGTAACCATGAACATTGATTTGATTACGAAGGACTGAAAGTTTAATATGTAATGGATGTTTAGAATATTGTAAAGCCCTGAATAAAAAACGGTCACAAATATATTGCCTACGCAGAGTGAGCGGAGGTTCGACACATTCTACCTGTAACGCATTGATAGGACTTGACTTCATAGCTCCAGCAATAATTCTCAGAGCCTTGGATTGAACATAATCTAATTTTTTAAATGCAGTCTTATTGCCTGGTATTAATAAAAAAGTTCCATAATCCAAGATGCTACGAATCAATGCATTATATAATAGTTTCAGGCAAAAGGGGTGCGCACCCCACCATACACCCGCTAGACACCTTAAAATATTTAATCGTTTTTCACATTTATGTACAAGATAATTACAATGAGCATCACCTCTTAACTTACAATCTAATACTACTCCTAAAAATTTAACTGATGAGTTAACCGGAATTTGTTTCTTATCATAATATACGAAAACAGGTGGAGGAAAGCGCATTTTTGAAAACAATACAATTTTACTTTTAGAAGGAGATAAATCGAGGCCGTTATCGTCAAGCCATGTCTTCAAAAGATTAAGCGAAGACGATAAGGTAGAACAGGCAATAGGAACAGATAAATCAGAAGAGTATAAAAGTAAGTCATCAGCATATTGGAGTATTTTAATATTAGTACCTAAAAATATTTCCAGATCATATGTGTAAACGTTATATAATATAGGACTGAGTACTGAACCTTGAGGTAAACCTTTCCAAACTAGCCTAGATTCACCGCTGTCCATATGGATAGATCGTTCTGATAATACATTAATTATAAAATTAGTTAAAATTGGGGGGACATCCAAGCGATCAAGTTTGTTTTTAAGAATTGGTATGACCACATTATCGTAGGCAGATGTTATATCTAAAAATGCTGCAACTACAGATTTGTTTCCCGAAAACGCTAGTCTTATATCCGTTGTGAATATGCTGAGACTATCGAGAGTGCTTTTACCACGCCTGAAACCGAATTGACTGTCACTTAATAATCTGTTATTTTCTAAAAACCATTCGAGACGGTTTTTCACTAGACTTTCCGCAGTCTTTAGGAGAACTGAGGAAAGAGCTATAGGGCGATAGGAATTAGAATCGGAAGAATCTTTATTTGGCTTTAAAATTGGAATGACTATTTGAGATTTCCATGAAGATGGAATATTACCACTTAACATAATACAATTTATCAGATCTAGAAAGTATGAAAGGTACTGCTCACTCAAATTAGCAATAAAAGAGTAGGGAATGCCATCTGCGCCAGGAGCTGAATCTTTATGATGACTTAAGATGCCTGTAAGTTCAGATAGGGTGAAAGGGCCATTAAGACCAGAAAGATTACCAGATTGGGATAGGGATCGTGGAATATGATCCTCAGGAACGTAGGCTGGTGCTAGTTTATCCAGGAATTGGTTTTTTAACGATGGAGGAATATAAGATGTTGGCGTATAACTAAATGCCGATCTAAATCTTCTAATGTTGCGCCAGACTTCTGATAGTGGAACATCAGGAGACACAGACGAACAAAAAGATCGCCAACTTTCAAATTTTTTTCGCTTCAGTAGTTTCCTGGTTTCAGTAATAACAATAGATAAGCGGTCAAAATTTTCTACGGTAGAATTTTGACGATATAACGTTTCCAACTGTTTTCTCTTTTTTATTGCAGCTGTACATTCTTGATCCCACCATGGTGGAGACAAAGTTCTGTTGTGATTAACTTTTTTGACAGGAAAACTTTTACTTGCAATGTCTGTAATAGTCCTAACAAAAGCATCTGTACAGGCATTCTCATTGTCAATTTTCACATCTGGTAATTCGGATATAATTTGGTTTAGTTGGCGTTTATATAATGACCAATCAACTTTATCTAGTTTGTATTTATGGCGAGGAGTGCGTCTGGGCAGAGTTGTGTTATTATATGGGAAGGTAATTAACAATGGAAAGTGATCACTCCCATATGTAGAAGACATCAGTTGCCAAGTCAATGATGAGGCTAACTTTGAAGAACATAGGGTTATGTCTGGGGCACTCACCCCTTCGTTTGGAGAAGTAAGTCTAGTTGGGTGACCGGTATTAAGAATACATAAATCAAATGTGTCCACAAGATCCAGAATAGCTGACCCAAAAACATTAGATGAACTACCCCAGGAAGGATGTTGTGAATTAAAGTCTCCTAGTATTATAAATGGTTTAGGTAGAGTGGAGAAAATATTTACAATTTCTTTAAAAATAATTTTAGAAGGATGAGGAATATATACAGAAACAAAACAAATGTTATTTATAAGAACTGCTATGATAGAAAAATCATTGTTGTGAGAAGGAAGAGGAAAGTAGGAATAGGAATGAGGGTGTTGTACCAGAAAGGCAACACCACCATACCCATCTGAGCGGTCTTCTCTGAGACAGGCATAACCAGGAACTTTGAACAAAGATTCTGGTTTTAGCCATGTCTCTTGGAAGGCAAAAATGAATGGTTTATATTTATTAACAATATAAAAAATATCAGATTTCTTAGGAGCTATACTCCTGCAGTTCCATTGAACTATTTTGGTTGCTTTGTCCATTATTTAATTTATTAATATTATTATCTGTATCTGTTACAGGGGCAGCGTTGGACAGTGAGATATTATTTGTTTGAGACAAATATTGAATTAATGTAATAATTAAGTCTTTTACTGACAGAGTGGACGAATCTTCTTTATCAATAAAAGCACATCCATCTTTTAAATTAGAAATATTGTAACCCTTAATAAGATCTTTATGGGCTTGTTGATCATAGCCTGTAGAGGTTTTAGCCTTTGTTTTAGGGTTAATAAACACAGTTTTTACATATGAACTTCTTTTGTTAATATTGGGTGAAGTGAACTGGGGTTCTACAGTATAATTATTGGGTAATTTTGGAGATGAAAGTAAAGTTTGGGCATATGAACGTCTTGAAATTGGAGGATGTTTTTTACAAGCTTCTGAATAGGAAATACAGCTTTTGGCCATGGATTCTTTGATAGATTTTTGTCTATCATATTCTAGACATTTTTTACTCACAGCCTCATGGGAGCCCTTGCACAAACAGCAAAACAATGATTCCTCAGAAACATTGCAGCTGTCTCCAGTATGCTCTTGTCCACACTTGTAACAGCGTGGCTTTGACCTACATAAATTTTTGACATGCCCATATCTACAACAATTATAACAAATAATTGTTGGGTAGATATAAAGCTCTACAGGTAGAGATGTGTAACACATAAATATGCGTTTAGGCAGAATTTGTCCATCAAATGTAATTATCACGGTTTGTGTATTGTTATAAGTTACATTGCCGTCTAGTGTGGTCTTTCTCTTGATTCTCCTAATTTTCAATACAGGACCGCAACCTGTGGGAACAGTGATGTTTTCAATAATTTCGTCATCAGACCATTCTGTTGGGATACCTTTTACGACACCCATCCGGGTGACAGAGAATGTAGGTATAAAGGCTTTGTATTTTTCTTTAAGTAATTGTTCACTGTTTAAAAAAGAGTTAGCATCCTCATGGTTTGCGAATTCCAATGACAATTTGTTGCGGCCAATTTTTTTTAAGCTACCATTAACAATGTTTTTGAAAGCATTCCTTTTCAATAAGCGACCAAAGGTGATCGAATTAACGTACGCGCCATCATTTGCTGAGTGCTCTCTTTGAACGTGCACAGTAAAAGGGGCAGCATCAGACGAAACATATAATAATCTGGCTACTGATGACGTAGACGGCAGTAAAATGTTGCGATGTGAAGGATTATTTAATGTGTTAGTATGTGTAGTAGTAGTAGTATTCTGGGGATCAGAATACGCAGCATTAACAGAAGTATCCATTTCCTGCATACAAGCGCAATCAGAATCTTTTTTACCGCCATGCTTACGGCGTCTTTTATTACAATGCCTACATATAGAAGGCTTAGCAGATAAACGTTTTCTTTTGGATGTGTTAGTTAAGCTTACAATAGAACCGTCTGTATCTACACTGTCGTTTGCCGATATCGTAACATAATGCCCTACCGTATTATTCGTCCCACCCGGGTCTATTGGGGGATCCATTTTAGTACATAAATAAAAATTAAAAACTTACCGAATATAGAAGAAACTAATTACTTATAAACTACACACTAATATTTTGAATAAAAAGTTAAATAAACTACAAAAAACCAAATCCTTTCCCTATATAAATTATTATTTTTTAAATATCTCCAAAAAACACGACCGCCCAATTTAAGGTTTCCCGCGCTTCCGACTAATACAGTTATTAGTTACTAAATCGTAAATTAACACAGAGTAAGCTACCTGTATTTATTTTGCAGCTTGGGATTAGAATCTTTTGGCTCTTATGGTGTTTGGGTTTTCTTTTTATTTTGTATTGTTTTCTGTTTTGTATAATTAGTTATGCTATATATTGTCATATCAGCAACTGGCAGATGGCTTAAAAGAACAAAAACACAAACAAATAGCTGTTATTGAAAATATTGTTATATTTATATTATTATATATTTTATATAATTTGTAGTATATAATTAGAATTAATATTAATTGAATGACTGATATTGAAAGTCTTAGCGACGATGATAGTTTTTACTCGGCAACTAGCTTGGAGGCTAATACTAGTTATGGTAGCTTTTCGAACTTATCTGATAGCCTTGAAACACAATTTAGTGATGTTTCGGGAAACTTCAATGTTTGTCATATCAATGCCCAAAGCATTCCGGCTCACTTTTCTGATATGCTGGCATCTTTTGACTGTAAAAATATCCACGCAGTTCTTGTTTCTGAGACATGGTTAAAGCCCTGTCTTCCCACTACGTCCTACTCCCTTCCTGGGTTCATCCTCATTAGAAATGATCGCGTAAATAGTAACGGTGGTGGGGTCGCCATATATTTACGTTCTCACATTGCATATAAAATTGTAGATATGTCCTCACAACCACCACCCTCAAACTCTGGTGAACATCTTTTTATTGAGGTTGAGCTCAAACATACCAAAATGCTCCTCGGCGTTTACTACTGTCCTTCCCTACGTGTTAACTTCTTTTCCTCCTTCGAAACCTTACTGGTAAATCTTACACCCAATTACAGTCACACGATAATCATGGGCGACTTCAATACTTGTATACTTAAAAATGATCTTCGTTCTAAACTTCTCTCTTCAACTATCCAATCTTGTAATCTCTCTATGTTGCCTCTCAACGCCACTCATCGTTTCCCTAACTGTGCTCCTTCACTTCTTGACCTTATTCTTGTCTCTCCCAGTGAGCGTGTCGCTAAGCATGGCCAATGCTCCGCGGATGCGTTCTCCTATCATGATCTTTTATTTCTTTCCTACAAGCTTCGTCCACCTAGGGCACAACGTAAAGTCCTCATGCAGCGTAACTTTGGTGGCATGAATATTGAAATTCTGAAACAAGACGCTAAAGGTATTGACTGGACTATGCTATTTACCTCTGGGTCCATTGATGAGCAGGTGGACATTCTTACATCGAATCTCATCAAGTTGTATGATAAACATGCACCTATCCGAGCAGTCAAAATCAAACATCCTCCTGCACCGTGGTTGACCGAAAATATTAAAATCCTTATCACTCAAAAGGCTGCCGCGAAATTTCGCTACAAAATAAAACCGAACGAAGTAAATCACAAAAGATATGTAGCTGTTAGAAATCACTGCAATAAGGTGTGTAGGGACGCACAACGCCAACATATCCACAAATCAGTTCAAAACGGAGACTCAGCTAAAGTCTGGAAGTTCCTTAGATCTCTGGGAGTAGGAAAATGTCAACAAAGCATAAATCCTAAAGACGTCAACATTGATTTACTCAATCAACATTTCTCGGCCGTGTCTAAGTTTGATGACACACTAAAGGCTCATACACTACAAAATCTTTCATCTCTTCCTACCCCGGATTATGACCCTTTTCTTTTTAATCTTGTCACTGCTTGTGATGTTAAGAAAAGCATATTGTCGATTACGTCCAACGCAATAGGGTGTGACTGTGTCAGCCGTAACATGATCCTACCAATCCTGGATGAAATTCTTCCTACCATTTGTCATATCCTTAATTTTTCCTTGTCCAAGGGTGTCTTTCCCGTATCGTGGAAAGATGCTCAAATTATTCCTTTACCCAAAAAATGCAAACCAGTATCTCCTTCAGACTATAGACCCATATCCATATTACCATTCCTCTCGAAAGTCCTAGAACGTCTCGCCCACATCCAAATAAGCACATTCTTCTACAAAAACAAGCTCCTAAATCCTCTACAATCCGGATTCCGCGCTGGTCACAGTACCGCTACTGCCCTTCTCAATGTTACGGATGACATCAGGTCTGGGATGGACGTTGGAAAGCTCACAGTACTGGCGCTTCTGGATTTTAGTAACGCCTTCAATACTGTAGATTTCGATATTATTATAAGCCTTCTTCGCTCTCTTAACATATCTCCAACGGTGATAGATTGGTTTCACAGTTACTTGTGTGGACGCCGACAGCGTATTAACATTGAAAATATTTGCTCCTCCTGGTGCAATACCAACGTCGGTGTTCCTCAAGGTGGCGTGCTATCTCCTCTACTCTTCGCAATTTTTATAAATTCCATCTCTAATAATCTTATTTCCTCCTACCACCTTTATGCAGATGATCTTCAGATTTATCTACAGGCGGAACCATCTCAGCTGTCCAATACGTTCGGTATTCTTAATGAGGATTTAGCTCGGATAAGTGCATGGAGCTCATCACACGGGCTGAAGGTCAACCCATCCAAGACACAAGTAATCATGGTAGGTAGTAGTCGGCTCACCTCAAAAATTGACAAATCACAGTTGCCGGAAATCGTTTTTGAAGGCACTGTCATCCCTTTAAGTGAAAAGGTAAAGAACCTTGGCCTTATTATTGACCCCGATCTTACTTGGGGTCCGCAGCTACAAGAGGTGAGCCGGAAACTGTTTGCTTCTGGAGGGTCTCTCAGAAGACTTCGAAATTTCTTACCCATAGCCACCAAAATTGCGCTTGCAAATTCTGTTCTTCTGCCCATCCTTGATTATGCAGATGTCAGCTATCCTGATCTCGCCGAATACCAATTAGACAAACTTGAGCGTCTCCAAAATTATTGCATAAGATTTATATTTGGTTTACGCAAATATGATCATATTTCACAGTTCCGAACACAACTCAAGTGGTTACCTATACGATTTCGCCGGAATGCTCATATCCTTTCAGTTTTATATAAAATACTGTTCGACCCTTCAACCCCTTCCTATCTCAAAGTACGCTTTCAGTACTTGCATGACACACATTGCCAGAACTTGAGGTCTTCCCACAATTACAGGCTTAAAGTTCCACAGCACTCGACAACTCTGTACGCGAAATCTTTTACCGCTAAAGCAGTAAGCTTGTGGAACGAATTACCGGTGGAAATTCGACGTGCTAAGACCCTTAAGGTGTTCAAGAAAATGGTGAAAGAACACTATCTGGAATCATCACAGTAAATAAATGCTACTACTACATCTACGACCAGTTATTAGCCATTCATAAGAACACCGATAATTCACAAGTGATAGAGAGCAAACAATACAATCCTAGTGCACCATGGCAGCGAGTACCAAATCAGAAAAGAAACCGCTCACCTGATGAAAAAGAATCAGTTAATAATCAACCCAAGAGAGCGCAGAGGCAAATAGTAATCAGCAAGCAAAACACTTCATCACAAGTAGAGACAAACAATAGCTTTTCATTGTTAAATGTGGAAGAAGGAGAAACTCCCACCAAGAGAACGCCAAAGCCGCCACCTATAATACTGTATGGTATAGATGACCTTGTGAAACTCACGCAACTTATTGAGGAAGTAGTGGCAAAGGACGACTACACCTATAAAACGGTATCTAAAAACCATCTGATCATTTCTTCAAAGACAATAGACAAATATAAAGCTCTTATTGAACACATTCGAAGTAAAGAATTAATAGGTCACACCTTCACATGTAAAGACCAAAAATGCACAAGGATCGTAATCAAACATCTACACTTCAGTACACCAAAATATGCAATAATAGAGGCAATAGAAAAAACGGGAAATAAAGTACAAGGAGAAATAGTTACTGCTCGGAAACAAGGAACCAAAGAACCCCTAAACACGTTCTTTGTTAATGTAGCCCCACATCAGAACAACAAATTTCTTAAAGATATAAAGGTCATATATCACCAGAAAGTCACAATAGAGGACCCAATAAGAAAAACAACAGTGGTACATAATAAAACACGTTGGATCTTTGTGAACGACGGAACGACTGACTTTTATTTCTCTTTGAAAACTTAACCTAAACAAATTCATAGATGGCGCTAGTAGACTACAATAATTTGATTGCCATCTTTAACACCACCACTCAATCAAAATAAATTGTACAGATATTGTAGTGTATAACAAAAATAATACAAACAATAAATCTATTGCTTCTTAACTAAGCCCAATTCTAACAAAAATTTATAGTGCTTAACAGTAGAAAGACTTTTTGTAAGAATATCAGCTGGCATATTTAAAGTATCTAAATAAACAATTTTAACTAATTTTTTAGCAACAACTTCTCTAATGAAATGAAAACGAACATCTATATGTTTACTTCTTTTATGATACATACAGTTTTCAGTAAGCTTTTTTGCACTTTGGTTATCATTATACAAAACAACAGGTCCTGAATAATTTTCATTTAGATCATATAACACATTTTTAAGAAAAATAGCCTCCTTGCTAGCTTCACAGACCGCCATATACTCTGCTTCAGTGCTAGAGAGTGCCACAGTCTGTTGCTTTCGACACTCATGTGAGATCACAGCTCCTGACAGCTTAAAACAAAAACCAGTATATGACCGTCGGTCAATTGTATTAGATGCCCAATCTGCATCTACAAAACCAACTAATTCCTTATCATCCTTAGTGTAAGTTAATCGGTAGGACTTAGTAGCTTTTAAATACTTTAACACTCTTTTAGCATGCTGCCAATGAACTTTATCAAAACAATTATTAAATTGACTCAAATAACTAATACTGTATGATATATCAGGTCTTGTAAGAACTGAAAGATACATAAGACTTCCAATTAATTGTTGAAATGGATATTTGACATCACAAGTTTGATTTTTATCTAATTTTAAATTAATTTCCATTGGAGTAGAAGATGTTTCATTACAATTTTCTAGACCAAACCTAATTAACAAACTTTCAATAAAGTTTTCTTGATCTAGAGATAATCTATTTTCATATCTTTCAACTCTCATACCTAGGCATTGTCTTACTTGACCTAAATCTTTAATTTTAAATCTTTCACTTAATTTGGATATAATATTAAAAACTTCTCTGTTACAATTTGAAAACACAAAAAAATCATCCACAAATAAGGCTATAAATGTCTTCTTTCCCTCACTTGACTTTACAAATAAACAAGGCTCATATTCAGATTTCTTATAACCCAATTGCTGTAGACCAGTGGTTCTCAAACTTTTTAAATGACGGAACCCTTTTGGGAAGCAAAATACTTGATGGAACCCTACAATAAAACAATTATTTTTATAAGTGTATTCTTTATTAATCAGCATAATAAAAGTACAATGTATCAGTTACTAATTATTGTTTACTTCACCACTTGGTAAGGACAATAATAGAAAACATTAAAAAAGAAAAAATCTAACTAGTGGGAGGTATGAAACTGTTTTTATTTTTCATCAATTGCTTGATATCAGGTTTGATGGAAGAAAGTTGGAGTCTCATATCAGCTTCGGCGTCCAGTCTATTGCGATATTTTGTTTTCGTGGCTGCGTAGGTAGAGAATCCTGTCTCGCACAAATATGTAGTTGGGAACGGGAGAAGAATATCCAGAGCCATTTGGCCAAGCATTGCATATTCATCTTGGATTCTGCACCAAAAATCATTAAGAGGCGTCGTTTTGAACAATGACTCCATACTTGTGTCTGATGACATTTCTAAAAGAGATTCATATATCTCATTTTTCAAAAAATCAAAATCAAAACTCGTTTATTCAGTTTAGGTCTTGTCAGACACTTATGAAGGTCACTTTTTTTTCTTTTTTTTTTTACTTCCGCCAATTCGATTACTCTCGCACTGAGAAGAATTGGCAAGAAAATCAGGGAGGTTTTTTTTTTTTTTTTTTTTTTGTTTTTTTTTTTTTTTTATTACAATCATTTACACAACAAAATGCACTAACAATTCAAATTGTTACAAGTGTAAGAAGTAATGAGCGGTTTATTTAAAAACTTTGTCGTCCTCCAAAAAATCGTTGATACTATAATAAGCTTTACTGATGAGACATCTTTTAACATACTCCTTAAATTTAGTAAACGGCATCTCAATTACATTTTCAGGAATCTTATTAAAGAAACGTACACAATTACCCATAAACGAGTTATTAACTTTTTTCAGACGGAAAAACGGCGTAGCAAGTTTATTCTTATTTCTTGTATTAAATGAGTGCATATCACAATTTTTAGGAAAAAGATGAATGTTTTTCTTAACATGAAGAATATTATCTAATACGTATTGCGAGGCAACGGTGAGAATATTAATTTCTTTGAATTTCTCTCTTAGTGATGCGCGAGATTTCATTTGATAGATAGCTCTTATTGCGCGTTTTTGTAAGACAAAAATTGTTTGTATGTCAGCTGCTCTGCCCCACAGCAATAATCCATAGGACATAACACTATGAAAATAACTAAAGTAAACAAGCCTGGCCGTTTCAACGTCTGTAAATTGACGAATCTTTTTGACTGCATATGCGGCTGAACTAAGCCTGCTTGATAATCCCTCAATATGGGGTCCCCATTGTAGCTTACTATCTAATGTGATACCCAGGAAGGTTGTACTATCGTCAAAAAATAAGTTTTCATCCTGGATTTTAACAAAAGCATTATTAGTTTTCTTTACATTTGGTAACATAAATTTAATGCATTTCGTTTTCTTGGCATTCAGCAATAGATTATTAACATTAAACCAGTCTACAATAGTTGCCAACGCGGCATTTACTTTGTCATAATTATCTTCTTTCCTACCTATATTAAATATGAGTGATGTATCATCCGCAAATAACACAATATCATGTTTCTCCTTCACAAGATGAGGCAGATCGTTAATGTAGACTAGAAACAGGAAAGGACCTAATATAGAACCCTGGGGAACACCCATAGCAACAGGAGATCCGGATGATTGTACTCTGTTTATTTCTACTCGCTGAGTTCTGTTTGATAAGTACGATACGACTAGATTTAAGGCGCAGTTTCTTATTCCATAGTGACTTAATTTACGAGCTAAAGTTACATGATCGACACAGTCAAACGCTTTAGATAAATCGCAAAAGACCCCTACAGCGTCCATAGACCTCTCCCATGCGTTAAATATGTTTTGTAACAATTTGATACCAGCGTCAGTTGTGGATCGGCCTTTAGTGAATCCAAACTGATTATTATGTAAGAGTTTATTGATACTAAAGTGAGTTAAGAGCTGGTTCAACATTATCTTCTCGAAGATTTTACTCAGGGTAGGAAGAATAGAAATAGGCCTGAAGTTTGTGGGGTCCGTTTTTACACCGGATTTGAAGAGTGGAATTATTTTACTACATTTCATCAAATGTGGAAACACTCCATCGTCAATACAACAATTAAATATGTTAGCTAAATAGGGTGCGATTGAAACAATGATCGCGCTAATAACTTTAGTAGACACACCCCATAAATCTTCTGTCTTTTTGATGTTAAGCATCTTAAAAGTTTTGATTATAGTTGTGGGACATACATAGGAGAACTGAAAGCATATGTCGCAAGCATCTACATTATTCCTTAAGTGTGATACAGCATCGTCAGGAGAAGATCGTATGGACCGAGTAGTTTCTAGAGGAATATTTGTAAAGAATTTTTCAAAGGTACTTGCAACTTCTAGTTCATTCGAGACTAGTTTATCATTAATCAATATGTTAAGTTTCGGGTCTCGCTTCTTGGATTTACCCGTCTCACCGTTAATTATTTTCCAGACTGTTTTGATTTTATCTCGCGATTTCTTAATTTTATTAGAAATAAATGCGGCCTTGGCGGCAATACAAACTTTTTTGAACACCTTTGAATAATTCCTTACATATTCCAAAAACGCAGTGTCGCGGGTACTAGTCCTTTTCTCATACAAATCATACAGACGATTTCTGCTTCTGTATATACCACGCGTAGCCCAGTCGCTAAATACTGAATTACTCTTTTGTTTTATATTTTTTAACAAGAAACATTTAGAGAATTCTTCTTCTATGCATACAAACAATGCTGAATACATTATATCCGGGTCCTGTTGCGGTAAAGTGAATAAATTTAGGCGATCCAATAGACGTTTACTGAACTTTTCTAAGCGGAAATCTGTAATAGGCCGGTATACTATATCAACTGGCAAGTCACTGGAGTCATTAGGAAACGACGCCAGTTGCCCACAGTGATCAGAGCTTAATTTATTCAAAATACTTTTATGAATTGGATTTAAGTCACAGAAGATGTTATCGATGCAGGTAGCACTAGTATCCGTTATTCTAGTTGGTTCCAAGAATAGATTTACTAGGTTATACGATTTAAATAAGCTCTTGATCCTTAATACATTAGGTAATTTCTCCAGAATATTTACATTAAAGTCACCACATACTACTATCGATTTAGAACTATTTGACACTTTGCTGAGAACATCTTCCATGACTGCTTCAAACAGGCTGTAGTCTGAAGAAGGAGGTCGGTAAACACATATAAAAATAAACCGCTCGAGCTCAACACATGATATCTCAATTGTACGTTCGACGGACATACAAGCAATGTCCTTACGCTCTTTACTTTTATGACAGTTCTTAACCATAATCAATGACCCACCACGGGTACTCGTCGCTCGTACAAACGAACTTATCACGCTATGATTACTAAAATTAAATAACATTTCACTGTCCTTGAGCCAATGCTCAGTGATACAAAAAACATCTATATCAGAACAATCCACAAATAAAGCAATTTCTAACTCTTTAGCAGCAAAACCTTGAATGTTCATTTGACATGTTTTCAGGCTTTTCCAAGTTGGGTAAAAAAGGATTATGAATCCAGGAGTTCACTTTAATTTTTGTATTGTGTTCTTCGGGAAAATACTTTTCAAAAGATGCGCGCATCGAACTGAGATATTGGACCAATTCTTCAAACACATTATCTTCAAACATTTCTGAGTCGTTTTCGCTAACAAACTCACTGAGTAACGTAAAACTTTCTATTTCTTTCTTACCAATGCAAATGATCCAAAAATCTAATTTTCTTTTAAAAGCAGTTATTTTATTATAGGCCTGAAACACTGTTGTCTGTTTACCTTGCAACGATAAATTTAATTCGTTAAGTTTTTGAAAGATATCCGCCATAAAAGACAATCGGAACAACCAAGTTTTATCATACAAACGGTCCTTCAAATTAAAAGAAGTATCTGCTGAAAAAAACATTTGTAACTCGGCTCTAAGTTCAAATAGCCTTGTTAAAGTTTTTCCCCGAGACAGCCATCGCACTTCTGTATGGAGCAGCAGTGTTTTATGTTTGCTGCCATAATCTTCACACAATAATGAGAACAATCGGGATTGTAGTGGTCGTGATTTGATAAAATTAATAATTTTTACCGCTTCATCCATAACTAATTTTAGATTAGACGGCATTTGCTTCATCGCAAGTGCTTGTCTATGCAGAATACAATGACTGGAACTACAATTAGGCGCTTTATTTTTCATTCGTGACACTGCTCCTGCTGTTTTACCTGTCATCGCCTTGGCCCCATCTGTACAAATGTCAATGCAATTGTTCCAACTGAGATTATGTTCTTCAAAAAATATATTTATTTTATTAAAAATTTCTTCCCCGGTAGTGTTTGTAAGCAGCGATGAACACATAAGCATGTCTTCTTCAAAAGAACTTTTATATGGATATCTCACAATAACCAGCAGGATAGCCAAACCAGCGACATCAGTCGACTCATCCATTTGCAAAGCGAATCGTGTATTTTGTAGACGTGTAACTAGTTCTTGTTTGACGTAGCTTGCCAGATCATGGATTCGTCGTGAAACAGTATCGTTTGATAGCGGAACAGTAGAAAGATGCTTTGCAGATTTTTCATCAAGCATACATTTTGTTATGTCTAATACACATGGTTTTATTAATTTCTCAGCGATAGTGTGCGCTTCACCTGCTTGTGCAATGCGATAGCTAACTAAATATGATGCCTCCGTGGCCTTTTCGTTGGTAGTTTGTGTTACATGCTTCATATTTTTTTGACTTTCTAATAACTGATCTTTTTTGCGAACAAAAAATTCTTTATTCTTGTCTTTAGTCTCGGGGTGTACGGTTTCTAAATGTCGACGCAATTTGGTAGGTGCCATGGAACTATTAGGAAGCAGTTTACTACAGAGCATGCAGAGAGGTGAGCCGTTGGAATCAACAAATCCGAAACTGATATAAGATTCATCATACTTCCTTTTTTTCGTCTTTGAAACCGTCGAGCTTGACGTCGTGGCACTCGTGGCATCATCTTCTGGATCGGTGATTGCTAAATTCTCCGCGCGCATTGCTTTTGAACATTCAGCGTCATTAGAAGATGTTGTTGGAACACGTTTAACACCTTTAAGCCAACGTTCCATTCTTCTTTATTTATAATGTTACAAGTCAGGATAGTGGGGATTAAATAATGCACAATCGTTACTGCGTATAAGAGACTAAATTTAGAACCTACAGGGAAGAAATGTATAAAACTGAGACAACAGAATACAGCAGGCAGTAAAACAATGGACACTAGTTTCTCGCTAGCGAGCTTGTAAGTAGGTAGTAACTTATCGCTCCGAACGCTAATCATCAACTGACGACGCCAACGCGCGATCGCCGCTTTTATACTTAGTCCTAGACTCGATCTCAAATATTCTCGAAAATACTCGAGTCGGCACCTTTCATAAACAAAAAGCAAAAATAAAAACAGAAATTTAAAAATAGCGTTGTAAACAATATCGACTTTATCCTTTGAAGTTAGAGACGAAAGTCGCTTGTTGACAACTATAGCGTCTAATTCAGAGGCGGCTTTTATCAAAGAGACTGAGCGCTTACAAGTATACTACCCGCTCGTTTTAAGTTTGCCGCTGGCGATAGGTATGAGTGTATGACGTTCGAAATTTTTTATTTAATTGTAACAATAAAAATTGTGTACGTTAGATATTTGGGTAAAACTATGACACATTATAAGTTTTGTTGTCACGTGGGGGAGGGTACGCGCATTCCACAGACCGGCAAACTTAGATCGCTCTAAGTTTGTACGTTTGTACGCGTTGTACAAGTATAAAATTGTTGAGACCAAACTTATGAGACACTAGCAGACCGCGCGAACTTCGTATCGCCTAAAAAAGGTAAAAAAAATCCACTCATGACCCCGCGCAACATATTTGTCTTAGAAATTGAATACTTAAATTTTGTACACGGTGAATATCTTTTGGATTAAATGTCCAAATGTGATCATTCAAAAAGTTCTAGAAAGGCCTTAAATGTATCTTTTTAATGAAGCAAATTATTTTGTGGAGAGTTAATACCAAGGTACGAAAAAAGAATTTGAAAAACGACATCATTTTAATTAATTTTAAAAAATCAAAAAACCCTTATTGTGCGATAACTATAATAGTTAGATATATGCTCTCGCGACCTTTTTCGTAGTCAATTATACGCTCTATAAAAGTGTAGTACATTGTTTTGTTCTGTACTCAATAGCTTTCGCAGCGTTCGCAATGTAAGGGTCACGTACTTACACCTTGGGTTACATTATTGGTTTTATAGTAGGGATCCCTAATTTATTTGAAAATATAATATAGCCTAAAACCTTCCTCGATAAATGGACTATACGCCATTAAAAGAATTTTTGAAATCGGACTGGTGGCTTCTGAGATTACCTCGTTCAAACAAACAAACAAACAAACAAACTTTTCCGCTTTATAATATAAGTATAGATTGTACCAGCTAATGTAACACAAGCTTATACAAATACAAATAAATAATTAAATAACATTCATAGCGTTTTGTCTCCGCGCGGCCGCGGAGTCCGCACAGCCGCGGAGCGACCAGAGAGAGGTGTTTTGATTTTTTTATTTCTAAATTCTTGCGGAACCCCGACAGAGGTATCAAGGAACCCTAGGGTTCCGCGGAACACACTTAGAGTATAGCTGCTGTAGACATTCATCCACCCTTTTATACCAAGCTCGTGCAGATTGTTTTAAGCCGTATACTGCCTTTTTTAGCTTGAGAACTTTATGTTTAAGTTCAAGGTTCAATGGTGGATGCATGTATACTGACTCCTCAAGATCACCATTAAGAAATGCTGTTGTAACATCTAAATGGTTGACCTTCATGTCTAATTTTACACACAATGCAAAAAGTAACTTTAGAACAGAGTATCTTAGCACTGGTGAGAAAGTTTCTTTAAAGTCAATACCTTCCTTTTGGGTAAAACCCTTTGCTACCAAACGGGCTCGATATCTCACTGTATTATCACTATTTAGTTTTTTCTTGTAAACCCATTTACACTGTACCACTGTACCATTGTCTGGTTTGTCCACCACTTCCCATGCATCACATTCACGAAACGATTTCATCTCTTCTTCCATTGCACTACACCACTCTTTTTGCTCTGGTCCATTCATAACATCGTCATATGTCAGGTTTTCTTCACTAACACTTTCTACACAAATATTTCCGAAGCCATATCTTTCTGTCTTCTTTTTAAGACGTTTCCCAGGATCAGCAGCTACTTGCGGTGAGTCCAGCTCCATATCAGTCATGGTATTATGAAACTCGTCTGAACTTGAAGAACTTTCGGTTTCTTCGGGAACATATGTTTCATCTGACATATTTGTTTCATCTAGCGATATTTGGTCTGGCAAATCTATTAAATCTCGAGATACACTCTCATTTTCCTGAATTTCTGCTTTAATTGTCTCTGGTAGCAGTGTGTGGCTTGTGCTTTTGTGCTCTTGTGTATCTTGCTTGTGCTCCATAATAATAACATTACGACTATATATTATTTTATTGGTTTCTGGGCTGTACAATCTATACCCCTTTACATTTGTACCATACCCTAGCAATATATACTTGAGTGCTCTTTTGTCCCACTTAGTCGTCTTTTCTTTTGGAACATGCACCATAGCCCTGCTTCCAAAAACTCGAATGTGGCTGACATCTGGCTTCTTGCCTGTCCAGAGTTCATATGGTGTTTTTGTTAAACCAGATGCTAATGTTCGGTTACGCAGATACACAGCTGTATTGACAGCTTCTGCCCAAAACCTCTTCTCCATATTTGCATCAAACAGCATACACCTAGCCCTTTCCACCAAAGTTCGGTTTAGCCTCTCACACATGCCATTTTGCTCTGGCGTGTAAGAATTGGTTTTTTGATGAACAATCCCAGCTTTAGTCAAAAAATTTTCCATTTCTTCTGAGCAAAACTCTCCTCCATTATCCGTTCTTAATACTTTTAATGTCTTTCCAGTCTGTCTTTCAACTAATGCCTTAAACTCTTTAAAGCATTTAAAGACTTGGTTCTTATTTTTGATAAAATAAACAAAAACCATTCTACTAAAGTCATCGACAAAGAGCAAAAAATACCTTGTTAATCCAATTGAAAGCTGCTCCATGGGTCCACATACATCTGCATGAACCACCTCAAGCAAACCTTCACTCCTGGTACCCTTATGTGAAAATGGCAGCTTCGCCTGCTTGCCTTCACAGCAAGTGATACACTTGGATTTTTCAATCACTGCTCTGTCAAAGTAGTTAATACCTTCTACTACACCATCCCTCATAGTGTTAAGGTCTCGGCTATTGATGTGTCCGAATCTTCTGTGCCACATCTCACTAGTCTCTGCTGTAGCAACTCCTGCAAACAACTTTTCTGACTTGATGCATAACCTATACACTCCATTTACCAATTCTGCCTTCCCAACTAGTACCTTCTGTCGATTGCGTATGTAGCAAACATCATTCTCGAATGTAATATTGTTTCCATTTCGAATAAGCTGACTTACTGAGAGAAGATTTGTTGTAAGGTTAGGTATACACAGCACATCTTTCACGAGAATTTTATATTCCGAGTCGTTTACCACGGTCGTTAATGTTGTATTTCCTTCACATAATACTGGAACTATCTCCTTATTCGCAACAACTATACTTTTCACTTTGTGGCTTAGTGAAACGTTTTTCAGACAACTTTTGTTTACAACCATGTGTGAACTTGCCCCCGAGTCAATATACCAATCCGAATCGTTAAATAGATTTGTCGGGTTCATAAATACAGCACTAAAAGCATTATCAATTTTATTTACACTGTTCATGGGGCATTTATTCATAAAATGGCCTTCTTGTTTACAACGATAGCACCGGATAATTTTCTTGTCTGTGTTTGTCTCTTTTGGTTTTGACTGGTTCGCCATTTTTGAATTTTTGTAGTTGGTACTGCTTTTCTTTTGCTTCCAACCTCGCGACAGTCGCGACAAAAATGCTCCTTCAGTGCTGCCAACCACACCTATATCCATGTCAAGCAATTTTGATTTGATGACATCTGTGCTTATCTTCATACCTGAGTGTTCAATGGCCATAATCATGGGCGCGAACTTTTCGCTCAGTCCAGCCAACAATAATGAACCTATCCACTCATCTGTGATTTCGAATCCGGTTCCTTTTAGCTTTTGAGCTGTGTCAACCATCTGAGTAACGTATGCAGTCATAGAATCACTGTTGTCCAACCTAAAAGATATAAGTTGACGTAGCAAACTGATTCTCCTTGTAAAACCTGAATCATCAAAAAGATTCTTCAGCCGATTCCAAACTTCACAGGTTGTAGTCTCATTCTTTATGTGGACGTACAGAGAACTATCAATGGTCATAATGAGCTTTGCTTTAGCCTTTTTCATTTCAACTGTGACCTCTGCATTTTCCAATGGTGGTTTATTTATGTCCACACCATCCAATAGCAGAAAGTTCTCAGCTGCAAAAGCCCATTCATCATAATTCTCCCTGCCTTTTAGTTTTGGTACATTCACAATATAGCTGCCGGCCATTTTGACCACGCGCGGAACACTACACAATAACTGCAATAATTCTGATATTAGTCTCAAATTAGTCTTTTTGACCACAACTTTTAGCTTAAGATGTCTGAAAACACTGATTGTCCACGAAAAATGTATTTTTAACACGAAATAACAACTTTTATGCATTTAATACGAAACTAGGCGCAAAACCTAATAAAACACGTTGGATCTTTGTGAACGACGGAACGACTGACTTTTATTTCTCTTTGAAAACTTAACCTAAACAAATTCATAGATGGCGCTAGTAGACTACAATAATTTGATTGCCATCTTTAACAGTACAATGTAAAAGGTGCCAGCAATATGGCCACAGCAAGAATAACTGCATGAGACCATACAGATGCGTGAAGTGTGCTGGAACTCACAAAACCACAGTGTGCGCTATTGATCAAAACACCCCAGCCACATGTGCATTGTGTTTGGGGAGCCATCCAGCGAGTTACAAAGGATGCCAGGTCTATAGAGAAGTTCTAGCAAGAAAACAAAGCGGAAATAAACCTCATGTACACCTGAAAACAAGGACTACCTCAAATAAACTGGCAGAAAGCACTGAAATTAATATACAGCAAGAACAACCAACAATTAATACGGTAAACCATGCAAAGGCTACGCAACTTAGAAGTAGACAACATTGCGTAATAGGAACCCCTGTATTATACAGCGAAGCTCTCGGGAGCTGTACCAAACCAATGGCAGAATTATCGGAGACTCCTAACTTATACTCACGAAAGATATCGAACAGAAAAGATGAAACTGACAAGCCACAAAGAACAGATAAGAAAAACCACGATGGCAACCAGCCACAAAGAACACAATTAGAAAATTTGAAACCTGAACAAGAACACAGATCTAGTCTAGAGCTACTTTTAATAAAACAAAGTGAAAGAATAGATCAACTTATATCACAACTTAGCACTATGATGACACTCATCAGTAGAGGTTCCCAATGATGTCCTTGCGTATCGCTGCCTGGAACATCAATGGCTTAGCACCAAATAAACATGAACTTGAAGTTCTGCTGCTGGATGGCAACATTGATGTTGCACTTATATCGGAAACTCATCTTAATGACCTCAAGGTTGTTAAAATGGATAATTATGATATATATTGTACTAATCACCCGGATACAACATCACATGGCGGGTCTGCAGTTATTGTAAAGAGAAATATTAAACACCATCTTCATAGTAAATTTCAAAAAGACTGGCTACAAGCTACTACCATTACAATACAGGAAAAAATGGGCCCTATTAATGTTAGCGCCATTTACTGCCCGCCGAAGCACAAAATCAAACAGGACATGTTCGACAGCTACTTCCAAACCCTAGGAAACAGATATATCACTGGTGGCGATTGGAACTGTAAACACATTCACTGGGGCTCACGACTCACCACCACTAAAGGACGCGAACTGAAAAAATGTGTTGACAAACACATGCTCATCCCTCTCAGTACCAGTAAACCAACGTACTGGCCGACTGACACCAATAGGACACCTGATCTTGTGGACTTCTTCTTGGTGAAGGGGTTGTCCGATATGTATTTTGATGTGGAATCCTCACTTGATAGTGTATCTGACCATACCCCTGTTATAGTGACATTTAGCACCTCTATAATACAAAGAACTCAAAAACCAACACTTTATAATAAGAAAATAGACTGGGATGCGTTCACAGATTTTTTAAATGATGAAATTGAATTAAATTTTAAATTAAAAACAGAAGACGACATAGATGAGGCGACATTTTATATCACGAATTTGATACAGGTTGCTGCATGGCGTGCTACTCCTATACTCAGATCTGCTACTAAAAATAATAATATAACATTAGAAATTCGCAATAAGCTACAAGAAAAACGCAGACTGCGAAGGCGATGGCAGACAGGCAGGTTGGATTCAGATAGGATTGACTTTAATAGAACTTCTAGAGAACTAAAAGAACTAGACTCGTTCCAACCATTTATTTTACTTTTGACAGGTCGAATTCTGATCAATTAGTGTTGTACTAATGTATTACGGATACAATGTTTTGTAATAATCGATTTTAGTCACGAAGAATTTCTAATCGATTTAACACGGATATTTTAGTTTTTGCTTAAATACATATTTCATATTACTTAAAAACTTCACTTCTGTAAATATATTTGTTATTTGGGCACAATAATTTTTGCATACCCACTAACTAATTCAGTCCTCCCAAAATATTTTACTTTGAACTTTGCAAAATAAAAACTAACTACCTTATGAAGCATTTTTTCTATTAAGCGGGGTCCGCTGCTCCAAACTCCTACCCCTTTTTTTTAAATCTGAGTTGGCAACACTGAACGACGCGCTGGCGACGCCATTTTGTTGTGTTGTCTCTCACTCGCAACAAGACTCTCGTGCTAGTCACATTTCTGTTCGCTGAGTGCTTTTTCATATTTTTCATACGCTGTGTTGAGTATTTATATTCCACCGTATTGATTTCATTGTTCTTACTTTGGTTGAGTTGAACGTATCGTTCCTCCCAGTAAGATTTTTACTTGCAAAATGCCGAAAGGTATGGTACTTAAAGGACAATCCAGAGAGTTAGTGCTGCGGCTTCGTGAATTTTTTGAAAAGGAAAGCCGCAATGGCTGATTCCTTATACCAGTAACGCAAGTTAGAGACCGTGTTGCAGCAGCATTAGGTATTAGTGCTCCAACGGTGGCGAAAATCACTAAAGAAGCCTATGGTAGTAGTGGTATTGAACAGAACAAGCTATCTACGCCTAAGAAAAAACGTCAGCCCCGTAAAGTGACAGCAATTGACAGTTTTGATACTGATGCTATTCGTCGTCATATATACAATTATTATACAAGAAAGGAGATTCCTACTTTGAAAAAATTAGTAGCGTCTCTACGAAATTGTGCCTTGTTTCGTGGTCAAAAATCTTCTTTGTCAAAGGTGCTGCACCAAATCGGGTTCTTGTATAAGAAATCCGACAAAAGAAAAATTTTAATGGAACGTCGTGATATAGCCTTGTCTCGCTGTGAATTTTTAAGGCAAGCGAAGAAAATAGAAGACTGGTCGAATATCGTTTTCACAGATGAAACTTGGCTCAATGCCAATCATTCCATATCAAAAGGTTGGACTGACGATACTGCTGCTTCTACTTCTGCAGTGCCAATGGGGAAAGGTGAACGCCTCATCATTTGCCATGCGGGAACTACAAAGGGATTTGTACCAGACGCTCTGTTAGCGTTCAAATAAAAAAAAACAGGAGACTATCATGAGGAGATGAATGCGGACGTGTATGAAAAGTGGTTCAGAGAAATGCTTACATCACTTGAAGAGCCATCAACAATATTTATTGATAATGCACCCTATCACTCTCGCCAAATTAATAAAATGCCAACAACGGCCAACAAAAAACACGAGATTATAAACTGGCTTCGTGATAATGGGGAAGATGTGGACGAATCCCTACTAAAAGTAGAGTTACTTAAAATTTTAAAAAGTAAAAAGCAGCCAAAACGATATGACATCGACGAAATGGCAGCAGAATATGGGCATGTTGTAATCAGAATTCCTCCGTACCACTGTCAATATAATCCAATTGAAATGATCTGGGCACAAGTCAAAGGACACGCCGCAAGAAACAATACAACTCCTCCTTTCACAGCAAATAAAATGCTAGAACTTTTAAAAAACGCATGTGCTAATGTGACGCCTGAAAACTGGGCGAGTGTCGTCAACAAGACAAAAAATACAATATTCTCTGATTGGGATCGGGAAATTGAATTTGACAACATACCTATACAAGAGTTAATAATAAACACTGCAGATGATTCAAGCGACGATTCGAGTTCGTATGAAGAATCCGACGATTCGTTATAATAAAATAATATTAAAATACCTATTTTGGTTGTTTTATTTCATGTTATAGGTATGATATGAAGATTTCCATATCTTCCTGATACAATTTTAACGTGTTGTCTATTACAACAATTCAAAACTCAGTTGTCAGCTGACTTAACTGCAAATAAGTGTAATCGATTATTTGCGATTCATTAGTTTGCACCGAATACTTTTGATCCTGTCACTAGATGCGATAGAACGTAACTTTTTTTATAACGGAAATGAATATTCACATAAATTTTATAAATAGAGCTATTTACGGCATATTAATGTATTTAGTGGGTAATAATTAAGATTTATAAATATTATTGGGCAGTTTATATATTTCTCTGTTCACTCGTTTCAAAGTTAATAATTGCGTAAATGAAACAGTTACGTCCTAAAGCATGTGTCAAAAGTAAAATAAATGGTTGGAACGAGTATAATTAGAGAAAATCGGAACACCACATTTCAAGAAAAGCTCTCTACACTCTCAGCTCATAAGAAGGACAATTATTCTCTGTGGAAACTAACCAAGAACTTTAAAAGACCACATAGACATACGCCTCCTATTAGATCTAGCAATAATTCGTGGGCTAAGAGTGGAAGTGAAAAAGCAGAGCTCTTTGCTAAACATCTAAGCAAAGTTTTCACACCAAACCCTTACCCTATGACCGAGTTTGATCAGGAAGTGGACCAAATGATCACTAGTGACCAACAACTATCGCTACCCCTTAAGCCTGTCAGTCCAAGGGAACTAGCTCGGACCATCAAATACTTGGAAAACGGGAAGTCTCCTGGTTTTGATTTAATTACTGGTGAAGTTCTTAAACAAACACCAAAAAAAGTAATCATATTTCTAACAATGCTATTCAATGCTATCTTCAGAATTCAGTACTATCCGAAGCTGTGGAAAATATCACAGATTATAATGATTGCAAAACCAGGAAAACCACCAACAGAACCTAGTTCCTACAGGCCTATAAGCCTTCTTCCTGTCTTATCTAAGATCTTCGAAAAGATATTCTTGCTAAGATTGAAACCAGTTTTGGATGAGAATAAAATTGTACCTGATCATCAATTTGGATTTCGGGAAAAGCACTCAACTGTCGAACAGGTGCATCGGGTAGTACATAAGATTAGGCAATCACTTGAGAGAAAGGAGTATTGCTCAGCAGTATTTTTAGACATTCAACAGGCATTTGATAAGGTCTGGCACAAGGGATTGTTGTACAAGCTGAAAACCCTCCTGCCAAATTCTTTTTTTATGATCCTTAAATCATATTTAGATCAAAGAAGATTCCAGGTAAAGTATGAGGAAGAACTCTCTAAGCTCTGTCACATCAATGCCTCAGTTCCACAAGGATCGGTGCTTGGCCCTGTTCTTTATTCTATATACACTGCAGATCTACCTGAAACTGAAAATGTGGTAACGGCTACATTTGCTGATGACACTGCATGCCTTGCAAGTGATATTAATCCTGAAAATGCTTCCATAAAACTGCAGGTCCAGCTTAATAAAGTGAACATGTGGCTAAACAAGTGGAAAATTAAGCCCAGCATAACAAAATCAACACACATTACCTTCACACTCCGAAAAGACAACTGCCCACCAGTGTTTATGGAGGGTAGGCCATTGCCAACTAAAAGTTGTGTCAAGTATCTTGGCCTCCATTTGGATAGAAGGATGACCTGGGCTAACCACATCAAAGCCAAGAGAACCGAAGCTACGCTACAATTTAGAGAGCTGTCCTGGCTGCTGGGGCGACAATCTCGGTTGTCCCTAAGTAACAAACTGCTTGTCTATAATACTATTATAAAACCAATCTGGACATACGGACTCGAGCTTTGGGGCTCTGCAAGCAACTCCAACATAGAAATCCTACAAAGATTCCAAAACATGGCTCTAAGAACTATTTCATGTGCACACTGGTTTGTGATAAACACAGAAATTCATGACTACTTGGAGGTACCTACTGTAAAGGAAGAACTGTGCAAAAAAAGCAGAAGATATAAGGATAGATTGGATAAACATAGTAATGAATTAGCTAAGAACCTATTGACCCCACTAAATGACATATCACGACTAAAAAGATGGCAAATACTGGACTTGGATCAGAGGAACTGAAAAATAGGTTTCTATAAGCAAGTACGGTGTGGTTTAATGGAACCACACCCAACCCAGATACACAAGGAAAGCATCTGATTATGGCTGACGGCCGATTGCAGATTATATAAAAAAAAAAAAAAACAAAAAAAAAAACATGGCGCTCGTCAAACGATTGAGTATTCAAACCAGGAAAAGTTATAAAATTCCTGACCATTCGTACAGTACAGAGTACAGTTCTGACCGAAGCATTAAAGATTTCTTCTACACATCCTAAAAATGAGAAAAGTCTTCGTGATGAACGGTTTCAGTCCGGTGAATAAGCAGTCGACGCTTTCAAGTCAGCTATTTTAAACTCCCTTACTTTAGAGTGAACTAAATGTTATGATAATTGGTTTGAGCGAATGGAAAAGTTTATAAAGCTACGTAGTGGATACTTTGAAAAACAATAAAAAGTACTATAAGATTATAGCTATTTCTTTGAGAAAAGACGACAAACACTGCCTCGTAATCGAGCCAGATCAGATCAGATTTTGCACAGTACCCTCATTTCGACCACGTTTATCCTACTTTCATGCACACTTTGCCACACCCAGCTCTCGCTTGCATATGTAAGCGTTGGGATCAGTACCTCATTGTTGATTGCCAGCTGGTCTTTTCTGCCAACACTCTTTACGCTCAGGAATCTGCCTAAATGCTCCATTTACATTGCTTCCTAACGCTACTCTTCTTTGTACATCCGAGGTGTACCTTTCATTCTTGCTAAAAGCGCATTTAACAATTTTACAATTTTATTCGCCTGCTCCAGCACTACATCATCAACCATTATCCTTAAATTTTTAAATTATTATTGTCTCGGTTGTCCAGTGGTCGAGCACCCCGCTTCTGAATCAAGAAGTTTTGATTCAGAAGATTGAAGAAAAATGAAGTAAAAACCGAAAAGCTAAGAACCACCTTCCTTAAGGACAACTTCAATATGGTAATGGAAAGTTTGTCGTGGCCAACCTCTGCATTTAGCACCCATTCACAGTCCAAACCATCGAATTCCTTATTTTAAAGGCGACATTTTCTGTCACTCTGACTTCCTGTCTTCCTACCAACTACGTTTATTCTTCTGTCATGCATGATTAGTAATCCTTTCATGGAGAGCAGCTTTTGCCAAAAACTGTTATAATTTTTTGAAAATATGTATGTGGAGGATTGTGTGACGCCGATCTCCAATTTCAAATGTATAAACAACTACATCAATACACGAGGGAGTGAAATAAGGGTTCAGAAGAAAAAAAGTAAAAAAATGTATTATGCAGGCAGACAGATTGCCGGGGGCGATCCACAGGGTGGGTACTGTAAACATACAAAAATACATTCGAGCCAGTCTTATAAAGACAATGACTGGTATTGAACCTATATGCCACATGGATATTTATTAACAAGTTCTATTGTATTTTACTTGTAGTGAATTAACTATTTTATGAAGAAAATTGTTGTTCAAATTAGCTATTTCACATTAATTCGTCTGTTATAAGTAATAACATACATAACATAACTTCACGCCATTGTTACCCGAAGGTGTAGACAGCAGCTGTTAAGCCTCGTCTCGTCGTTATTATTTACGTTCCAAATGGAATAGGTGGCTAACTTATTGCCATACCGGGCACAAAGTTTTCAATCGTCGAATAATATCCTTTTGACGTGACAACGTCTTAAATTAGGTTGCGGCTGGGAGTCACTTATGAAAAAGTGTAACGCTCGGTAACGTTACGATGAGTCACCGAACGAGAGAGAGGCCCGCCGAATGCCTTGCGTCTCTCTCCCACTCAACTATGATCGATCTGCCGCGCGCGCAGCACTAGAGAATTAGGCGCATTGAATCGGCGCATGCTTGTGTCTCTGTCTTTGTCTTTCTCGAACGTTCTTGGCGTTGGAAAAACAAGAAAGCGTCATAATACAAGTTCACACGTGTGGTTAAAGTATCGTCAGCTGTGTCTGTAGTGAAAATGTGGAGTGCTTAGATTCGTCATTTACAACAACTACAACAATAAAGGTAAATAATTGTACACTGATATTTCATTATCGTAAACTATGATTGATTGATTAATTGTTAGATTGACACAAAAGTTGAGAAACTGAGTTTATAGGTTATGTCATACTATTGATAAATGTTGATAGTGTTAAGTAAATTATTAGTTTAAAATTAATTAATTAATTAATTATTATTTTACAAATTTTCATTAATTTCAAATTTATTTAGCAAAAATTTGAACCTTCGATCTGAATAAATGTTTTGATTTTCGAATTGATTCTTTAAAATTACAAATATTAAGAAAAAGTGGCAGATATAAGAAAACTTGATTTAAACTGTGTTGAGCAAGAATTTTAACATCTAATTTAAGTAAATGTTTTAATTTTCAACTTCATCATTTACAATTACAAATTTTAATTAATTTCAAATTTATTTAGCAAAAATTTGAACCTTCGATCTGAATAAGTGTTTTGATTTTCAAATTGATTCTTTAAAATTAAAAATTCATCCATTCAATTTCAAATGTTCAACAGGAATCACCACTCTCAAAACAATGGAAACGGACGAGCAAATGCCTTCAACTTAATTATATTCATATCAATAAATATTCTACCGAGAAAAAGACGTTGTCACGTAAAATCTTCGCCCGTAAAACCGACTTTACAGGCAACCAGATTTTTTTAATTTCATTGATCTCAATACGCCTATAAAAATGTCCGTAGAAACCCAATAATTGGTGCAGTATTTGGTCCTATCTATCCCATACAAACAGATAAAAACAAAAAATAAAAGCATTCATACTAATGTAGGATTTCAAACAGACATTACGTTAAAATTAATCTCATTTTAATTTCTCTATAAATCGTTTTGACAAATTTTATATTCCATATCAATAGATAATTCCAAGGTACTATAAAAGACACAAAAGTTTCATGTTTTAATTCGAAGAATACTTACTTAACAAAATTCTTTGTGACAAAAATTTTTGCACAATGTAAAACTTAACATGATTTTATTCTATAAAAATATTTTATCTTTCATTCCGTGTTAAAAGCCTTAATGGAGAAGATGTAGCCAAAGAAAAAAAAGGGATATCAGTCTCGGAGAGCTCAGAGTTACGTATTCAAGCTTGGGACAACATTTTAAAATACCGAAAAAATAACGAAGACTTTGTAACTTAAGGTCTTTTCTTGATACGTTTTTGTTTCTATTTTACCCGGTTATGTAGGTTGCCAGTAGTTTTATTGGTCGTAGTATTTCTCCAATCACGCCGGCCCAATCATGGCCGGCGGTTGTGAACGAAGTCGGTGGCTTTGCCATTGAACAAAATATCTCTAGTAAAATACCCAAAAGTTATGAAAAATAACACGCTGCGCTAAAACTAGTGTTATAATTGCTGTTAAATGTGAAAAAACAACATAACTTCACGCCTTTTGTTACCCGAAGGTGTAGGCAGCGGCTGTTAAGCCTCGTCTCGCCGTTATGTTTACGTCCCAAATGGAATAGATGGCGAATCTATTGCCACACTGGGCACAAAGTTTTTCAGTCATCGATATTTATCACACATTTCCGAAAACAATTTCGAAGAGTCATTGGTGTGAGCCAGTGTCTGGAATCGAACCCGGACCTCTGGATCACAAGCCGTGTGCTCGACCAATGCGCCACCGAGACTAAACCGTGAAAAAAAAATCATTAAAAAAATAAATTTATGCGTATTCATTAAAAAATATTAATATTTATAACTACCTTCCTGTGTTGGATGTAACCCAGAAGAGTATTGTCTATCCAATCTATTGAAGATGTCCCTTGGGACAGGAAACACTTATGGACGTAATTTTGAAATAAATTGGAGTTTTAATTCTGTTATGAGAAGGCCGCGATTGGAGTATTTCATTTTTTAGCTATTTACTGTTTGTATTGGCAAATTTGAAGAAAAGATATTATAATTACAGAGAATATTTTTAATTTAGCTAAAATAATTACAATATTGTTTTTATTTTTTATGGAACAGGAGGGCAAACGAGCTGGCGTGTCACCTGATGGTATGCTTACCATTTTGGATTGGTTGCTACCAACGCCGCCCATGGACACCAGCAACACATTTAGTGTTACTGTTGCGTTGCCGACCTTTAAGGGATAGGGGATAGGAAAGGATGGGGAAGGGGGGTGGGCCTCCGGGTACCTCTCTCACCGAACGAAACGCGGATGAGCCACTTTACGTCGGTCTTCTGAGAGGTCGTGGTATTTCACCGGTCGAGCCGGCCCATTCATGCAGCGAACTGCTTGGCTCTACTATATTTTCTACTGTGAAATGTTAGAGTTATACGAAAATAGATTATATGTAAATCCATTCTTAAAACAATGGAAGCATTAGTTTTGTCCCATATAAGAAAATACATTTTAGTCTCTCAAAAATATGTCAAATAATAAATTACTTACTACAGGTTCAAAATCTGAGTTAAAGCGAAGCGTGATCGAATCCAGTATGTCATAGTATAATAATTAATATCCATTATACGCTGGCTGGGATATAACTCAATTACTTTATAATGAGATGCAATATATAAACAGGAATGAGTTGAGTGCTCAAGTGTTGTGTCTGATCCGTTATTATTTATGTATAAGGTATTCTACTTATTGATGTTGTGGCACACATTGGGAGAGGCCTATGTCCAGCAGTGGACTGCAATAGGCTAATGATGATTCTACATATTGAATACAACGATTTTGTGTCCAAAAAATCCCTTAGATATTATAGATAGATATTATTTTTGTTGGTAGAACAGACGGTGACACCTATGTCACCGTCTGTTCTACCAACAAAAATAATCTTTAAAGCCAGTGCCTCAAAGATAATAATTTAAAGTTAATAATAATTTTGATAATAAAGATAATAAGATAATAATTAAATTATTATTATTAAAACATTAGTAGGTCTCTATTCAGTCGTGCAAAATTCTAAGACGGTCCCATTCTCATTTATAATTTGAGATACCAAGCTGTACTTTTTATCGGAACGTAGTTCTTTATGGGAGAATGCAGTCGGTTAACTCAGCCGAAGAAAAACTATTTTCTAATTTTTAAACTATATCTATTTGTGCTATAAAGTGTGTTAATGTCTCGGTGGTCCAGTGGTCGAGCACACGGCTTCTGATCCAGAGGTCCGGGTGCAAATCCTGACACTGGCTCACACCAATGACATTTCGAAATTGTTTTCAAAAGTTAAGTGTGACAAATATCGATGACTGAAAACTTTGTGCCCGGTATGGCAATAGGTTCGCCACCTATTCCATTTGGGACGTAAACACAAACGCGAGACGAGGCTTAACAGCCGCTGCCTACACCTTCGGGTAACAAAGGCGTGAAGTTATGTTATAAAGTGTCTAATGTGATGATTATGTAATGAGTGTTATTTTTATATTCCAGTTGAAATGTTCCATCTATTTGGCACGACAATGAAATTATTTTATATCGATGACGGAAAAAACTAAAACCCATGAGACCAAATAAAATAATTCTTGGCCAAGTATTCCAAGCTGCTGGTTTTTCCTTTAGCCATTAAACGTGTGATGGTATATAGATTTTGGGTTTATTTATAAACATTTTGAACATCTTCACTCAATACGCACACCATCTGTTTACTTTGAAACTACAATAAACACACTTGGATTATAATCTGACCAAGTCTGTATCTAGTACTCGCTCACCAGAATCTTTGGAAAATCCATGCTTAAGAAAATGTAATTTTAAGATGGAACGTGCCTAGTTTCTGTCAGTTAGCCGTAAGTATATTTATTTTAGTAATGTCAGACGTTAGACTGGTAATAATATTTAGATTCGTTCTGTTAGATGGTTATTTTGCAATAATTCATCGGAAATGGTATGAAGTATATCTGTTATTTAAGAACTACTTATTTTTAACGTGCAGTTAACAGTTCATCAATAATCACTCGTCTTAGATATTTGTGATGCTATCATTGCATCAGAAATGGAGTATGTGGCGGCACCCGTTGCCATAAACGGAGCACAATGTTGTCAGTCATTGATATTTATCACACATAACTGGAGTTATGTGTGATAAATACTTTTCTGGAGAAAAGTATTCTGAGAAGTCATCTTGGTTTATGGAGTGTGCCTCTGTACCACCCAGACGACATTTTTTCTTTGTGAGCAGCCGAGCTGGCGGGTCACCAGATGGTCAGCGATGAACTCTGCCCATGGACATCTTTAACCTTAAGAAAGTTGCAGTTGCTTAAAAGATTGAACCAGTGAGGGTAATGGCAAACGAATTAAATTGGCGTAGCGAACAAATCGCAATATGAGCATTACATTAATTGCATGGATTTTCCGAGAAGCCGCAATATTTGACCGATCGCGCGACGCGATAATTATATAACCGGTGATAATTATATAACATCAACTTCGTTCATTGTTTTAACATAGTAACAGACAAACATAAGGCAATTAATATCTACAACATTATTATATTGTTAAGGGAATAGTGAAGCTTTAATAAATCGGTGATTTATTTAATTCCCCCAGCGTTGTATTTTATGTATTTTTATGTATTTTAAGTTATTTACTTAGAAGTCGGGTGAAAGTTTTGAAGGTGAATTGAAGTTTTCGTAATTATCTTGTATATATAAAAAGTTTCAACAATGTACAGAAAATTTGTACCAAAATGGTTTAAGGCTTAATGTAATTTTATGTTAGGCGATAATACGTATTTTATATGTATTATGCCTTTGGGATTACTCGAGCTTATAAAAAATATTTAAATGAAAAGTTTGGAAAAGTTTTATGGCTTCAAAAGTTATGGACTCTTGGAGGATATTTATTTCCGTAAAGTAATCAAGTTGTTATGAAATGTGGAATCTTACTAATATTATCAATGCAAACGTTTGTGAAGTTGAAACAATTTCTTGAAGGACCATATGTTTCGCTTGAAAAATCCCTACTAATTTATTTTTTCGAAGTGATATAGGTATTTCCTTGGGATAATACAAATGTTTTTTTGACAAAATTTAATAGCTTGAACTCTATATGGCATCAATCATAAAAGGTACGACAATCCTGCGGTATCGCAGTCTTCTGTGACTTTCAAGTTTTTTGAAGGATTTTATTTCAAGTCTATAAAAATAAATTATTGCTGAGAATTTGATTCTAAAAACGTCTCAAGTTAACGTGTAAATATTACTCATAGAAAAAAATATTCATAACCACATAGCTTCGTACCAAGTCATTTAGGTGTTAGGCGAAGAAAATATTTCTTCGCCTAATTTCGTCTAATTTCGCGTGTTGTATAACTTGATTTTAAATTGTACGAAAATGTCTACTTAGAAGGTACTCATAAGGTTTTTAGTCGAATCCACCACGGCTTTGGAGCGACACTGTGAGCGCACTTTCGTTGAGTCGTTGATATCAAGTGGCATCTGAAAGTGTATTCTCGTACTCTCGTCCTTCTAATAACCTCTTAAAATCTATTGATGCGAACTCAAAGAACATAAAAGCATCACGCTGTATAACAAAATAAAAATGTTACTTTTTTATGTGGCAGACAATTTATTATTGAACATTTTAATTCTTTCACTTTTAATTTCGTTTCTTCGTTCTTAAATTCGTTTCCTAAAAATAGTTTGTTCAGTTCTTTCGTCAGTGGTGATCATAAATATTAAAAAAAATCAAAGCTTGCATTTGAAATCGTGAGTTTTAAGCCATTGTAGCTGTCGTATACGAACCACTAAATATTGTCGATGTTATTTATTGTCTTCCCAGTAAGATCAAGTGGACATAGATTGGTACAGTGTATTTTAAACATAAATTGTTGCGGATGACGAGCGGCGCCTGGTAGTAGCATAAACATGTACGAATATGAACGGGAACGAAGTCTCCACAAGAAAATAAATGTACCCGCAGTAGGAAAATAATAACTTTGTCCATAGGTACTATTGGTCGGCGCGCCCCGCCCGCTCGCTACGGCACCCACAACTTGCGGACCTTTTCGAGCTACCTAAGCGCGCACGTTTCGGTGCAAATTTGTAGCCGTCAAGCGGTCAACATCGGCAACAAGAAAACCTTCGGCAGAACACTGGTGGACACTGAACACTGAAGAAAGAAGATTCAAGTTGGGATTGGGGACGTCACGAACAGGAAGAGGAAGCAGCCGGGAGCCTACGGGAAGACAGTTCAAGACATCGTGAAGAGCAACTGTTAGGGCACTCCGTCGCGTATACCACCTTACCACCTTGTAACCTATTTATTTGATCAATAAATACGGCGAAGTGCCTTTCAACGTAGACCCGGTGTTTCCATTCAGACTGTCCCCAACAGTCTGTCTGGTCCTTCGAGGTCGGATCGTTGGGTTACTTCCGCTTACTGTTTCTAGGAAAACACCGGGTCTACGGGAGCCTAGTCACCTCCCAGCCAGTGAAGAGGCGAAGAAAGAAGACGTCGGGAACCTAGTCACCTCCCTGCCGGGGAAGAGGCGAAGAAAGAAGACGTCGGGAACCTAGTCACCTCCCTGCCGGGGAAGAGGCGAAGAAAGAAGACGTCGGGAACCTAGTCACCTCCCTGCCGGGGAAGAGGCGAAGAAAGAAGACGTCGGGAACCTAGTCACCTCCCTGCCGGGGAAGAAGCGAAGAAAGAAGACGTCGGGAACCTAGTCAACTCCCTGCCAGGGAAGAGGCGAAAAAAGAAGACGTCAGGAAGCCTAGTCTACTCCCTAGCGGGTGTACCGCGGCCCCGTATCCTTAGCCACCTAGCGGTGTTAAACGGCGGGATACAGGGTTAACGCCGATTAAGGCGGTGTGGTAAACTGTGCGATACCACCGGTCTCGCGACCGAATAGCACACCTTCGCCGGTAAGGTCGTACGTGTTGCGGGGGCCGGACTGTAGGCACTGCCGACGGGGCCGGACACTCATCCCGGTCCCTGAGCACCCCGTACTGCGTGCGACCCTCTGCTGGGTAGGTCCCACCTTGTCCGATCCCGCACGCTCTCCATCCCTTTCGGTGTAACCCACCGGGAGGATTGTTAGGAGTAGGGTTCAAGAGGCGTCAAGAGCCGAAGATGCCGAACACAAGGAGAACCCTGAGGGTGCACGAAGAACCGCCCGCATCGCCGTCAACACGCACCACCGCCACCGCACCCGCTAGAACAGCCGCAAGACAGGACGCCATGGAGACCGCTGCCGCCGCCGCCGCCGCCGCCGCAAGCCAGAATGCCGCCGCCGCCGCCGCCGCAACTTCGAGCGCCGCTAACGCCGCCGCCGCCGCCGCCGCCGTGAACCCGGTCGCCGCCGCCGCCGCAAGCCGAAGCGCCGCTACTGCCGCCGCCGCCGCCGCCGCAAACCCGAGCGCCGCCGCCGCCGCCGCCGCATCTGAAACACGAAGAGAACGAACAAGAGCGCCCTCCATACGTTCACACAGGTCGACCGCTAGCGCCATCGCCCGAATACGACAAGCCGAATTCAAGGCGGAAGAACAATTAGCCGAAATAAGGAGAAGAGAGCTGCAGATCGAAGCAGAACTTATCAAGAAAAGGCTAGCCGCCGACGTAGCACTAATTAAAGAGGAAACCGACTGCGAGAGCACCGGCGTTCGAGAATTAGACCACAGAATCACCGATTGGTTGAACAAAGCTCAGCCGCCGAAGGGAGACGAACTATCCCGATTGACGTCAGATCGAGAAAGATCACGAACCGTTCGAGCCGCGGACCCGTGCGATCCACGGGAGGAGAGAAGTCGCCGCGAGCCACAGAACAAAGACGACAATCAAGCTAGGCCAGAGCGCGATAATGAGGAACAAGGATCAAGGCACTCATTCTGTGGATACGCACCGCTACCCGAACAACAGAAAGAGGTTATATTCGAAACTCCTAGATGCCCTAGGTCGTCCACTCGACGTCGACCGAGAGATATAACTCCGATACTCCATAGGTCGCCTACGCCCGCGAGATCCCGAGAGAGAGGAATAGACAGATTAGCCGAAGCCATAGAACGCATGGCACTGCGTCGCCCGCCACCGAGACAAGCTCAAGAGCTACCGAGCTTCAGTGGAGCGCCGAACGAGTGGCTACTGTTTCAATCTGCAATGCGGGACTCAACGAAGATGTACAACTTCACGCCGGCCGAAAACTTAGCGCGACTACGGACATGCCTGAAAGGCGAAGCGAGAGAAACAGTGGCAGCTCTGTTGTATACAGCCGCCGATCCCGCAGTTATAATGAAGACGCTCGAACAATGCTACGGCCGTCCGGAAATAATCATCGACAAAGCGTTAGATGATATACAGAGATTACAACGTCCGGGCACGACTGCCAGTGAACTAAACGCGTTCGCGATTCAGCTGCAAAACATCGTAAGCATACTCTCCTGCATGGATAGGAAAGGATACCTACGGAACCCGATGCTAGCTCGTCAAGTCACGGAAAAGCTCAGTCCTCACGTCAAAGCAAGATGGTGCGACTACGCCGAACAATACGGAAGCCTCAGCGAACCTGAGATCGTGACTTTGTCCCGCTTCCTAACGCGAGAAGCCGACCGCGCCGTACGTTTCGCATATACGACAAGAACGAGCACCGCACGCGAACTGCAGATACGTGCACCGCCAGCCGCGAGAAGGATGAACACCGGTTCGCCTCGGTCAAAGGACAAGCGACGAGGCGCGGCCGCGTATACAGCTACAGAAAAGGAAGTCAAGTGTCTATGCTGCGGAGCCGACCACAATACGACGAAGTGTGGGAAGCTTGAAGAAATGACAGTCTCACAGAGATGGGAGTGGGCGAAGGAAGCACGAGTATGTTTCCAATGTTTGAGCAGCCGTCACCGACGCGTTAGGTGTACCGCGGCGAAGTGCGGCGTGGAGGAATGTCGCCGCCCGCATCACGCAATGTTACATGAACGAAAAATCGAACGAACTGAGAACGAAGGAATCACCGCGTCGGCGCATGCCGTTAAATCTACGGATACGGTACTCCTGAAAGTATGTCCCGTCACTATACGGGGCCCGAACGGACTGGAAGTTGAGACTCACGCTTTACTCGACGAGGGATCTACGATTACTCTGATCGACGAGGAAATCGCTAGAAAAGTGAACGCACACGGATCGAAGTGTGCGCTGCGTTTGCACGGACTCGCTGCAACACGCGATGAACCCGAGAGTGAAAGCGTATTATTGGACGTAAGGGGAGCTCGAACTAGCTTCCAGCCAATAAGGGCGCGAACCGTCAAGAGTCTCAACATCACTAGTCAAACTGTCGCGGTAGAATGTTTGAACTATGAACATTTGAAGGAGCTGCCGCGGAACGAGGTCTGCTATGCAAACGTAAGACCGCGCATACTGATCGGTGCAGATCATTGGCACCTGATAGTATCTAGAAAACTCCTTACGGGAGATAAGAATGAACCTGCCGCCTCATTGACTCACTTAGGATGGGTAGTACACGGTACGGTGCCACGGACAATAGTGGCGAAGGAGGATTCAACGAGCGGAGCTACCGTACTGCACGTATCTGCGCGCGAACGCCGCGAGCGTCAGCGAATCGATGAAGAGTTGCACGAACTTGTAACTAAACATTTCGCGATTGACGCGTTAGGAATATCATGTCGAAGCAAGCCCGTCATGGAGGACGAACGCGCGAAAGAAATATTCAACGGGACTGCGCGACTCGTCGACGGACACTACGAAGTCGGCCTACCGTGGCGAACGGACGACACGCGATTACCGCCGAGCTACAACATGGCTGTGCGAAGACTACGTACCATAGAGAAGAAAATGGATCGAGACGTGAACTTTCGTCAAGCGTATACTGCTCAAATAGACAACCTGTTAAGCAAGAACTACGCCGCTCCCGTTGAAAACGACAAGCAGTCAGCGATCGACTGGTACTTGCCGCACTTCGCGGTCACTAACCCGAACAAACCAGGAAAAGTACGTTTAGTTTTCGACGCCGCCGCCGAAACAGGAGGTCGCTGTCTCAACGACGAGTTGCTTACGGGGCCCGATCTACTGAAGACGCTGTACGGGATCTTGTTCCGCTTCAGAGAAAAACCGGTAGCAGTCACGGCCGACATTCGAGAGATGTTCTTACAAGTAAAAATACGGGAGGAGGATAGAGCTGCGCAACAATTCCTATGGAGAGGCGACGAACGAAAACATCCGCCACGGAAATATGTAATGAAATCCATGATATTCGGTGCGAAGAGCTCTCCCTTTCTCGCACATAGTGTACGAAACAGAAACGCGGAGGAATGCAGGGACACGCATCCCCGCGCCTTGTACCCCATAACCACGAACCATTATATGGACGACTGGGTCGATAGCTTTGATAGTGAGGAAATAGCTATTCAAACAATTGAAGACGTGCGGCAAGTGCACGAACGTATAGGATTCAAGTTAGCGGGTTGGAACACCAACCGCCCGCGAATTATAAAGGATATCCCCGAACGGGATAGGGCTACAACCCCCAAGGAACTCGGTGCGAACGCACACCCCTATGGCAAGACGTTGGGAATGATCTGGATACCCGAAAGCGACGAACTAGCTTTTAACACGTCGATGCCTCGCGTACCACAGGAGGTGCGTGACGGAGAGAGGACGCCTACTAAGCGTGAAATGCTAGGGGCCGTTATGTCGATATTCGATCCGTTGGGACTGCTTAGCCCATACACCATCAAGGCGAAGATAACTCTACAGGAGCTATGGCGAAAACAGATCGGCTGGGACGCGCGGCTGCCCGCCGATGATGCTATCGCGTCTCTCGCCTGGAAAAACGGTCTGACGAGCGTGGCGGGCCTGCGCGTCCCCCGATGCTACGCGGATCACATGACCGTAGGGAAGTCATTACACGTATTCACCGACGCGAGCGAACAAGCTTACGCCGCAGCAGCGTACTGGCGCTTAGAGCAACCCGACGGATCGACTAACATCGTACTCATAGCAGGGAAGGCGAAAGTCGCCCCGTTGAAAGCACAGAGCATTCCACGAATGGAGTTACAAGCATGCCTTATAGGCGCTAGACTCGCGGCCGAAATATTACGCGAACACCGATGGGAGGCTACGGTTACCTACTGGAGCGACTCGAAGACTGCGTTACACTGGATAAGAAACGACTCCGCGCGATATACGCCATACGTGGCGCACAGACTGAGCGAGATAGCAGAGCTAAGCCCCGCTGATCGATGGCGATGGGTGCCGTCCGCTCACAACGTCGCTGATGATGCGACGAGAAATGGAACAAACGAACTCACACAGCACGATCGATGGTTCACAGGACCGGCGTTTCTACGCGAACCGGAGGAACGATGGCCGGTAGAGGATAGCCAGAGCGAGTCGGAGATAGTCGCTCACGTGCAGGAGAGACAGAACGTCATATGTGTGAATCGTTTCTCGAACTATGATCGTATGTTACGAGCTACAGCATACGTTCATCTATTTATGGACAAATGTCGTAAACGCGCTACGACGCTAGAATTACGTCACTTAGAAGAAGCGGAACGAACGCTAATACGGGAGGCGCAACAGGACAGCTTCCCGGAGGAAATTGCGAGACTGTCCGACGGTCGTAGCATAAACAAATCTAGTTGTTTACGAAAGCTGGACCCTATATATGAAGATGGAATCATCAAGCTTAACGGACGAATTAACGCAGCCGACGTAGAATACGAACGGAAGAGACCCGCTATATTGGACGGCAGACACCCGCTCGCGCGTTTGATAATACGCCGCGAACACATACGCAATGGGCACGCAGGACGAGAGCATATTGTAAACAACTTACGACAGCGATTATGGATAACAAGACTACGAACAAGCGTGCGCACGGTGTTAGACAAGTGCACCGTATGTCGTGCGCGTCGTAAGGCGCCAAACGTCCCGGTAAAAGGAAATCTCCCGAAGGAAAGATTGGAGGCTTATTCGCGACCATTTACGCGTAGCGGAGCGGACTGTTTCGGCCCTATGCAAGTAACGATAGGGCGCCGAAAAGAAAAGCGCTGGGGCATGATATTCACCTGCCTAGTAACTAGGGCGATACATATAGAACTGCTGCCGAGCCTTAGTACGGATAGCGCTATTATGGCGCTAAGGAGAATGGCTGCGCGGCGTGGATGGCCGCGCACCATAATAACAGACAATGGAACAAATTTTCACGGCGCCGACGTCGAACTAAGAAAAGCGCAAGACGAGTGGAAAGACGACCTACAACAATACGCACTCAGTAAGGGAGTAAAGTGGCGTTTCATCGACCCCGGCGCTCCCAACCAAGGTGGAGCATGGGAGCGGCTAATAAGGAGTGTGAAGTCGGCTCTCGCAGTCGTGTTAAAGGAGCGCGCACCTAAGGAGGAGACGTTGGCTACAGTTATGACGGAGGTAGAAAACGTTATTAACTCAAGACCTCTCACACATATATCAATGGACCCGGGCGACACAGAAGCGTTGACGCCAAATCACTTCCTGCTGGGATCGTCGGCTGGGCTACCAGTCACAGGAAACAGTAACGTAGCAGACAGGCGCACCTGGAGAGCGGCGCAGGCGCTAGCGGATCGGTTTTGGTCGCGTTGGTTAAAAGAATATTTACCAACGTTGACACCGCGCGGTGACGTCAGAACGGTTACGTCACCGCCTAAGGAAGGCGACATAGTGATAATAGCGGACGGCTTGTTGCCAAGAAACGTATGGCCGAAGGGAATAGTATCAAGAGTTTTCATGGGACCAGACGATGTGGTGCGCAGCGTGGACGTGCGGACGCGGAGCGGCACATTCAGGAGACCAGTGAGGCGGCTCATCATCCTCGATTCAAGAGATGGGCTCGCGGAGCTACGCCGGGAGGAGGCTGTTGCGGATGACGAGCGGCGCCGGGTAGTAGCATAAACATGTACGAATATGAACGGGAACGAAGTCTCCACAAGAAAATAAATGTACCCGCAGTAGGAAAATAATAACTTTGTCCATAGGTACTATTGGTCGGCGCGCCCCGCCCGCTCGCTACGGCACCCACAACTTGCGGACCTTTTCGAGCTACCTAAGCGCGCACGTTTCGGTGCAAATTTGTAGCCGTCAAGCGGTCAACATCGGCAACAAGAAAACCTTCGGCAGAACACTGGTGGACACTGAACACTGAAGAAAGAAGATTCAAGTTGGGATTGGGGACGTCACGAACAGGAAGAGGAAGCAGCCGGGAGCCTACGGGAAGACAGTTCAAGACATCGTGAAGAGCAACTGTTAGGGCACTCCGTCGCGTATACCACCTTACCACCTTGCAACCTATTTATTTGATCAATAAATACGGCGAAGTGCCTTTCAACGTAGACCCGGTGTTTCCATTCAGACTGTCCCCAACATAAATGAAAGTAAATATTTTTCTTTAGATATGTTTGTTTACTTCCATTTATAACGGATCAAGAAAATTTATATAAATATTACAAAAAGATTAGCCTCTAATGATTATAGACCGAAAGGGGATCAAAAGGATTATATTCTCTAAGGATTAGAGGAATTAAGTAAATGAGAAACTTGATTAAGTATCCATTATCTATTTAAAGTCAAAATCAAAGTCAGTCAAAGTCTTAACAGTGGTAGAGCCAAGCAGTTCGCTGCATGGATGGGCAGGCTGGACCGGTGAAATACCACGACCACTCAGAAGATCGACGTAAAGTGGCTTATACCGCGTTTCGTTCGGTGAGAGAGGTAAACGTGTGCCCAATTTATGGTAATAGGTATTTTGCTTTGATTGGAAACTAAATGACGCAGCATGCATGGTCCCAATTAAATTATTAAAAAATAATTTTGTTCGGCACCCTTGCACACCCAACTCAAGCTAAACAACGAATAATCAGGAAGTGTTGTAATTATGTTGATTAACTTTTCAAGTCCAATTTAAATAATTTACACAACATAACTTCACGCCTTTGTTACCCAGCAGCGGCTTTAAGCCTCGTCTCGCCGTTATGTTTACGTCCCAAATGGAATAGGTGGGGAAACTATTGCCACACTGGGCACAAAGTTTTCAGTCTTCGATATTTATCACACTTAACTTCCGAACACAATTTCGAAAAGTCATTGGTGTGAGCCAGTGTCAGGATTCGAACCCGGTCCTCTGGATCAGAAGCCGTGTGCTCGACCACTGGACCACCGAGACTCTTCTTCTTCTTCTTCACCGAGACTTAAATTAAATAATTAACTTTGGCGTGTACAGAATAAAACACGATACCTGGAATACTAACCGAATATAAAAATACTCGAAACACGAATTTATTTCGATACTTGGAATAGAATATTCTAAGAATTGTAAAAATATAGTGGTCGAGCTGCCCGCTTCTGAGTCATGCGTTCGATTCCGGGCTCACCCCAATGATTTCTCTTAATTCTTTTCGGAAATTATGTGTGATAAATATCGATCGATGACTGACATTTAGGACTTAACATAACGATTCGGCGAGTCGAGGCTAACCAGCCACTGTTTACAGCATCGGGTAGAAAAGGGCGTTAAATTTTGTTTATCTTACGTTATTATTACACATCAGATCGGTTCGTCCTACCGTCGCCTCTCCACTGAATGTCGATGGTATACGTCCATGTGAGTCTGAGCACCAGGGTGAAGTTTATTTGATACTGAGTTTATGCTGTACCACGTTTAGTATTTTCACTTGTAAAATAATTTTGAAACCTTTTTAAAAATGTCAATCAAATTAAGGCTTTCAGACTAAGTTTGATATTGAATAATTAATTACAAAAATCCTGATCCCAACACTAACTTATGGAAGCGAGAGCTGGGTATGGCAGAGTGTGCATGAAAGTAGAATAAACGCGGTAGAAATGAGGGCTCTACGCAAAATCTGCGGAGTGACTCTCGCTGACCGCGTAGAAAACAAGGTTGTAAGGAAGGAAGTTGGTTTGAAAGAGAGTGTCGGTGTAAAAGTAAGAAAGGGCATGCTCCGATGGTTCGGACATGTAGAAAGAATGGTTGACGCAAGACTGACTAAGCAGATATACAATGCAAAAGCGGACGGATGTAGGAGTCGAGGACGGCCAAGACACACATTCCAAGACCAAATAGAACGTGTTCTGGAGGAAGGTGATGTTAAGAGCCTCAAAAACCGACGCGCGTGCATGAAAAGAGTTATGAAAGTCAACGAAGCGAGTGAGGCGTGTAAGAATCGTGCCCTATGGCGCTCTGTTCTCTCTGCCTACCCCGCAAGGGATTTGGCGTGAAGTTATGTATGTATGTATGTAATTACAAAAAAAAAATAGATATGCTACTTATCTCGATGAAATATTTTATAATGGACTTGTATAATTTAATTTTAAGTTGATAACTGTGTTTTTCTTTTTAATATCATTTATAGGTATTATTATTATTTTTTGCTTTCATTACTGAAATTATTTTATAATAGAGCTGATAAACCTTATTTGTGATATACCAGTATTTTCTTAACTAGTATTCAAGTTTATAATATCTTATTTAATGGATTTAGAAATTGTTTTGAAAATACAAAGTTATCAGCTTTATTTTGTTATATGAATTTGGCTGGATCTAGCCTTATTGCCATACAGGTTCTTATAGAACTAATACAATTTTAATATAAAATTGCGGGCAATGACTGACGTTATATGTCGTTCCTAAAGTGACGAATGTGTACGGAGATAGAACATTGAGTAAACGTATTCCTTATAGCAACTTGCCAATTAATGATAATTAATTACAGAATATGAATACGTTGATATATTGTACTGTAATAATTTATGTATTGATTAATCAAAACTGAATGAGTTTTTAATTTGCTAAGCGAGTTAGTAAATAAATTTCTACTCTTTAGGAAAAATAGGGGGAAGAGGGGGAATTTTATTAGGTATTAGGTGAACGTAGGGTATCGAGGTCCTAGACAAAAGTCGGGAGGTCGAGAAAATGTGCTGTTAGTTATTTAAGACCGTGTCAAATCGGATAAAAAAAAAACTGAGAACGTATTTCAAAAATCATTTATTTCATATCAGACCATTGGTTCAGTAGATGGACTGCCATTTAGTTTTCTGTCAGGGGCATTTGGAAGAAGGTGGTAACATTTTATTTGTGGTGGGGATGGGATAGAATGTGATGGGTTATTAACATAACCACATAAATCAGTGTCAACGCCAAATAAAAAATAAACAAACTTTTTACGTAATTACACCTTTAGAGAAAAAGGTTTTCTCATAAAACAATTCTGTCAAACACTTTAATAAAAATCAAAATTTAGATATAAGCATGTCTATCTCTTAGAATAATTTATATATCAAATGATTGTAAAAAATACTAATTATCCCGGCGATCTTTGTTTCGCCTCAGAAGTAATAATATTAAATAAAAATGGTCACCGTGGTTTATCACTAAGACAGACATATAACATCCTACACCTTCTGTTAATACAATAATAAATTGTGCTAATACACAGTTTCAACATTGACTATTTAACACAGAACCAAAACTGTTGTTCAAATTCGAAGTCAGAATATTAAATACATTAATTACCTTACCCTCGAGTGTAATTTTCAACATGTCTTAAGTTTAATTTTCAATGAATACATAACGACGAGGCGATGTAAAGTTAACTAAGTTATTTTCATCATCTATATCTATAAAATTCTCATGTCACAGTTTTCGTTCCCATACTCCCTCCGAAACGGCTTGACCGATTCTCATGAAATTTTGTGTGCATATCGGGTAAGTCTGAGAATAGGACAACATCTATTTTTCATCCCCCTAAATCACCCCTCAATATTTTTTTTAATTTTTCAATATATTTTTATTTCTTATTATTTTAAAATAATTAAATTTTAAAATACATACAACCCTAAATTTTCAACCCCCTACGATCAACCCCTATTTTGTAAATTTTATTTTTCCGCAAAACAACGTTTGCCGGGTCAGCTAGTATTGTCTATAATTGAAAATGTAAAATTTTAAATTATTGGTTAATTCCTTAAGTATTTATTCCCGATGGCATAGGCAGCGGTAATTGTGTCTTTACTAGCATAAACAGTCTTTGATACCATTTCTAACTTGTGACGATATTTAAAGATACATATTTATCAGTCATCAATATTTCTTAAACACTATACAGGTTTTATGAAAGAAAATTAAATCGTACTTGAATTCAAATTTTAGAGCTTTTTATAGTTGTTTACTAGTGAAGTGGTGTACCACTATAACAGCGGGATATTTAATAAAACTAATATTGTTTTATATAAATTACGATTTGTTCAAATCGCTATGACGACTTTTCCCCTGTTAACATTTGATGCAGAACGGTTTAATGGACACTTAGATTTTATGTGGTACTAAAATACGGGTCTCTCTTGCCATATTTGTTGACCAGAACAAATAATTTCTTCGACGTTTATAAATTTCTTTGAAACACATAAAAAATAAAAGAAACATCTGACAGTGTGACTGTTGATCTTGATTAATAATAATAATAATATCTTGGACACAATACACACAGCGCCCTCTAGTTCCAAGCTAAGCAACTAAATGCTCGTGTTATAGATACTAGATAACGGATATTAATACATATATACTTTTCTTTTGTAAATACATACTTATAATACATAGAAAAACACCCAGACACCACACAAATATTCATGTTTGTCACAAATATTTGTGCTCGGGTGGGAATCGAACCCCCGACCTCACTGCTGCAGCCGGTTGTTTTTACCAATGCGCCACGAGGCCCGTGCCCGATTCTTTTTGATTACTACATCTTTCTCCACCCGAATTTGTAAGCTGAAGTATAACGTACCAAATGAGACATGTGGTGGGACTTATACACGATCATCGATATTTATCAGACGTGACTTCTAAAACGAAATCGGAAAAGTCATGGGTTTTAGCCTTAATACATAAGGTTGATTTAAATGGTGCTCGACCTCCAGACTCCGACAAACGACTTATATTATCTTGTTAATTAATCATACCGAAATATAAATTAAACAAAGTTTCTTAAAGTTTTCTGCGGGCTGTTGCTTTGTCTGATTGTATAATAACATAACAACATAACATAACTTCACGCCTTTTGTTACCCGAAGGTGTTGGCAGCGGCTGTTAAGCCTCGTCTGCCGTTATGTTTACGTCCCAAATGGAATAGGTGGCGAACCTATTGCCATACCGGGCACAAAGTTTTCAGTCATCGATATTTATCACACATAACTTCCAAAAACAATTTCGAAAAGTCATTGGTGTGAGCCAGCGTCAGGAATCGAACTCGGACCTCTGGATCAGAAGCCGTGTGCTCGACCACTGGGCCACCGAGACTTTTTTTAAAATTGTATATTAAATCTATTAATACTAGTTTATTTTTTATTAATAAGTTTAAAAATGTATATGAAGATAAAAACCGTGAAAACAAACAGACATTTTTGACAATTCTTGAAGAATTGCAAGATTTCATCAATTTTCAATCTTAATGAATAACGAATAAATGAAATGAACTCCATTCATTATTCACTTTTACGTTTGTATAATATTTTTAGGTAGTCTTTCTATGGTTTCATTTTGCATGAGTAGAGGAGAATGTTATATTTTTATTTAATTCAGCATGCATTATTATATTTAACAAACCTCAACATTGTGGACGGGTTTAAGTGGCTATAAAGCTTGTTTCCCCTTTGCATCATAAAACACTTTACTATATGTGATAAATGAACGATAAACATGTGAATTTGTCGCAATAGGTTTGCATTCGTGGTGCATTAGTAAAGCTACCGACTGCAAAATCTCAGAATCTGCAAATACAGAAAAGAAAAGTGTATAAGTATTAATATATCCGTTAGCTAGTATCCATAGCACAAGCATTTAGTTGCTTAGTTTGGAACTAGAGGGCGCTGTCTGTATTGTGCACAAGATATCAAATATATATTCAACTATAAAAATAGTTAGTGGTATTAAATAAATGAAAGTTGTCTCAACAAAATATTTCCTTACAACACTAGGCGTTTTAGCCATCATTGAAGCTTCAGAAAGAGCCGAATGTTAAAATGAAAATTATATATAGTTCGGTTCGCTACTTTTAAAAGCTCACTCTATTACGATGGTCTTTTGTTATATGCCTAACTACCCATCATCCTGTCGCTGACGTCATATCTAGCGAAATATTCAGAGCAATGCACGGAACATTTTACTTCGTAAAAGTTAATTGTTGTTGTGCCTAATACTTTCACAGATTTAAAAATCAAATGAATTTAATTTGAGATAATCTCTCTCCATGTGGAAATATTGTGACGAATTTTACTTTTTCTTCTTCCTTACTCTATACTCAAAACAAAACATCTAGTTACAGGATTCGCAGCCGGAAAATAAGCCCTTGTTTGCAAATTCCATAATACACGTGTATTATTAAAAATCGTGTACGTATATATTTTTTTATGAGTACACGCACAGAGGCAGCGGCTTTTAAGCCTCGTCAGAGTCCTAAATGGAATAGGTGGCGGGACTTATTGCCATACATAAGGCATTATGTTGTCAGTCATCGATATTTATCACACATAACTTTTGAGAAGTCCGAGCCAAGATTCAATTTGACGACTACTCGAAATTACTTATTTTTCAATATATTTTATTCATATTCTTATTATTCTGAACTTAAAAAGTAGACTGGGTCATTGCCTGTAGACATGATTTTCAGAGGAATATGTAAATGTTCACTCAATCCAAAGAGATTAAAAAATTTTAACACTGATTTATGGAGATGAGTTCGTTAAATTAAATTGGTCTCAGTGGTCCAAAGGTCGAGCTCTCCGCTTCTCAATCAGAAGACGTGACGTTCTTTGCGGAAGTTATTTGTGACAAATATTGATGAGTGACTACTATCTGATCGGCGTATTGCAATAGGTTCCGCCGCCTATTCATTTTGGGACGTAACGCTTCAGCGAGTCAAGGCTTAATATGCCTACACCTTCGGGTATAAAACCACACCTACACCTTCGGGTTTTTATATTTATATATTTGTACAATTTCAGGGTATACATAATTATGTATTAATCTATTATCTATACCAGTTTAGACACACAGCATCGCTCGGGTATCTAAAGTCGAATCAAAATCATTAAAAAACACACAAGTACTCTCGAGAGCAATGAATCCGGGTCACTTAAAGAATGTTAAAAATCTCGGAAACTAAAAATGATAGGTTAATGCAATAAATTGTATTTAATAGACAATGTAATACTCCTTAAATGAAAGTAAAAAAAATATGAGTCACCATACATTTTATTAACACAAAATTACATAAAGAAAAAATCTGCTGATCTCTCCTTAAAACAAAAATAGGAAACATGAAATTTTTGAACTTTATTACGATTTTCTTGAATTTTAATACTTCGTATTGCCTCCTCGTGCTTCCATTACTGCGTTTACGCGGTTTGGCATGCTGTACACCAAGTTCCTTATACGATTTTGGGGAATATTCTCCCATTCCTCTGTGAGAGCAATTTTGAGCTCACGAAGCGTGATTGGGGGAGGGTTTCGTTGTTTTACGCATCTGCCTAGCTCGTCCCAAGCATGCTCGATCGGGTTGATATCCGGGCTGCGCGCTGGCCACTCCATACGAGTAATGTTCATCTCTTGAAGGTAGTCATTCACAATCCTACCTGTATGAGGTCGGGCATTGTCATGCATAAATATAGCATCCTCACCTAAATTGACCATAAATGGACCAACGTGATCATTGAGGATTTCTTCCACATATCTTACGCTAGTTAAAGAGCCGTTTTCTATGATCACCAGCTCTGTGCGACTTTCAGAAGAAATTCCGGCCCACACAAGTACAGACCCACCACCGTAGGCTACTTTTTCCTCGATGCATGCTTGCTTGAATCTTTCCCCTGGTCTTCGATACACTCTGTGTCTTCCATCGTGCTTGTAGAGCATAAATTTTGATTCGTCGGAGAACATAACTTTTGACCAATCTTCAATACTCCAATTTACGTGGCTCTGGGCATATCTTAGTCTTGAAATACGATGCCCACGCTCCAGTTTAGGGCCGTTTGCAGGTCTAAGGGGTTTTAAGTTAGATTCAGCAAGCCGACGTCTTACTGTCCATGCACTTGGGTTACTTCCTCCGAGGCGTCGAAACTGATTGGTGAGTTCAGTTCCTGTGAGAAAGCGATTTCGAAGCATGGTGTTCACCAAGTATCGGTCTTCTCGTGCTGTGGTATACCTGGTTCTGCCCGTTCCTGGTCTGCGTAGGTTAGAACCAGTTTCTTCGTAACGTCGGAGAACTCTTTGTACTGTTGACAGCGACACACCAACAGTCCTGGCTGTATCGCGCTGACTCCGGCCGGTTTCCAGCATTGTAAGTATTCTGGTGCATTCTTCAGGCGTAAGCGACATAATTTCAGCTTGAATAATGAATATAGAGCACTATCAACATGGTTTATGTACCCACATAAATGACAGATTACAAACAAAAGCAAAACCAAATGCTTTAATTTCGTAGTTCCATCTTCGAAAGTGGCCCTTTTTCAAATTTGATTTTTTTATGATATAACTTTACAATAACTAAGAAGTTTTAATACCTTCATTTAAGGAGTATTACATTGTCTATTAAATACAATTTATTGCATTAACCTAGCATTTTTAGTTTCCGAGATTTTTAGGATTCTTTAAGTGACCCGGATTCATTGCTCTCGAGTGTATATCATCCGTATTATTGTACACTTATCTTGGCTAACCAATACTTCAAAATTTCAAATAAATCAATACAAACTAAAACTACACTTATACGACGCAAAGATTTCAAATTTAATGTGTTCTATAAGGTTATTTATTTTAAATGAAAATAAATGATTAGGTAGAAATCTTGAAGGTAAATCTAATCTCAAATATAACAAGAAATGTTTTTAAGTTAAGGAATTTACATAAAATTCCTAAGCAATGCCAATATTGAAATCCATTCAAAGGAGTATACAGATACCCGAATATCCGAATAGGCCTTAAATGAGCAGCAAAAAGTACGTAATAGAAACTGAAAACTCCAAAGGAGACGTAATTTTCTAAGTTCCTTTCTATTGTTTAGTATTTTGCTCTTATACAGTTTTATTTATTATTAAAAGAAACGCAATTTATCCGTCGACGACTTTTTTTTTTTTTACGCGAGGAAATGCTTTATGCACACCCCCCGCCTGGGGACGGCAGGGGGTAGTGTGGGACTCCCAAAACAGTAAACTGAAATCCGATCCTAGGGTTACCCACTAAAACCTCGCGGCGGCCTTCCTCCGGCGTTGGGGTGGTCCAGGGTTCGGTTAAACCCCTCTGGTCCACCCCGCCGTCGCCCCCCTCTGTCACGAGGGGGTGCTCATCCTCGGGGAGCCTGGCGAGGCTCCCCGAGGCGGGGCGGCTCCGACCGCGCGCTGTAAAGAGGCGCGCGGCCGGCGGCGCCCCGGACGACCCTCCCCGGCCGCACCGGGGGGTCATCCTTCCCGGGCCGCGACCCGGGCGCACATCCGTCGACGACCTAAGAATAAGTTTCAAAATACTTTCTTTTTGGAAATACATGATATTATAAAAATATCAATTACATATCAAAATTTTGATGAATTTTTGATGCGCGGATTTAACGCCAGGAATTTCACATGTGGTATCGGTAAGTTTACCCGCTTGATCCACTATCATTACATTGATTTTGTCCTATTCACCGTATATGTTAAAAATTGCATGAGACATAATATACCCCTGTTTCACTACTTTTTTTCGTTCGGAACATATTAGAGCATTCGTTGCCAATTCGAACGAAGGAACGGTTTTCTTTGTACAGATTCTGTACCAAATCAACAAGATGATGTCAAGGAATTTTTTCAGGAAGACTTAAGAGCCGCCGCCTACAACTTCGGGTAGAAAAGGCGTGAAGTTATGGTACGTTATAGTATGATATGCTATGCTGTGCTGAGCTGTGCTGTTCTGGGCTGTGCTGTTCTGTGCTGTGCTTTGCTGTGCTATAGTATGCTATTTTATGTTGTGTTATGTTATGTTTGTTACTCACATATAATTTCTGATAAAATTAAATGTTATCAAATTATACATTTATTAGGTTAAGATAATAGCCGTTTATAACAGTTTAAGAATCATTTGTCGTATAAATTGTTGATTTGAAGTTGTTTCGTCTCGATGGATTTGAAGGATTAGTAGACATATCCATACGTGTTAGTTAATTGTAAAGATATATGCTTTCCAGCAGAAAATATTCACTTGTTTAATTATTTAAAACAAAATAGTTTTTGTAAGATTTTTTGTGTATACATTCTTACATAGATACATAACTTCACGCCTTTTTCTGCCCGAAGGTGTAGACAGTGGTTGTTAAGCCTAGTTGTTGAGTCAAAATGGAATAGGTGGCGTACCTAGGTGAACGTTCATGACGAACACGTCAATATTTGTATCGTGGAGAAATCTGTAAACGTGAATCTCTAAGTTTGTTGGTATTTGTTTACTTTTAATCAAGCAAATATTACTAAACGTGAAATTCACAGTACGGTGAGGTTCCAAGCTGCACGTGTTCACGGATGACTCCGGGGAAAAGACGCCTATAACGCCGATGACGATCTGCAGGAAGACATTTTCTGAACTGATCTGAATGAAATTACAGTAGTAGCTACTTTAACGAGAAATATATTTTTCGTGGATATATGTAAAATAAATAATTTTGATAAGATACGATTAAGTTTAAAATATAAAACTAAAATAAAAGATTGTGTGGTTTTATGAAACCACCGTAAAAGTGAAACTTTTTTGAAGTGGAACTTCTAATGTCTCGTGCAAGAGCATTTAACGCTTTTAACGCCCCCTTGCGGCCACTATTATTATAATATAATAGTAACAAAAAAGCCAAGATCCATATAAACCAAGGACGAAAAGACATAGCGACTTTTTAAACTACCCGTACAGACATCTAGTAGCGGATAGTGGTACTAGCTGGTCATAATTAATATAACAATAATGATGAACAACATCTTTTTACACAACAAGTGAACCTACTCCAGAATTATAATTGAAAAATGGGATAATTAAAATTCAAAATAACAATTTTAGATAATTATGACACCAGTTTTAGTGCGAAATAGTTTGTAAATCTATAAATTACTTTTTTTAACAATCCAAATTCATTATCTTCCGGCGGCTAGTAGGAAGTTTTAAAATTTAGTTCTCATATGTTTTAATTATTACATAGAACGAGTTGGTACTATCTAGTATTAAGATATTAATTATGAAAATAATTATTATGAATATTCATGCAGCTCGAGTATTGATTTAAAGAATAGAAGGCAATATCACCAAAACAGTTACGAATCATGAATTGTTAAATCACATAATTATAAATTTCGCGCATTTTACTTAACTAAATAATAGATTTTAGTAATATCTTGACCAGTTTAAGTACGAAATAGTTTGTAAATATATAAAACTAGCTGACCCGGCAAACTTCGTCTTGCCAAAAAATAAAGTTTAAAAAATAGGGGTTGATTGTAGGGGGTTGAAAATTTAGGGTTGTATGTATTTTTGTATCCCGTTTTATAAAAAAAAAGAAACAGAAAAATGTCGAAAAATTAAAAAAAAATATTGAGGGGTGGGTTACCCTTGTGATTTAGGGGGATGAAAAATAGATAAAAACCTATTCGCAGACCTAACGAATATGTATACCAAATTTCATTAAAATCGGTCTAGCCGTTTTGGAGGAGTTCGAGGACAAACACTGTGACAGAAGAATTTTGCCTTGAAAATTCGCAAAACGGACAACCGTCAACGACGTCTGCCCGCGTTCGGGTCGCGCACTCAGCGATGAGCCACTTCTTCCCCACCGCACCTACCCCGCTCCCCCCACGCCCCGTTCGCCTGGCACCGCTGCCGGTATTTATCACCGAAACGGTATTTATCGCCGAAATTGCTATGACTGCATTTTAAATCTGTGATATCTTCGAAAATATTTATTTAATTTACATGCTGTAAAAAGCCATATTGGTCTTTATTAAATGCACAATGTATTTAAGATACTTAATTGGATAAGGATTAATACTGTATTGCTTAAAATCGCTTCGTAAATAAGCCATTATTTCTCGTACAAAGTAAAGGATAAAAAAATGGTTATTGTGGGTTATTCCTAAGAGATAAACATATACCATCACGGATTTTTTTGTAGACCTTTTTAAGTTGTACAATACTGTAGTAAATTGTTTTGATCTATCTTGTAGGATTCAGTCAGCGTTTGCAATGTAAGCGCAAAAAATGTGTTTTTTTTACGACCTCACATTAGCCTCAAAAATTGTAGCCTATGTGTTATTCTGATGTATAAGCTATATTGTGGTAAAGTTTCATTCAAATCCATTCAGTAGTTTTTACGTGAAAGAGTAACAAACATCCATACATACAAACTTTCGCCTTTATAATATTAATAGGATAATTATTTTAATAATCAATAACTTCACTATCTTTCGGCAGATGGCGCTACTAGGATGTTTTAAAATTAAGTTCTCTTATATAACTAATATTACATAGAACGAGTTGATACTATCTAATATTAAGATATTAATCATGAAAATAAATATTACGAATATTCATGCAGCATCAGTATGGATTTAAACATTTAAACAATAAAAGGAAATATCACCAAAACAGTTATTAAATATAATGAATTGCTTAATTAATCACATAATTATAAATTTCGTGTATTTTACTTATCTAAATAATAAATATATTTCAGTAATATACAGACATAAATAATATAACATAACTTCACGCCTTTTGTTACCCGAAGGTGTAGGCAGCGGCTACCAGCCGCTGCCTACACCTTCAGCCGAGCCTCGTCTCGCCGTTATGTTTACGTCCCAAATGGAATAGGTGGCGAACCTATTGCCATACCGGGCACAAGTTTTTCAGTCATCGATATTTATTACACATAACTTCCGAAAACAATTTCGAAACGTCATTGGTGTGAGCCAAAGTCTGGAATCGAACCCGGACCTCTGGATCAGAAGCTGTGTGCTCGACCACTGCGCCACCGAGACTAATAATAACATGTAATCATAATTAAATCAGTTTACCTAATAAAGTTTTATAGGGTTATCAATTATCATTACATAGTATAAAACAAAGTCACTTTCTGCTGTCTTTCCCCTTATATGCGCATATGTTTAAAACTACGCAACGGATTTTGATGCGATTTTTTTTAATAGTTAGAGGGTGTCAACGGGGTGGTTTTGATCTATAATTCATGTATAGTGTAGAAATAAAAAGTGATAATTTTCAAGACTTAAAACTATAATCGAAAACGCTGCCTGAACCCTAAGTGATGAATGAAAACAATGTACTACATTATTATACACCTCTAAAAGGTCTACAAAAAAATCCGCAAGGGCATATGTCTACCTCTTAGGGATAACCCACAATGACCATTTTTATTTTTTACCAGAAATAGTGGCTTATTTACGAAGCAATTTTAAACATTACAGCATTCATTTTCATCCAGTTAACTATCTTAAGTAGATTGTGCTTTTAATATAGATCAATATAGCCGTTTACAGCATGCAATTTAAACTAATATTTACGAAGATATTACAGTATTAACATAGCGGTACATAGCAGTTGCGTTTGCGCGCCATAATGCGTGCTGATAAATAGCACAAATTGAACTTTTTAAGATACAAATATTACTAATTTATTTCTTTTAATGCGGAACGAAGTTCGCCGGGTCAACTAGTTATTATATATAGTTGACATCATGTACCGCTAGATGGCGTCCTGCGCCGACATATGTAAGTTCGGGTGAATATTAGAACTCAATTTTGAAGTAGATAGTAGTCATCTCGGTAGTCTCGGCAGTCCAGTGATCGAGCACCCCCCTCCTAAATCAAAAGTTGTGGGTTCGTATCCTAGCTAACACAAATGACTTTTCGAAATTATGTTTGACAGCTGAGTGTAATAAATACCGATGGCTGAAAACTTTGCACCCTGTGTAGGACAATAGGTTCACCACCTATTCCAATCGGAACGTAAAAAAACAGCGAGTCGAGGCGTAACAGCTACTGCGGGAGCCCCGTACCGGCCCACAGATCGCGCGACACCACCGTAGAGGCGGCGAATCTCGGGGGAGGCGGTGTAACGCGCCTGCCACCCGTCCTACTCGGGCGACCATCCTCACGAAGTACTCCTCGAAGCTTCAGAGGCTGTTCAGGGTGAGGCCGAGGTACTTCAAGTACCTCGCCACCGGGACAGCCGTGTCACCCACCTGGATCCGCGCGGCTGGTGGTTCCCAGCGCCGAGTGAGGCGGTGGAACCACAGAGCCTCACTTTTGTGAGGCGCAGTCTCCAGCCAAATTCTACCTAGACCCAGATAAATATTTATACTTGGGTGGGGATCGAACTCGCCAATCTCGATTCTACATTCGGTAGTTTTACCAACGCACCACCAGACCACCATTAGCAGTATATTATAAATCTATATTGTTAATTATTTATTGACTATTTTTAAGTGTCGGTGAAGACCTATAAAAATAAAGAAAGCTATTGTGAATACATGTTACTAAGTTCCACTTCTGTAGCGCGGCGGGACTCCACGCAATTTTTTTCACATTATAGACATTTAACTAAAAATTTTCGAAATATTATTTTTTTCGAAAATCGAATGTAAGTCACTGTTCACGTATTTTAGTTACCATAAAATATTGGTTACATTTATAAACGATAATAGACGTGAAAGGCGCTCTGACGAGCGCCTTTCACTTTATCCCTACTCCGCAGCCGACCGTCACGCGACATGCAACACACAGACGAAAAAGTTTGAGACGATGTAATAAAAGTTTCACTTTAAAAAAAAAACTCAAATAAAGAAAGGTACAAATGTAACTGGTTACAGCTATAATATTGATTGATAGTCTTATAAGGGTACTTGTGCCCAAAACCTATTGGAATGACAGTATGAAATAGCTATTTAATATTAAAGTTCTTGCCAATAAGAGTGGCAGAGACAGAAACTTGTAAATTGATGAATAACGACTCCGAATGAAGTAAGATAAATGATGATTTAGCGTCGATTCCCAGAGTAGAAATTGATCAAAGTTTTGGATCCTATACACCTTTTAAGAAGAAAGTTAGTTCACAGACTGATTCCATGATATAATGTGGGTGACTTCCTCTGAACTGATTTATAAGTATAGGGATAGATACATAGATGACTCTTTATTTACACACCACTAATATTAAATCAGATTTTACAATAAATTATAGTTAAGTCTTATAGCTATGTACAAAAGGCGGCCTCATCGCTAAAAGTAATCTCTTTCAGGCAACTTTTCAATTAGGTATAAACCGAGACTACTCATAAATCTGTATAAGATGTAATTGTAGATTATGAATCAACAAATTTTGGTATGAAATCCTGGTTTCACACACTTTTCGGAAGTTATGTGTCATAAAAATTGATGACTGTCAAAATTTTGCCCAATGTTAATTTGGGAAAAAAAATCTGACGAGTTCATGTATATGATCTGCTTCGTCTATTCCAAAACCTAATTCCACTCCCTACATCTCAGAGGTATACAGAGCTGGTAAAAAAAAAATATTATCCGAGGCCCCTTTTTTTTTTACTGACGTCTCATTTTTGTATTGCTAACCTATTATCGTTGTATCCTCTTGAGTATAATATTGGGCTACAGCACTAATAAAATATATTGTTGTGATTTTATGTGTTCAAAAACCGCAAAAAAAAAAATAAAACAATAAAGGTTATCCTATTTTAATGAACTCAGACTTGTTTGGATTTTTTTAAAAGTTTTTTTTTAAGTTGCGTTGCCGGCCCTCATAATGGGATACGGAAAGGGTGTCAGAAGTGGAATGGAAAGCCGATTGGAAATGGGGTTGGGCCTCAGTATACCTCTCTCACCGAGCGAAATGCGGCAGGAGCCACTTCACGTCGATATTCTGAGATTTCACCGGTCGAGCCAGCCCATTCATGCAGCGAACTGCGTGGCTCTAATACTATTAAATCATTATTAATTATCGTATTTCTTAATCGTATAATTGAATTAGAATTTAGAATTTGTAGTATCTAATCGTCTTTTGGGGTGTTTTTACTTTATTTTGTAATTATTATTAGGTGATGTGAGGTGTCTCCTTCTGCGAAGCTGTGATGTTCCAGAAGGAGACCGTCGAGCGGGGTCGGGAGAGAGCCGATCCCGCTCGAAGGCGGCGGCGACGAGCTCAGTGATCGCCGCCGCCGACGGGCCGCGAGGGTGCACACATCGCCCGGGTCGCGGCCCGGGAAGGATGACCCCCTGGTGCGGCCGGGGATCGGATTGCAGTTTACTGTTTTGGGAGTTCCACACTACCCCCTGCCGTCCCCAGGCGGGAGGTGTGCATAAAGCATTTCCTAGCGTAAAAAAAATGTGATGTGAGGTATATTTATAATTCTTTCTAGATATAATAAGTTTTGTTTTAGTTTAGTAACATCTGTGAACCCCGTATCTATTCAGACACATAGCTTTTGAACGACTACCATCTTTTTGTTCATCACTTGTGAAAATGATCTCAGTAAAAAGTTCGAAACGTCGGGAAATAAATAAAAATAAGTAATAAATAAACGCGATATAATCCTAAAAAGTTGTTATGAATGTGATTCCCGAAAATCTGAGAAATAAATACACAGATTAAAATTTGGTATCTTTAAGAGTAGGTATAATAAAAGGGAATTAACGCGGCACGTTTAAGTAAACAAATATTTATCTTTATCACCTATCACGAAAAAAGTGTTTTTTTTTACCCCTTTTTTAACCCCACAAACTTCAAGTTAAGCTTCTAATGACCCCTATGCACATGATCAAAAAATAAAACTGCGTCGTCTAAGAAATGCAAAGTTCATGTAACATTTCAACTGACTAATAATCTTTAAATATAATTCTATTTCAAATAGTATTGCAAAATCATATAAATAACGAAGCGCAACATTGTGTTTAAGTCTGCAGATACTTCATACTTAAAATACATAGAAAAAACACCCAGAACATTCATGCTTGTCATAAATATTTATACTCGGGTGGGATTCGGACCCGCCAACCTCAATTCTACAGTCGGTAGTTTTACCAATGCACCACGAGGCTCGATAAGGAACCACTATGAGGCTTGAGTTTGTTTGACTTATGACCCCATTCTCTTTGAATAAGAATCACATCATCCACATTTCACAGTAGGTACCCAATTGCGGGATATGTGAGTTGCTTAGTGGCTTGGTTGAAATGTTTTCATACAATTTAAATTAATTAACATGTCAGACATCGGTGGCCCAGTGGTACGAGCACACGGCTTCTGATCCTTCTGATAGGTAACAGTTGTTATTTTTAATTATTAGCTAATTATCTTGTATTAAAAATAACAACTGTTACCTATTAAATCATACAACAAAGGATCTGTACAAACCAAACTTTTTCTTTAGTAAATATATCTTGTTAATAAATATTTAATTTTTGTTTCATGGTCGGATGTGGGTTACCAATAGTAAAAATCATATTTTTAACATCAACTTTTTGATTTTTATTTCCAAAAAGTGGGTGCTCTCTGTATCAATGAAAATAGCTTTTGAACAAATACCATCTTTTTGTTCATCACTCGTGAAAATGATCTCTGTAAAATGTTCGAAACGTCGGGAAGTTAATAAAATTGGTAATAAATAAACGCGATATAATCCTAAAGTTTGTTTTAATGTCATGAACGTGATTCGCGAAAATCTTAGAGATAAATATGTAAAAGGCGTGAAGTTATGGTATGTTATGGTATGTTTATGTTGTCAGACAATGTCTAATTTGACATAGCTTTTACTGTGGAACATAATGTTTTAATATCTCTCCAAGGGGTTACAGCTGCTGAAATTATGCCTAAATTTTTTTGTTCAAAAATAAAGAAGGATAATTGTCATATATATCACTTACAACATTGTCAGCCCTCGTTATTAATTACACATCACTTCCTAAAAGTCACTGCTGAGCCATCCAGATTTGAAGCGGATGGATTTAATTTCAAAGCGGGCTGCTGTACCTCCATAACACCGAAAGGACGATATGAAGTTTTTCTTTTTAAAATACTATAGCAGAAAATGATATTACAGTTAAAAGTGTTACCAATACATCGTTCCAGCATTTTTTAAAAACTGTTGACCTAACATTACGTAACATACCTTCACGCATTTTTCTATCCAAAGGTGTAGGCAGTGGCTGTTAAGCCTCGACTCGCCTCGAATACTTTTCGACGTTCATTTCGTAAGTTATATGTGATAAATATCGATGGGTTTTTGCCATACTCGCCACGCTTGGCAGGCGGGTTGGCGATCGCAGTAGGCTCTAGTGTCTTGAGAAAGAATGCTGCTGCCCATTCTTCTAGCTTTTCTCTTAGTAGCCTTTTACGACACCCACGGGATGAGATGGGGTGGCGGTATTCTAAGCCGGTGCCACACAGCTAGCCAGTATATTACACAAGGGTATTAACTGACAAATAAATTAATCCACACAAAAATATATTTAGAATATAAATTATTAGTACGTCTTTTATATTATTAATAATTAATTAACTGAGGTATTATTAGAATCAACCTTATTTCCAACATATCGTTACGTATTCATTGACAATTAGACTTAACCATGAACCATAAAGGGCGAGTAAATAAGGACGAATTAATTATCTAGTTCTAATTGGTTTATTCGTAATTTAGACGTTATGATGAAAGGGTTTATTTATTCTCGTTTGAAACTTCACTGATATACTTTTCGGTTCCAGCAGCACGTTAAAGTATTTTTTTAATATTTTTTGTGACTAATTGAGATACCCATAGTTTTATAATTTTAATGTAGCTATATATATAATTGGTTGCCTGTCTGTGTGTGCGTTTATGTGTATCACTCGTCCGGTGAAATACCACCACCTCTCAGAAGATCGACGTAAAGTGACTTATGCAGCGTTTTGTTCCGTGAGAGAGGTACCCGGAGGCCCACCTCCCTTCCTCTTCCTTTCTCATCCTACTCTCTCAAAGGTCGGTAACGAAACTGTAACTCTATATGTGTTGCAGTTGTCCATGGGCGGCGCTGGTCACTTACCATCAGGTGACACGCATACTCGTTTGCCCTCCTATCCCATAAATAATTCGTGGAATAAATTGAGAATAACAGCCTTGACGCCAGAAAAGTATACAAGTATTACGCCACAACCCTCAATGTAGTACCTGTACGGTTTCTACCTGTCAGGAGTGATTTTCAGGACTTTTGGAGGACTACAGTTACAACTTGCAAAGCTATTAAACTGATATGCTATCGAAGAATGTTACTAAATATTTACACTATGAGTAGTATAATAGTGACTAGTGTTTGCAGGTCCGATGGCGATTCGGCTAAAAGCACGGCGTCATCTGCATAAAGAAGGCATCTCATTCGCATCCCTAAATTCATCGCTCTCATTCTCTGGAGATTAATGTCCAGGTACAGGATGAACAGCCGAGCGGACAGCAACGCAACCCTGTTACCGTTAATGACGTCAAACTAGGGCGACAAGCCGTCGTCAACACGCACACACGCTGTGCAGCCCTCTTAAGTGAACTGAAAAGCAAGCTGCAGTGCGCCGCCCACCTCGTAGCCCGGGAGTATGTCCCACAGATTCTTACGTAACACCCTGTCAAACGCTTTTTCCAGATCAACCAAAGAACCAATAAAAAACAAAAAGTATTTTATTTGTTTGTAATCTCAAAACTAAAATGAAAGAAACAAAGCAGGAAAATTTAATTAAAATACTGGAGGAGGGCATCCCTTTGTTATATTCATGTACCCGTACGGTTGTAGGCATTTATTTCAAACTTACAGCCGAGGTGCAATACTGTATGATTAATGTTAATACTGTTAATACTTAATGTTAATGTTAATATTATCGTGACGCAGAAGAAGCCTGCTAAATAACGGACAGCTATGTATACATTTTAGACACTGGCAAATTACCTTCTCTCTCTATCTCTAGAAAATCATCAATAGCTTGGTTACTTGTTTGTTTTAACTCGCTAATCTCCGGAAGAACAGATAGGAATTAAAAAATATTTTAGTGTTAGGCTTTTGGTTGTATATCATCATGATATGTTTAATTTGGTAGTACGAAGTTCGCGCTGTCTACTAGATATGATTATAAAGTATATACTATTATAGGTACTAAAATTAGCGTGTGATAACCTAATATTTCTACACTCTTGGGTATTACAGGCATAGGTAACGTATATTTGACAAAAAGGGTCGGGTCTCGTGAGAACTTTCGATGGGGCTCGTAAAAAGTAAAAATATAGAAAAACATTGTACCTATAACATTAAGACAACTTTTAGGATTATATCGCGTTTATTTATTACTTATTTTTATTTATTTCCCGATGTTTCGAACTCTTTACAGAGATCATTTTCACGTAAAGAGTTCGAAACGTCGGGAAATAAATTTGTAAACATTGTACCTACGATAATATTGTTGCTATTTAAAAAAAATAACTTCACGCCTTTTGTTACCCGAAGGTGTAGGTAGGCAGCGGCTGATAAGCCTCGTCTCGCCATTATGTTTGCGTCCCAAATGGAATAGGTGGCAAACCTATTGCCATACCGGGCACGAAGTTTTCAGTCATCGATATTTATCAAACTTAACTTCAGGAAACAATTTCGAAAAGTCATTGGTGTGAGCCAGTGTCAGGATTCGAACCCGGACCTCTGGATCAGAAGCCGTGTGTTCTACCACTGAACCACCGAGATTCTTTATTTCTATTTAATATACCTAACATTAATTTAATTTGTTAAAGTGTCAGCAACCTTAAATATTTATTTCTTAGAATATTTTGTCGTAGATACTTTTAAATTCAAGACATACATTTAAGTTGTAGGGCTGTCATCAAATATTATTTCAATAATTTTTACTCTTTTCAAAGTTGTGGTTTAACGTTCAAATACATTACGAGTACATAGCATATCATTCGTCATCATCATCATCAGCCTTTTGATGTTCGCTGTTGGACGTAGGCCTCCTCCATAGAACGCCATTGCTCATGGTCCTGTGCTTTCATCCATTAGCTGCCAGCAATCTTGACCAGATCGTCGGTCCACCTAGTGGGGGGGATGCCCTACTCCACGTCGCCCAGTTCGTGGTCGCTACTCGAGAACCTTTTTCCCCCAACGGTTATCGGTTCGTCAAGCGATGTGGCCTGCCCATTTTCACTTCAGCGTGCTAAACTTTCGGGCTATGTCGGTCACGCCTAATATCGTACGGATTTCGTCCCGCAAAGAGGTTCCCAACATAGCCCGCTCCATAGCACGGTGAGCTACTTTGAGCTTTGTTATGAGACCAAAATTCAAAGACCACGTCTCAGTTCCAGATGTCATCATTGGTAACACACATTGGTCATAGACCTTGGACTTAAGGCACTTAGGGATTTTTGACGAGAAGATTTCCCTTAGTTTCCCGAACGCTGCCCAACCGAGTTGGATCCGTCGGTTTACCTGGTGGTGGCTCTACCTAGTTGAATAACTTATCCTAGGTAAACATAGTGATCGACAACTTCTAGGATTGCATCGCCAACAGTTACCGGTGCTTGAATGACATGGGCATTGGACATTTTTTTTATGGGATAGGAGGGCAAACGAGCAGGCGTATCACCTGATGGTAAGCAACCAACGCCGCCCATGGACACCAGCAACACACATAGTGTTACTGTTGCGTTGCCGACCTTTAAGGGATAGGGGATATATCTTGTTTCATACACAAAAGGCTGACTTTAACTAACTTTAACAGAAGGCTAACTTTAACAGAGGCCCTTCCCCTCTTCTCCTCACCATCCTACTTCAGGCCCTTTCCGTATCCCATTTTAAAAGGCTGGCAACGCAACTATGTTGCAGGTGGCGTGGGCATCTGACGACTGATGATATGAAAGGTTGTCTGCAGGATATCAAATAGTTTAATTGTCTCAGACGGTCCCCAAACCAGCCTAAATAACAATATTTTAAACTAATAAAATAGTCATAAAACAATAAAATATTTCCTAAGCATTTCTACATAAAATAAAAAATAAAGTTACAATTGTTTTGGAACAAAATTAACGATTCTTTTATGTCCTTGTTGTTTAAATTTTGTCCGATAAAATTTAAGCTAGGAAAAATTGTATTGTTATTTTATTACAAAAGAGCTCAACGCTCCGTTTGGTCGTAGCGTGATGGTGTACAGACTCCGTCAATAAAGGACCTATTTAATAATGAATGAATGAAATAATAGATGAAGATTCTCGGTGGTCCAGTGGTCGAGCACACGGCTTCTGATCTAAAGGTGCGGGTTCGAATACTGACACTGATGATTTTTCGAAATTGTTTTTGGAAATGTTTATCTCTAAGACTTTCGCGAATCACGTTCATAACATAACATAACTTCACGCCTTTTGTTACCCGAAGGTGTAGGCAGCGGCTGTTAAGCCTCGTCTCGCCGTTATGTTTACGTCCCAAATGGAATAGGTGGCGAACCCATTGCCATACCGGGCACAAAGTTTGTCAGTCATCGGTATTTATCACACATAACTTCCGAAAACAATTTCGAAAAGTCATTGGTGTTAGCCAGTGTCTGGAATCGAACCCCGGACCTCTGGATCAGAGGCCGTGTGCTCGCCCACTGCGCCACCGAGACTGTTAATCGTGTTTGAGATCGTTAATCGCGAATCACGTTCATGACATTAAAACATTGTTTTTGGAAGTTATGTGTGATAAATATCGATGACTGAAAACCTTGTGCCCGGTTTGGCAACAGGTTCGCCACCTATTCCATTTGGGACGTAAAACATAACGGCGAGACAAGGCTTAACAGCCGCTGCCCAAACCTTCGGGTAACAAAGGCTGCAAGCCTTTTGTTATTATGTTATGTCAACGAAATCTTTAATTGGATCAGCAGTTTTAACCAAATATATGTCGATGTCAAGAAGCTTGCAAGCTTAAAAGAAAAAACTTACGTTTCTATTTTTATTAATAACCATCCGTAGCTGTCCATAATTTAACTATCAATGTTAGAGGAGATCGCCTGCCTATAGAAGATTGAATAACAAAATATTAAATCTGAAATCATATGTACACTTAGATAGATACTTGGCAATTCCATGAAACTACATTCTATAGCCTCTACAATAGGATAAGAATTTATTCATCTAAAAGGATAGCGTCACCAGTCCCCTGTTAGACTAATCGTCAAAAAAGAATATTAGAGTCCTCTGTATGGCGACGAATAGTACAAATTCTGCCTACAACTTAGTATATTAAGGTCGAAAAGTTAGAAACAAAATTTAGTAACAATAATTTAATTTAATAATTATGCTCGCTAAAACTCTCTTTCTTCTTCTACATTGTTTGGTAATATCGAATCGATTAATATCACAGATACCACAATATAACTGTAAATAAAATATACATATATTCAAGTAAAATTGTTATTATTTAATACCATACACAAAGAGTATTAAACAGTATCAAATGATGCATTAATAATTTTTAAACGAAATGAACGCTCATTCATACAAATGCTGCTAACAATGCAACGTATATAAAAAATATCTGATGGTAAAACATTATCAAATCTATAATCGTATTATTATATTTTGTTACCAATCTAGCTATTCTATGGGCCAGTTAATAAATGATTTGGTGCTTCGAGACAAAACTTACAACTTGGCTTGTGAAAAATGTGTTTTTGTGAAAACCGGGTCTCAAAATTATGTTAAGTAATCGTTTTTCGTCGTGAATTCACGTATTTTTAAAAAGAAAGTTTTTATACTTATTTCTAGGTCATCGACAGATAAATAGCGATTATTTTTAAAAGCTAAATAATAATAAATAAAACTGTATATTGGCAAAATAATAAACAAAAGAAAGGAGCTTAGAAAATTACGTCTCCTTTTGGGGCTTTCAGTTTCTATTACATACATTTTGCTGCTTATTTAAGACCAATTCGGGTATTCGGGGATCTGTATACTCCTTTGAGTGGATTTCAATATTGGGATTCTTCAGGAATTTTATACGAATAGCATGAAAACATTTCTTGTTATATTTGAGATTAGACTTGCCTACAAGATTATTCCACAATCATCTAATTTAATTTAAAATAACCTTATGAAGTATAGTTAATTTGAAATCTTTGCATTGTAAGAGTATAGTCGTAGTTTGTTTTGATTTATTTAAAATATTGAAGTATCAGTTAGCCAAGATAAGTGTACGATAATCCGGATGACGTACTTCTGTGTTTTATCAATGTGTCAGTTAATTTTGATTCGACTATACGCGAGCAAAGCAGCGTGTGAAAACTGGTACAAATATTATATTAATACATAATCATGTATACCCTGAAATTTTACAAACATATAAATATAAAAACCTTTTTGACGCTAATGGGATTCGATATTACATGCTTAATGATATCTTCCGAATGTTATTTCATCGTTATTTCAAGATAGCTAACTTTTATTCACATTTTTTATTGCGTAACATATTTATAACTTTGCGCCTTTTTCTAGCCGCAGGTTTAGGCAGGGTCTATTAAGACTCGATTCGCCGAATCGTTACGTCCCAACATGAATTGGCGACGGAACTTATTGCCATACGCCGGTCACAAAGTTGTCTTTCAAAAAGCACGTCTTCCGCATGAGAAGCAGAGAGCTCGAACTTTAGACCACTGAAAACAATTTAATTTAATGAACTCATCTCCATAATTTCAGTGTTAAAATTTTCCACTCTCTTTGAATGGAGCGAACATTAACATATTGGCTTGAAAATCGTCTGTCGTCTGACAATAACGCAGTCTCCTTATTAAGTTTAGAATAATGAGAATGCCGATAAAATATTTTTATTTTATTTTTTATCTTATTTTTATTTTATTTTTTATTTTATGTTTTATTTTATTTTTATTTTATTTAACAATTAGTTCTGCCACCACCATCCATTTAGGATTTATAAATTGTGTCGAGGCCGATTTAAAAACCGCTGTCTATGGGCAGAAAAGAGCGTATTAATGTTATTTTCAACCAAGGGAATTATTTGCCTGCTTCGAGCTCTGTCGGCCGGATTCTAGGCTGAAGCCGAAGGTCCGAGAACAGTTGGAATTAAACGAACTGTTACGGAAGAGTAAGTGACTGACGGACCGGACTGCACTTAGTTCAGTGCGGATACCTTTATCACCCAGAGAAAAACGGCAAGAGCCACTTTACGCCGATATTCTTCTTTAGCTGTGGACAATGTTGAAGAAAATTATTAAATTACTAATAGTTTATAAACCTTCGGCTTCGGCTTCGGCCAGAAATAGACCTTTGGTTGGACACTATTTCTCGTAGAGATCATTTGTCGATAACTGTTCCCAAAGAAAGGTAAATCGGTGCACTAGCTACATTATCAGAGACTGCCTATATCTTTAAATCAAATCCAATGCACTTCATTTGAGTAAGAATAAAAACTAATATAGAAGAATGTTTTAAGCGCTGAAATTATGATAATGAATAATAATGAAACAAATTTCTTATAGGTCCATCCATATTTATCTCAGAAAATTTTATCCGCAGTAGAAGTTCTGTAACTATGTATAACAAAGTGTGTGTGCTGATCGTTGATTAAATTAATTACCAACTCACTTATGTTTTATTAAGTATCTCAGTAGATTTAACTAATAATATAAACTTATAAAACATGCTCAGCAAGTTATGATTTTGTTATACATAGGTTTCAGTTATCAAACTATTATATTATTAATTTATAGATTTCGAGTTATTGAATATTGTAGCTGTTTAGAAAGAAGTGTTTTTTTAGAAGTGTATATTTTGATAAATAAAAATAATACCAAAATAAATTTTCGTAAGCGGCCATTACACAGCAAAACATTTCAGAAACTCAACAGATTTAAGGCATAAGATAACCACAGCGGTGAGTTCAAACAGACCATGTTAAGCTATGTTTTTTTTTATGGGATAGGAGGGCAAACGAGCAGGCGTGTCACCTGATGGTAAGCAACCAACGCCGCCCATGGACACCAGCAACACATATAGTGTTACTGTTGCGTTGCCGACCTTTAAGGGATAGGGGATAGGAAAGGACGGGGAAGGGGGGTACCTCTCTCACCGAACGAAACGAGGCATGATCCACTTTACGACGGTCTTCTGAGAGGTCGTGGTATTTCACCGGTCGAGCCGGCCCATTCATGCAGCGAACTGCTTGACTCTACCACTGGATATCCCATGTACATCCCGGGCAAAAACTTAAATATTTCGGGATAAATCAACGAGATAATATAAGTCTTCTGTCGGGGTCTGGAAATCGAGCACCCCTAGAATCACTGTTCTGAATCAAAAAGTCCTGGGATCGAATCCAGCCTAAAACTCATGACTTCTCGGAATTCACTTCGGAAGTCTCGTGTGATAAATATCGATGATGATGAATAAGTCCCGCCACTGTCTCATTTGGGACATAAAGTAAAGTAATGTTGTTATGTCGGTTTTGACAGATCGCAATTTATATATGTATAATATATTATTTATAAACAATATTAATAGTTTTAAACGATGTTATTGTAATTCACCACTTCACTTCCAAGCCGTGAAATTTGAATTCCGGTACGATTCAATGTCGTTTCGAAAACCCGTATTCAGTGTCAGAAAGATTAATGACTGACTAAAATTATATCTATAGTTTCCGCGATAAGTTACAAATGCTATCAAAAACTTTTGCTAGTCGAAATATAATTACGGCTGTCTGCACCTTCGATCATGTCAAGAGCGTGCACGTCGCAATCCCTGCCGTCCCAGTGGGACCCAATCTTGACCGGAACAAGTTCAGCCGGCACTGATCGCATGCGGCGAAGAAGGCCGCCACCCTTCACACAGCGCCAAACCTGGTGGGACGAAGAGAAGAGAGTGCCGTAGAGGCACATGGAACATAACAAATAGTATGACAAGAAAGATGTAGGAGTCGAGGACGGCCAAGACACACATTCCATGACCAAATAGAACGTGTTCTGGTGTGAAACCTGGTTAAGTGAGACATCAAGGGACCGGCAATGTCGTTTCACTTATAGAGGTATTCCACTTACCCAGTGTCTCAGATATACAGGTATAAATAAATATCTGTCTCATTTATACAGGTTCATCAGGTCTCATTTGTACACTGTTCAAGTTCAGGATATTCTGATAAACGTACACGTTTTAGTTTTCCTTGTCCTTCAGAACATTGTGATTCAATTTTATGTTTACTCTGAATTATTCTACAAAGAGTAGATTTTGGCACATTAAATTCGGCACAAACTTCTTCGCGTGTCTTCCCACTTTCATAAACGGATATTAACTTCAGTTTTTCACGTAATGATAACGATTGTAGCTTTCGTTTTGACATTTTTCTAATAAACATCTGTATGATAGTAAAGCGAAACTAAAACTGAAGGTAATTGAAGCTCAAAATTTGTACTTACGTGACTTACGTTACTTGGAATTACGTGTGGAATTTGTGGGTAGAATAAGAATGAGTAAACAAACAATGTTATCTATGATGATAAATCGAAAGAACAAATCCCAGTTATAGAGGTTTACCTCGTCCCACTAACAGAGGTAATTCAGTGCCAAAGTGTTGGGACCTCAGCATGAGTTCCAGTTATGGAGGTTTCTCACTTATCCAGGTCCCACTTAACCAAGTTTCACTGTATATATACTTATAATATTACACTAATTTAATCATTACATAGTATAAAATAAAGTCGCTTTTCGCTTGTCTTTGAAAATACGCAACGGATTTTGAAGCGGTTTTTTTAATAGATAGAGAGTATGAACGGGGTGTTTTTTTTTTTATCTATAAATCATGTACAATGTAGTAAAGAAAAGTGATAAACCTAAAATTTACTCATTTAGTACTTTTGTTACGGAACAAAGTTCGCCGGGTCAGCTAGTATTTTATAAAATTAATTATAAAATATTTAATTTCTGTTACTCCAATCCAGTTATCCAGTGTTTTATTCTGTACACATTTAAGCATATTTTACAAAAATCATTTTAATTAGAAGATTTAAATTGGACTTAAAAAGTTAACTAACACAATTACAAAATTTCCTGATCATTTGCTGGTTAATTTCAGTTGGGCGTGCAATATACCGAACAATATACCGTGCCGAACAAAGAGTATTTTTTAATAATATTATGTTTTGGACGCCATGCTGCGTGCCTTATCGTGCCTCATCTAGTTTCAAATCAAAGCAAAAACATATTGACATACATTGGGCACACTTTTGTCAGTAATTTATTTCAATTTATTTACTTATACTTTAATATTACACATAAATTTAAAATTTGATATACATAGGCGAGCTTAACTCATAATTGAGTTTTCTGACAGCAAACCTTTATTTAAGAGAGAATATCAATATAAAATAATAGGATAGGGAACAACATCTTTAACATTTAAAATTAATACATATACATACTTACATATTTTTAATATTGATACATACTACTTATGATATATTACATACACCATATAACATAAGATTTTACATGCATTTACTACTCATAAAGACTCTCAATATACTTAGACATACATAATACAAAATTATTAAAGCTGTTCAAATAACATAACTTCCCGCCTTTGTTACCCGAGGTGTAGGCAGTGGCTGTTAAGCCTAGTCTCGCCGTTATGTTTACGTCCAAAATGGAACAGGTGGCGAACCTATTGCCATACCGGGTACAAAGTTTTCAATCATCGATATTTATTACACTTAACTTTCGAAAACAATTTCGAAAAGTCATTGGTGTGAGTCAGTTTCAGGAATTGAACCCGGACCTTTGGATCAGAAGCCGTGTGCTCAACCACTGGGCCACCGAGACTTAAGATATAAAATGTTTCTCGATGATTACTCGTTTGAAAATATTTATTGTGGCACACAGCTTCCTAAAAGTCACTGTGATGAGCCAGGATTAGAACCAGAACGAAGACGATTCAAAAACGGCATAATTGATCTCCTGACCACTACCTTTATGGACCTTTTAATAATATTTAAAATTAAATATAATATTAAATAAATAGGAAATAGCGTAAATGGAGCGTTGGGCAGATTCCTGGGCGCAAAAAACATTAGCAGAAAAGCCCAGCTAGCAATCCACAATGTAGTCCTGATCCCAACGCTAACTTATGGAAACGAGAGCTGGGTATGGCAGAGTGTGCATGAAAGTAGAATAAACGCGGTAGAAATGAGGGCACTACGCAAAATCTGCGGAGTTACTCTCGCTGACCGCGTAGAAAACAAGGTTGTATGGAAGGAAGTTGGTTTGAAAGAGAGTGTCGGTATAAAAGTAAGAAAGGGCATGCTCCGATGGTTCGGACATGTAGAAAGAATGGTTGATGCAAGACTGACTAAGCAGATATACAATGCAAAAGCGGATGGGTGTAGGAGTCGAGAACGGCCAAGACACACATTTCATGGCCAAATAGAACGGGTTCTGGAGAAAGGTGATGTTAAGAGCCTCAAAAACCGACGCGCGTGCATGAAAAGAGTTATGAAAGTCAACGAAGCGAGTGAGGCGTGTAAGAATCGTGCCCTATGGCGCTCTGTTCTCTCTGCCTACCCCGCAAGGGATTTGGCGTGAAGTTATGTATGTAAAGTACATTAGTGAATTTAAATAGATAATGGATATATAATTAATCAAGTTTTCAATTTACTTAATTCCTTTAATGCGCCTTTGAGAATATAATCCTTTTGATGATCCCCTTTCGATTTATAATCATTTTAGGCCCAATATTTATGATGTATATAAATAGATCTTCTTGATCTGTTATAGATAAAGTAAACACACATATCTAAGGAAAAATATACATATTAGGGTGCTTTTTTTTTTCGGTCCCACCGTGAAATTTTGTTGCAAGTACCCAAAAAAAAATACCCTGAAAGTTTGGGCCCTTAATATTAATGTTAAGACCTCGACCCAGGCGTTTGAAGATTTCCCCTTAAAAAAACACAGAAACTTTGGCTTTTTCATGTTTAAATTTCTATAGCTCAGTGGCATTTCATAGCATCGCTTCGACTTTGGACGGGTTTTTTTCAAAATTGAATGTTCTACAAAAGTGTCCATTGCGGCCAAGTCGTAACTCGAACCGGCGAGGTAGTACAGGCCTCTAAACTTGATTTTTCCATGAAATTCGCGTTTTTTCGCAGTTATCTCGTGAATAACAAGAGCTACAGAAAAAATGCAAAACAACAAACTTGTAGGAAATTTAATTTCCTACAAAAAAGGACCTTGACACCAAGTTGCTAAAATCAATATTTTCGGAGATATTTAAAATCAATATTTCCGGAGGCGGAAATCAGCTGGCGGTATTAATCCGAACAATTCCTCAGAGCACTCCCCGTGGTGTATGCTGTAGAGGATGCATAGAGAGCCACCTCTCTCCGCAACGTCAGAGGATCAAGCCGATCGGTAAGAGCTTGGTTGTCGACAAGCCGAATCGGGCGTCGTTGGATGCAGTCAAATGGAGTAAGCTGGTACTGGGGTGCCCCCGCCCAAAGATGTGAACAATGTTCCACGTGAGGACGGACCTGCGCCGTGTAAAGTTGCAGGCGATGACCTGACGTGAAATACTGTCCGGCTCTATTGAGCACACCACGCTTTTTGGAGGCCAATTTGGCATTGCCCTCCAGATGATCGCGGAACTGGACGTCACTCGACAAGTTGACACCAAGAATTCCGATGGCGGCTGAGGCGGGTAGTTAGTCAAGTTAGTCAAGTTTCGGACTCCGAAACGAAAACTAAGTAAAGTTTCGATTTCAGACACAAATTTGTTCGGGTGCTCGTCGACGTTTTCCCGAGAAATTCGCGGGAAGCCGGTATATAAGGCATCCCCGGTAGTATCATCTGTATATAACAAAGAAGATTGCTGCTAAGCAGCATGTCATTGATATGCAGAAGAAACAGCGTAGGGGATAGCACACAGCCCTGGGGGACTCCAACATTCACAGGTTTTAAGTCGGAGCATGACCCGTCGACAACAACTTTAATGCTCCGAGCCGTGAGAAATCTGGAAACCCAATCGCATAATTTCTCAGGAAGCCCATAACAAGAAGGAAGAAAAGGAAGAAAATAAGGAAGCTTCGAAAGAAGTGCTTTGTGCCAAATCCGATCAAAAGCCTTCGCTACGCCCAAACTAACGGCCAGCACCTCTCCTTTACTCTCAACTGCCTCCGCCCACCGATGGGTTAAGTACGCTAAAAGATCACCAGCTGAGCGACCTTGACGGAATCCATACTGACGGTCACTTATCAACTGGTGCTCTTCTAGATACTTAAAGAGCTGGCGGTTGATGAGTGTTTCCATTATTTTGGAGAATAGGGAGCTGATAGCGATATGTCTGTAGTTGGACGGATCTAAGCGGTCACCTTTTTTAGGGATCGGGTAGACTAAAGCAACCTTCCATGGTGTCAGTACAGCGCCGACAGAGTAGGAGTTATCAAATCAGGTCTGGGATCTGCCGCCGATTGGCACCACTGAGGATGGAACGAAAAGCTCCATTCCTTGCAGCACCATATCAGCAACAGAGTCGGCAACGACGTCAGGATCATCCGGCGAGAAGCAAACTTGCCTCCATGGGTAGGATGCGAAGAAATTTCGCATCCCATCCCAGTCCGCTGACCTATAGTGCCACACACGGCAGCGGCTCACAATATGCGGTCGAAGTGGGCACGTGAGTGGCACCGTACTCCTTATCAGACAGTGGTCCGAAGAACCCAAAGGGGCATCTACAGAAACCACATATCCGTCCGCATTGGAGGTCAGCAGAAGATCCAGCAGGGAAGGTATATGATTATCAACATCTGGGATTCGCGTGGGTGCGGTAACCAGTTGTGTTAGATCATATGCTAGAGCAAAGTCATGAACAGATCTACCCGTGTGGTCGGTGGTGCGTGATCCAAGCCAATCGACGTGATGGGCATTGAAATCGCCGAGAATAACGATTTCCGCGGATGGGACCTGTTAAAGTACGGAATCTGCAGCCGTTTGCACGTGGTCCTTGAGTCGGTCTGTTTCGGTATTACCGCTATGGGACCTATAAAGACATGCGTAGATGCGGGGGTGGTCGTCGCTATCTACACGCAGCCAGAGGGTCGATAAGTCCCTTCCTTCAAGACTGCCGAGGCGTCGAGCACAGATATCCTCCCGGACAAACACACAAACTCCGGCCCGCGATACAAAAGTGTATCCCAGTTTGTATCCGGGGTATAGGAGATATGAGGTGTCTGCCGGAGAAGATATCTGTGTCTCTGTAAGGAATAGCAAAGCAGGCTTTGCCGTTTCCAGGTGGTGTTAAATGGCAAGCGGATTTGAGTGGATGCCCCTGATATTACAAAAGTCCACGTTTAGCGTGGCAGGGGGAGTCGCGATGCCCTTACTTTTGCCCCGGACAGTTTTTAGTGAGGAGCGAGATTGTGCTCTCCCCAGACTACGAGGGGCAGCTTGAGCGTCCACGCCTTGGTGAATACCGAACCGTGGAAGCTCAAGGGGGGATTCTCTAGTGCTGTGGCAGCTGGTACCCTCCTGGAGTAAATGATCTTTTAATTTCGCTGCCATTATGGGGAGGGTGAAGAGGATGGGCCTCCGGATACCTCTTTCACCGAACGAAACGCGGCATAAGCCACTTCACGTCGAAATTCTGAGAGGCCGTGGTGTTTCATCGGTCGAGCCGGCCCATTCATGCAGCGATCTGCTTGGCTCTACCACTGTTTGGTATATAGTAGACCTCTTATCTTAGAAAAAACTCAATTTTTGACAGTTTTTTTTATTGATGTCCGAGCATGACAAACAGGTGTTCACTGCGACGCCATTTTTAAAAAGGACTAATTTCGGTGTTGCCAGTAGTAAACCTACTTTTAATTACGCGAAAAAAAAATGTTTAAAACACCTATCTCTGTCCAGTTGATGTGACTAGGAAAAGAATACATCTGTTATATGTAGTTGTCCGTAATCAGCTTTGTCACTCACAATGTCAAATGCAGGCTTTGATTTTTTTTATTTATGGTGACCGCTAACGAAAGAATTAAACACTTTCTCTTTTAGAATGGGAGTCATTCGATCAAGTGGCTCTCCTGGAATAAATAGTTATTTGCAAAACCGAAATGGTCATAGTTGCATTGCAATTCTTTGAGTACGGATAGAGAGGGAAGGGGCGAGGGGGTGGTCTTCCGGATTTCTTTTTCAGTAAACAAAAAGTCGTATGAACCACAATGCACACCAATATCCTATCTCTTACTCCGCCATACAGCAAATATGGCTTAGTTTAACAAAAAATGCTTTTGTTATAAGTTAGTAGCTATCTATTCCATGATACCAAAATGCCTATTTTAATTCAGATATCTTCTACACTGCGAATTAAAAGTGACAAAATAAAAATGTTCATAAATAAATTTTCCTGCATATAAAAAGTATGTCTGTTTTTATTTTATTATACATCGTGATGCTTTTATGTTCTCTGAGTTCGCATCAATAGATTTTAAGAGGTTATTAAGACGACGAGAGTACGAGAATACACTTTCAGATGCCACTTGATATCAACGACTCAACGAAAGTGCGCTCACAGTTTCGCCCGAAAGCCGTGGTAGATTCGACTAAAACCTTTTAAGTGCCTTCTAAGTTGTCATTTTTAATACGTCCTACTTTTGTGTTGCTTTATTTATGGTTTATATATATATATATATACACGTATATAGCCATTGTTTTGAGATTGCATTATTAAGTCCCATAAGATACCGCAACCTGTTTTCAATATACTGTAAGCTTGAATTCAATAGAATAAAATATCTACTGTCTTTTAAGTTACAAAGTCTTCATTAATCTTTGCTGTATTTTAAAATTTTGTTCCAAGCTTGAATACGTAACTCTGAGCTTTCCGAGATGATATCCTTTTTTTTCTTTGGCTACATCTTCTCCATTAAGGTTTTTAACATGGAATAAAAGATAAAATATTTAGATAATATACAATAAAAATCTAAGTAAAGTTTTATATTGTGCAAACCTTTTTGTCAAAAAGAATTTTGTTAAGAAGTTCGATATAAAACATGAAACTTTTGTTTCTTTTTAAATTTGTCAAAACTGTTTTTAGTGAAATTAAATGAGATCTGTTTGAAACGTAATGTAATCTAATCAAACATTAGTATGAATATTTTTGTTTTTAATTGTTTGTTTGGGATAGTAATCATCAGATTCCAGTTTGTTGAATGCTTTTAAATTATTTTAGTAGATATCTACAGACATTTTTTATAGGTAACTGTTGGTAACGATCCTCGAAGTTGTCGATCACTATGTTTACCTAGGACAAACTATTCAACTGAGTAGATTGAGAAAGAGATTAACCGACGGATCCACCTCGGCTGGGTAGCGTTCGGGAAGCTTAGGCATATCTTCTCGTCCAAAATTCCTCAGAACCTAAAATCCAAGGTTTATGACCAGTGTGTGTTACCAGCGGTGACTTAAGGTTCTGAGACATGGTCTCTTAATGCTGGCCGTGTGTAGCTCAAAGTCGCTCAGTGCTATGAGGAGGGCAACGCTCAGTATATCTCTACGGGATAAGATCCAAAATACAGAGATCCGTACACGTACGAAATTGACATAGCCTGTAAAGTTAGCACGCTGAAGTGGAGGTGGGCAGGCCACATCACTCGAAGAACTGACGCCCGCTGGGGAAAAAAGGTTCTCGAGTGGCGACCACGAATCGGTAAGCGTAGCGTAGGCCGTCCCCCCACTAGATGGACAGACGACCTAACAAAAACAGCTGGAAGTCGTTGGATGCAGCTGGCACAGGATCGGGAGTTATGGCGCGTTAAGGGGGAGGCCTACGTTCAGCAGTGGACTAATCTGGGCTCATGATGATGATGATTTTTTATAGCCGTATTGAGCTCACTAAATTAATAAAAAACTTAAATAAAACCGACGAATTCATTTGAAATAGCCACTTTGAACAACTACTTTTTTTATAGAATTGTTGATTTACTAGAACTTAAATACAATTGAACTTTTTACAATGTAACAAATATCTATGTTTTATACCTAGGCTCAATACCAGTTTTTGACTTTAACAGCCTACAGATATATTTACAGTATCCACCCTGAGGATCGCTCCCGGCAATCTGTCAGCCTGCATAATACATTTTTTTCTTCTGAGCACTTATTTTACCCCACGTGTATTGCTGTAGTTGTTTATACATTTGAAATTGGAGACCGTTGTCACACAATGTCTGTTTTCATTTATTAAATAGATAAAGAATTAACCAACAGGTATACAAACGTGCGGAACATACCCTATGATATCTAAAAAACTGTTATAAACATACCCCAAAGAAGATTTCAAATGCAAAACAAGTCTCAAGTTTCCACTCAAATTTCAAACTCCACATCAAGAAGTTACTAACGAGGTAACATTTTTTTTATGTATATTATTTTGCTCTGTTTCTGAGTTGGTATCAACAAATTTAAAAATGTCATTAAGATGAGGAATTGGCCGTGCAGAAGGCCCTTGACCTCGGCGATTCAATGAAACTGTGAACGGCTTCGGCGAAAGCTTTGGAGAAGCAATGGTACCTTTTTTGAGAGCCACCGCGGTAGAAGTTTTAATATCTCCAACTTGTGTTATTTTACCTTTTACTAGCATAACTAAGAAGCAGCGATTGTTAAACCTCGTCTCGCCGTTATGTTTACGTGCTAAATGGAATAGGTGGCGAACCTATTGCCATTCCGGGCACAAAGTTTTCAGTCATCGATGTTTACATAACTTCCGAAAATAATTTTGAAAAGTCAGGGCTGTGAGCCAAGATTCGAACCCTCAACTTTTCGATTCAGAAACGTTATGTTTGACCACTGAACCACCGAGACCTTGTATTAATTTATTTAAAAACTGTATTAATAACCAAGTGACTATAGACAGCGGTCACAATTTATAGTAAAACTAATTTGGATATCAGTAATTGTTGTAACCCCAATAATATGTCAAGGGACTTACTTATATATTTAACAAAGAGGTAGGTATCTAAACAATAAGAAAATAGATGCAAAACAGACCAAGCAAAAACACATGTAAATTTGTGAGGTACTAGTATTCCAGAGATGAATTCGACTTTACTTTCCATGATGAAAATGACCATGTCGTATGGATTATGTATATAAGAACCGTGTCCAATATCGCTAATTTTTTACTGCCTTCCCCTGATTGTAGACAATATTTTTTCATATTTTATTTTTGTTGTACTCCATTTAACTTTTCAACTAACGGAAGCTGTTGTTTAAACCGATATACCAATAAGTTTCACAAAAGTTTTGTAATTCGATCGTAAATAAATAGCAATTAAAGTTAAAAAAACAAGTACAATACCTGTGAATTTCAGTCGAACAAAAAATATTTAGTTAAACGCCAATTTCATTACAATATGGCGTGCTAAATTGTAATAGACCAAAGTAACGCTATATTTGCCTCAGGAACGTGTCAATAAATGAAAGTGATAGCTGTCAAACAGTAAACGAATGACATTACAAATAGGGAATGATGAACAGAACCTTTTGACTTCTGTGTAAAATGTAGTTCATGTACCCATACCACTATGAGAATATTAAAAATGGGACTCTATTAATAACGCGTAAAAACGGAATGAAACTTTGGCGCAACTTTTAGACACCTAAATTGTGAAACCATTCATCAAATATGGTGTGAAATTAATAATGATGCAGAGCAATGTGGTGGCAACAAATTTCTAGGAATTTTATTGAATTGAATTCTTACCGCAGTAACGCAATTAGTGATAGTGACAACAAAACCAAATCAAACCAAATAGTCTGCTTTTCTTTTGTGGTCATCGATTTCAGTTCCATCTAAAGCTTCCTTGTTATGGGCTTCCCAAGAATTATTCAATTGGGGCTCCAGTTTTCTTGCAGCTCTGAGCATTAAGGTCGTTGTCGAAGGGTCATACTGACAGTACGGGTGATGCCATATATAGCCTGGTGTGCTCAATAGAGCGGGACGGTCTTTCACGTCAGGTCATCGCTTGCAGCTATATAAAGCGTAAGTCCGACCTCAAGTGGGATACTGTTCTTATCTTTGGGCAAGGGCACCCCTGTACCAGCTTACTCCATTTGACCGCATCCAACCATGCGCAGTTGAGCTTGTCGACCACCAAGCTTTTTTCGATCGGATCTGTTGGCGCGCATCATGTACCGCTTATACCACGGGAAGTGCTCCGAGGAATTGTTCAGACTTATACCACCTGCTGATTTTCGTAATCGTCTGACTCGCCAGTAGAAGCGTGCAAGTACATAAAATCTTGATACAAGTACATATGACAAAAACACTATAACATATTTTAATCTACGTTACGGAATCCCGTTAAGTGATTCGGTCGTATTTAATCCTAAAACACCTACAACTTCTTAAGTACCACTTAAACGTAACATAAAAGCGGACAAATACAATTAACAAACAACCATTTATCGCGCTGTAAACCCCGTAACTTACAGAAGCTTTTCTGAATAAATTGATGTAGGTGTATATTTAAATATACCTTATTCAGTCCTGGCGGATCTTCTGTGTTGAGATAGGAGGGCGCGCTTGAAGAAAATAACCGTTTATTATATATAAGCATAGTATAGCCCCAGCCCGGAGTCAGGTACATGTCCGACCGGTGAAATATCACGACTTTTTAGAATACCGACGTAAAGCGACTCATATCGTATTTCGTACGGTGATAGAAGTACCAGCCAGCGAGATCGTATCTTTAAGGGCGACAATACTACTGTAACACTAGCTGTGTCGCTTTAATCAAACTTCCTCCATTAGTATCTTGATTTCAACGCAGTCAGCGAGAGTCACTCCACAGATTTTGTGCAGTGCCCTCATTTTCACCGCGATTCTCCTACTATTGCGCACACTCTGCTATATCCAACTCTCGCTTCCATAAGTTGGCGTTGGGATCAGTACCGCAATGCGAATTACTAGCTGGGCTTTTCTGCTAATGTTTTTTGCGCCCAGGAATCTGCCCAACGCTCTATTTACGCTATTTCCTATCGCCACTCGTCTTTCTACATCCGCGGTGTACCTTCCATCCCTACTAAAAGCGCATCTAAGATATACAATTTTATTCACCTGTTCCAGCACCACATCATCGACTATTAACCTTGCATCTGTTCTGGATTCCTCCCATTCAAACACCATAACTTTCGTTTTCGTCGCATTCAATTGCAAGCCTTAAGTGGGTAGCCCGAGGATCGGATTGCAGTGTAATGCTTTGGAAGTCCCACACTACCCCCTGCCGTCGCCAGGCGGGGAGTGTGAATTTTTTTTTTAAGGCATTTCCTCATTTCCGCATTTCCTCGCGTAAAAATAAAGGTGGGCTTTTCTGCAGATTTGTAACACTATAATATTATCTCGTTTGTGTTCGTCATCAAATATTCATAAGTATTAACACAATGAGCAGAAAAACAAGCGTACATTTATTTTGTTGAATTTATTACGTAGTAAATAAATATTGATAAACGAATAATGCTCATTATTATTTTTTGTTTACAAAGCTAAATTATACAAACAAATTTCAATACTGTTTTTATACCTTCACACTTTTACTATCCACAAGAGTAAATGTATGTTGTTATGGCAATTTTTAAATTTTTATTTCCATTATCGATAAATTATACCGATACCAGCTATCTCGATCTCAATGAAAAGCTACTTGATAAACTTGAGCGTCTTCAGAACATTTGTATTAGGTTTATATTTGGCTTGCGCAAATATGACCACATTACCGGATTTCGCAATAAGCTCAAGTGGTTGCCCATTCTACTTCGAAGGAATACTCATATTCTCTGTCTTTTGTACAATACTCTTTTCAATCCTGCTGCTCCTCATTATCTTAAAAAACGTTTCACGTTTCTCCATGACACACATGGGAGATGCTTGAGATCATCGGCAGGCTTGACTCTGGAAATACCAGCACACTCTACAAATTTCCTTGACAATTCATTTTTAGTCCAGGCAGCACGCTTGTGGAACGAGCTGCCACTGACCATTCGAAAAGCACAGTTATTGTCTACTTTTTAAAGACTTCTTAAAGAGCACTACCTGTCTCTCTAAATAACTTCACATGTTATCTATTCTGCCTTCTTGTGGGTGTATATAATTATATATATCATTATGTATCATTTGTATATCTATATTATATATATATTATTTCGTTTACGTATGTAGGTATCTGTATGTATATATTTTTATGTATGTGTGTTTAAGTATCTATTTATGTAGAATTAATTTTATATATATTTCTATAATGCAACTGTACACCGCGTATTACTATTTTCAGTTTAACATGTCCATCCAAAGGTTGTCTGGAAGATATCGCAGCACGCGATAAGACCGCCTATTGTACTTGCCAAATATTTACCATGTACTACTTACTGTTATCTATTACATAATTGGTGTGTAATAAAGTATATTCTATTCTATTCTATTCTAAATTATCACTTTTAATTCAGAAGTCATTGCCAAGACCAAAGTGATTTGATATACACACATTTCAATACAAGCAACGTAATTTCCTTTATAAGATTCACCAATATCAAACCAAACCGTAATCCAATTAGACAATCCTATTTTGATTTCTATAATTATATTAGAAGTGAGATAAAAGTTTCCCTTTGAAGCCTTTTGAAACGTACTACCGCAGCAAATGATTTTCAGTTCTTTGATAACTGATTAAACAATAAGGATTGACGAAAGGCAAAAGCTTTCTTCGTTTAGTAATATTTTAATGTAACCTTTTTGGTTACATATTAAAATTATAATATTTTTATATTTTTTTGGTTTAAATTTTGTATCATTTGAAATCATTTTTCTCCACTAGTACCAACTAATCCACTTATAACTTTATTAAAATAGCTGATTGAGTAGGCTAAGGATAAAAAACGTGACAACATTTCTCGAGCAGCCAATCTTTATAATAAAATAAATAAATACAATATATATATATATATATATATACAAAACACATATATATACAAAACGGATATCAGAATGTAGGCGAACTATACTTAAGTGGATAAAGCCTTTAGCTTACGATGAGGTGGAAATTTTATTAACACAGGTTAAATAGTAATAACATTCATACATACAATACCCAGCCACATATCTATATTATATATTATCTATATTAACTATCTATATTATTATATATATATATATACGCAAATAAACATGCATACCCGCGTACATATACCTACATACGCTCAAACTCACACATACACGCAACTTCTCAGCTTTACACAGCCTTATACACCTTTAGACACACACTCACCATCGTTCAACTGCACTTCAGGACAGTAACAGCGTTAAATTCAAATATTTGAATTAATTCATTTGAAGAACATACAATTATCTTATAAATAAATACTATTACTATGCTATACTCTTACTATAAGAATATGAGTAATGGAAGAGCAGAGATCCTAAATACAAGCCCATGGCTTAAATAGGATCTCTGGTCAGATTTAATGTAATATTTACAAAATGTTGATATTGAATAAATTTTATTATTTTTTATTATTATTTTATTTCAGGTATTTTACTATTTTGTTCCATTTGGATTTGTAGCAAAATAAAAATGTAATAAGTTTCATCTGATAACAATATGTATGCGAAATTTTAAATTGTAACCAACTTAGCAAAACACTGATATTTATTATATTTGTATGAAAAATATCAACAAAGTAGTATTATTTTGATAATAGAATTTTAAAGTTCTCAAATTCACAATATTTACACTGCTTTCAGGCGAAATAATAGAACTGTCCAATTGTAGGACTTATATCGGCGTATTAATTTGGGACAGCACAATAGAAGTCCTTGTCGTTGGAAGTGGTCCCTTGATAGTCGTTATCGCGCGACACGTAACACATCAACGATTTGAATTAATTCTATTCAAATCCGACTCATCGAGAGATCTGTTCTATGATGATACGTTTATAGAATGATTCGCCAACGTTTGGCCAAGGCTCGAGATTGGTGTTTTGCCTGTTTAGGGGATCACTTCCAGCGCTCTTGTTCGGATCCTCGCCCTTGTGCTTTTTATTTTGACTTTGACTTTATTCCATAAAAAACTTAGTACTTGGATAAAATAGTGAGTCTATACATCTTTTACTGTTATAAAGTTTCTTTCTCTAAAGAACTCTACAGATATTTTACTTACTATAATTTTCTATTAGACAATGCTCGGACAGTTGACATTACTTAAGGTACATTCTCGTATTAATTCAAGCTTGGCAAAATTTGAGGAACAAAGGCGCAAACAGTCACCTGATGGTAAGCGATTATTGCCGCCTATGGACGCCTGCAACACTGATAGTGCAACAACGTTGTCGACCTTTAAGTTGAGATAGAGACGGAGTCAAAAGCGAGATGGGAGCGAGTGGAGAGGGAAAATGCTGTAGACGTAGAACAGAAACAATATTTTTACTTAAATCAATGTTTTTTTATAGGATAGAAGAGCAAACGAGCAGGCGTGTCACCTGATGGTAAGTGACCAGCGCCGCGCATGGACACCTGCAACACATATAGCGTTACAGTTACAGACCTTTAAGGGAGTAGCATAATAAGGGAAGGGAAAGGGGGGTGGGCCTCACCGAACGAAACGCGGCATGGGCCACTTTACGTCGATCTTCTGAGAGGTGGTATTTCACCGGTCGAGCCAGCCCATTCATGCAGCGAACTGCTTGGCTCTACCACTCCCTGTGTCTCTTAATTTCCCTCTCATTATTCCCAAATACTATTGGATAACCATAAAGATCGGAACAGAATTTATATCTAAAACGTGTTTATTGCTCACTTGTTAGTAGACACGTGCCAATATTGAAGTTAACGATGAGTATTGAATATGAAGGTTCGATAACAATACACACAAAAATGTGTGGATAGGTTTTCCTATCGCAACAAAATATTTTTAAATGTTGCCTTTGGATTCCTAGGGTTTTTATATTAATTTTGTGGACTTAATAAACAAATTAATAAAATTCGGATAGTGAATGGTGCGACATACCGCGTGGGACATTGGTAAAACAACCGCTTGTAGAGTAGAGATCAGCAGGTTTGATTCCCATACGAGTACAAATATTTACGATAAGCATTGATGATCGTATAGCGTCTGGGTGTTTTACTATGTATTATAAGTATGTATTTACAAAAGAGAAGATATGTGTTGGGGACAGTCTGAATGGAAACACCGGGTCTACGTTGAAAGGCACTTCGCCGTATTTATTGATCAAATAAATAGGTTGCAAGGTGGTAAGGTGGTATACGCGACGGAGTGCCCTAACAGTTGCTCTTCACGATGTCTTGAACTGTCTTCCCGTAGGCTCCCGGCTGCTTCCTCTTCCTGTTCGTGACGTCCCCAATCCCAACTTGAATCTTCTTTCTTCAGTGTTCAGTGTCCACCAGTGTTCTGCCGAAGGTTTTCTTGTTGCCGATGTTGACCGCTTGACGGCTACAAAATTTGCACCGAAACGTGCGCGCTTAGGTAGCTCGAAAAGGTCCGCAAGTTGTGGGTGCCGTAGCGAGCGGGCGGGGCGCGCCGACCAATAGTACCTATGGACAAAGTTATTATTTTCCTACTGCGGGTACATTTATTTTCTTGTGGAGACTTCGTTCCCGTTCATATTCGTACATGTTTATGCTACTACCCGGCGCCGCTCGTCATCCGCAACAGCCTCCTCCCGGCGTAGCTCCGCGAGCCCATCTCTTGAATCGAGGATGATGAGCCGCCTCACTGGTCTCCTGAATGTGCCGCTCCGCGTCCGCACGTCCACGCTGCGCACCACATCGTCTGGTCCCATGAAAACTCTTGATACTATTCCCTTCGGCCATACGTTTCTTGGCAACAAGCCGTCCGCTATTATCACTATGTCGCCTTCCTTAGGCGGTGACGTAACCGTTCTGACGTCACCGCGCGGTGTCAACGTTGGTAAATATTCTTTTAACCAACGCGACCAAAACCGATCCGCTAGCGCCTGCGCCGCTCTCCAGGTGCGCCTGTCTGCTACGTTACTGTTTCCTGTGACTGGTAGCCCAGCCGACGATCCCAGCAGGAAGTGATTTGGCGTCAACGCTTCTGTGTCGCCCGGGTCCATTGATATATGTGTGAGAGGTCTTGAGTTAATAACATTTTCTACCTCCGTCATAACTGTAGCCAACGTCTCCTCCTTAGGCGCGCGCTCCTTTAACACGACTGCGAGAGCCGACTTCACACTCCTTATTAGCCGCTCCCATGCTCCACCTTGGTTGGGAGCGCCGGGGTCGATGAAACGCCACTCTACTCCCTTACTGAGTGCGTATTGTTGTAGGTCGTCTTTCCACTCGTCTTGCGCTTTTCTTAGTTCGACGTCGGCGCCGTGAAAATTTGTTCCATTGTCTGTTATTATGGTGCGCGGCCATCCACGCCGCGCAGCCATTCTCCTTAGCGCCATAATAGCGCTATCCGTACTAAGGCCCGGCAGCAGTTCTATATGTATCGCCCTAGTTACTAGGCAGGTGAATATCATGCCCCAGCGCTTTTCTTTTCGGCGCCCTATCGTTACTTGCATAGGGCCGAAACAGTCCGCTCCGCTACGCGTAAACGGTCGCGAATAAGCCTCCAATCTTTCCTTCGGGAGATTTCCTTTTACCGGGACGTTTGGCGCCTTACGACGCGCACGACATACGGTGCACTTGTCTAACACCGTGCGCACGCTTGTTCGTAGTCTTGTTATCCATAATCGCTGTCGTAAGTTGTTTACAATATGCTCTCGTCCTGCGTGCCCATTGCGTATGTGTTCGCGGCATATTATCAAACGCGCGAGCGGGTGTCTGCCGTCCAATATAGCGGGTCTCTTCCGTTCGTATTCTACGTCGGCTGCGTTAATTCGTCCGTTAAGCTTGATGATTCCATCTTCATATATAGGGTGCAGCTTTCGTAAACAACTAGATTTGTTTATGCTACGACCGTCGGACAGTCTCGCAATTTCCTCCGGGAAGCTGTCCTGTTGCGCCTCCCGTATTAGCGTTCGTTCCGCTTCTTCTAAGTGACGTAATTCTAGCGTCGTAGCGCGTTTACGACATTTGTCCATAAATAGATGAACGTATGCTGTAGCTCGTAACATACGATCATAGTTCGAGAAACGATTCACACATATGACGTTCTGTCTCTCCTGCACGTGAGCGACTATCTCCGACTCGCTCTGGCTATCCTCTACCGGCCATCGTTCCTCCGGTTCGCGTAGAAACGCCGGTCCTGTGAACCATCGATCGTGCTGTGTGAGTTCGTTTGTTCCATTTCTCGTCGCGTCATCAGCGACGTTGTGAGCGGACGGCACCCATCGCCATCGATCAGCGGGGCTTAGCTCTGCTATCTCGCTCAGTCTGTGCGCCACGTATGGCGTATATCGCGCGGAGTCGTTTCTTATCCAGTGTAACGCAGTCTTCGAGTCGCTCCAGTAGGTAACCGTAGCCTCCCATCGGTGTTCGCGTAATATTTCGGCCGCGAGTCTAGCGCCTAAAAGGCATGCTTGTAACTCCATTCGTGGAATGCTCTGTGCTTTCAACGGGGCGACTTTCGCCTTCCCTGCTATGAGTACGATGTTAGTCGATCCGTCGGGTTGCTCTAAGCGCCAGTACGCTGCTGCGGCGTAAGCTTGTTCGCTCGCGTCGGTGAATACGTGTAATGACTTCCCTACAGTCATGTGATCCGCGTAGCATCGGGGGACGCGTAGGCCCGCCACGCTCGTCAGACCGTTTTGCCAAGCGAGAAACGCGATAGCATCATCGGCGGGTAGCCGCGCGTCCCAGGCGATCTGTTTTCGCCATAGCTCCTGTAGAGTTATCTTCGCCTTGATGGTGTATGGGCTAAGCAGTCCCAACGGATCGAATATCGACATAACGGCCCCTAGCATTTCACGCTTAGTAGGCGTCCTCTCTCCGTCACGCACCTCCTGTGGTACGCGAGGCATCGACGTGTTAAAAGCTAGTTCGTCGCTTTCGGGTATCCAGATCATTCCCAACGTCTTGCCATAGGGGTGTGCGTTCGCACCGAGTTCCTTGGGGGTTGTAGCCCTATCCCGTTCGGGGATATCCTTTATAATTCGCGGGGGGTTGGTGTTCCAACCCGCTAACTTGAATCCTATACGTTCGTGCACTTGCCGCACGTCTTCAATTGTTTGAATAGCTATTTCCTCACTATCAAAGCTATCGACCCAGTCGTCCATATAATGGTTCGTGGTTATGGGGTACAAGGCGCGGGGATGCGTGTCCCTGCATTCCTCCGCGTTTCTGTTTCGTACACTATGTGCGAGAAAGGGAGAGCTCTTCGCACCGAATATCATGGATTTCATTACATATTTCCGTGGCGGATGTTTTCGTTCGTCGCCTCTCCATAGGAATTGTTGCGCAGCTCTATCCTCCTCCCGTATTTTTACTTGTAAGAACATCTCTCGAATGTCGGCCGTGACTGCTACCGGTTTTTCTCTGAAGCGGAACAAGATCCCGTACAGCGTCTTCAGTAGATCGGGCCCCGTAAGCAACTCGTCGTTGAGACAGCGACCTCCTGTTTCCGCGGCGGCGTCGAAAACTAAACGTACTTTTCCTGGTTTGTTCGGGTTAGTGACCGCGAAGTGCGGCAAGTACCAGTCGATCGCTGACTGCTTGTCGTTTTCAACGGGAGCGGCGTAGTTCTTGCTTAACAGGTTGTCTATTTGAGCAGTATACGCTTGACGAAAGTTCACGTCTCGATCCATTTTCTTCTCTATGGTACGTAGTCTTCGCACAGCCATGTTGTAGCTCGGCGGTAATCGCGTGTCGTCCGTTCGCCACGGTAGGCCGACTTCGTAGTGTCCGTTGACGAGTCGCGCAGTCCTGTTGAATATTTCTTTCGCGCGTTCGTCCTCCATGACGGGCTTGCTTCGACATGATATTCCTAGCGCGTCAATCGCGAAATGTTTAGTTACAAGTTCGTGCAACTCTTCATCGATTCGCTGACGCTCGCGGCGTTCGCGCGCAGATACGTGCAGTACGGTAGCTCCGCTCGTTGAATCCTCCTTCGCCACTATTGTCCGTGGCACCGTACCGTGTACCACCCATCCTAAGTGAGTCAATGAGGCGGCAGGTTCATTCTTATCTCCCGTAAGGAGTTTTCTAGATACTATCAGGTGCCAATGATCTGCACCGATTAGTATGCGCGGTCTTGCGTTTGCATAGCAGACCTCGTTCCGCGGCAGCTCCTTCAAATGTTCATAGTTCAAACATTCTACCGCGACAGTTTGACTAGTGATGTTGAGACTCTTGACGGTTCGCGCCCTTATTGGCTGGAAGCTAGTTCGAGCTCCCCTTACGTCCAATAATACGCTTTCACTCTCGGGTTCATCGCGTGTTGCAGCGAGTCCGTGCAAACGCAGCGCACACTTCGATCCGTGCGCGTTCACTTTTCTAGCGATTTCCTCGTCGATCAGAGTAATCGTAGATCCCTCGTCGAGTAAAGCGTGAGTCTCAACTTCCAGTCCGTTCGGGCCCCGTATAGTGACGGGGCATACTTTCAGGAGTACCGTATCCGTAGATTTAACGGCATGCGCCGACGCGGTGATTCCTTCGTTCTCAGTTCGTTCGATTTTTCGTTCATGTAACATTGCGTGATGCGGGCGGCGACATTCCTCCACGCCGCACTTCGTCGCGGTACACCTAACGCGTCGGTGACGGCCGCTCAAACATTGGAAACATACTCGTGCTTCCTTCGCCCACTCCCATCTCTGTGAGACTGTCATTTCTTCAAGCTTCCCACACTTCATCGTGTTGTGGTCGGCTCCGCAGCATAGACACTTGACTTCCTTTTCTGTAGCTGTGTACGCGGCCGCGCCTCGTCGCTTGTCCTTTGACCGAGGCGAACCGGTGTTCATCCTTCTCGCGGCTGGCGGTGCACGTATCTGCAGTTCGCGTGCGGTGCTCGTTCCTGTCGTATATGCGAAACGTACGGCGCGGTCGGCTTCTCGCGTTAGGAAGCGGGACAAAGTCACGATCTCAGGTTCGCTGAGGCTTCCGTATTGTTCGGCGTAGTCGCACCATCTTGCTTTGACGTGAGGACTGAGCTTTTCCGTGACTTGACGAGCTAGCATCGGGTTCCGTAGGTATCCTTTCCTATCCATGCAGGAGAGTATGCTTACGATGTTTTGTAGCTGAATCGCGAACGCGTTTAGTTCACTGGCAGTCGTGCCCGGACGTTGTAATCTCCGTATATCATCTAACGCTTTGTCGATGATTATTTCCGGACGGCCGTAGCATTGTTCGAGCGTCTTCATTATAACTGCGGGATCGGCGGCTGTATACAACAGAGCTGCCACTGTTTCTCTCGCTTCGCCTTTCAGGCATGTCCGTAGTCGCGCTAAGTTTTCGGCCGGCGTGAAGTTGTACATCTTCGTTGAGTCCCGCATTGCAGATTGAAACAGTAGCCACTCGTTCGGCGCTCCACTGAAGCTCGGTAGCTCTTGAGCTTGTCTCGGTGGCGGGCGACGCAGTGCTATGCGTTCTATGGCTTCGGCTAATCTGTCTATTCCTCTCTCTCGGGATCTCGCGGGCGTAGGCGACCTATGGAGTATCGGAGTTATATCTCTCGGTCGACGTCGAGTGGACGACCTAGGGCGTCTAGGAGTTTCGAATATAACCTCTTTCTGTTGTTCGCGTAGCGGTGCGTATCCACAGAATGAGTGCCTTGATCCTTGTTCCTCATTATCGCGCTCTGGCCTAGCTTGATTGTCGTCTTTGTTCTGTGGCTCGCGGCGACTTCTCTCCTCCCGTGGATCGCACGGGTCCGCGGCTCGAACGGTTCGTGATCTTTCTCGATCTGACGTCAATCGGGATAGTTCGTCTCCCTTCGGCGGCTGAGCTTTGTTCAACCAATCGGTGATTCTGTGGTCTAATTCTCGAACGCCGGTGCTCTCGCAGTCGGTTTCCTCTTTAATTAGTGCTACGTCGGCGGCTAGCCTTTTCTTGATAAGTTCTGCTTCGATCTGCAGCTCTCTTCTCCTTATTTCGGCTAATTGTTCTTCCGCCTTGAATTCGGCTTGTCGTATTCGGGCGATGGCGCTAGCGGTCGACCTGTGTGAACGTATGGAGGGCGCTCTTGTTCGTTCTCTTCGTGTTTCAGATGCGGCGGCGGCGGCGGCGGCGGCGCTCGGGTTTGCGGCGGCGGCGGCGGCGGCAGTAGCGGCGCTTCGGCTTGCGGCGGCGGCGGCGACCGGGTTCACGGCGGCGGCGGCGGCGGCGGCGTTAGCGGCGCTCGAAGTTGCGGCGGCGGCGGCGGCGGCATTCTGGCTCGCGGCGGCGGCGGCGGCGGCAGCAGCGGTCTCCATGGCGTCCTGTCTTGCGGCTGTTCTAGCGGGTGCGGTGGCGGTGGTGCGTGTTGACGGCGATGCGGGCGGTTCCTCGTGCACCCTCAGGGTTCTCCTTGTGTTCGGCATCTTCGGCTCTTGACGCCTCTTGAACCCTACTCCTAACAATCCTCCCGGTGGGTTACACCGAAAGGGATGGAGGGCGTGCGGGATCGGACAAGGTGGGACCTACCCAGCAGAGGGTCGCACGCAGTACGGGGTGCTCAGGGACCGGGATGAGTGTCCGGCCCCGTCGGCAGTGCCTACAGTCCGGCCCCCGCAACACGTACGACCTTACCGGCGAAGGTGTGCTATTCGGTCGCGAGACCGGTGGTATCGCACAGTTTACCACACCGCCTTGATCGGCGTTAACCCTGTATCCCGCCGTTTAACACCGCTAGGTGGCTAAGGATACGGGGCCGCGGTACACCCGCTAGGGAGTAGACTAGGCTCCCTGACGTCTTCTTTTTTCGCCTCTTCCCTGGCAGGGAGTTGACTAGGTTCCCGACGTCTTCTTTCTTCGCTTCTTCCCCGGCAGGGAGGTGACTAGGTTCCCGACGTCTTCTTTCTTCGCTTCTTCCCCGGCAGGGAGGTGACTAGGTTCCCGACGTCTTCTTTCTTCGCTTCTTCCCCGGTGTTTTCCTAGAAACAGTAAGCGGAAGTAACCCAACGATCCGACTTCGAAGGACCAGACAGACTGTTGGGGACAGTCTGAATGGAAACACCGGGTCTACGTTGAAAGGCACTTCGCCGTATTTATTGATCAAATAAATAGGTTGCAAGGTGGTAAGGTGGTATACGCGACGGAGTGCCCTAACAGTTGCTCTTCACGATGTCTTGAACTGTCTTCCCGTAGGCTCCCGGCTGCTTCCTCTTCCTGTTCGTGACGTCCCCAATCCCAACTTGAATCTTCTTTCTTCAGTGTTCAGTGTCCACCAGTGTTCTGCCGAAGGTTTTCTTGTTGCCGATGTTGACCGCTTGACGGCTACAAAATTTGCACCGAAACGTGCGCGCTTAGGTAGCTCGAAAAGGTCCGCAAGTTGTGGGTGCCGTAGCGAGCGGGCGGGGCGCGCCGACCAATAGTACCTATGGACAAAGTTATTATTTTCCTACTGCGGGTACATTTATTTTCTTGTGGAGACTTCGTTCCCGTTCATATTCGTACATGTTTATGCTACTACCCGGCGCCGCTCGTCATCCGCAACAATATGTGTATTAATTATCCATTTCCTCATTTTCGTAACAAAAACTTTTGGTTGCTTGAATTGGAAAACTAGAGGGTGCTGTGCGACAAAATAGTTTTATGTTTAAATTATATCAAACACTAAATAAAGCACGAACGCTACTATTTTTTTAATTTCATATACTATATACATTATTTGCTAAATTTACGGAAAGGTAGCCTACAACTTCGAGTGTTAAAAAGTTTAAGTTTAAGTAACACAATTAAGTCCTAATATACTGCATCCAACTGGATGTCGTACGACAGGTTCGATTCCTTGATTGATGATTCGACAACCTGAAATATTGACTAAATTTTTCACGTTTCCTCGAATTTAATATGGTGGCTTCGAACCACTGCACACAGATGAAACCACTTGACTATCTAAAAATATAAACTTATTTTTGCTTCTGAAAACTCGCATGGGTAAAAAATGTTTTGTTTTTCGCCAACTAGCGGTGATACTCAAGCGTTAATTAAAATCTCGGCTGTATTCACAGCACTGCAAAACTGAAATAAAAAACTACTTACTTAGGCAAAAGTGAATAAATATCCTTTGTTTCCTTTTGAAATGGAGAATTTTGTTAAATATACACAGTTTTTATAGTAAAATGAATAAAAATAATAAAATCTCTATCTTGGATGATCCGCCATATTGGATTTAGAATGACGTCACACATCATATCATGCATTGTCATCCAAAGTAAACGTGTATACAAAATTTCAGCGCAATCAGTTGAAGATATCTACTTCAAAATTGAGTTACAAGATTCCACCGAACATACATACTTACATACATACCTACAGTGCAAGTTAAATAAAAGCTTATAATTATGTTTTAAAATAGACCTAATGACCAGACTGAAAGATGTCAATCAATATTGACATCTTTCAGTATTCTCAAGGAGAACGTGTACTAAAAGAATAATAGAATATTTTAATTGTTGCAAGTAATGATAATCTACCTAATAAAATTTGAAGCGCGAATAGTGGTACCGCATGAATAAGTCAGCTTGGTCAGTAAAATATCACGATCTCATATAATGTCGACATAAATCGGCTCATGCCACGCTTCATTCGTTGAGAGGCCAGCCCCCTCCCCATTTCACCTTAACGGCCAACATATTTGTGACTCTTTTATAATGGCATAGGAGGGCAAACGAGAAAGTGGGTCACAGGATGGTAAGCAACATCGGATGCTAAATCAACTACTCACCGCCCATGAACACCGTGGTGCGTTGCAGTAAATAGCATTTTTTATTATCACTGGTTTTTGCCAGTAGCATTGCCAGTATAAAAAGTTTTATTTTTTTATTATCACATACACACCAGTGCTTGACAGCACTTCACCTGCCGGTAAGTGATAGTGAAGTCGTGGTGATAAATCGCCATGGCCTGTTAAGAACCTGTTCACTCTGCTTTTGAAGACGCTCACGTTATAATTGTTCAGGAACACCGACGCAGGCAGTTTGTTCCACTCGTTGGCGGTGCGTATAATAAGCGAGAATGCAAACCGTTTTATCCGGACACGTGGTACGTCCACGACATACGGGTGCGTGCGGTATGTGCGTCGGGTTGTTCGCCTATAAAAAGGGGATGGAGGAATCAGTTCATGCAGTTCCTGTACACACTCTCCTGTAGAACACTGAGAGGCTGGCTGAAAAGTAAAAAAAATAGACGTAAATATATACGCGTTTTTAATATTTGTGTGGCAACCGCAATTATATAAAAAAATAAACATATATAATATGCTCTTGCGGATAAAGTTGCTTTCTATTTTAATCATTTTATTAAAACCATTTCAATTCTACTAGGGCTTACAGATTAGATTATAAAGAAACAAATTTTTCTGTATGCAATATCAATGTACATAGTATAAACATAATAATTACAAATGCCATTCGGCGTGGAAATGCTGCCAGTTTTCTGGGCACGTTACCAGTTGACAGGGATGCGTAGAAGTACCATGATTATATCTGGTTTTCTACTTTATATAATAATATTAAGCAGTGTGTCTTGGTTTGTATCTATCCAGATAGTAATTTGTGGGCAAATCGGAAGTATTATGAAGGTATCCCCTGCAGTATTTGAAACTCTTGCGAGTTTGAAATTTTAAAGGAATCGCGCCCCAACTGTCAGAGTGAATGACTTCCCCCGGACAAACCCCCATTTAAACGCTTTCACTGTAAAAAATACCTTGGCTACTTTGCAGTGTAATTATTTTTGTTGTATCTTGTTTTGTTATATACCTAAATAAGTAGACACAATCACGTCGTCTGGATAAATGAAATTCTTGAATAAAAGTAAGCTATGTATAAAAGTAAGGTATAGTAGTAGTAAGTAGGGTATCAAAGCAGAAGTTATATTAAGAACGTACCTACGAACTACGATATTAATTGAATTGTGAACAGCAGCAAAAACTTAGACGGCAAAAGTTAAAAGATGACTAACTAGAAGTGCTTGTTAGTAAAAGTTTTTTATTCCAATAATAAACTAGACTCTACAGCATTTAGCAACATAAAATACCTATCATATAATAATTATTTTTAATGCTGTAGAGCTTTTATTTTCAGTACAAAACCGATCTATCTACAAACACGCCGATTTTTATGATTGGCAGGAAAGTGATTGAACTCTTTTAATCGAGTTTCACTTCAGTATAGATTAAGTATAATATGATTAAAGAGAATCGAATCATTCAATCATTGTCTTCGAGTTGATTGATAAATCATGATTTTTTCACAAGAAAACGATCATTGTTTGTTAGCTATTCACTCACATCACATTAGAAATAATCTTATCAGATATAGCAAAAAATATATTATTCCCCCCACGCACCCCGATTCTGAATCCAGAGGTCGCGGGCTCGAATCCTCACATTGGCTCACATGAATGATTTATCGAAATTAATTTCGTAAGTTATGAGTGGTAAATATTATTATTATTATTTATAACGGCGAGACAAGGCTAAACAGCCGCTGCCTTTACCTTCGGGTAGAAAAAGGCGTGAAGTTATGTATGTAATCCTACTTAATTTTGATTGGATGTTTTAAAATTTTGAATAGTTTTATTATACTCAGGAACCAGGAGTGTTGTTTTAAATCCGGGATCTCTTAAAAAACCGTGTAGACAAAATTAAAATACACATATTATATGTCTGCCTATTCTCTAGTAGAAATAACCAGACACAGTTCACATAAGTAGAATCAAAGGATAGTCGAAATTATAAATATGGTTGCTACAGCTAATTTTAGGTCGCATCTTTTTTTTTAAGTTATTTATTACGTTGGCAGAAAATAATTGTATCTCGACTTGTATTCCAGTGAAGCAGTGCCTGCTTAAAAATTTATCCTTCTGCGTATTCACCAGCTGTAATAAATAACTCTCAGCCAATCAAGGCTTCTGTTTCGAAAACTCTTTATTTTTTTACCCACATATTTCCTCTTGTATTTACAAATTGACAAATTTTAATACTAGCGAATGTATGTAGTTCAATTTTGATACACTGTCAAATATTATAATGATGATGATGGTCTTATTTATTTATTTGTTCAGATTGTTTTGAACTTTGCATTGTACTGTGCCGAATTTTAAGAAATAAGTATTAAGTCCTTCTATTCCCAACTGGCAGTACAACTATGTTTGAAAATTCAGCGAATTGTATCGGAACAATATGTATGTAATGTAGCCTTACGACGCTGCTTTCCAATCCATTTACATCGTCTATATACTTACCTACTTAGCTCGCGCCTGAATATTTGAACTTCGTATAAGCTTGGATTATGTTTGCTTATTATATATGGCGGATTTATATTGTCTGTGCGTAATTTCAATTTAGCCTTACGTGATCTGCACTAATTCTATGGTTTTGTTTTTGTATAATACCGAATAAATTTTCAATTAAAGTTCATGAGTTCATATCCTCAAAACACCCACGGCATTTGAAAATATTAAACTGAGGGCAATAAACCTTTTATCAATATCACGAGACCAAATGTTTCATTTACAAGAGACGGAAAATGTGAGGAAGATATTGAAAGGAGAGTGACTGCGGGTAACAGAGTTAATGGTGCATTGCATGCCTTGATACTTAGTCAGGCTGTGTCTGAAAAGGCACGCTTGACAATTCACAATGGTGTGTTGGTACCAACTCTGACATACGGGAGTGAGTGTTGGGTGTGGCAGGCGAAGCATGAAAGTAAGGTTAATGCAATGGAAATGCGTTCTCTGAGAAGTATGTGTGGAGTCACCATTGCGGATCGAATGAAAAATAGCGTGATAAGGGAGAAATGCAAGTTGAAGGATGATATGGTGACCAAAGTGGAGAGAAGTATTTTAAGATGGTTTGGTCATATTGCAAGAATGGATGAAAGCCGAATGACTAAAAGAGTATACGAAGCGAATGTGAGTGGCAGGGTCGGGACGGAGCTACCACGACCAAATAAATGGTCTGTTTAAAAAGGCAATATGCGTAGCACCCGAAACCGACGTAAATGCATGACGAGATGTATGACTGTGGATGAGGCGAAAGATGTGTGTCAGGATCGTAGCTTGTGGAAAGCCAGTCTCTGCCTACCCCGATGGGATACAGGCGTGAGCTTATGTATGTATGTATCTACAGTACTGTTCAGGTATTTGAATTTTTTAATTATGTCTAGCTCGATAAAATCATTACGTGTGATCTTAAACAAAGCTTTCCATTAGAGTAAAAGCATCTTCTAAACAACCGTAATAATGTACTCAAATATTAATCAGAACATAATATTTGAACCCGAAAACTTATCCAGAAACTTTGTTCATTCATAAAAGCGTAGGCATTTCAAACTAAAACTTTGAAGTTTTATCAATTGTGTTTGTAAATTCCCTGAACAATAATTGTTATCAGGTACTTCACCAGCTGTTAACAGTTTGATGGTAATAAAGTTAAATAGGTATTGCTAGAAAATTTGTAAAATATTGTTGAAGTATTTATATTACGCAAAAATTGTTTCTCTGTAAAGTCGGTTTACTGACAATACTTGAACGTGACAATGTCTTATAAAAAGACTGATAGAATGGTTTCATTTTTCAATAGAAATATTTACGTTCACGCGGATGTATCGCATACTCAAGTAGGAGAGAGAGATATGTAATGCAATTTGCAATATAATTTGCCAAGTTTATTATATTTCCATTTTTTATTGAAATATTACAGTAAAGTGAGAAATCAACCGACACTTGTGTTCTTCCAGCTAGGAGACGTTCTATGAACTGAAATCAATGAAATTTTGTATTTAGATAGATAATAGTATAGTATATATAATATAATATAGTAGCAATTTCTAACAGGTAAAAAAATTTTGATTTCGTTAATGAAATATAAATTGCTTTTAAATTAGGTGATTTTGATGAATTTTTTAAAGAATACTTTTTGTAAAACGGTGTAAAACTAAGAAAGGGCATGCTCCGATGGTTCAGACATGTAGAAAGAATGGATGATGGAAGATTGACCAAGCAGATATACAATGCAAAAGCGGATGGACGCAGGAGTCGAGGACGGCCAAGACACACATTCCATGACCAAATGGTGTTCAGGAGAAAGGTGATGTTAGGAGCCTTAAAAATCGACGCGCGTGCCTGAAAAAAGTTATGAAAGCCAACAGCCAAGCAGTTATGAAAGCCAAGCAAGTGAGGCATGTACGAATCGTGCCTTATGGCGCTTTGTTCTTTCTAACTACCCCGCAAGGAATTTAGCGTGAAGTTATGTATGCATGTATATATTTTTTGTAACACATATTTAAGTAACTGGTAACAGCTATAATATTGATGGATAGTCTTATGAAGAAACTTGTATCTAACACCTATTGGAATGTCAATACGAACTAGTGATTTAATATCGAAGTTATTGTCGGCAGAGCGGCAGAGACAGAAACTTCCAAAGTGATGTATAACGACTCCGAATGAGATAAGATGAATGACGATTTGGCGCCGACTTCCAGAATAGATATTGTTCATAACTTTTGTATCCGAATCTTACATCTAACGCCTTTATGGAGAAAGTTAGTTTGTTGTTTACTGACTGACTCCATATTATGGGGGTGACTTCCTCGAAACATATTTACGAGTATGTACCAAGATTGATGTTGATATAAGTTTTATGAAAAGTCTTTCGTGGCCTGGCGGTCGAGCAAACTAACTCTGAACCCAAAAGTCTCGGATTCTTCGGGTTCGACCGCTGGTGTCAGACGACAATGACCTTTCGCATTTTTGAGATTTTTTTTGTTGTAAATATTTACTATCAAAATGTTGCCTTCTATGTCACAATAATATATCAATATAGGTCACTTATTTTATTTGTCACAAAGAAAATCGGCGAGTTCTGGAGCATCACAACTTCGCAGAAGGAGACCACAGCCCTCCACTCCTCCTCGTCCGCCAGCATTGCCGCGATCAATGCCGGCAGGGACAAGTCTCGCCCGATCCCATTGACCAGGACTCGACGCTCGGCCGCCCAAGCCGGGCAGACCTCTAGCGTGTGCTGGGCCGAGTCCAGGTCGGATGCGCAATGGTGGCATCTTGCCGTCTCTTCTCGTTTTATTCGATTTAGATACTCACCGAAGCACCCGTGCCCGGTGAGTAGGTATCTAACGGCCGAAATTAATAATCAATCTCCAATCTAAGATTGAAGCCAATCTATGATCATTGTGTATCTGTCGATCGATTCCCCGAACAAAATCAATCCATGGATTGATTGTTGGCACGCTTATTAGTATAAATGGATTGAAATATTGATCTTAGATAGCAAAATTTGGATTGGGATTGATTATTGGTTTCGGCCGTAAGTCAACCTGTAGGTGACAGTGCCCCATTTACGGAGAACCCACGCCTCGAGGTGGGGCAGGACGGCTCCGACGGTGCGCTGACGCGCGCAGCCCTGGAGCACCAGCGCGTCGCGCCAGTCGCCCAGGACCCGCCGGAAGGCCTCCCGCCTCCGACTTCGTGTCCCGCCGCATCCGGGTCCCCCCCAGCCCGGCCGAGTAATGAACACAGCCTTATCTATATTGACATGATATTTTTTTGTAACAACTTAGTTTGTTTTTTTAGATACCTATCCAAAATTAGATTGAAATGATTGCGTTGATAATTAAGTGCTCTAAGATTGAGTTATAATTAAGTCTCTTTGAAGAATAGCATTAGGCTTGAAAACAAACTTGATTCGCAAATAAAATTTAAGCTCAAAAATCTATAATACATCTATATCAATATATATATAATATATCTATCTAATAATAAATCATGCTTATATTTTCCTAATGTAAATATAATCCAATAGATCCCTAGTCAACCTATTATTTCTCTATCTCTCTCTCTCTCTTTCTCTTAGTTCTACGTTAATTAGGAGATCAGTATACAGATTTCTAGTAATTATTGTTTATGACACAGAACAAATTATACTATAGTTTTCAATTTTACATTTGAAATTACATTAGTGTTATGTTGTTCTTCTTGTACTGTCAAGTGCCAGTTTGCGCATCACGGAAATGGCATTTCCTTGTTTTACATCGTGAGTATCCAAGTTCCGGAGGGCGGTAAACATGTCACTATCCGAGAGAATATAATTCTATGCAAATAGACTAATATAAGTTTGCAGTTAGCTGTAGGATCTCACACATGAAATACTGTATATAAATATAAGTGAGATCATTGCCAAAAATTAAAAAAAAACTCAGATCTATCTCGCTTATAACAATATCATTTAAATTGGTGTTTGTATAGAGTAAGGGCATTTTTCATTGTATATTAATGTGCAAAACAGTATGCGTATACAGATAAGCATTAGTTGTTCGGTTCGCAAACTTTTTGGCGCCTCTTTTGTGTATAGCTTCACAAAGAAATCCAAAGTATGTGAAGTTTTATACAGCACAAAGTGAAGGCAAAGTTAGAAGTTCATATTAATTTGGCAACGTGTAATAACGTTAGCCGAGAAATAAACAATTCGTAAGAAAACTTTCACTTAATAAATACCCACTCTTGTGCGAAGTCTAACTGTGCAATACTTAATGTAGGAAATCGTCTTTACTATCAAAGTTATTATAATACTAGCTGACCCTGCAAACGTTGAATCACCCAAAAAAATAAAGATTTTGACAAACAAATAAAAAATAGGTGTTGATTGTACAGAGGTGAAAAATAGGTACTACCCTTCCTTAACATCTAGAGGGATAAAATATAGATGTCTGATTATCAGACCTATCTGATGTGCACACAAAATTTAACGAGGATCGGTGAATCCGTTTCGGAGGAGTACGGTAACTAACAACGTGCCACGAAAATTTTATGTATTAGATAGGTAAGAGATTATCTCTGTCTGTCTGTCTTTCTTTCACGGTCTATCTGTTTCTACATCTGAATCGATTTTTGAATTTTTCGTTTATTTCATCCGTTGGTTGTCCGGGAGGTAATTGACCTTGGTAGGACCGCCGATTATACAAGTGTCTATTGTTTGTATTATTTGTCTGGTATCATTTATTTTGTGTACAATAAACAGTACTACAATATACTGTACATTCTATTCTATCTCTAAAGTGGAGATAATATATATCATATTACATGATTTTATCCTTAAATTAATTAATAATAATAATATAATAATAATAATATCTTGGACACAATACACACAGCGTCCTCTAGTTCTAAGCTAAGCAACTAAATGCTTGTGTTATGGATACTAGATAACGGATATTAATACACATATACTTTTCTTTTGTAAATACATACTTATAATACATAGAAAAACGACCAGACGCCACACAAATATTCATGTTTGTCACAAATATTTGTGTGCTCGGGTGGGAATCGAACCCCGACCTCAATGCTGCAGCCGGTAGTTTTACCAATGCGCCACGAGGCCCGTGTAAAATATCATAAATATCATTGTCATATCATGACTCAAAATGTGACAAACATGACATTTTGAGTGACCCCTAAAACTAACACATGACCAAAGCTTAGTATACATATTATTATACACACGAAAAATGAAATAATCTGAAGTATCAAGACGTGTCATTCCTACTAACCGCCTAGTCACCGCTTGCACATGGTTCAATATCGATGATTGTGTTTATTCTGCACCTTGTTCATCAAGTATTTTTGGTAAACATTGAAAACAATATTTCTTGCTTCCGATCGAAGAATTCTCTTAAACGTTTTCACCAGTTCTTATAGGAAATTTGAAATTAAACCAAAACAATTCCTCGACATTTCAGTTGACAGATGACATTTTGCTTTTCTTGCCATATGAAAATCGTTATTTTTCAAACTTTTTTTGCCATCAGTTCCTGGTAGACCTATAGTACATTTTTGCTGACATGTGCCATCTATTATAGTCTATGCTAAATCTATGGCTAAATCTTCTTCTTTTTTGGTTCTTTGGACAAGATGTCTTATGACACCACTTTGCCAATGACGGTGGCTAAATCTCTGATGATGATGAGTGACATCTGCTTTGACATTCTTAATATGACACTGGTGGCCAATACGCAAACCGCGTTCGCCATAATTAAAAAAAAATATGACACGGGTCACAAACATAAATATAGATTTGACTCCCCTGATTAATTTTCATAATACATATGAAAACGCGGAATTACTATTTAGTATATTTTTTAATGAAATGTTTGTGTGATAATAAGTGAGGTCGAAGATTGCAGTTGTCAAAAAACCTTAACATTATTATTGTACCTTGGATCTGAAATTAATAAAAATAATTTTAAATTGCGTAATGAACTCGTTTTTATTCTGAAAAAAAATTATATGCATAAACTATTCCTCAATATGTCAACTCAGAAATGTGTCGTAGAAAAAAAAAATGACCGCAAATGTGTCTATCAGTTAACATATGCAAAAAAATAAGCCTATACAACAGTTACATGTCCAATTCCCAGTCTTTTTAATGCAAAATCATTTATTATTTCAAACAGAAAAAACTTTTCCTGAGGGACAGGAAAAATCTACCCTCAATTAACCGACCGTTATATAGACAATAAGTAAGTAACATGAGCACAAAAGAGAAATAAATACGTATATACATAATATTAGAATGATAAAACGTGGCCTGTTTAGTATGTGTCCCCAGGAACCAATTAGAGGCTTGAGTTTGTTTGACTTATGACCCCAATCTCTTTGAATAAGAATCACATCATCAACATTTCACAGTAGGTACCCAATTGCGGGATATGTGAGTTGCTTAGTGGTTTGGTTGAAATGTTTTCTTACAATTTAAATTAATTAACATGTCAGACAATGTCTAATTTGACATAGCTTTTACTGTGGAACTAATATCTCGCATTAAATACCCCAATGGGTACACAGCAGCTGGCAATTATGCTTTGACTTATTTTAACCAGAATCTCGGTGTCGGAACCTATTTGCAGATATAATCGATATCTCATAAACACATAACTTCAAAATAAAAACTTAATCTACAGTAAAATATTCACCAAGAAACGATTTTCGAAGAGTTATTGCTGAGCCGCCCGGATTTGAAAGTGATACCTATATTTTATTCGTAAGCGATTTGCTGAGGACTGTTGAGAAACTCTCTCTTTTGAAATTTACTTTGTTGTACTTTGTTTGTGTGTTATTGTATCACATAACTCAGGTTATATAAATTATTACTGTTTTTATTTTAATAGAAAAATATTAGTTCACAATATACACTCAGTAACAGTGGTTGAGTCGCGCAGTTCGCCGTATGAGTGGGCCGGCTCGACCGGTGAAATACCATGACCTCTCGGAATATCGGCGTAAAGTGACTCGTGCTATACAGCTATATAGCTATACAGAAATATGTATATATTTAATGCTTTGCATACATACATACATAACTTCACGCCAAATCCCTTGCGGGGTAGGCAGAGAGAACAGAGCGCCATAGGGCACGATTCTTACACACCTCACTCGCTTCGTTGACTTTCATAACTCTTTTCATGCACGCGCTTTGCATACAACTAAAATATAACATAAACCTTTTTAATAGATTCAAAATGACATTTTAAACCACCAGGAGTTCGTCGTGGTCGTCCTGTCACCGATAAAATATTTAATAAAAATAAGGTCATTTTATAAGATCAAGCAGTCTCGGTGGTCCAGTGGGCGAGCACACGGCTCTGAATTCAGAGGTCGCTGGTTCGAATCCTGGCACACACCAATGACTTTTCGAAATTAATTTCGTAAGTTATCATTACATAGTATAAAAAAAGTCACTTTCTGCTGTCTGTCCCCTTATATGCGCATATATTTAAAACTACGCAACAGATTTTGATGATTGTGATTTTCGGGGTGGTTTAAATCTATAATTCATGTAAAGTGTAGTAAAAAAAAGTGATAATTTTCAAGATTTAGAACTTTAATCACAAACGCTGCCTGAACCCTAAGTGATGAATCAAAACAACGTACTACATTATTATACACCTTTAAAAGGTCTACAAAAAAATCCGCAAGGGCATATGTCTATCTCTTAGGGATAGCCCACTATGACCATTTTTATTTTTATACTTTTTACGAGAAATAATGACCTATTTACGAAGCGATTTTAAACATTACAACATTAATTTTCTTCCAATTAAGTGTCTTAAATAGATTGTGCTGTAGTATAGATGATCCAGGTTCTTTACAGCATGCAATTTACACAAATATTTTCGAAGATATTGCAGTATTAACATAGCGGGACAGCAGTTATTACTTTTGATGCGGAACAAAGTTCGCCGGGCCAGCTAGTGTGTGATAAATATCGATGACTAAAAACTTTCTGCCTGGTATGGCAATAGGTTCGCCACCTGTTCTATTTAGGACGTAAACATAACGGCGAGTCGAGCCTTTGCCTGCAACTACAAGTAGAAAAAAGCGTGAAATTATGTTATGTTATAAGTTCACGACCTCATCTACCCGAAGGTTAGGCTATTGTGCTTTGACTCGCCAATTGTTTACGTCCGAACTGAAATAGGTGGCGGAACATTACACTGCACAATTTTAACAGTCATCGATATTTCTCACACATCTGAAAAGAATTATCTGAAAAGTAATTGGTGTGAGCCCGGAATCGATCTCATTATTCTTAATTCAGAAGCGGGATCTACTTGACCATCATACATAGCTTGGTAAAAGATTTTTATTAATATTAATATTTGTACGCCTATCATGGCAAACATATTGAAACTCAATCTTTTATAAAAATTAACACCAAGTATAATTGTACTACACATGTTTTAAACGAATAAATGAATTTGAATTTTGTTTTTTTTCTATGTAGGTAGGTACCACAAAGCAAAGAAATACATTCACACAAGAAAATCCATAGAGAAAATAATTATATTATAAAACTCTTTCAATTATTAATAGAGATTATTAAAATCAAAGTAATTGCAAAGTAAATAATATTGTTAGGTTTATTAAGAATTAGACCTAACCATGGACAATAAAGGGTGATTAATTAATTCAATTTCGTTTTAACTGGTAAAATAATTTAGATGTCAAAACTAGTCACTATTATACAAGACGATTGCTTGATGAAAGGCTTACAATTGAATCTGACAAAAACGAAAGTTAGGTGTTTGAAAGGGTTGAATCCAGAACGGATGCAAGGATAATTGTCTATAGCCAGCACTACATGCTGGAACAGGTGAAGGAAATTGTATATTTTGGATGCGCTTTAAGCATGGATAGAAGGTTTACCGCAAATATAGAAAAAAAGTGTTGTTAGTGTCCTAACGACGCTCTTCTTTCTATATCTGCGGTTTTCAGCGTAAATGGAGCATTGGGTAGAATCCTTGGCGGAAAAACATTAGCTGAAAAGTCCAGCTAGCAATCCACAATGCGGTACTGATCCCAATGCTAACTTAATCAAGCAAGAGTTGGGTATGGCAAAGTGTGCATGAAAGTAGGATAAACGCGGTAGAAATTAGGGCATTGCACCAAATCTGCAGAGTACTCTCGCTAAAGGTTGTAAAGAAGGAAGTTGGATTGAAGTAAAAGTAAGAAAGTGCATGCTCCGATGGTTCGGACATGTAGAAAGAATGAATGATGCAAGATTTACTAAGCAAATATACAATGCAAAAGTTAATATAGATATTTACAAAAATAATAAATGGTTCGAACGAACGAAGTGCGGAGGCGGGAGGCCTTCCGCCGGGTCCAGGGGGACTGGCGGGATACGCTGGTCCTCCAGGGCTGTGCGCGTCAGCGCGCCGTCCTGCCCCACCTCGAGGCCTGGGGGACTGCAACAGGCTAATGATGGTGATATACATGAATGATTATTTGTGTGAGTGACTTTGAGAAAAGATGCCAAAATAGTAAAAATGTTCAGCCCTACTTAAAAGGATATCGGACGGCTTGAAAGACAATACACATTATGAGTATTGTAAAATTACTTAAATTATTACTATAATTATTTTAATTAGCGTGTCCAGAGCTAATATAGCTACACCCTCAGGTATTAGGGGAACAAGCAACGTACATTTGGTAAAGAAGGTCGTGCATTCTGAGGACTTTTAATAGCGGCTCATAAAAAAGTAAAAAATATTGTAAGACGTGTTCATCACGTCTTAATTAAAATTAAAATAGTAATTAAGTTTTAATAAGTAAAATATTCCGTTCATTACTTTCAATATTTCGCCAGACATGACGTCACTGACAGGATGATAGGTAGTTAGGCATATAACAGAAGGCCAGCGTCATAAAGTGAGCTTTTAGAAGTAACGAACCGAACTATAAGGATTATAATTCCACATGGAATGAGTAGCGGGATCTATTTCCATAATTAATCAGATACATTTTCCGATTAAGTTCCGATAAAGAATCTTAGAAACGAATCTTGACTGATACCAATTTCAAAATTCGGATCTAAGACTACTTGAGTCAGATACAGGGCGCTCGAACAGATGATTAATTAAGTTTGTTTGCGTTTCCAATATAATTTGTAGTCTTGTGTAGGTTGCTAAAATTTAATAAACAATATCAAGACAGCGATATAATGAAAGTTTATTTTACCTTAAAATTTTTCGACCGCCTTTCCTGTATAAGGTAAGTTCAACGTTACTAAGATAGTTACTGTGAAAACGTCTTTGACACAAATAATAGATAACCGGTTTCCTAATATCACTCTAAAATTTTCACTAACATATCATAACTACCTAACAGGACCGGAATCAACAAATATTTACCTGTAATTCTGGAAAGCGCCAACGATTCAGCTGGTGGAGCGCTTTGCGGGTACTCAAGAGCAGGGTGGTAAAGTATACTAAGTTACAGATGCGTTGCTTGCATAGCAACAGACTAATAAAAAACAATAACCGACGGAGTCACTATGGCCGACTTTAGGTGGCTAAGGGTTAAAGCCACTTAAACCTATTAACATTGTTGAGGTTTTTTAAATATATATTTATTTATTTTTTGATGAAATAGGAGGGCAAACGAGCAACTGGGTCACCCGATGTAAAGCAACTACTCACCGCTCATGAACACCGTGGTGCGTTGCCGTCTGTAAGGAAGTAGGAGAGGAAAAGAAAGGGGAAAAGGACATCGGGCCTCCGGATACCTCTCTCACCGAACGAAATGCAGCACGAGCCACTTCACGCCGATATTCCGAGAGGTCGTGGTAGTTCACCGGTCGAACCGTTCCATTCATGCAGCGATTTGCGTGGCTCTACTACTGTAAATATTTATGCATGCAGAGTTAAATAAAGATCCACTCAGAAAATTTACCTTGTTTTATGTACCTTGTTTCATTGAGTGAGAGGCATCAAAATTATTTGGTTAATAGTAATATGTTACTTACTTTACCAGTAAGAAGCTTCTTTCAATTAATAAATACTAACAAGTGACACAACGTGAAGCGAATATTTTATGAAACAAACAATATTAAAATACATTTTAAAAACCGGTCATTATACAAGCAAACATCTTGATAACGAGAGATTTGAGGCTTAGATAACCTCAGGGGTGAGTCCAAACCATGATAAACTGTTTGTACATCCCGGGCACAAACTTAAATATTTTGGGATTAATTATTATCAACAAGATATTATTATAAGTCGTCTCGGTTTTCTGGCGGTCAACACTCTGATTCTGAATCAAAATGGCTCAGCTCACACCATCGATTTTTCGGAATTCTTTTCAGAAGTAAACGTGTGACCAATATCGATGACTGATGTGTGACGTTGTGCACGGTGTATGGCAATAGGTTTCACCAGTTCTGTAGTAAACCTATTGCTATACACCATATGGGGCGTAAAAAGTTGGCAGGCCGCGGCATAATCAGCCTTGCAATTTCCTGTAGAAAAAAACGTTAAGTCATAAAAGAAACAAGATAACGAGTAACACTATCAGATGATGATTTTATTTTATAAGCATTGAAAAATAATTTAGAACCATTGAATATATTATGTGTTTTGGTCAACAAATATGGCAAGAGGGACACGTATTTTAGTACCACATAAAATCTACGTGACCATAAAACTGTTCTGCACCAAACGATAACGGGGGAAAAGTCGTTCTTATGGCGGTGTTAAGAGCTCGTAATTTATATGAAACAATATTAGTTTTATTAAATATCAAGATGATATTATAGTGGCTCAATAATTTGATGGCAACTCAATTGAATTTGAATCTTAGTATGAATCAATGTGTTTTCGGAAACCCTGTATTGTGTGTGAGAAATACCGTTGACTGATAAAATTGTAACTGGTGTATGGGTCCAGTTATCGCCACCTGTTAAAAATGATATCAAACAGTTTGTTTAGTTGGAGCATAATTGTCACTGCCTACACCTTCATGAATAATTAACAAGTTTTACAATAGTTTCAATTTTACATTTTCAATAACAATAATAATATAGTACATATCATTAAAATAACTTATATTTTCGTCTCCGCTTCCTTACGTGTTCATTGAAAATTAAACTTAAGACAAGTTGAAAATTATATTCGAGAGTAAGGTAATTAATAAGGCGCAACTTAATTGTCTGATTTCAAACTTGTAGAACAGTTTTAGTCGTGAAATAAATTGTTAAATTTGAAACCGTGTTATTATACAAAGAATCCCCTGTACATCGATGAATTTCATATTAGTATATAGTTTTAAGTCATGCGTTTACAATCACAAATCGCGCTCAGAAATGGGTAAAAACTCGAAAGACTGCTTTGGTTTCTTTTGGCGTAATAACGTCGTCTATTAGATTTTTTTTATTTTATACCTATTTTATACCTAGCTGTGTGAATTTTACAAAAATGTGGATTTCTATGAAGAGGCATGAAGGCAGAATTGTTTTATGAGAAAATCTTTTCTCTGGAGGTATATTTTTTTGGTGCAAGCGGTTACACAAAGTTTTATTCCATTAACTTTGTTATATTTGGAGTGGAAAAAAAACCTTCTGTGAAGTTTTTTATTTGGTGTTGGCACTGATTTATGTGGTAAATGTTAACCTCCGATCAAATCCCTCCCCCTTCCTGTCACAAACAAAATGGTCACCGCAACCTGCCAAATGGCCCCGACGGGAAACTAAATGGCAATCCATCCATTTTACCAACAGTGTGGTATGAAATAAATGATTTTTGAAATACGTCCTCAGTTTTTTTTGCTAGATTCGTCACAAATATCGTCTGCTGTTATGGTCTTATATCTTGTATGTATCCAGAATCTTTCCTCGAAGTGGTAATTTTAACTTGGGAAATAAAAAAAAGTCAGACGGAGCCATATCAGGTGAATAGGGTGCTTGGTCGAGAACGTTTGTTGAATTTTTCGCTAAAAACTCTTTCACTATAATGGCTGTGTGTGATGGTGCATTATCATGGTGCAGCATCCATGAGTTGTGTCGCCACAAATCTGGACGTTTTCGGCGGATACTCTCACGCAAACGCTTCATGACGCCTAAATAATATTCTTTATTCACTGTTTCTCCCTCTGGGAGGAATTCGGAGAGAATCACACCACGGTAGTAAAAAAAACTGTCAGCATCACCTTGATTTTGGTGCGACTTTGCCGCGGTTTTTTGGGTTTCGGCTCGTTTTCGAGACACCATTCTGAAGACTGTTGGCTTGTTTGCATGTCATACTCATAAACCCATGTCTCGTCGCCAGTTATTATACGTTTCATAAAGGTCGGATCCGTAGAAGCTCGGGAAACCATGTCTTCAGCGACATGCTTTCGCTGCCCTTTTTGAACAAAATTGAGCTCTTTTGGAACTAGTCGAGCGGCGACGCGTTTCATGCCTAAAATGTCAATGAGAATATTGTGGACGGACTTAAAAGATATGTTCACCTCACTAGCCAACTCTCTCAGACTCATACGTCGATTTTCGAGCACTAGCTTCTTGATTCTGTCGATGTTTTCTTTGGTCGTAGCGGTTGAAGGTCTACCAGAACGAGGCAAGTCTACTACTACTTCTCGGCCTTCTTTAAAAGCCTTTTACCATTCATAAGCCCTTGTTTTCGATATACATGATTCGCCGTAGGTATTTCGCAACATTTTTAGTGATTCACCTCATGAAATATCATTCGAAACACAAAATTTAAGGCACACTCTTTGTACAACAATATTTTCCATTGTAAAAATCGCCGAGGACTCAAAACTATGACCAACAAAAAGTTTAGTTTAAAACAAATTAAATGACAGATCCCGTTCAAATTTTGCGCGCTAAATCAGTACAGTGCTACCAACATGCTGTAAAAAAATTAGAACGACCTCTTTTACGCGGGTCTCTTTATTGACATATACCCGATACTTTTTACACAGAGTAGTATATCTATCCCAAGTAATAGGCAGTGGCTGTTACACCTTGAGTCGAGTAATTTGACGTTCCAAATGGAATAGGTGGCAAAACTTATTTAGTGCCAAATATACAATATTGTTAGGCATCTATAATTTATCAATTTATCACACATACGACAACTTTAAAAGTCATTGGTGTGATCCAGGAAAGGAACCCGACACACATTCTGATTCAGAAACAAGATACTCGACCTCTAGACTTCCATTTTCTTCATGTTCTTAATACCCTTTAAAATTATTTAAGAACATTAGTAACGTTAAATAGATAATGGACACATTATCAAGTTGGTAATTTACTTAACTCCTTTAATCTGCCTTTGAGATTATAATTGCTTGTTTACGAGAGACCTTTTGATCTGTAATCATTAGAGGCTTAATCTTTTTGATGTATTTACAAAAATCTTCTTGATCCGTTATAAATGAAAGTAAACAAACATAAGTAAAGAAAAATGTATACTATCAATGTATGTTCTGAAACACATTGCGGTCATTATCTAATTGCTTTTACTGGGAAAGCGTATTTTCTGTTTCTATAGTCAGTATACAGCCACAGTACCATGAGATTAAATATGACCTTTATTTTGAATGAACGAAAACTGCAATTACTGTACCAAAATTAAAATGTAAAATAACATAACTTCGTGCCTTTTCCTACCCGTTAAGCCTCGTCTCGGAGTTATGTTTACGTCAAAAGGAATAGGTGGCGGACCTATTGCCACACCGGGCAGAAAGTTTTTAGTCAGCGATATTTATCACAGTTAATCTCATCACTTAATTTTGAAAAGTCGTTGGTGTGAGCCAGGAATCGAACCCACGATCTCTGGATTCAGAATCGAGGTGCCTGACCATTGGACCACCGAGACTAACTAAAATGTACATATTTACATTTTGAAGTTTTCATTTCGAAAGCTTTGAATTTGGACGTAAGAACTCAACTAAATAATTTTTTTTATCATAAAGGCAACTGGGTCATCTGGTGGTAAGCGACTGGCGCCTCCCATGGCCATATGCATTTAATTATGGATAGGTTTAGGGAGGATGGGATAAGAGGCGGTCCTCTTTAACCACAAGAATCTCTTTTGAGCCACATTACGTGGATATTCGGAGAAGTCGTAGTAGGTATTCCACCGATTGCTTTTTCTTAACTTGCATAGTTTCATCTTTCATATATTTTTTCTTAACTTGCCATCTGTTCTATGAAATGAAATGCGTAATTAATTTGAGGAATCTTCCGCGCTTACGAATAAGAAAGTGCCAATCAAATTGTTCAATAGTAAATTGTATATTTCTCCACATAAAAAAAAATACTGACAGAATAATATGTTTCGTTATATTTATTATACAGCGTGATGCTTTTATGTTCTTTCAGTTCGCATCAATAGATTTTAAGAGGTTATTAGAAGGACGAGAGTACGAGAATACACTTTCAGATGCCACTTGATATCAACGACTCAACGAAAGTGCGCTCACAGTTTCGCCCAAAAGCCGTCGTGGATTCTACTAAAACCTTTTGAGTGCCTTCTAAGTAGACATTTTTAATACGCTATACTTTTGTATTGTTCGGTGTTGTATAGCCAGTGTTTTGAGATTTAATTGTTAAGTCCAAGAGGATGTCCACCATCTGTCTTCAGTATACTAAGAGCATGAATGCGATAAAATAAAATATGTATATATTGTTGTAGTGATTTAAAAAAAATGTTCTGCCATTCAATATAAAATCACGTTTTAGAACACTAATATTTCTTTGCACAAAAGTGCTTTTGATTAACAATGGTAGAGCCAAGCAGTTCGCTACATGAATGGGCCGGCTCGATCGGTGAAATACCACCCTTAATTGCTGTATTCTTATTATAATTTCTCTGTCCTTCTGTTCTATAATTCTTCATCTTCTTTTATTATGCTCGATCGCTGTGTGCAAGACTTTTGTGTTTAATAAAATTATTACTACCTTCAACTTTACAAAGTTTGCATATTTATTTATACTTCTCAATCTGAAACATCAATCAATCTCAATCTCTAACTGGCGAACGCCCGCTATTTCTTTTATCACTTTGACGAACATAAGTTAGCATGCATTTTGCAAGTATATTCCGTCAAGAATATTTTTTTAACTTAACAAACTTTTGCTTTTATAATATTATTAGATAAGATTCATATCTCATCCACATTTCATAACCACTTGATTACTTTCAGAAAATAAATGTTCTCCACAAGTCCATAACATTTTTAACTATAAAAGCTTTCCAAACTTTTTATTTAAATATTATTTATAAGGCCTAGTATAGTAGCGCATAAGTATAATACACGTAAAATATTATACATATTCTCGCTTAACATAAAATTACATTATCCCTTAAACCATTTTGGTACATTTTATTGTACACTGTTGAAATTTTTATAAAAAAAAGATGATTATGAAAAATTCATTTCATCTTCATAACTTTCAGCCGAGTTTTTACTTAAAAAACTTGAAATATACCAGAGTTGGGGGAATTAAATAAATCAACGATTTAGTAAACCTTCATTATTTCCCAAACAATATAGTAATGTCGTAGATATTAATTCCCTTAAGTTTGTCTGTTACTTTGTTAAAACAAAGAACGAAGTTGTAGTGTATATGTATAAATATAAGTTAAATTATATTTACCTTGACCACATCTCCTTTGCAGGATGGCCATAAAATGTATTATGGAGGTAGACGCTACAAAACATAAGACAGAAGTTCTGGCTTCTTTGACATTCATAAAATTTTCATGCATACTCTACTCATCGAGTTTTACATACATACATAACTTTACGCCAAATCCCTTGCGGAGTAGGCAGAGAGAACAGAGCGCCATAGGGCACGATTCTTACACGCCTCACTCGCTTCGTTGACTTTTATAACTCTTTTCATGCACGCGCGTCGGTTTTTGAGGCTCTTAACGTAACCTTCCTCCAGAACACGTTCTATTTGGTCATGGAATGTGTGTCTTGGCCGTCCTCGACTCCTACATCCATCCGCTTTTGCATTGTATATCTGCTTAGTCAGTCTTGCATCTACCATTCTTTCTACATGTCCTAACCATCGGAGCATGCCCTTTCTTACTTTTACACTGACACTCTCTTTCAAACCAACTTCCTTCCTTACAACCTTGTTTTCTACGCGGTCAGCGAAAGTCACTCCGCAGATTTTGCGTAGTGCCCTCATTTCTACCGCGTTTATTCTACTTTCATGCACACTCTGCCATACCCAGCTCTCGCTTCCATAAGTTAGCGTTGGGATCAAGACTGCATTGTGGATTGCTAGCTGGGCTTTTCTGCTAATGTTTTTTGCGCCCAGGAATCTGCCCAACGGCAACGCTCCATTTACGCTATTTCCTATCGCCACTCGTCTTTCTACATCCGCGGTGTACCTTCCATCTGTGCTAAAAGCGCATCCAAGATACACAATTTCATTCACCTTTTCCAGCACTACATCATCAACCATTATCCTTGCATTCGTAAAATGACAAATTACTATCAACTAGTGACAGTGAAATTTGATAGTCAAAAGAAAAGTCAGTGCCACACGTACACGTTGCCACACCGCCAGAGGTCAAGGTACGTTCTCTATACGGGTGATTTAGTTTTGATGCATTTTAATGCGATTTAGTTTGTTTGAAATTTGTATTTTTTTTAAATTCACCCAGGAGTTAAAATGTTATTTTTAAGAGACTTCTATGGACTAGTACTACATCTGATTTCGTTTATATCATAAGAGTAAAATCCATATTGTATAACAGTAGAATATAAACCGGTAAATATAATGACCAACCAAGAAAATGTGTAATATTTATATGAGTGCACTTAATTTTGAAGTAGATATCTTCAACCTATTGAGCTGAAATATTGTATATACGCTAAGTTTGGATGATGATAATATCAGTGGTAGAGCCACGCATTTCGCTGGATAAATGTGCTGGCCCGACCAGTGAAGTATCAATACCTCTCATTCGGAGATATTTTCAATGCAATATGGGTTTAAGTGAAAGGGCTTATTGTAACACGAAAAATGAAATGACAACACTTTGAATACAATATGGCGGAACAGATATTTTTAATGCATTTAGCAGAACAATATGGGTATCAAATTATAGGGCGTGTTGAGAGTAACTTGAAAAATAATGTGACGTCATTACAAATCAAATAGGGTATACCATCCAAAAAGGGGTGTAGTTATTCTGCCAGATTCTACCCAGACCAGGATAAAGATTTATACTCGAGTGGTGATCGAACCCGCCAATCTCGATTCCATAGTTGGTAGTTTTACCAATGCACCACCAGATACGTCGTAATGTAAGTAAGATATTAAGTTTATAGATTAAATTTTTATACATTAAATTTATCGATATGTCGAATATCCGATATTTTAAACAGCCCTAACCGACTGCGCTGCAATCGCGCGAATAATGTGTTCAGCCACTTGCGTTCACAATGCCGGAATGATTTGCAGCATGACAAGTAACGTGGCCACACTATGTCCCAGCCTCTTTCCCTCGCTATTCGTCGAACTATTCGTCGAGTGTATGGTAGCGGTATTAACAATGGTAAGTATGATTGTCAATTGTGAAGTTTAGATCACAGTGGGCTTGGCAGCTACTGGATATCAAATGTAAAAAATAAATATACTTATTTTCGTCATCATTTAATGGTTTATTTTTTATAGCAGCCTCAAAATATTATTAAAAACCACTATATTAATTTCCAGACAGTTAACATCGTAGACACCCATAATGTTCATAAAATTAAAGATAAACTAGATGACCCAGCAAATATGGTCATTGTGAGTTACCTCTAAGAGTCGCGGACTTTTTTTGTAGACCTTTTGGAAGTATGTAGGTGCAGTACATTGTTTTGATTTATTACTCAGCATTCAGCCAGCCTTTGCAATTAAAGTACCAAATCTCTAAAATTATCACCCCGTTGAGAAATTCTATCTGTTAAAAAACTACATGGCTCTTGGGCCATTATTTTCACCTTCCTTTGCACTAGATTATATTAGTTTTGGTCTAATTTTTGTATTCATTTTTCATAGTTATTGAAACAAAAGAAAAAAGCTTTTGAACATTATGAAGTTACTCTTTGTACCATTAATTATATACATACATCAAGTAAATCTCATTGATTCTGAGGGAATACAAAAGACACAAATGGATACAACTGGATGAATAATTTAGGTCAAACTTACCCAGAGTCTTTTCCAGTTAATTTACCGTATATTTGAAGAACATCCCACGCCTAGTGTTGACTACTGATCCGTAATCTCCACTCCAGATCCAAATAATCCGTGAAACATTAACTTTATTTCAGATATGTTATTTCCTGAGTAATTATGTCCCTAATTCAACTTGTAAGAAATATTTGCTACATTAATTCTGGTCATAAAGGCCCAAAATTATTACATAGCAAATAAAAACATAGTTAAATTCTTGTTATTTCTCTTTCAAAATTAACGCCATTTATAGGCGAAGAGATAGGCTGCGACATTATTACGATTCAAGAAGTATTGCAGTCCCAAATTTTATTTGGCACACATAACGTTAGAAAAGTCATTGTCGTAAGCAACAATTATATATTATTATTGTGATTTAGAAGCTGAGCAATTCCCTGCTCCCATATTGTTCTATATATTCTCACGCTTGTATTTTAATTAGGTACAGATACACTTTATTTGCCTTATTCATAGGCGGTTCTGATCGTTGCGTTCCTTTTTTTCCCTTTTTAACCGACTTCGGAAAAAGGAGGACGTTCTCAATTCATCTGTATGTATATATTTTTTCTTTTTTTTTATGTATGTTCACCGATATTTTCGTCAATTATAGACCGATTTCAAAAATATTTTTTTCGTTGTATAGTGTTTATCTCCGTAATTGTCCCATTTTCACCTGGTCAGGATCTGATGATGGAAACTAGGAGAAATCGAAGGCATCCACCAAAAGTTGTATGCAAGTATGGTCTTTTTGTTACGTAATAGTGATGTTTTAGAGATATTCTTTATGGTGCCAACATTTGATACTGCTATACTAATGAAGAAAAAGCCACAAAACTCCTCAACGGTTAGGAGTTTGAATACGGCACTGCAAATGGTCGATAGAAACTACTTGGTAGTATGTAGGGCTAGCGTGTTGCTTGTGAGGTTTACTTGAATATACATCTGATGCTGCTGTGCTGATGAATAATCCACAGAACTCCTTAATGGTTAGGAGTTGGGAGACAGTACCGCAGTTAGTCGATGGAAACTTTTTAGTGGTGTATAAGACTAACGTGTTGCTTGGGAGATAAGCTCCATATCTGATACTGCTGTGCTGATGATGAAGCTACGGAACTCTTAAACGATTAGGAGTTAGGACAAATAACTGTAAAATACTTTAAAGGCTATGATTAGTCTTCATTCGGGCTGCAGTATTATTGTCTACCCATGATAATAACAAAACTAAAAATACTTAACAAGTATCATCAAACTCTTTTAGCTAAGTACTTATTAATAACAATTATAGCTCCCTAAAAATATCAACCATTTAACAAACGGACTTGTAATTAGTGAAAATATATGTAGTTACCAAACTGAAAGCCATGTAAATGAACTAAATTGTATTGAAGTTCACAACTCATTAATATCACTAAAACTCGTGAAAAAAAATACTTTAAAAAAAAGTTAAACCGACTTCTAGAAACGTAAACTACACAATCTGTAAGTATATATAAAAACAGTACCTCTATAACTAAAAAGCAATAAATAACGTAATTTACTCACTTGTATACTTAATATAATGTACAAAACGTAATACTTTAATAAAATCATGTTTAAGTATTATAATATTTACAAGTGTTACTTATTTTTGGAGTCGGTGCCAGCCTAGGTAACGTACTCTATTGTGTTGCACCGACTTCAATAATGAGTAACATTTGTAAATATTATAATAGTTAAAGATGACTTTATTAAAGTATTACGTTTTGTATATCGTATTAAGTATACAAATGAGTAAGTTACGTTATTTATCGCTTTTTAGTAATAGAAGTACTGTTTTCATATATACTTATAGATTGTCTGGTTTACGTTTCTAGAAGTCGGTTTAACTTTTTTTTTAAGTATTTTTTTTCCTTTTTTAAAGCAGACCATTTGTTATAAACGTGAAATTTATAATGTTTTTACCAAGTCTGTACGAAAATGTCTTTCTGTTGTCATAATAAATAACGGAAGGTAACCGTTGTTGGTTATTGTTTTATATCTATATGTATATAAAGTTATCTTTATCTCCAGAACGAAATGAGAACAACGAGAGATAATGGTTTGATATAAACCATTTAATATGTAAATCAAATTAATCCGACTTCCAATAAAGAATGATGTTAGACAGGAAACTTAGTGTAGGTAAATATTTACTTACAGTAAGTACTTTATGTAATTTATTCCTAAGGTAAATCGATGTTGCCAATGATGAAAATTGTTTCTATTCTAGCACCAATTAGTAATTATATTATTGATAGATATTGTTCAAATTGTTTTGTGATTCTTTTGTATTTATTACGAAATATGTAATAATAAATTAATATCATTAAAAATTAATTAAGTCATCTTGGTAGTCTGTAGTAGGTAGTCTTTGCACCCATTTATTTTAGGCACTCCATGAGTGTTGATCGAGTGACCACCGTGGATCACATTATCCTGAGCAAACGTATACCATTTGGTTTGTGTTTATCCGGTATAAAAGCTTTGTGTAACATGAGCTTATGGATTGAACATGTGTGCGGAATTTTCAGTACTGCCATTAGTAAAATGAGAAAGAGAATACTCTCCTATTTGATGATGAAATTGACGAACCAATAGATACTAACAATATTCACCTAACCTACTGACAATAGAGAGGTCCTGGGAAATATATGAAACTTGAAACAGTTCTTTTAGATAGAAAATATTTATTTAATAAAGTAAAAATGGAAACACTACAAAAGAGTTAATTTAATACGTGACAATTTTATTTATACAATGGTGCAAAAAAAATGAACACTCAGTGTTACAAGACTATAAGGTTCCAATTTTTTTTTATTTAAAATAACTCAACTATTAAATACGAACTGTTTACAATAAAAAATCTAATAGGTCAAAAATTATATGTAACATCTATATAAATTCGTTATATTACCCGAAATAATATATAATTCTTATATATCTACGCACAATGTACAAATAAATAAACTTGAAATGTTTATTTAAATTGAATATTAAACAAGTTGTTTTGATTTGTCTATTTATTTGTTCCCGAAAATCTCTGAAACGGCTAGATATATTTCGACAGGAATCTCACTGTCAGATAGCTGATATAATTAATAATAAATTTGTATTACATTTATTTTAGACAGTTAAATTATACAAAACATATTTTACAGATAATTTTAACAAATAACTAGCTATTTACAAATATAATGTAATTGTTGCACTTTCCTATGATTGGACCCTAATAATGTGACAACATAATTTTTATTAATAATAGATTTTAATTATACACATGATCATTTATATATATTATACAGTATATAAATCTTATAGTATATAAATCAGTATATAGTTTTATCTTATTATTGAATTGTAATACTATAGATTCTTCGCCGTGGCTCCTAGACGGAAAACCTATCATACAAAACAATATTAAGTTTAATTATTAAAATATTAATGATAACTTTGGCTTATAATAGGTGTTAAAATTTAAATACTTAGATCATATTTTTTTTATAAGATATAATACATTGATTGCTAATTAATATATCTATAGTCTAGACTTCTTATTGTATAGAGAGCGATCGCACCTGCAACCAAACATAAGTATTATTATTATTATTTACACTATATACTTTTACACTAAATTATAAAAAAAAAACAAACAAATATTCTTTCAGTAGAATATGGTCATAGGAAAATAAATTAATTTGTATCTTTTCGAGAGTAAAATTTTTCATGTATAACATAACTTCACGCCTTTTGTTACCCGAAGGTGTAGGCAGCGGCTGTTAAGCCTCGTCTCGCCGTTATGTTTACGTCCCAAATGGAATAGGTGGCGAACCTATTGCCATACCGGGCACAAAGTTTTTCAGTCATCGATATTTATCACACATAACTTCCGAAAACCATTTCGAAAAGTCATTGGTGTGAGCCAGTATCTGGAATCGAACCCCGGACCTCTGGATCAGAAGCCGTGTGCTCAACAACTGCGCCACCGAGACTGTTAATGTTCATGTATAAAACATTCCAATATTAATATTTTAGTATTTGATTTCAGCTAGTCTTTTAAATGTTAGTTAATTTTATACAAATACAAAAAGGTACCTAATTAATTTATACATTTTAAGCTGAAAATATTTTTACATAACATTCAGAAATGTTCATTTCAATAAATACAAATCTCTATATGTACATATAAAAATGAAATTGAAGTGGGTATCTGTTCGTAATATTGAAATAACAGCTTTCTACTAGATTCATCATTACATAGTATAAAACAAAGTCGTTTTTCGCTTTAAAATTACCCAACGGATTTTGATGCGGTTACTTTTAATAGATAGAGGGTGTCAACGGGGTGGTTTTTATCTATAATTCATGTATGATGTAGTAAAGAAAAAGTGATAAATCCAAAATTGATGCGGAACAAAGTTCGCCGGGTCAACTAGTAAGAATACGGCAAATTCACCAAAATATTTTTACTCTTAATATCCGTCTGTCCGTGTGTTAGTCCGGGTAATCTCTGAAATGGTTGCACCGATTTTAACGGTACCTTTATTGGCAGGTATCTGGTTGAATAAGCAGTAACAAAGGCAAGACAAACTTTCTTAGAAAAAAATCTCTTATTTATTGCTTCCGAGGCGAAAAAATGTTCGCCGGAACATTTTTTCGCCGAGGCAAAGGAGCAAGCCTGTCACCTATTAAGCGGTAAGCAACTGACGTCGCCCATGGACACCTGCAACACAGTGTTTTTTTTTTTTTTTTTTTTTTTATTATTCCGCCTTATACCCTACCGGGCCGCGGGAACTACGTGAGTATGACCTCCGCGGCCCGGCGAGGGGGGGCCCCTTTGCGTCGGGGCCCGACTTAGAACGACCCACTCCCGGGATTGGGGAGGGGTCGTCCGCCATTTTCCAGGCACGGCGCGTCTTGTGACGCGCCGCGCGTGGGATTATGTCCCGGCCAGGGCCGCCATCAGGTTCGACGGCGGCCCCGGGCCGGGGCCCGGCGGGGAGGGAGCGTGCCGCCAGCACGCTCGCGCTCCCGCAGGGCTTCTCGTTTGGCCGCCATCACCTCGCCAGCGAACGAGGCGACGGCGGCCCAACACTGGTCGCTGCCGGCCATCGCAGCGACGACGGCCGGCAGCGATAAGTCCGTCCCGATCGCGCCAATGAGCCCGGCGCGTTGGGCGTCCCAGCCCGTGCACACGGCCAGGGTGTGCTCGGCCGTGTCCACGGCCCCGGACGCACAGTGGTGGCACACGGGCTCCGACAGGACCCCCACCAGCTCCCACAGGTACTTGCCGAAACAGCCGTGACCTGTGAGAAGCTGGGTGAGCCAATACGTGGGAGCCCGGCGCCTCGCCTCGACCCATTGGCGCAATAAGGGTCGGACAGGGGTCCTCCGGCCTTTGAGCCCATCGCTGGAAGAGATCGTCGCGACATTCGCTCCTCCAGCGAACGATCTCCTCCGCGAGGGGCTCCGACGAAGTCTGCCGCATCAGGGCCCTCCTTCGGTACACCTCCGCCAGGACCCCGGCCTCGAGGTCCCAGGGGAGGCTCCCGGCAATTAAGCACGCCGCCTCGTAAGAGACGGTGTGGTACGCCCTGGAGGCCCTCTGTGCCATGACCCGCTGCGGACGCCGCAGCAGGGCCACGTTCTCGGCACTGAGGGCCCCCGCCGCCCATATTGGCGTCCCGTAACACAGTGTTAGGTTAGGTTAGGTTAGACAACAAGAACGAAGCAACCAAACAAAAAAAGCAGCCACTGTTATTTTTGTAATAGCAATATTCTCTGAATTATTTCGACATTAAAATTCTGACTTGAGACATTGAAAATCTGGTAAAAAAGGACGGAAAATTGTTCTTTCTTTATAACGTCACCGGTCAGAGTACCTACTTTAATATAATAAATCTTCAAACCCGATTTAGATTAAATGGAAATGGGTATTTCAACAAAATTGGGTTGTATTATATTTTGAACGAGTACCTACTTTTAACTACATTAGACTAGTGGTCACGCTTCTTTAACAGACCGCTGAAAAAGTAAAATATATAAGTATATATATATTTTAGTGATTAACGCATTGTTGATCGCTTATAATTTGTTATTTAATTCAGTTAGTTTGATTTTTATCACACAAATATATTCCGAAAAGATTACTGGCTATACCTACATATCTTCTGAAAATATTTTCGGTAGTCGGTAGTTTCCCTGTGCTAAATCACTAAACTTAAAAGTTAAGTTGAGTCATAAATTGTTAAAATATTATATTATGTTAAAAGAATTTCATTCCACATTGGAATACTTGCTGGTTTGAAATAAAATAAAACTCAATTTAATTCAATTACCCTTAATTACCGTTCGCCTGTCTCTCATCTTCCCGCTTCTCTTCATACCTTCACTCAGCTTACATAAGTTTTAAGATTTAAAAAAAAATGTGTACAAATGAATAAACTGCAAAGTACATCTCCAATACTTAAAGTATCACAGTCGCATTGCCGGCCTATAAGATGGGTTTCAAAAAAGGATGGGAATGGCGGTAGAAGAGAAAGGGACTCCATATATCTCTCTCATTGGACGAAAAAGGTCACGAGCCCCTCTACGTTGATTTTCTGAGAGGTCGTGGTATTTCACCGGTCGTGTAGGCCCATTTATCTACCACCGTCAAATCACTAGACTACTAGTAACAGCTGTCATCAATATTTATAAAACATGTATAGTTCCATATATAATTTATTAAACATACCTGCTATGATTGGTCATGCGAGCAACACATGTCATGTCTACTGAAATAATATACAAACATACCCTTCAAGCGCGGATGTTATTGTTCTGATCTAAACCACATACCATGTGTCTGTATGAGAAAACATTATATCTTTTGTTAGAAGTTGATATATGAATATATTTACTATACGGATTGGTTGAGTGGAGTGTGGTACCGCCCTTAAGAATAGTGATATCACCTCTTTACTCTTGGATGCCATAAGACACGACTAATGGAATTCATCTGATGATGACTATCTCTAGTACAGCAAGTGTGGAAGACCTTGTGACTTCCATTTCATGTCGAACATAAAGATAGCTGCCTAACGCCCGAATACTGAATCGCCACTCAAATCTGACAATCAATAAAGTGCTACTTACCGCTTGAATTTGACGCATTCTGTCTAATGTGACAGCTTCTTAAACGCTTAAGAAGCGCTTATATATTTGAGTGGCGGTTCAGTATTGGGGTTTGAACCTTCTATTATTTACCGCGTGAAGTAAGAAGATTATAAAAATAGGTCTCGGCGATAGTACCTATTTATAGAAAAATAATGTGTGTATTATTGAGAATTTAAATGCCAATATAAATAAGTTTGATTTTGGGGGCTTCAATTTATTTTTGACATATAAATGGATAACGTTTGACATTTAAAATTCAGCCTGATTTCATTGGGTTGTACTGACGAAGCCATATTAGCCGGCTTTTATTAACTGATTCAAAATTAATCAACCTAAAACTTAAATAAAACTTTGCAGTTTATATATTTATTTTGGAGTAGAATATTTGACATAACAATATTTGCTGTAATATTTTAAGACGTGCCTAAGATGATTAATGTTTATTGGTGCCAAGTAAAAACCATACCTGAATTGTTTATATGATACTATCTTCCACCACCCTTATGTGGGCGGCCACCTGGCGCTATAGTGGTCCTGTGACCTGTGTAAAAAACATTTAGTATATAAATAAACCAATGTACAATTTACTCTATTTATTGCCAAGGAGCTTCTAAAAAGTCCTCCAGCACTTATAAATATGGTAACAAAACTCAAAAGTTACAATTTCAGTAATTGCGAGAGACCGTTCTTGTCATCAGGCAGTCAATTTGTACGACTATGGGTTCGATAGTATTTTATTTTCATACTAGCTGACCCGGCAAACTTCGTCTTGCCAAAAAATAAAGTTTAAAAAATAGGGGTTGATCGTAGGGGGTTGAAAATTTAGGGTTGTATGTATTTTTGTAACCCGTTTTATAAAAAAAAAAGAAACAGAAATATGTCGAATAATTAAAAAAAAATATTGAGGGGTGGGCTACCCTTGTGATTTAGGGGGATGAAAAATAGATAAAAACCTATTCGCAGACATAACAAATATGTATACCAAATTTCATTAAAATCTGTTCAGCCGTTTTGGAGGAGTTCGAGGACAAACACTGTGACAGAAGAATTTTATATATATAGATGATGCATGATATTCTTAATAATCAAAAATAAAAGAAGACACACACTGTCATCAAATTTATGAAGCAAAGCGATAAACAATACATGCCTTTCTTTACTTCGACACCTATTCTATCTCTGCAAAGCAGTGTGCAAAGCGAAAATCATATCGAAAATTTCTAAGACTATCGCCCGAATACTGAACCGCCACTCAAATCTGACAATCAATAAAGTGCTACTTACTGCTCAAATTTCACGTATTCTGTCTAATGTGACAGCTACTTAAACGCTTAAGTAGCGCTTGTATATTTGAGTGGCGGTGCAGTATTCGGGCTTTAATAATCTAATAATTTTATGGAGCTGTTGAAAAAAAGAAAGATATGTTTCAAAAGTCAAAAATAATCATTATACCAATTAACTATTTGCAAGAATACAAATTATTACAGTATCACTGGAGTTTTACGATTTAACATGGGAGTTTTTTTTTAATAATTTAAAACAATTCATTACTGATCGCTAACATAATGAATAGCTCTTTTTTCTAACCCACTACTAAAGCGACAGATATTTAAATAATAATATAATGTTGAGTAATGTACATCACATAGGCATAATAAACAAAATAGTAGTAACATTATTAGTTATGAAGATAAACCTAAACATACAAACTCTCAAAACTATCTTTTTTAGTATTATCATACATTTTTATATGCTTATAGCATGAATATAACATACATTAGCATATAGCTTATAAATTAACGCAATATATAGTTTTGGATCAATGCCAACCTAGACTAATAACACATTGCTCAAGAGAGAGATAAATAGAGAAAGAAGATGCTGGGAGTTGATGAATGGAGTTCAAGATAAATATATTTGACGTATAATTAATTGCAGGTATTTACAGATTTATAAATATATCGTCTTGATCTTACGTTTGTGACGATGAACGGCTTCGGTAGTGAGGAGGAACGAATTAAATTTAGATATGTTTTTATCTTCACGGCTTTAATATGGGTTGGGTTTTGTCAATTTGGCCTCGATTTTTTTTATAAAAACCCATTGACGTGTGCTGTGTTCTAAGCTGATTAATAATGGCTATTACATTAATATATAAAAAAACAAGATTACCAGGTGCGTAAAAAAATATAATAATATATAAATCTCAACTCCTGCCAAGAAAAAAAAACTATAAAACAATTTCTGAAATGTTTATTTTTATGTCAATGGCAATTATGTTTACTCTCATAAACAATGACAATCATATTAAATATACATTAACAAGCTTACTATTTTAAATATTGTGATTATAAAGCATAAATAATTAATATTTTCAGTTGAGAATTCTGGTGCTAAATCTCAGAATTCAGCACGAATACATCAAGCAGAAACATTTACTGACACGAAACAGGTGGTTGTTTCACAAACACATCCAAAATTAAATGAAACCATTCCTAACATTGTGATACCTGCGTGGTTGGTTCTAATTTGTTTGATAATTTGGCTGGTTCCTCTTGGGCAGAAAGCATTCGTCGGGCGAGACGTGCAAACGTGCATCGGAACTGTCTACTCATGCTGCAGTACAACACGAAGTTCACCGAGGACGTGAATAAGGCCAGCACGTCCATCAGGTCACCTGCCAAATGAAAAAAGAACTAAAAATCGAATACATCTAATATAATAGGTCGGGGAAAAAGTCTTTTCGCATAACGTAGGTATAAACTTATTATAAAATTTCTTTGACTGTACTATTTGTGTCTGGCTGGTTTTGGCAACATTAAAAAGGTTACATTATAAAGAAAAGAAAAAAATAAAAAAAAGTTGTTTCCCGCTATTTTTCATTTGTTTTTCTCTCCGTAAAAATGAGTGAATCTAATGAAGAAATTCGATACACTTTAAAATTTTATTATAAAAAAGGCAAAAATGCAACTCAAGCAGTGAAAAAAATTTGTGATGTTTATGGACCTGATGCAGTGTCAGTAAGAGTAGCACAAATTTGGTTCAAACGTTTTCAGTCCGGAAATTTTGATGTTAAAGATGTACCTCGCTCTGGTCGCCCTGTTACGAATAAAATGGACGCCATTTTTGAAAGAGTGGAGCAAGATCGGCATATTAGTAGTTACGATGTAGCTGAAGAACTGGGAATTGACCACAAAACAGTTTTGACCCATTTGAAGAAAGCTGGTTATACAAAAAAGCTCGATATTTGGGTGCCACACGAGCTCACTCAAAGAAACTTAATGAACCGTGTACTCATTTGCGATTCATTATTGAGACGTAATGAAACCGAGCCGTTTTTGAAGAGATTGATAACTGGCGATGAAAAGTGGATCACGTACGACAAGAACGTGCGAAAAAGGTCGTGGTCGAAAGTTGGCCAGGCTTCACAGACTGTGGCCAAACCTGGCCTAACACGAAATAAGGTGATGCTGTGTGTATGGTGGGATTGGAAGGGCATTGTTCATTATGAGCTTTTACCGTCCGGCAAAACCATCGATTCTGATCTTTACTGCCAGCAACTGATGAGATTAAAGGAAGCAGTCGAGAGAAAACGGCCGGAATTGATCAACAGGAAGGGTGTGGTCTTTCATCACGATAACGCTAGACCACACACATCTTTAGCCACTCAGCAAAAATTAAGAGAGTTCGACTGGGAGGTCCTAGTGCATCCACCATATAGCCCTGACCTTGCGCCTTCAGATTTTCACCTGTTTCGGTCTCTTCAGAATTCTTTAGGTTCTGTAAGGTTGACCTCAAGAGAGGACTGCCAAAACTATTTGTCCCGTTTTTTTGATCAGAAGTCCCAAAGTTTCTACAGTAACGGGATAATGTCTCTGCCCACAAAATGGCAGAAAGTTATTCAACAAAACGGTACATATATATTGTAAATAAATGTAAATAAACTTTGAAAAAAATGTCTTGACTTTTCATACAAAAATAAGAAAATACTTTTTCCCCAACCTATTATTAATATCTACATTAATTAAGTATCACAGAAGATGTTGACACATTTCTTCAAAAATGGTTTGACGGATTGACCATTTTTAAAATGATATACTGGTCAAATTCTAATATGTTTTTTTTTATTGGATAGGAGAGCAAACGAGCCGGCGTGTCACCTGATGGTAAGCAACCAACGCCGCCCATGGACACCAGCAACACATATAGTGTTACTGTTGCATTGCCGACCTTTAAGGGATAAGGAATAGGAAGGGATGGGGAAGGGGGATGGGCCTCCGGGTACCTCTCTCACCGAACGAAACGCGGCATGAGCCACTTTACGTCGGTCTTCTGAGAGGTCGTGGTATTTCACCGGTCGAGCCGGCCGATTCATGCAGCGAACTGCTTGGCTCTACCACTGTAAATAAAATTTTCGTGTCACGGTGTGCTCCTCCAAAATGACTGGAGCGATCGAAGCCGCAGCCAAACTCTCGTAATTTTCGCTGAATGGCTAAAGATGTGTTAAGTCTGGCGTTATCATGGTGTTCAAATTACACCCCTTTTATTGATGACCGGCGGCTTTCCCTCAACTTTTTGCTTTAATCTCATCAATTGTTCGAATTACAGTTTAAAATCGAGAGTCCTGTCGGTAACAGCTCATAATTAATAATACCCTTACAATCCCACTATACGCATAGAATCACGTTGTAGCGAGTTAACCCGGGTTTTGCCACAGACTGGGAAGCCTGATCGGCCGTTCACGGATCTTTTCCGCACCTTGTTATCGTACGTATACCACTTTTTATCACCACTTATCAGCTTCTTCAAAAATGGTTCGGTTTCATTATGTCGTAATAAAAAATCACAAATGAGTACCCGCTCTATTAGGTTTTTTTTCAGTGAGCTCACATGGCAAACATATGTCGAGCTTTTTCAATTAACAATTCTCCAGCTACATTGTAACTACTAATGTGCCGATATTTTTTGTGGGATAGGAGGACAAACGAGCAAGTGGGTCAGCTGATGGTATGCAACTACGTGGTGCATTGCCGTCCGTTAAGGAAGTAGGAGGTTAAGGGAAGGGGGAAGAAGATCAGGCCTCCGGATACCTCTCTCACCAAACGAAACGCTACGATCGCCGATATTCCGAGAGGTCATGGTATTTCACCAGTCGAGCTGGCCTATTCATGCAGATTCTACCACTGTTAATGTTGATCTTGGAGTATTCTTATCAGCTTTGTACGTAACAGGGCGAACAGAGTGACTAGCATCTTTTAAGTCAAAATTTCCGGATTGAAAACGCTTAAATAGAATCTGCGCTTCTTTCACATATAAATATTGCATTAGGTATCACAATTTTTTTTCGCGGCTCTTATTGCAATTTTACCTTTTTTGTAGTAAGATTTTAACAGTGGTAGTCTTACAGTTCACTGCATGAATGGGCCCAATGGCCCTTGCATGAAATGCCTTCCTATCCCATAAAAAAGTATGTCGAATTTTTTCATTAGCGTCACTTATTTTAACAATAAGAAAAACAAATGAAAATCACACATATTCCTTAACTTGATTCGGAATTGTCTTCTTTTAGAATTAAAACTTTTGAATAGTACCAAAACCAGATACGAACTGTAAAAGATATTTTATCACAATTTCATACATACTACACGCGCTACCAATTTCTCCAATCTATTAATTATGAAGTTTAATTCTGCTACCATTTAGATTTAGATTTTAGATGAAGGTTCATATTTATACCTAAAATCTTATTAGATCCAAAATTTGATCGAGTCGGATGAATGATTGATACTCTTATTCATTTATTACCCAAAAAACATTAATCTTTAAAGGGCAAAACCAATTTAGTCAACCAGCAGGTATGCCTTTGATCAAGTCATTTCTAAATTAAATTAAATCTTAATAATACACACTTTGGTCCTATTTTATATACATAAGAAATTTGGATAGATTTTTTTATGACATTAAACCTTCGAAAATCATGAGGAATATCGATGAGAGATTCAAATGTACTTGATGAATTTAAATTGGCTTATTATATAGATTCTCATATTAAGTTAATATTACATGAGATAAAAAGTTAGTTCGAAGTACTGAGACATTATTGCCACTGCCATTACTTTCAGGTAATGTTGCCGTGAAATTGCAAAAAAAAATGCTTTTAGTAAAATTTGGCTAACCTAATTTACAATATTAGTAAGTTACATACATTACTTTCAATTAGTGGGAAGCAAAATGTGTTTTCTTATTGTTATAAATATTTATAGAGAAGAACTTGTGATATTATGCTGTAAATGTTCTGTATCGTCGCAACATTTCAATTTTGCTTTTATTTTTAGAACAAGAATTCAAACACGTATCACGTGTATGTACGGAAAGGTGTTATAGAAAGAATATAATATTACGCGATTCTGTGTTGTTGCGTTTCCTCAAAGATGTCTAATATACCTATAAAATTCTCGTGTCACAATTTTCGTTCCCATACACCTCCGAAACGGCTTGACCGATTCTCATGAAATTTTGTATGCATATTGCGGAAGTCTGAGAATAGGACAACATCTATTTTTCATCCCCCTAAATCATAAGGGTAGCCCACCCTTCAATATTTTTTTTGTTATTTTTCGAAATATTTCTGTTTTTAGTTTTTTTTTTTATAAAATGGGATACAAAAATACATACAATTCTAAATTTTCAACCCCCTACGATCAACTCCTATTTTTTAAATTTTATTTTTTGGCAAGACAACGTTTGCCGGGTCAGCTAGTATTATTATATTTATATATATTATAACTTCGCGCATTTAGTACTCGATGGCTTAGGCAGTGGAAAATATACAATACATAGGCCACAATGGTGTTGAACACCGATATACATGGATCTCGTAACAATTGGAGCCAAGTTACAAACTGGAGACCTTAGAGCTAGAAGTTAAGAGTAAGCTATCTAGACTTATGACACTAGAGATGACATCTGCTCAAATCGATTAACCTCACCAATGGACATACGACACTTACAGGGTCATAATTATTCTCCAAAAAAATTCTTCCCAAATGCTGCCAAAACATATAAGAAGAAATTTTGCAGCATAAGGGGGAAAGATATAAGGAGGCGTGGGTCTGTGGACCCCTCACAAGCTACTTTACGTAGCTTTTTGAGAGGTAGCGGTAGATAACCGGTTTATCCAGCCAATTTATGCAGGGAACTGCGTGACTGTACCACTGTAAATACCTATACTTTAAAGTTATTTCACGCGACCTTCGTAGGTATTACATTGTACAATTAAGCGCGACAAGCAATAACTTTTTTTTAAACTTCCAGATTACATTTCCAATATCCGTTCCTATCAACTGATATCACTTTTGTGTTGCGTATATCTGATAAACAAGCAAGCGAGGCATTCGTTAAACTAATTAGCGCGCATTTATCACATCTGAAGAGTTAGATATACAATATATGTGTATAAATAAATATACAATATAATAAATACACAAAAATATACATTAAAAATCGACGCGCGTATATGTAAAGAGTTATGAAAGTAAACGAAGCGAGTGAGGTGGGTAAGAATCGTGCCTTATGGCGCTCCGCCATCTCTGCCTACCCCGCAAGGGATTTGGTGTGAAGTTATGTATGTATGTATGTATACAAATATATAAAAGCAATAGATGTATTAGTCGAGGAAGGTCACAATACATTTTTTATGAACGTATAGTAAGAATATTTGAGGAAGGTGAAGTTATGAGCCTTAAAAATCGAGAAGCGTGTAGGACAAGAGTTATGAAAGTCAAAAGTTGGTATGTGAGAATCGTGCCCTACTCTATCCTCTCTATCTACCCTGTAAGGGACTTAACGTGAAGTTATGTATGTAGTAAGTACGTATACATTGACGAATGATTAATTTTCATAACGTCTTCATAATATTCCATTTGGGACGTAAACGTAACACCGAGACGAAGCTTAACAGGCGCTGTCTACAGCTTCGGGTAACAAAGGCATGAAGTTATGTTATGTTATGTCTACATAATCTCAAGTTACCCTCTTTTTTATTAAAAGTACGGGCCGTTTGTTTCAATTATCTCCGAACAAAGTTGCCGTGGGTTGTCAAATTAATAAGTACCACCAACTTTTGTTTTACTTTGAACTGTTAATAAACTTAAGGTGCTTGCTAACACTTGTTTACTGGGTTTTATTTAACTATAAATAGATTTGATAGAACAAACTGCTAAGCAGAGAACAGTGAGTTCTATGCAAATTCATTAAAAATATCTATGATTAGTATGAATGTATGTATGGCACCTGGACATTTTTATATGTACTACTCTGTGTAAAAAGTATCGGGAATATGTCAATAAAGAGACCCGCGTAAAAGAGGTCGTTCAAATTTTTTTACTGCATGTTGGTAGCACTGTACTGATTTAGCGCGCAAAATTTGAACGGGATCTGTCATTTAATTTGTTTTAAACTAAACTTTTTGTTGGTCATAGTTTTGAGTCCTCGGCGATTTTTACAATGGAAAATATTGTTGAACAAAGAGTGTGCCTTAAATTTTGTGTTTCGAATGATATTTCATGTGGTGAATCACTAAAAATGTTGCGAAATACCTACGGCGAATCATGTATATCGAAAACAAGGGCTTATGAATGGTATAAGGCTTTTAAAGAAGGCCGAGAAGTAGTAGTAGACTTGCCTCGTTCTGGTAGATCTTCAACCGCTACGACCAAAGAAAACATCGACAGAATCAAGAAGCTAGTGCTCGAAAATCGACGTATGAGTCTGAGAGAGTTGGCTAGTGAGGTGAACATATCTTTTAAGTCCGTCCACAATATTCTCATTGACATTTTAGGCATGAAACGCGTCGCCGCTCGACTAGTTCCAAAAGAGCTCAATTTTGTTCAAAAAGGGCAGCGAAAGCATGTCGCTGAAGACATGGTTTCCCGAGCTTCTACGGATCCGACCTTTATAAAACGTATAATAACTGGCGACGAGACCTGGGTTTATGAGTATGACATGCAAACAAGCCAACAGTCTTCAGAATGGCGTCTCGAAAACGAGCCGAAACCCAAAAAACCGCGGCAAAGTCGCACCAAAATCAAGGTGATGCTGACTGTTTATTTTGACTACCGTGGTGTGGTTCACTCCGAATTCCTTCCAGAGGGAGAAACAGTGAATAAAGAATATTATTTAGGCGTCATGAAGCGTTTGCGTGAGAGTATCCGCCGAAAACGTCCAGATTTGTGGCGACACAACTCATGGATGCTGCACCATGATAATGCACCATCACACACAGCCATTATAGTGAAAGAGTTTTACCTACACCCTATTCACCTGATATGGCTCCGTCTGACTTTTTTTTATTTCCCAAGTTAAAATTACCACTTCGAGGAAAACGTTTTGAGTCAATAGAAGCCATAAAAGAAAATTCGCTGAATGAGCTAAAGGCCATACCGCAAATAGCCTATGAAAAATGTATGGAAGACTGGGTGAAGCGGTGGAGATGTTGTATTGCAAGCGATGGGGCCTACTTTGAAGGCGATAAAATAAATTTAGATGAATAATTTGTATTTTTTGTTTTATTGACAAATTCCCGATACTTAGTACACAGAAGGTATATGTTTATTATAGGGAACCACTATGGCATAGTCTGTTATTTGATTACATAAAACAAGCACAAAAAAGATATGATATAGACTAGAATCTCTTCATAAATATAAAAATTCATTCCACATATAAAAAAAATCATCTCTTTTCTATCATAAAATTGTACTCTTTTTTATGTAACAATACAGAAAAATAAATAAAAAAGATATGATATCAAAGTACCCCATAAAAAATGTGAAGTGAGGAATTCCTTTATGACGAATGAAATCTCTCCATATTCATAGTAATAAAAAAAAATATAAAAACTTTACCGAACATGCCGTAGCAACTCTTGAAAAAATCTGGTGCCAGGGCGCTGGCTAAGCCCAGTAATCCCTGAGGTACTTCAGTCGAAAGGAAAAGTCCAAGGACAGCTAGGAGCATGCGTGTCGTGCGATCAGTACGACTGCTCCTGCGCGCGCTGGATTCGTCCGCTAGGCATTGTTTCTCTGGCTGGAAAGAAAACATTAGTTACGATTTTTCAATTTAAAAAATTGTCGCTGGTTTTATAATAAATCCTATTGGTTTTTATCTCTCAATCATACCCTATTTTGACAGGGTTACAAGAAAAGTGACTCAATCCTTTATCCTAAATCATAGGTTCTGGCGGAAATATTACTGTGGGTTAACTTATTTACTATGATATTTAGCAATATATGATGAATTGACTAGCTTAGTTAATGTTTATCGTGATCAATTTCTCTCATTGGGCAAACATTTGCAAACGAAAAAGAAACGGTTATGGTGTAACCTTTATTGCAATTTTATATCTGTCTATACCCGAAAGAGCAGCGGCTGATACGCCGCCACTCTCTAAAGTTTAAATCTCTAATGCTATAGGTGGCGCAACCTATTGCCATTTACAATCATCGATATTTATCACACATAATCTCCAAAACATATTCCAAAAGATATTTGGTGATAAATGAACCAGGATTCGATCCCACTAATTCATGATTCAAATTCAAAATCATTAAATGAGATTTACATCAAAATGTTTGATATGTAGTGTAATTGAAAAGCTGGGCAAATGGTTAAACGGTGTAAAATAATTAAATTAAATTTGAATAATTGAAATTCAATAAAATTTGTTGGCCTATGTATTAATTGTAATGAATAAAACTTGATGTCATTACCCCGCGTTTAGGTATTATTTGAAAATATCTCTAGGCGTAACGTGTGATAATAAAAATACTGCTTTGGAATCTTTGGTTCGATCTCAACCGAATCAAACAGCTACGTGATTATTTTTATTAAGTATCGGTACCATAGGTATATTTAAGCTCCATCATATATAGAGGCCCCTCTTACGTGACTTATTCTAACGACGATAACTTAATTTACAAACATTAGGTTTTAAGAAAATAAAGCCCACGGCTTATTCCAAATATACGTAAATCAGGCAATCTAAAAGTTATGAAGTATACCAATAGTTGAGAGGTCTGTCAAGGACAATATATATAGACAAACAAAAAAATATGAATGAGTCTGAAGGCTTTGTTACTCTTTTGTCATCGCTTTCATTATCATTAATTTTTCAGCACTTTTAATACTCGAAGGTAAAGTGACAGTTAGTCCTCGACTCCCCCAAGTTTTTGGTTCTAAAGTGTCGAACCTCGGACAATCGTCATTTGCCACTCATCGATCTTTTTGTCACATAACTTACGATAGAGGATTTCTAAGATGTCATTTGAGCCAGGATTATTGCATGATAATTTATCTATCTGACAACGGAAACTTTAAAAGATTTTCATCAAAGATTGCTACTAAAAAAATTAAATGAACCAATATTCTATATCAGACATTTAATGTCTCGGTGGATATGTCGCGGATTCGAATCCTGACACACTCACACCAATGACTTTTCATAACTGTTTTCGGAAGTTATGTGTAGAAAATATCGATAACTGAAAACTTTGTACCCGGTACGGCAATAGGTTTGCCACATATTCTATTTGAGACGTAAACATAACGGTGAGACGAGGCTCAACAACCGCAGCCTACACCTTCAGATAACAAAGGCGTGAAGTTATGTTATGTTCTATATCAGACAATAAATCAAGTGTGTCTTAGTATAACCTGCCGCTGCCGTTTGGAATTTAATGAAGTTACAAAGTACAATAGTTTACCGAATCGACGAAAAGTACTCCCTTATTGATGTCGTAATCACACCCATTTAATCAGTTACAAAGGCCCTTTGACCACTTATTTACTCGTGTGGCTAGTCAACTAGAGTAAAGGCCTGGGGGCGGTGGTGACATTAGCACACCACCCCCTGTCACATCCCATGGGTAGACCTAAAAGCAATATATTGTTCAAAGGCTCATGATAGCGACGATTTTGCTAATGAGAATAAAATTGTCCCCGTAATCATTCCCCGTCCCCGTAATGTTTGTACACTCTTAATACTGAAAATATATTATTTAATCATACTTTATTTATCGCTATCAACTCTGCATAAAAATATCTTAAATATGTAATTTATAGTTTTTATATTTTAATACCGTTGATAATTAATCAACAGTTTTGTTGTAGACAGTGTTGAACATTTGGTCGAGGATGACTAACCGCTTCCACTATACATTATAAATAATGTGGGGGTGGTAACTTGAGTCATCTCTTTAACTGAAAGAAACGGGGCATGAGCCACTTTACGTGGACTATCTCAATCAGTAAATTATTCTGCCTACCCCGCAAGGGATTAAGCGTGAAGTTATGTGTGTATGTATGTATGTATATAAATTATTCACGAAAGTTTATTAAAACTATTAATTTAGTTATATTATTCATACATAAAATATGTTACTGATTTGGATAGCAACTTCATAATTTATTTAAGAGAGCTTAATCAGTTAACGCGACTTTTTTATCGGATAGGAGGGCAAACGAGCAGGTGTGTCACCTGATGGTAAGCAACCAACGCCGCCCATGGACACCAGCAACACATATAGTATTACTGTTGCGTTGCCGACCTTTAAGGGATAAGGGAAAGGGGGTGGGCTTCCAAATACCTCTCTCACCGAACGAAACGCGGCATGAGCCACTTTACTTCGATCTTCTGAGAGGTCGTGGTATTTCACCGGTCGAGCCGGCCCATTCATGCTGCTTGGCTCTACCACTGTTAAACTTAATTAAGATTAAGCAAAATACTACTTTTGTTATTTTTTTTTGTTATGATGATCACTGACATTTTTATTTGAAAATATTTCAATTGAATGATTGAACAGCAAACACGCTCTCAGAATTACTTTCATTCATTCGTGAGGCAATGAACTCTGTTATACCTAGAGGACACATAAGATCATATTATGTAATATATATTTTATCGAAATATTTGCCTGAATTAATACCTTAAAATAATAATATGAATGTTTTTATTTGAATGTATTCCATTCATTCTTTCGTTAAGAGATACTTCTAGTTTTACATCAGAATTAATATTTGGGTAATATTCAAGTCTCTGTGGTCCAGTGGGAGAGGCACACGGCTTCTGATCCGGAGGGCAGAGTTCGAATCCTGACACTTGCTCACACCAATGACTTTTCGAAATTGTTTTCGGAAGTGTGATAAATATTGATGACTGAAAACTTTGTGCCCGGTATGGCAATAGGTTCGCCACCTATTCCAGTTGGAACGTAAACGTAACGGCGAGACGAAGCTTAACAGCCTCTGCCTACACATTCGGGTAACAAAAGGCGTGAAGTTATCTTATGTTATTAATATTTAGGTATTTTTAAATAAAATTACCTGATTGCTTAGAGAGTGTTTATGAGTTTGTGTCAGAATTAACAATTAAAGCAAGTGATAATAATATTGTTCAAGGACAGAACAAATTGGACTATGCCAACTATTTTGGACGACAAATTAGTTAGTCGTATTCAGGCACAATGCTCGCACTTCAACGTATTTAGAGCGTGAAGATACTTAATGGTCCAGTTTCGGTATTGCATTTACCGCAAACCATTTTCATAAATAGGCCAGCTCGACCGGTGAAATACCAAGACCTCTCAGAAAACCCACGTTATGTGGCTCATTTCGCTTTTCGTTCGGTGATAGAGGTATCCAGGGCCTCCAGGGGATACCTTCCCCTACCAGTTCCCTTCCAACTTTTTATTCATTTTTAAAGTCCAAGTTTGATCCTCCTGGCGGCACTAGTCACTTACCATCCGTTTGCTCGTTTGCCTTATAAAAAGTGGTAGTCTTAAATATTGACAATTATAGTTAACAAAATCACTCATTATATTCTTCGCAATTATTTTCGCTACTTCTGTCCATTTTTTTTTGCTCTAATATCAAATATCATCGTCAAAGTATTTGTTAGTCGCAAATACCCAAAATTTATCTCAAGAGGATACGATCCAATAACTTAGCGTAACCGAAATGAGGTTCTCAGATAAAATAAATGTAGGCGCCTCGGGTATCGCAACTAATTATTCTGAAGTCCTTCGAAGGATTTCTTTTTTACTGATTACAGAGATTACTGCCATTAATTACTTTATTCCAATTAAATGTGAAATAAATCAACAGTATTTTTGCCAGAAGGATTATTTTAATTGAATAAAATTTAGCAAACCCAAAAAGATTTATTATTTTATTCTTAATCTTTTATAGTTTAGTGAAGAAATTCTTTTAAAATCCAATCCCTTTATTCTATGTAATAACATAACTTCACGCCTTTTTCTACCCGAAGGTGAAGGCAGCGGCTAAACCTCGTCTCGCCGTTATGTTTACGTCCCAAATGGAATAGATGGCGAACCTATTGCCACACCGGGCACAAAGTTGTAACTTCTGAAAATAATTTTGGAAAGTAATTGGTGTGAGCCAGGATTCGCACCCGCGATTTCTTGATTTAGAAGCGGGGTGATCGACCACTGGACTACCGAGACTTTCTGACTATGTAATAAATTCTTGCATAAGATTTTCTTACAACAAATAAATGTTTAACCACAGGTTGTACTTATTTGATAGAGTATTTGTGAACCGTTCTTGTAATAACACAACATATTATGTACTAATTTTGATAATTATATCTAACTATAACCAAATTATACATAATTCTATAGATACTATTAATTATACTAAATAGATACTTATATGTAATCTTATTAAGATATAATCATTCATGCGCTATTGTATCAAAGTCTATTATTAAGTTATGAATTACATACTTACCTCGTTGGGACTCATTGTAGATCGCTTTAGAAGCCTTTGCCTCTTCCTCTCAGTCGTCGTCAATTTCGATATTAAACACGTACTTAGTATCGATAACGCAATACTAGGAACTAATTTTAATATAACACTATATATCCACATAATAGCTGTTACTAATTGTATATTTTTTGACATTTCCACTACATAGACGGTCCGGTTGTGAGGCAGAGATAGGTCCTCGGCAAACTCAGAATTGTTTTGAGGCGTCACTTCACTCGGAACAATATTCATTGCGAAAAAAATTGGAAAACACAAGAATGGACATATAACGTAAGCGCCAACTATAGCGAAAGTTGTGTTTTTTTTATTACACCAAGTACTGTTCCTTTGTGGAAACGCTATTGCCACGTATCTCCATACAGCCAATGTCACTGCCAACCAAATGGATATTGTGTGAAACGTTTGACTGAATATTGAATGGAAATAAACGAATACTGCCCATGCATAGTTGTTCTTGTTAACTGGAGCACCGATTTTGATATTCATGTGGAGTGCGTAAGGTATATATTCGAGCATCACTAGAAGATCTGCTACTGCGAGGCCGGTGAGTATTGAGTTGGTAGAGCTGGTCATCTCTCGGCGGCTTAGTACTGCTATGTTGATGGAATTCGTTGCAGATCCAACAATACATATTACAAGTGCGATGTAGCCATGTAAGCGACTGTATGCTTTGTTGAAATTGGTGGCGCCAGGCACACAGTACGCGTCTGTCGCGTTCGCCATGGTCACGGTGTTCTTGCATCCGGCGACGGACTTTCATCAGCGCTGGTGACACGGCAGCCTTTGCGCGAACAACTAGTTAAGAGACTGTACCAATAACTTTCGTATTGGGTTTTCATAACCTGTAACAAATGAAATGTCGTTAGTAGATAAACCGGTGTTGAGTATATTAATTACGGATTATAGGAAGAATAAAGACAAAAGGACTTTGTTTACGTATTATACTCTGGAGTACTATACGTACTATACTTTACACTCTGGAGAGTGTGTACAGGAACTGCATGAGCTGATTCCTCCATCCCCGTTTTATAGGCGAACAACCCGACGCACATAGCGTACGTCGTGGAAGTACCACCTGTCCGGACGAAGCGGTTTGCATCCTCGTTTATTATACGCACTGCCAACGAGTGGAACAAAATGCCTACGTCGATGTTCCCGAATAACTATAATGTGAGCGTCTTCAAAAATAGAGTGAATAAATTCTTAACACGCCAGGGCGATTTATCACCAACGACTTCACTATCACTAACCAACAGGTGAAGTGTTGTCAATCACTAGTCTGTATACGATAAAAAAATAAAACAAGTCCTGACTTCGTCCTGATACGTGGTGCCTGCTGACTAGGGGTCGGTGGTGTCGTGCCTCCATGGTCATGAATGTGTAAATGGCGTTTAGGCACTTTTAGGCGTTTAGCGCATTTCCATATGTATCCATAGGGATACATATGGAAATGCGCTAAACGCCATAAAAGGGTAATCGGCTATGCTAGGGATAGCCCTAGCATACCCGATCTAATTCGACATCGACGTAATACACGTAACTTCCGTGTTTCGAACTTCTCAAATAGTGAATATTTGCGTGTTTAGAAAGTAAAAAAAAACTACATCGTATTGGGAGAGAATGTACGTCAAACGCACAAGGCTGCGATGATCATAAATCTAGTGTACGCGTGTGAGACCTATTTTATTTCATGAAATATTGATGGATCATCTGTCTCGCAAATATACAATTGCATTTATAAATTCGGCTTGAATATTGGTTATAAATCATTACGAAAATAGAACATTTCTTTTTTCACCCTCGATATAAATATGAACATTACGTCTTACACGATCTTGGAGTTTTCAAAGAGATGTAAAGCTTTAACATATTTAATATAAGAAGAAAGATTGAATACAAAATCGTCAAAACACCGCTGTTACATATTTTTGACGAATAACATGAAAAAGATTATGGTTTCCATAGAATTATTAAAAGTACCTCAATATACAATTATAAAGCAATTTTAGCAGTAAACAGTTTTAAATAATAGGACTGTTTATATTTAGCAGTCTATTTTAGAACGGTGTTTTTTTGGCAATAAAAAGGAGTTAAGAAAAAATATAAAAAGAGAGTGTAATATGTTGAGATAAAATACTGAACACTGAAATAAATTTTAACTTATGTTACTAATATTATAAATGCAAACGGTTGAAAAGATGTAACTCAACAGAACAAAATAAAATTTAAAGAAAGATGGAAATTAATTCTATGAAATGTCTTTCCTTAGATTAAGTTTTCACCCATTTATTGCAGTTATTTTCTTATGTACATTAACATAAGTAAATAGCAGTGAAAACTAAAATAGTAAACCCGATGATGTTATAATTTGAGGTTACTCCTTACGGAGGCGTGTTACATACATATCTAACGCAACGAAGATATAAAAACGTGAAAAATAGACCTTGAATACTATGTATCCGGTCTATCTGGAGGCCTAACCCCTTGCCCTCTCCCATGTATGCCCATCCCACTTCTGACCCCTTCCAAATCAAATTGTTAGGGCCGGCAACGCAACTTCAGTACTATCTGTGTTCAGGTGTCCATGGGCGGCGTCTGTCGTTTACCATCGAGTGACAAAAATGCTGTTTGCCCCCCTTTACCATAAAAAAAGATTTACTCTAAATTTTTATTCAAAATTAGTCACCTGGCCACCTATTAAGCTAGAACCATAGATTTAGCATAGACTATAATAGATGGCACATGTCAGGAAAAATTTACTAATATTCATCACTGACAGCGCAACCGCGTATATTAGATTTTTAGGATATTTACATTAACTGACAACACATGAACATTAACTGACACAGTTGACACTTTGAAGCGCTTTTTACGCACACATTGATAAGTCACTCACACATCAACAACCCATTTTTGTCTCGTTGTTTGTGTGACTATTGCCGATCTATTATTCTTATATCTATGAATAGAACACACACTTGTAAGTTATAATACGCGTCAAATATTACTCTGTGCACTAATGTTGTGAGTGTTTTTATTCCATTGTAAATCTGTTAAAAGATATACGGCCAGTTTACAACTCTCATTCATTTCCATCAACACGATACGCTTTCCAATAAACAATTTATATGGATGGATGATTTGCTTTATAGACTATTTCAAAAGCGCGTTATTATTATTAGAAGCTGAATATTTTGTTTATGAAAATCGTTTAGTAACTAGGAGGCATTCATTAGTCATTATTGAGTAATGCGTTTAAGATATTATTGCGAATCGGAATTTTTACAATATTAGAGCCACGCAGTTCTGTGCACGAATAGGCCGGCCCAACTAGGGATTGCACCCGGCCGGGCCGGCCCGGTGCCCTGTTTGGCACTCACCGAGCCCGGCCATTTTTATATATATGTGCTATATTATTCTTGTAAGTCCTTTCTAATGTAACGAATTTTACGTTAAATTTTGATAATTACCACGCAGTATTAATTTAGTTTAGTTGTTTACAGTTACAACATAAACTAATCTTTAAGATTTCACTATTTGCTTAATGAGTAGTATTAACTCACACTAGTCTTAATAACCAAATTCTATTAGTTTATTTTAACTAAACTTAATTATATCCTCGATTTAACAGATTTTTTGTAATACTCTTGAATTGTCCATATGAGTCAGTGAAAATAATACCTACATTTATATTACGAATTTTTCAATAACATTTTATATCGAATTTGAAATAACGTTCAACAATGAAAATATGTATAAACACCTCTAATTAACGAATTTTGTCTACTCTAAACCACCATACAATGTTCCCATCAATACGAAGCTTAATCCCATAATTACTATGGGATTATGGGTCATATGGCATAGTTTCCTATAGTTCCTAAATTTTTCGATGTTTCGACACCCTTTTTAGTAAAATTGACGTCGCTTGATGGAAAATAATTTAAACGGTGCTGCTCGTCACTATTCTTGAAGATTTTAGTTCTAATGGCTCGTCGTAAGATTTTTGTCAGCTCAATAAAATAATATTTCGCTTTTCTGCAAGTGTTAAGTTTTTGTTCAATATCTTAAATTTAACTTTACACTTTTGGCGTTATTAGTTTACTATTTTAGTGATAACATAACATAACATAACTTCACGCCATTGTTACCCGAAGGTGCAGGCAGCGGCTGTTAAGCCTCGTCTCGCCGTTATGTTTTAGGTCCCAAATGGAATAGGTGGCGAACCTATTGCCATACCGGGCACAAAGTTTTCAGTCATCGATATTGGGACGTAAACATAACGGCGAGACGAGCCTTAACAGCCGCTGCCTACACCTTCGGGTAACAAAAGGCGTGAAGTTATGTTATGTTACAATAAAGAATTTTCATAATCCTTTCCAAAACATCGAGTAACATCGAGCAACATTAAAGTGTTTAATTATTATGATTAGCTTGTTCTCATTTATCATTATGTCTACAATACAAAATAATTATCAAATATGTCAACGAGAACAATATCAAATTTACGGGTCTATACTTTCATTGTAGGACTTCATTTACTGTGTCTAATTCGACCCGTTGCCCACACATTAAGAATATTTTACAGGTTATAGGAAAGGCGTCCGTAACTTCGTAATTAGAACTAAAACAATCAGAACTATTCCAATTCTGTGTTACGACGCCTTCTAATAACGAATAGTTCTCTGGTATCACGGGAAAACAATTAAACTTTATGTACTGCCATAAGGTGAGGGTCGAATGAAATAAATTATAAATAGTCAGATTTTGTTATTACGAAAGAACATCTCTTAAGAGCAAATTAGCAAAAACTAAGGGCATATGTATACGAAACTGTGAGACAGATTTCTGTCAATAAATGTATGTATTGATAAAGAGTAAAATATTAATTAAAACATGAATAATCGAGCTGAAGTGGCTGTAGGCAAGTCAAATTTGTCACAGAACTGATACCTGATGGTGGAAAAGTGTTCTGGAGTGCAGACTGCGGCTCGGAAAATGTAGTGTAGGGCGCCCTCTGGTGAAGTTAAACGTAAAGTGGATGGCATAGATCAAGATCACTGGCGTGCTCAAGGCCTCCCCTTCCCCCTACGGCCAACAGTGGATAGATATATGTAGATACTAGCCATGAAAATATTTAAATTGTAATCACTATTAGAAAATCCACGCGGCTGATGCTGTAGAGACATAATAAGTCTTATTACTTAACAAACAATGTTTATACAGAAGTCAGTTACAGATGACTTCAATTCAATTCTGTCAGATCTGCGTGTCGTTGTATGTTTGATTGTAGTTGATTTGCGATGCCTATTGTATTATTTTTCTCATTCTGTTTTTTATGATGGAAACCGAGTAATATACTGCCTTTAAACAAGTTGACAATTGCTGACCTGTCGATTTGATGTATTATTTTGATTTTGTCAGTTCACGCCTTTTTCCACCTAAAAAGTATTGAATTTAGGACTCTTTGAATTTATTTTGGAATAAGTGGATGAACAATACTAGGGCTTAAATTTTTTTCAGTCGTCGATATTTCTCACATGGCACATGGATTCGAGTCTTCTTAATTCGGACGGAAATAAAGCACCTTCAAAGACCACTGTGTATCATTTAGCTTAGTGAGTTTAATCGTGAACATCAAATGCTCACGGACAAAATTAAGTATTGTCGACCTAAATCTGTTGGTATGCTACAAAATATCGACACAGTTCGTGAATTAATAATGCAAAAACGACATGTTACATATTGAGATATAGAGGCGTCTTTAGGCATTAGTATGACGAGTATTCATAAAATGTTATATGAACATTTGGCTGCAAAAAAGCTAGTTCTCAATGTATTCTGGGTGTTCCATAATGATCCTAACCCAACAAAAATGGTTCGAGCGAAAAGCACTTTGAGTGAAATAGTCGACTGGGACATATAGCTATTTTATCACTACAAGTCTATAATCTAGAGATCTATAAATTCTGAGGGATAAACGACTATTGGTTTTCCAGAAGTCTTTGCACAAATCAGGGAGCACAATGGACACGCAGGATCATTTTTCACCATGACAATGCCAGCTGTCACACTACGGGTGAAATTACTCGATATTTGGAAGCTGAAACTTTCGAATTAACGGGTCATCCTCCGTATAGCCCTGATTTGGCACTCAATTACATCTTTTTATTTCCAACTGTGAACAACAAATCACGTAGTTGTCGATTTTCAACCCGAGAAAAAGCCGTTGAGACACTCAAAAATCAAGTTTAGGAGAGACCGCCTTTGGGAAATGCATAAAAATCTGGTTTCACCGAATGCAAAAGTTCATTAATAATCACGGAGAATATTTTGAAAAGCAATAAAACAATATTTGATAGTCAATGATAGTAATTTTATTTCGGATATATGAGTAGCAGCCCTCGTATTAGTACCTATAGAAACGTATACAGTATTCGATATGGCTGACATTGAACGAAATTATATTTGCCGGCCCCATAGCTCTTTGTAGATTACGTTACATAAGTGAATTACTTTTGAATATGAGGTAACTTTGAGCACTCTCTGTGGAGTTTTAAATAGTTAGTAGGTACAAAGTGAATCGAATTAGTTTTATGTTATTTTTATTAGATGTTTATATAACCTTTTAATTAATTTAAAGTATGCTAGCGTAGTAGTTTCGTACATGGAAAAATTTAAATTGGCGTAGCTATGCCAATTTGGGCGAGATAAACTCCGCTATGTCCTACCCTTTTAGAGCCTCAAATTTCATCAACCAATTATATTATATAATATATATATATATATAAGTATAATATATAATATATAAGTCCACCTTCTTCTTGCTTAAAACTCTTCTTGTTCCTAAATCAAGATATTAATATCTTGGATTCCGATTCAGGCTCGAACTACTAATGTTTCATTATTATTTGCAGAATTATGATAAACAAATTAATTACTGACAAGATTGTGATCTATGTATGACAATAGGTTTCGCAACCTCTCCCATTTGGGACGAGAAAAGTCGAATGTTGCCTACACCTTGAAAGGAGAGAAAAAAATCCTATTGATTCATTTAAAAATATTATGTGCATTATCTGTTTCATCATCATCATTAGCCTATTGCAGTCCACTGTTGGACATAGGCCTCTCCCAATGTGCGCCACAACATCCGATTCTCTGCACATCAGCTTTCTAATACGCTGGTTTAGGCTTTTCCATTCTGACGAAGACAGCTGATCGGATGGAGTTTCTCGCCTTTGCCTCATCAGCTCGAGTGTCTCAGCAGAGAGCTTGGACTCCTTTTTCTGCGATCTCGGGAACAGCCTTTGAGATACTTTCCTCAGCGTGTTGACCACGGTGTCGAGTTTTTCGTCCACGTTGCCTGTGGTTTCCAGGAGATCGAATCGATTTTTAAGTTCCGTTTGGAACTTTGGAGTGGCGTAGGTCGGAGAATAGATTTTATCTTCCGGGTCCTTTCAGCTTTCAAGTTAATATTTAGAGAGCCTCGAAGAAGTCAGTGATCACTTCTAGTATTGAACCTGTTGATCACAGAGACATCTCTAAATGTATGCTTACTATCTATAATGATAAAATCTATCTCGTTCCTTGTCACAGAATCGGGGCTTCGCCAAGTCCACCTCCTGTGGAGACTCTTCTTGAAGAAAGAATTCATCAAGGAAAGCCCTTCAGACTCCAGGAAGTTGACCAGCATCTGCCCCCTGTGATTTCGGCACCCCAAGCCATATGGACCGATTTTCGTTTCGCCGCGTTCTTGTACTCCCACTTTGGCATTGAAGTCCCCCATAACAACGCTGTAGTGAGCCTTGGCGGTACCATGTATTGCTTTTGCAATATCTTCGTACATCGCCTCGGCTATCTCGTCAGAGTATGTCGAGGTCGGCGCATACACCTGTATTACCTTCAGGGTGTACCTGTTGGTAAGTTTCAGTACAAGGTACGCTACCCTAGTCGACACACTACTGATCTCCACAACGCTGCTAACGAGGTCCTTGTGAACGAGGAAACCGACACCCCCCTGGGAGAGCTGTTCACCTTCCCGAAAGTAGAATAAGTTGCCTGACTGTAAGGTTATCGTGTCCTCCCCCTCTCGCCGGACTTCAGATAGCCCTAGAATATGCCAGTTCAAGCAACCCAGCTCTACCTCGAGTTCGGTGAGGTGTTGGTCCAGCCGAAGACTGCGTCCATTATAAGTGGCCACGAGTAGTTGTTTTTGGCAGCCTGCCGTAACCCGTGGATTCTTAGCCCCCCCTACCCCACCGTTACCATGACCGCTGCCTTGGCCGGGAATAGTGGGACCACCGGGAACTGGGGGCCGTTGCATTGGTGCTATTTTCATTGGGAGGTTTATGCCCATAGTCCCCACGCTGGGCAAACGGGTTGGAGACGGCAGGGGTAAACCTTTTTTAGATAGGGCCGCTGCTGCCCGCCCCTACCAAGATCATTTAGATTGACCCATATTTTATGAATGGTTATACCGCCATTCTTCGGTGTAGTGCTGTGTAAGCTTGTCAGCCATATGTTTTTCTTTCGCTCCCGGCTGACTGAGAGAAGAGAAGAATTATCTGTTTAGTTAACTTTTATTTCTGCTCTAAATGATTAAAAAAATATTTTCATTCTCTTCGGATTTTATAATGCTTCATTTTAATACAACAACAGTTTTCTTTAGTAATAAAATCATTTCTTCTGTTTAAATAGACATTTTTTTTGTTGTATATTTTATATAATTCTCTTTGAACTGCAAATGAACAGTTATGTTTACATTTAGAGGCACAGCAGGGCTTCTGCTAAAACGTGCCACCGAGGATCATTACTACCTTAGAACTCCTCGATAAAGTACAGTCTACTTAAAAGAATTTTAAATAAAAAAAATAAATCTTTGTGAATTTTAAGTCTTATCTAGGTTTTACTGAACTAGATGTAAACATAATTAATTGAACCTTCCTCAAATAGAACTGTTTGCTACGTACTTTCAATAAAATACTACTTGCCTTATGTAGCTAGCTGTTCAATTGATCCTTTTAATAAAACTGTAATACGCTTACGCTACATGTGTACTTCAAGTACACATGTAGCGTAAGCGTATTACAGTCTTATTGAATATACAGACATTGAAACAAGGAATCTAAGGTATATTTATTTAACAGTCTTTAACAGCCTAGGTGGTCCAGTGTTCAGGTTCGAATCCTGTCTCACACCAATGACTTTTCGGAATTAATTTCGAAAGTTATGTGTGAGACATATCGATGACCAAAAGCTTTGTGCCCAGTATGGCAACAGCCACTGCCTAAACCTTCGGGAAGAAAAAGGTGTGAAGTTATGCTATATTATGTTTGTTATCTTTATTAAAACAACAGTCATTGTATTTAGAATTTTTGCGGTTTACCTGTTATGTTCTTACGCGTATTCCCTAAAGCTATTTCGCCGTCCTTATTTTACTGTTTAACAATATATATATATATATATATATATATATATATATATATATATATATATATATATATATATAAGTTCTGAGTAAAAATATTACAGCAAAACTATAATTGAGTTGACTTAAGAAATGAGAAATGGTAATCATATTCATTCATCGGAAAAGTCATATTCTTCTCTCACGGCCTCTACAAATAGCTGGGGTACCACCATTCCCTGTTCTCTAGAGTGCCACTATTATTTACTATCCCTACAATTTTGTTAGCTATATGAATTATTTTCCTACACCAACAATTTGGCATCATAAAAATGAATATAATGTTTTAAATGTGCTTGAAACTTTGAAACATACTCTGATAGCGAAACTAGTTTAAACAGTAGAAAGTATAATTTACTGTTATTATCCCTGTCCTGTAATAAATGTAACAATCTATTACATACTTTATTGGTATTCGGTGAACAAATATATGACTGACTGACTCAAGTACATACTATAACACAGAGTCACTTTCCGTTGTCTGTCCCCTTACATTTTAATAGACATAAAGAAAGCGTTACGAACGACAAAGAAGCGAGCCAGGCGTGTAAGAATCGTGCTCTATGGCGCTCTGTTCTGTCTGCCTACCCCGCAAGAGATTTAGCGTGAAATATGTTTGTATGTAATTTTAATCTAATAAAATCAGAACAATAGATATTAAGAATAATCTAGAAAATTTGGTAACTTCCATTTATCATTATTATTGGTATGGAAATGATAAATAAATGTAAATAAATTTGTATATTGTAACGAATCGTTGTGTTTTTAACATCTATTGTCATCACTAAATTAACATTCGAGCGAGAATCGAACCCACCGACCAGAACTATTAAAATTTCACTAAAAGCACGATAATTATGATATATTTATGATGATACATTACTTTGTAAATACTAGATTAGCTGTAAATACATTTTATTTACAGCATTTCTGTGCTAAGCATTTGCATCGCCACAAGCGGTCAAATACCAAGTGAAGAGGTTGTCACAAGAAGATCTCGGCAACAAAGTTATGCATGCATGCATACAAGTTATGCATCATTCTACGAACAGTAAACTGTAACCAAGAAGTTACGTCGTCGTTGTTTCAATACCAACATCTAATAAACATAGGTATTTACTGTGTTTACATTCCGCATGTTTGATTTAACTTACTCGCATAACTACATCACGTTCAATTCATCGCGAAGGAGACGTATTTTAGCCATGCATTTTGCTGTATTAATGGACTGTATCAACCTCTGAAAATATCAAAGTAAAGGGTAAAATCATATCATATTTATATCATTTGTCATACACCCAAATAATTAGATAATAACTGTAAATAATAACCGTGTTTTAAATGTCGTATTTTTATGGGATAGGAGAGCAAACGAGCAAGCGTATCACCTGATGGTAATCAACCTGCGCCGCCCAAGGATACCAGCAACACATATAGTGTTACCGTTGCGTTGCCGACCTTTAAGGGAGTAGGATAAGAAAGGATGGGGAAGGGGGGTGGGCCTCCGAGTACCTCTCTCATCGAACGAAACGCGGTATGAGCCACTTTACGGCGATCTTCTGAGAGATCACGGAATTTCACCGATCGAGCCGGCTCATTTATGCAGCGAACTGCTTGGCTCTACCACTGTTAAATTAGTGCTTAGTTATTTAATGACTTTTTAAAAGTTAATTATTTAACGTATCATTTAATCATTGGGACTTAACATTTCATTAGGTAATAACAAAAGAAAAGCTAATTTATTGTTTTATTGAGTTTGAATATTAGAAAATATACAATAGCCTGTTGTCGAGAAATTCTTACAAAGGGTTTTTCTTTGTCATGATATTGTACTACGATATTATTAGATTCAATTACTATCTACTATTATATTCGATATTTCTACTATTAATTAGAGGTTTTTATTGAAAGTTAGTTACTTTATGAAAGTCAACGAAGCGAGTGAGGTGTGTATGAATCGTGCCTTATGCCGCTCCGTTCTGTCTAACCCGCAAGGGATTTGCCGTGAAGTTATGTAAGTATACTAAGTCACCTTAGCATATCAATACTTAGAATAAAACAAAGCTTTCCGCTGTCTATCCCCTTATAAGTTTAGATTTTTGAAACTACCAAACGGATTTTGATGCGGTTTTTTAATAGATATAGAGTGTCCATAGGGTTGTTTGTATGTAAAATTAATGTAACTATAGGTTATTAAAGAAAAAGGGTTAATTTTAGAAATTTAGCACTTTAATTCTAAATGCTATAAAAATTATATTTAATTATTAAAGGAACAAAGTTCGCTTGGTCAGCTAGTCTCATACACATACATACATATACATATATAACTTCACGCCAAATCCCTTGCGGGGTAAGCAGAGAGAACAGAGCGCCATAGGGCACGATTCTTACACGCCTCACTCGCTTCGTTGACTTTCATAACTCTTTTCATGCACGCGCGTCGGTTTTTGAGGCTCTTAACATCACCTTCCTCCAGAACACGTTCTATTTGGTCATGGAATGTGTGTCTTGGCCGTCCTCGACTCCTACATCCATCCGCTTTTGCATTGTATATCTGCTTAGTCAGTCTTGCATCAACCATTCTTTCTACATGTCCGAACCATCGGAGCATGCCCTTTCTTACTTTTACACCGACACTCTCTTTCAAACCAACTTCCTCCCTTACAGATTTTGCGTAGTGCCCTCATTTCTACCGCGTTTATTCTACTTTCATGCACACTCTGCCATACCCAGCTCTCACTTCCATAAGTTAGCGTTGGGATCAGGACTGCATTGCGGATTGCTAGCTGGGCTTTTCTGCTAATGTTTTTTGCGCCCAGGAATCTGCCCAACGCTCCATTTACGCTATTTCCTATCGCCACTCGTCTTTCTACATTCGCGTTGTACCTTCCATCTCTGCTAAAAGCGCATCCAAGATATACAATTTCATTCACCTGTTCCAGCACTACATCATCAACCATTATCCTTGCATCTGTTCTGGATTCCTCCCTTTCTAGCTAGTCTTATATAAATTTATATACATAATGCTATGTTTTTTTTATACTATAATATAGTAAATTTATACTCGAAAAGTATTAATTTGCTACACGTTATTATTCGTAGTTACGCGGTAGGTAGCCGTGTTGTTTGCAAATATTTATTCGAGGAGGAAAACAAATAGCAAGGCATTATTTCAAATTAGATAACACATAAACATTAGTAAATAACATTCATGATAAAGATAAGGCAATAATTAATAGTGTACATCTTGTGGAATACCTCTGTACTTAATTTGTGCAAAATTTTAATATAATTACATAATATAAATTTCGAAATTAACATAACGTAACTTCACGCCTTTGTTACCCGAAGGTGTAGGCAGCGGCTGTTAAGTCTCGTCTCGCCGTTATGTTTACGTCCCAAATGAAATAGGTGGCGAACCTATTGCCATACCGGCCACAATGTTTTCAGTCATCGATATTTATCACACTTAACTTCCGAAAACAATTTCGAAGAGTCATTGCTGTGAACCATTGTCAGGATTCGAACCCGGACCCCTCTGCATCAGAAGCGGGGTGTTGAACCACTGGACCACCGGAAATTAGACGAGAAAATATAACTTCATTTAACTTCACGCTTAGTACACCCTACATCATCTTACACACCTCACTCACTCTTTCGACTAGCGTAAATCTTGACATTTTTTAAAACTCACACCCACAGAAGGTGTGTCTGACCTTGACTTCTACCCCTCTTTTGCACTATATATCTGCTTAGATAATCTTTAATAATCCCTTTTTTCTATATACGTGCGATCCATCGGAGCATTCCCTTCCTTACTTTAACTCCGACATTCTCTTTCAAATGAAATTGCCTTGTATTAAACTTTACACGCTTAGATTTTTTTCTATGACTTTCATAACTCTTGTCATCCACGTGCGTCTAATTTGAAGGCTCCTGAGACTTCCTCCAAAACTTGTTCTATTTGGTCAAGGGAAGGGTGTCGTTGTCGTCCTCGACTTTTGCATTTTATATCCGCTTAGTCAGTCTTGCGTTATAGAGCATACCCTCTTTTTAACTGTTACACCGATACTCCCTTTCAATCCACCCTACTTCGTTACAATCTTGTTTCTGACGCGGTCAGCGATAGTCACTCCGCAAATTTTGCTGACTGCCCTCATTTCGACCGCGTTTATTCTACTTTCATGCATTGTCATCTGCCATACCTAACTCTCGTTTCCCTAAGTAAGCGTTGGGATCATTACTGCATTGCGAATAGCTAGCCATGCTTTTCTGCTATATTAACTCTAGTATTTGCGTAAAATTTAAAATTCAAGCACTAAAATTGTTTACGTTTAATTTAATCATCGTAAATAGAAATCGATCAGACAATTGCCAACATTTAATTGCTTAAAAGCTTCACAACACAAACTCCGCTATAAATCACTAAACATTCGGTACCTACTCACTTTCATTAAAGATTATTTGACGTGAGATGTGTTGTTTTGTTCAAAGTAATATAAAGTTGCGAGTGGAAAATTTGTGAATTAAGAAGGTTCTTGTAAACAAAAAAAAAAACATTTGCATAATTTTTGATATTTTTTGCAAAACGACTTAACAAATTCATAACATCCATTTAATTTAGCCTATTAGTATATTATTTGTTTATATACTATTTATTTAGTAATGGTCACGCAACCTATAATGGTTTTCAAATTACCTTTGCGTATATGTAATTAATTAATGTTTAAATGTAATCATTTAATTATCGTATGTTTGTTCCCGTGCCTTTTTCTCCGTAGTAATGTAATAAAAGTAGTCAAAATGTGATAAACTTATATTTTCGACTACTTTTTTACATTGTTAGTTCAGATAATTCAACACACACAACTTCCGCAAAAACTTTAGAAAATAATCTCATTTATTACATTTATCAAAATAACAGCCGCCATTATATTTTTTGTCTATTACTACTCACTGTTTTATTTATTTCCCAGGAAGTAGAAATATTTGAAAGCCAATGAAAAAAATAATATGCTTAGAAAATTAAATCTCATTTGACTGGCGTAGATACGACGCTAGTATCGATAAATAATAACATTAGATACAATAAAATGTAGATATATAATTAGATAAACACAATAAATTTATATAGACTTAGATTTCCATATCTAATAAATAAAATTCTCGTGTTACGTCATGCGTTATCAAGTCCTCTTAAACGGATTGACCGATACTCATGAAATTTTGTAGCCGTATCGGGTAGGTCTGAGAATCGGACAGCATCTATATTTCATCGCCCTAAATTGTAAGTATAGTCCGCCCCTAAATTTCAGTGACTGTTGTAACCCAATTTGTTTACCAAAAACTGTATTTTTGCCAAGACAACGTCTGCTGGGTCAACTAGTTTAATATAATATGGAGAAATAAAGTGATTAATAATATTAAAAAAATTACAACGAAGCTATAAATAGAATCTATTAACAATTTAAATTACTTAATGTCTGCTTTTTATCTCTTTTGGTTTTTTTTTTGGAATTGTGCCCAATATAACGTGCCTACTGTTGACTAATTCCTTTTGCCAATTTCTGGCGCGAATAAAATTATTCTTTAAAATATTATTATCTACCTTATCTACCTATTTCTTGGTCTTGATCGAAAAAAAGTTTTCTACGATTAGTATTTTTGTTTTCTTAAAAGTGTGATCTAAAAATGATTTCGAAAATTGTATCATTGATTAAACATTTAAACAATACTTACCGATAAATAAGGTTGTTAACACACTATACCATTGTTGGTTACATCCACAGATAACGTGATCGCGTCGTCACCTTGTAAAATCGTCGTCAAATCCGGAGAGAGTTGTTGTTGACCGGTATGAGGCGTGCTGCTTTACCGACTGCGAGAATCAAACTGCTGCGTGCGTGCAATGGCGTCCTACGGAACGGTATTACTCGTTTATTTTGCAAAAATGTATCACGTTATAATAATCTCTGTTCTTTTTTATGTAAAGCGTAGGTATGTTTTAATAATAATTTATCTATAACATTTTCATTAATTAGTTGTTATAGTGCATGTATAAAGACAAGTTCGAAATATTTTTTTAAACAACGATACACCAACGCAATAATGGTTTGGTACCTACACTTGGACTCTGAGACGAATTAATGCTAAGTTTTGTTGTTTTACTTTTAAATTAGATTTTGCACTCTTATACAGGTAAGATTTAAATAAATATTTAAATAAGGGGCAACAAATCAGAAGTCAACATTAAGACAGAAAAACAATGAGATATTTCCACGCGATGTAAGTTTTATAACTGGAAATTCACATTTGAAAATAAGTAGCAACTAAAAATATTGCCTGCATAAAGTTAAATATATATATATAGGCATTTTATTAAAAAAAAACCTTAAATTTATTCTCTTATAGGTTTAGATGATTCTGTTTTATTTTATAGGAAAGCTTAATAATTTCTATTATGTAAATTATGATTGAGTGGCAAAGTATACTTCGATCAACTTATAGAATTACAAATAAATCCTTAAATAGTAAATCTTTATCTTAAAAATTACAAAAACATAGTCATAGTGGCCAACTCAACTTTACGTTTAGTCAAGGGACTAGACGTAAAGTTGAGTTGATATTGATCAGGATTTGAACTTAATCAGAAACAGAGTACCCATTGCTATTGACTGTATTTTTTGTTTTTTTTTAAGATAATTTATCAGATTCATAATTTCATTAGGCCACTATGACTATGTTTTTGTCATTATTAAGATAATGATTTAATATTTAAGGATTTATTTGTAATTCTATAAGTAGGGGTAGGTAGAAGGACAAATTGGAAATACAACACTCCTCTTTTCATCGAGGTTAATATCAACATGACAAAAAATATGCCCTATATATTAAAATAGGTTACGTACGCCACCTACTTCGTCTAATCAAATTAATTAATATGGTGACATAAACAAAGCAAACAATTCACCTTCGGGTGATAAGGGCGCGAAGGTAGGTACTTATTTCGCAATTTCATTTAATTGTTCATTTAAAATAATAGAGACGTCATTCGCCATCATCACATTTCACTTTTTAAGATAAATGTAAAGAAAAGGGTGAAACATTTTACCTCATTTTAAACAACAACAACAGCGAGGCAACATTTTCTTGGAAATCATTTTTTTTTTCTTTCTTTTGAAATCGTCCGAGTAAATATTTTGCTATATCTTGTTTCGTAAAATAAATTGGTACAATTTAACTCTATTACTGAAACGCTTTTATCGAATAACCGTATAATAATACGATGCCGTTGAGACTCAAATAACAAGCGAACACAATATCTTGTTTGTCCATTATTCGCTCCATTACTAGTTTTATCAGGATATAAATTTGTGATCAAGTTTAACTTCAACTAATAACACAAATACTTCCATTATTATACAACGTGTATTATTCATTCTTTCCTCATAGGTAATTATAAACAATACAAAGGAAATTCATCATTCCTGTTTGAATAACATAACAAGCTGACAGTCAATGACAGTGAAATACAACGAACTCGAAGAAAATCGACGTAAAGTGTATCAGGCTAAGTTTCGTTTGGCGAGAGATGTTTTCTAAGATTCATTATTCCCTTATTCCAATGTAAAAGACGACAACGCAACAATGACCATTTGAGTGTTGCAGATGTGGAACGCTAGTCACTTAATATCAAGTGACCCATTTTCCCCAGTTATCATAAAAATGCAGATATTTCTTAAGTAGACTATAACATAACATAACGTCACGCTTTCTTCTACCCGATGGTGTAGGCAGTGGCAGTTAAGCCTCGACTAGTCGTTATGTTTACGTCCCAAATGGAATAAGTGGCGAATCTATTGCCACACCGGGCACAGTTTTTTTTTAGTCATCGATATTTATCCCATATAACTTTCGTCGTTGGTGTGAGCCAGGATTCGAACGTGCGACCTCTTTATTAAGAAGTGGGGTGCTCGACCACTGCACCACCGTGACTTAAGCAGACCATATTTTTGAGAAACCGGGATAAAAATATGCTATTTCAGGAGGAATTGGCATCAAATATGATCAAACATGTATGATTAGAATGTAAGAAGTATCGACTGAAGATTATAAAATATTTATATAACTTATTGATTTTACAAAAATTCTCGATCATATATTTACATAACTTTAAGCCAAGTTGAAGTACTATATAGAAAGAAAATAAAACAAATAAAATAAACCCAATGGTTTACTATGAATACAAGATATTTTCCGTCTTCTTAGACATGGCAGTATATCTACCATCGATGTTATCGGGTTCCGTTAACAGGAAGTGTATGAGTTGACAAAAGGTTGAGGGTTGTCGGACTTGAGGCGTTCTACCTAAAAATACACATATAAAAATATAGGGAAGGTAGGGGAGGGATGGGCACTTTTTTACTATTTATTGCATAAAAAAATAGATTTTATAGATAATAAACTTTTATTGCCAATGTTTGTTGCACCACATATTTAGCTAGATATAATTGAAGAGCTTTCTTAAAAATTACAATAAGTCTCAACATTAAGCGATATTTTATAAACTAAGTCAAAAGTGCCCAATGCTCCCTATGGGAGGGAGGCTTGGGCATACCCGGTGGGAGGCTTGGGCACGGCCTATAAATCAGTTTATATCTATAATGGAAGGGATGGGGAAGGGGATAGGAAAGGATTGGGAAGGGGGGTGGGCCTCCGGTTACCTCTCTCACCGCACGAAACGCGACATGAGCCACTTTACGTCGGTCTTCTGAGAGATCGTGGTATTTCACCGGTTGAGCCGGCCCATTCATGCAGCGAACTGCTTTGCTCTACCACCTACACATGACATTTCACTACGCCTTTCGTAATTTTCGGAAGTTTTGTGTGATAAATATCGATGACTGACAATCTTGTGCCCGGTATGGCAATAGGTTTGCCACCTATTCCATTTGAGACGTGAACATAGCGGAGAAATGAGACTTAACACCCGCTGCCTACTTCTTCGGGTAAAACTGGCGTGAAGTTATGTTACATTAATTAAAAATAAACCAATTATTAACAATTTTCCTATACTGAACATAGTAAGTGGGAGCATTGGGCATGCCCAAACCTCCCCATCATCTAAATGCCCATTGCTCCCTCTGTATACATTTTCGACCTAAGTTACCGGTATTTTAATGAATCTTTATATTTAGGCTTAACTTTCAGTTTAATATATAGATTAATAAATACCAATAAATAAATAATAAAAAATACACATACCTTTCATTAGTTTTATCTTTATTACGATCCGAAAACACAACAAATTATTTACTTTTACTAGCCCAAAATCTTTAAACGTGTTTGTGTTTGATAACTTACAGAAATTACAAATACGCTATGGATTAACAGTGTTTCCAGTTGGTAAAGAAAACTAACAAATCAAGAAAAATATAAAATCTATGATCAAATCAGAAAAAAAGGGTCCCCATGTCTCCCTACTGCCCATCTCTCCCCTACCTCCCCTACTTGTAAATAAAATCAATGCTATATCGATGTGAAGTCATGTTATGAAATGAACCTTACAAACTACTAGCGGATACATGCTCACAAAATGGTTTTACAAGTATTTTTAGACCATGAAATTGATAAATCGCCAATCGAAATTATATTTCAACAATCATAAACCACTTATGTTTGAAGACTTTAATCGTACTCACAAAACCAAATAAACAAATCTAATACAAACATATGTCTTCTTAATATATTACTAGTATAGTTAACGATGGAGATTATTTTTTTAATATTAACTTGTAAGTGAACACATAACTTCACGCCTTTTAGCCTCGACTCGCCGTTATGTTTACATCCCAAATAGTGGCGAACCTTTTGCCATACCGGGCACAGAGTTTTCAGTCATCGATATGTATCACACATGGCTTTCGAAATCAATTGATGTAAGCTTGGATTCGAATCCGTGAATCTTGATTCAGAAGCGGGGTGTTCGACCATTGGACCACCGAGACGCAATAGGACGTAAAGACGTTAAAAAGCGAAGAGAACTTTGCTAATAATATAGTTTATCTATTTATATTTTTTGATCAAATGTCCTAAGGAGAAAACTTTTTTTCTTTGGTTTTGGTTACCCATTGTTTGCTTATATCAGCAAAATTAAAAGTCACTTAAAAGTTATCAGAATATTGAGAGAAGCTGTCTAATCTGAACATCATATTTACATATTATGCGTCCATTTGCATGGCTTAATGGAAGGTAACTAACAAATCTAGAGTCTACGTCAGTCTATACATTATTTACATCATTTTTAAAATTAAAGTTAGACATTTAACCTCTCCTTAGCCCTGGGTTACCAATAAGTGCACTATAAAGCAAAAAGCTGCAGTTGAATGTAAATACAGAAGTTGACCCACAGCTTCCAACTTGAAGAGATACATTATCATTATAAATCACTGCAATAAGGTGTTTATGAATATACAACGCTAGCATTAATGCATCGGTCGCAGACGAAAATTCAGCAAGTGTCTTGAAACTTCTGAATATTTTAGGAGTTGGAAGAATTCGTTAGGATGCTACTACTGTCAATCTAAACATTGATTCGCTTAATTAGCATGTCTCAGTTTCGTCCAATTTTGACGGGACCACAAATGAATAGGTACTCTTTTATGTCTTTCATCCTTCCAATCCCTACGTATTCACCATTTGTATTTCAGCGATTCCCCGCTTCTCATGTTAAGGAGTGTATTCCCTCTACATCTATTTCGATAGGTATGGACTGTCCCAGTTGAAACATGATTAGTCCTATCATTGATGAGAGAGATAATTCCTATCTTAAGCCATATCCTTAACTATTCTATTTTTTACGGCGTCTTTCCGACCCAATGGAAAGAAGCCGAATTCATTCTACTTCCCAAAAAAATCCGTCCGTTTTTCTTTTACTGATTACCGTCACAATTCTATCTTCCCTTTTATCTCCAACGTTCTAGAATGACTTAATCATACCCAATTGAATACCTTACTAAAACAAAACAAAGTCCTAAATCCTTAAGAATCAAGTTTTAGTGCTGGATATACTTCTGAGTATACTTTTGTTTTTTACAATTACCTGTTCTGACGGTGTAAATGTGTTTTCGTTGAAGACAGATATTCTTCTTAACACAACACTACAGTGTCAGTTATATTGTAGTACTCATATCATGTATGTTTATATTTGCTTATGTTTGAGTGTGTTTCTTTTATGGATATTTATTTTTTATAATATTAATGTTACATATTTACTAAAACTTATATTAGATACGGCTGTATCTAATATAAGTTTTAGTAAATTTTTATGTCAGTATATTTATTTCGTATACCGCCGACAGCCACTATTTTACGAGTATTCTTTCTATCTTTCCATCATATGGTTGTATGGAAGAAATTGTCTTGTGCGATAGGACCGCCAATTGTACAAAATTATCTAGCTTCATTGTTTATTGTAAATTTTATTTATTCGTATACAATATAGAGTATTATATTCAACTCTATTATAAATAGTTTCCAACATGCCTTTGTAACATGTATGTAGGACATATAGAGGGAGTCCAAAGATTTTAATAAAAAGCTTAGTAGTCAAGCAAGCCTCAGCCAGAGCTTAGCCGCTCTTATATATAATGTTACTATTCATATATTACTACAACTACATACATATCAACTGATATAGAATCTTGTATGCATACCACAAGCATTTAGTTGTTTAATTGGGAACTAGAGGACGCTGTGTTTATTGACATTAAAACAAACTTTAGGATTATATCGCGTTTATTTATTAATTTCCCGACGTTTCGAACTCTTTACAGAGATCATTTTTACGAGTGATGAACAAAAAGATGGTATCTGTTCAAAAGCCATTTTCATTGATACAGAGAGCACCCACTTTTTGGAAATAAAAATCAAAAACTTGATGTTAAAAATATGATTTTTACTATTGGTAACCCACATCAGACCATGAAACAAAAATTAAATAATTAACAAGATGTATTTACTAAAGAAAAAGTTTGGTTTGTAATAGGAGAAAAATATGTGTTTATTGTGTCCAAGATATTATTATTATTATAGAATCAGAAACCATAAATAGCCAAAATGCTCATACTTAAAACTTAATTTCAGAGTATAATATGCGTTAGTAATTTCCACTAACTATTTTTTATTTACATATATTTAATTATCAATTTACATAACAAAACAACTTCACGCCTTTTTCTACCTAAAGGTGTAGGCAGTGGCTGTTAAGCCTCGACTCGCTGGAAATACCGGGCACAAAGTTTGCAGTCATCGATATGTATCACACATAACTTTCGAAATTAATTTCGAAAAGTCATTGGTTCACGTGAGCCAAGATTCGATTATCAATTTAAATATTTATAAATAGGTTCCCTTCCGAGATAGATGTTCGTATCTTTTCGTTTATCGTTTTTCCCAAGACCGAGTTGATTAAACATAAATTTGCACTCCACTTCAGATATAGACGTTCCCCCCTAATGGAATTTAAATTTAAAGTTTGTTTAATAATAATATTAGAATATCAGTTGCAGAATGATTTTGGGACACAATGTGCTATATTTCTTTATTATTTAATTCGTTAATTGAAAAAAAATTGCCCAGGTGGAAATAGTTACTCACGACCACGGCTTGAGTGATGTGTCAGTTGCCCCACTAAGCCTTAGTGAACATCAGACCTTGTGTAGATGCCTATAATTTTAGATATGAATTTATATGCAACAATAGTGATATATGAGTTAACTTGCCATATTTTACATTAGTTGGCAGTATATTAACAATGTAATAAGTCATCAATAATTATTTATTTCAACATATAATTTTCAAAACGTTTCCTAAAACCTTACCACTAAAGCTCTGGATGCAAGGACCAGGATCCAGAGCTTTAGCTCTGGATGCAAGGACCACCTAATCTAATGCGTCATATTAAACTATTTAACTATCAAGACGAATTTCCATTTATTTCTCCTTTCATAAATAAGTTATTAGCCTAGGAAAATATAATATTAACTGTATCGGATTAAACGGTAACCTACGGCGTTGTGAAAACCAAGTACCGTCTAATTTTAAATTACGGATGAGCAACTATTTATTCTTTATAATTTAGCGTGGGTAGATTTGATTTTATACAAAAAAGTAATTATTTGATAAATAATTTATTATAATAAGCACATTTATGAATAATAATATTTTTTTTATTTTGAATGTATTCGTGTATTTTTAAGGGATGCTTCATGTTGTTTAATGTGGAACAAAATCTAAAAAACCTTAAAATTGGGTGTGGCGTTATGTTACCATCTTTATATTTTGTTAAAACCTACATAAATCTGTGGAAAATGTAAATGGATATTAACAAAATCTACAATATTTTATATATAACAGATTAACCATTTATCGCGGAAGAATATACGAATCCCAGAGATTCGCGTGAAGTCGCCGGCAATAGCTAGTAAAAGTAATAAATAGGCTGTTGACGCTGCGGCGTGACTGTAATTCGTCTTGTGCAAGTATATTAACTCGACATTTATTACATTTTGTTTGAACTGTCACGTCAACAAATATATCTTTGGATATGCCTTATACAGCTATCCTACCTTTGCTATATTTGAATATGGTTTATACACTCAACGACTCTTAATAACAAATAAACTTAAAAAAGGCGCTGCCTACGTCTTCCTGTATAAAAATTATGAACGAATATTAATAGCTATTGTTACGTTTTTCCGTTGTAATACAAAGATTATTAACGAATGGAAATAAGTTACCTGGGCAGGGATATAGGATATAGGGATCGGAGTGTTGCGGTAAAGGTAAATCAGATAACATTGCCCCACTTGGAAAGTTTAAGGAAAACCAAAAAGTCTCAGGTTGAAATCCTGGCTCACACTAATGGCGAATAATAACTTCAAAAATTCTGTGCTATCTGAAATTCTTTCGAAATTCTGAGACTATCGAAGACTGAATTGTCCCAGGTGTTTGGTATAATAGGTGTCACCAACTATTTGAAATCGGGACCTAAAATTTTGACTAGTTGAGACGTGCAACAAGTCAGGAAGTTATGATATAATAAAAATATATTATTGTGTTGCCACTGTGACAACAAAACATAATGAGCGAAAATAATTCAAGATTTCGTCTCGCACTTACGAGTAGTTGATTTTATATAAATATTAATTTAATTTAATGATGTTTGCACACACAAAGAGAATAATATAATTGGGAAAATTGTCTGTACGTTGAATAAAACATTATAAGAGATATATCATTCATTCACTCATTTCGGATTTATATATAGACTTGGTAAGAGTTTTTTTTTCGGCTGAACGATTGGATCATTATCGCCTGGAGGAAATTTAGCCAACGAAGCCTGTTGCGTGAACTGAACAACATTGACGTGAGAAATCTACCAGTTGGTTTATTAATAGCATCCCACAATTGGTTTCTTAAATCAAGAGTACTTTTGCTGCTTTTTTATATTTTGAAACACAGATAGTAACAGAGGTATAGTCGGCTTTTAACATACAATAAACATGGAGCCAGGAGTATTTGAGGTGAATGAAAAGGGCGTCCGTATACCATTCTCTCCGTACAAAATGCAGCCTGAGCCACTTAAGTAGATATTCAGAGAGGTCGTGGTATTTCACCCATGCAGCCAGCTGCATGTTGCCTGCTATTCCAATATGCGTGGTTTTTCTGAATAATTAATGATAATTATTAATAGCAGAACAAGGTGCATGGACCAGATTTTTCACTCCGCAACATCGCAGAGAAGCAACTGGCTCTGAGCCGGAAGGTTTTTTGCGGTTTGTTGTGGATCTGGCAAAAGCGAAAAGGTCTGTGGGACATACACTCGGGCTACGGGGCGGGCGGCGCCTTGCTGCGTGTTCTACAGTCCATTTATGATGGCTGCAAAACATGTATGCGTGTTGACGGCGGCTTGTCGCCCTGGGTTGAACTTAACTTGACGCTAAATCCCTTGCAGAGAGAAGAGAGCGCCATAAGGCAAGATTCTTATACGCCTCACTCGCTTCTATGACTTTCAGAAAACTTTTCACACACGCGCGTCAGTTTTTAAGGCTGCTGATATCACCTTCCTCTAGAACACGTTTTATTTAGTCATGGAACTAACGTTTAACGCTAAATAAGATTAAAAATAGGAAGTATTTTAAATATGCGAATACAAACTTTTATTTAATTCTCACATAAGTTATATATATAGGGAACTTCACTTACTAATATTCATATTTTTTTTGCTTGTAATTTATTCACTATAATAAGCAAAAAAGTTTTTTAAAAAATCAGCACCTATCGTTTATTTAGCGTCCAATTATGTCTAGCGGTTCTATAGCGAATAACGAAATTCGTTTTTTTACATTGAATGAAAAAAAAATGCTGTTAAGATCACATTTGGCGGAGATGGCGTTATTATTTTTGATGTACCTCAGTACCAAAAACAAATTGTTCTATTTTCCGTAGTTTAGGTTTAATCAATGTATTTTACGATTCCTAAACACTATAACACGGATATAGAACATTGATTAATATTCCTAATTTCGTGTGTAGTTGTTTGTATAAGTGAATTGAGAATGAGGACAAATACTTATACTATACTTTCTATAGTTATTTTTATATAACATGTAGGTGTTTCGATAACTCATTGGTTACCTGAAATAAAACTTGACATTCCTCAGACAGGCCGAAACATAGTATTGAGAAGCCGAGTAAATAGTGTTTACTTGAAGGCTACCATTAAGATTTTTTTATACTCGCAAGTCCAATAATGAAAACTTTTTTATGGTATAGAGGAGGCAAAGAAGCACGTGTATCATCTGATGGTAAGCAACTAACGCCGCCCATGAACACCTGCAACACAGAGAGTGTTACAGTTGCCTCCCCTTAAATTGGGATAGAGAAGGGGTCGGTAGTGAGATGGGGAACCCCTTTCCCCAGGGTCACGATACCTTTCTCACAAAAACTACTCATAAAATAAAAAAAAACACTCCATATTCTTGAGTAGTAGACGAAAAGAACTTTGTTCAATAAGAGACGATTCTTACACATTACGCGTGTACACTTGTGTGGCTTCTTTTTTTTTTTTTTTTTTTTTTTTTTTTTTTTTTATGGGATAAGGGGCAAACGAGCTTGCGGGTCACCTGATGGAAAGCAATCACCGCCGCCCATGGCGTCTGCAATACCAGGGGCATCACATCAGCGTTGCCGCCCTTTCAGATGGGAATAGGCTCGTTTCTTGAAGGTTCCTAGGTCGTAGCGGTCCGGAAATACCGTCGCCGGCAACTGGTTCCATGAAGGAACAGTGCGTGGCAAGAAGTGCCTGTTAAAACGCACTGTTGTCGACCGCCAACCATTCAGCCAATGCGGGTGGTAGCGTTGGCGCGTCGAACGGTGGCGGAAATCAGCTGGCGGTATTAATCCGTACAATTCCTCAGAGCACTCCCCGTGGTATATGCGGTAGAGGATACATAGAGATGCCACCTCTCTCCGCAACGCCAGAGGATCAAGCCGATCAGTAAGAGCTTGGTTGTCGACAAGCCTAACCGCGCGTCGTTGGATGCGGTCAAATGGAGTAAGCTGGTACTGGGGTGCCCCCGCCCAAAGATGTGAACAGTATTCCACGTGAGGACGGACCTGCGCCTTGTAAAGTTGCAGGCGATGACCTGACGTGAAATACTGTCCCGCTCTATTGAGCACACCAAGCTTTTTGGAAGCCAATTTGGCCTTACCCTCCAGATGACCGCGGAACTGGACGTCACTCGACAAGTCGACACCAAGAATTCCGATAGCGGCTGAGGCGGGTAAGGGAGTGCTCTCAAAACAGGGAGCTACGACAAAGGGTGTCTTTTTAGCGGTAAACGCGCAAACCTGTGTCTTCTTAGGGTTGAATTGGACTAAGTTTAGTCGGCCCCATTCCGAAACCTGACTAAGCAGAGTTTCGATTTCAGACACAAGTTTATTCCGGTGCTCGTCGACGTTTTCCCGAGAAATACGCGGGTGGCCGGTATATAAGGCATCCCCGGTACTGTCATCCGCATAACAATGAAGATTGCTGCTAAGCAGCATGTCATTGATATGCAGAAGAAACAGCGTAGGGGATAGCACACAGCCCTGGGGGACTCCAGCATTCACAGGTTTTAAGTCGGAGCATGACCCGTCGGCAACAACTTTAATGCTCCGAGCCGTGAGAAAGCTGGAAACCCAATCGCATAATTTCTCGGGAAGCCCATAACATGGAAGCTTCGAAAGAAGTGCTTTGTGCCAAACCCGATCAAAGGCCTTCGCTACGTCCAAACTAACGGCCAGCGCCTCTCCTTTACTCTCAACCGCTTCCGCCCACCGATGGGTTAGGTACGCTAAAAGATCACCAGCTGAGCGACCTTGACGGAATCCGTACTGACGGTCACTTATCAACTGGTGCTCTTCTAGATACTTAAGGAGCTGGCGGTTGATGAGTGTTTCCATTATTTTGGAGAATAGGGAGGTGATGGCGATAGGTCTGTAGTTGGACGGATCTGAGCGGTCACCTTTTTTAGGGATCGGATGGACTAAAGCAACCTTCCATGATGCTGGCACAGCGCCGAGAGAGTAGGAGTACCGGAAAAGACGCGTTAGAACCGGTGCCAACTCTGGAGCACACGTCTTCAGCACTATTGCTGGGATTCCGTCAGGCCCACTCGACTTGTGGACATCGAGGGATAGAAGTATGCGTCGCACAGTACTTTGCCGGAAACGAACCTCCGGCATGGCGTGACCGCAATGTGGAATAGTAAGTGCGATGTTACCCATATCGTCCAAAGTCGAGTTGGACGCAAAAAGAGTGCCAAGAAGGTCGGCTTTCTCTTTTGCGTCGTGGGCTAGTGACTGGTCCTCCCGGTGCAACGGTGGAAGAGACGGCTTACAAAAATTCCCAAGAACAGCCTTGGCGAGCGACCAGAACGCACGGGTTCCCGAGGGAAGGCGAACTAGTTTCTCGCCAATTTTGCCTATGTACTGAGACTTTGCTACGGCTATAACTCTTTTGAAGGACCTGGAGGCAAGGTTGTACTTCTTCTTAAGAGGGCCGGTGTCAGAGTCCTGGGACGCCACTGCTTTTGCCCAGGCTTGATAACACTCATGCTTAAAACGTAATGCCGTTTTGCATGAGCGACCAAACCAGGGCTGGGATCTGCCGCCGATTGGCACCACTGAGGATGGAACAAAGAGCTCCATTCCCTGCAGTACCACGTCAGCAACAGAGTCGGCAACGACGTCAGGATCATCCGGCGAGAAGCAAACTTGCCCCCATGGGTAAGATGCGAAGAAATTTCGCATCCCATCCCAGTCCGCTGACCTATAGTGCCACACACGGCGGCGACTCGCAATGTGCGGTCGAAGTGGGCACGTGAGTAGCACCGTACTCCTTATCAGACAGTGGTCCGAAGAACCCAATGGGGCGTCTACAGAAACCACATATCTGTCCGGATGGGAGGTCAGCAGAAGATCCAACAGGGAAGGTATATGATTATCAACATCTGGGATTCGCGTGGGTGCGGTAACCAGTTGTGTTAGATCATATGCTAGAGCAAAGTCATGAACAGATCTACCCGCGTGGTCGGTGGTGCGAGATCCAAGCCAATCGACGTGGTGGGCATTGAAATCGCCCAGAATAACGATTTCCGCGGATGGGACCTGTTGAAGTACGGAATCTGCAGCCGTTTGAACGTGGTCCATGAGTCGGTCTGTTTCGGTATTACCGCTATGGGACCTATAAAGACATGCGTAGATGCGGGGGTGGTCGTCGCTATCAACACGCAGCCAGAGGGTCGATAGGTCCCTTCCTTCAAGGCTGCCGAGGCGTCGAGCACAGATATCCTCCCGGACAAACACACACACTCCGGCCCGCGGTACAAAGCTGTATTCCAGTTCTAATGGTGTGTTGGTATAAAAAAGGAATATACAAATCGAAAATAAAAAATGTTTGTTCAACAAATAATTCTATAAATAAACTTGTTAACCTAACGAATTGTTTGACTGATCAATCGACCTTCGAGTCGACTACGCTAAGGGAGAATTTACGCAATGAAGCGCGTATCTTACTGAAAAACATTGATCGAGTGTAATGTTTGTATTGGTTTATTGGTAACACCACATCCTTACCATAAAAATATAATACATACATGTAATATAATAATAATATCTTGGACACAAATCACACAGCGCCCTCTAGTTCCAAGCTAAGCTACTAAATATTTGTGTTATGGATACTAGACAACGGATAATAATACATATATACTTTTCTTTTGTAAATACATACTTATAATACATAGAAAAACACCCAGACGCCACACAAATATTCATGTTTGTCACAAATATTTGTGCTCGGGTGGGAATCGAACCCCCGACCTCGTTGCTGCAGCCGGTAGTTTTTTACCAATGCGCCATGAGGCTCGTCAAATATATATAATAAAGGCAACCGTATAATATAATAAATAAAGGCATCGCAGAAAAACTAATTAATACAGACTAATTAATGCAGCTATTTGCGTGACTTACATAATTACACTGTCACTTACATAATAACTTTAACAGATTATTAAATCTACTAAACTATTTTCAAGTTTCTTTATCTACAGAAGTCTACAAATGTTCTTACTTACTTTGAACTATCTTTTAGCAAATGCTGGGACGGTTGATATTACTTTAAGCTTTTCTTTGGTATAGGGGGCAAAAAAGCAAGCGCGCTCTGATGGTAAGTACCTAGTGCCTATGAAAGCCTTTAACACATAGTTATTAAGTATTATAATTGCGTTGTCTTCCTTTATGATGGGATAGAGAAGTGGTGGGAAGTTAGATGAGGAAGGTAGGAAGAAACTGTTGGTTCGATACTGTAACTATAAGTTATATTATTATTACTTAACAGTGGTAGAGCCAAGCAGTTTGCTGTATGAATGGGCCGGCTCGACCGGTGAAATACCACGACCTCTCAGAAGACCGACGTAAAGTGGCTCATGCCGCGTTTCGTTCGGTGAGAGAGGTACCCGGAGGCCCACCCCCCTTCCCCATCCTTTCCTATTCCCTATCCCTTAAGGGTCGGCAACGCAACAGTGACACTGTATGTGTTGCTGGTGTCCATGGGGGGCGTTGGTTGCTTACCATCAGGTGACACGCCTGCTCATTTGCCCTCCTATCCCATAAAAAAAACTTTTATTAAGAGTTAGTTTCCCTCACATTAATCCCAAATACTGTCCGATAGCCATAAAGATGAGTACTGAATTTATATCAAAAACGTGTTCAGTGCTCACTTGTTAGTAGACACGTGCCAATATTGAAGTTAACGATGAGTATTGAATAAGAAGGTTCGATAACATTACACATAAAAACGTGAAAATAGGTTTTCATTGCGTAACAATTTTTTTCTGTTGACTATGGATACCAGGACTTTTTATATTCAATTCGGCGAGTTTATAAACTTATCCACCAATCTTAACCAACCAGATAGTAAATGGCAAGACGGGCCTCATGGTAAATTGTTTAACCGGCAACAAATATTTGCGATAAGCATGAATGTTTGCATAGACTCTGGGTGTTTTTCTTTTTATTTAATATACATACGTTGTATATAATATACATTTATATATTTTTTTTTAATATGGATTACTGTTTGATATTGAGTTTCAATGATACAAGCATTGGATTGCTTGACTTGCAAAACCAGATGGCGCTATATTAAAAAAAATGATCCTTCTATGTGATCTCAATATATCATTTGGAATGTGGAAGTATTGTCTACATCACCGGGAAGTAAAAAATACAAATCAGTAAATATTTGAACTCATTTTTAGTTCCGAAAACTAGCGTTGGTTAAAAAAATATCTCGTTTTTCACTAACTAGCGACGAAACTCTAGCGTTAATTAAAATCTCGCTTGTAGTCACAGCACTGTAAAACAGTAAAAAGCCAACTTTTTATAAGTGAATAAATCTTTTGTACACTCTTAAAACTGAGAATTTTATAAAATGAACACAGTTAAAAATAAACCCACCAATTGAACGAATGACTAAATTTTACAAATTTCATCGTAAAGGTGAATTTCATAAATAATAATTATTACTATGTGCCAACAAAGAGTTCACAAAATAGGAACACCTATTTGTGTTTCTTAAAATACCTATAGAATAAGTTACTCCTAAATAAAAGAAGCTTTCTTAAATTGGTTCATTACTTTCTTATTTTAATGATTACAAATAACCAACTTTTTCGTTTTTTTTATTTTAACGTCTCACTCTTTTCTACACGACCTTTTTGCATCCTAATAATTTCAATTGTGATGTAAAAAGTCGGTGATAAAAAATGGCGTAAATATTTAGCATATATCGGCTACATCGTTCTCCTTTCTCTCTTCTCTCATTCTCCATTCAATAATCTTCCCATACACTTTCGCTGCTAAACTGATCAAACTGATGGCCCTGAAACTGGCGCATTGCATACGTGATCCCTTACCTTAATACAGGGGCATGATGACAGTACGCCTCCAGTCTATGGAAACCTTATCCGACCTCCAGCATAGATTGTTCAAGGTCAGAAAAGCGTTCCGGACATAGGTTCCACCGTTGGTGTAAATTAAATTTAATCAAAATTCGTATCTTATTAACTCCTCGTATTTAGTTTGTTCAATCTGTCTATCCAATATAGAGAGTCCAATATAGTAGTGGGTAGGCACAGATTTCAAATTGAAATTCTTCCTTCTTGTACCTACCACCCATAAAGTCACTGTTGATAGCGTTATTCCATTTGGGGCTTGTTTATTATTAGTATTGTCCCTTTTAGTACGGCCTTCTAGTCAAAGGGTCGTAATCAAACCCTATTGCCTATTGACAATGCTACAGATCTACCCGCCAGTCTAATGATTCAAACGTCTATATCTTTGAAATGCACAATCGTGATGTATTTTTTCATTAAAAAATTGTATTGGAAAACCAAGAATAAGGTTTAGCTTGATTTCAACTTTTTTCCATAATCTTTGTGATTGGATTATGGTGAACCTTTTGCATAGGCTTCAAAACTATAGCTCTAGTGGCCCTCCCCTTATTCTGAGCATCTGTAAGTATACCACGGCTACGCCCCTATCAAGTAATTGCCTCACCGAGCGAGTGTCGTGATAAAGATTATATGGAACAAAATCGTAATTACAGTGGCTTTCAAAATAATTATGTTGTACACATCACAATAATGAATGAAAGTGCGTGACATTAATTAGTAAATAATATTAGTTCGCGAGGGATGGGTGACATTGTGAGCTGTGACACCCTGCATTATATGATGTAATGTCGGAACCAGTTTCACCTACGTTCCCTTTTAATAACGACATTTTTTTAATGGAACTAAGAAGACTGTGATACAAGATATAAATAATCAAACAAAAGAAATATTGTGATAAACAAAACATTTAAGTGCCAGTGTCTATTTTCTGATATTTTTATTACACACTCGTAATCGTCCACAATTATCTTTTAATTAAAAATATTAAATTCTTTAATAGTGTGCACCCAGATACAAAATAATTGAAAAAAAAACAAAGCACTGCTAGAGTTCAATATATAATTTCCTTAAACATAATAATTGGATTCGCGTAGGTGATTTAGAGGAGCCAGCAAACTTAACAAAGGCAATTTAACTTAGTATTGCTCTACATAAGTCGTTGTCATCGAAGCCTATAATCAAACAAGATTCAAAAATGTAATTATGAGAGAGTTACGTTTCAAAATCGTGCGTTTCATAAAAATAAAGAACAAAATGTAGCGAATATTTATTTTTAGCTATAAAACTAAAAATGTACCTTCGCAAAATTTTGTTTAATTGTAAAGTGGGAAACTCTTTTAATCCGTTGTCATTTGGCTCTCTCTTTTACGCAGTGTATGTAAGTGGAGGATCCAGGAAGATCAGGACACCAAAAAGGAGCTACAGTGATCCAGTAAATAGTCTGTTATAAAAAAGGAGATCAATAACTGTGGATGAGGCAAAAGAAGTGTGCCAGAATCGTGACTTGTGGAATGCCAATGCCTCTAATTAGCCTTGAGGGATTTAAGCGTGAGAATATCTATACTAATATTATAAAGAGGAAAGATTTGTATTTTTGTATGTAACGAATAAACTCAAAAAGTATTGGACCGATTTTAATTATTCTTTTTTCTTTAGAAAGCTACATTATCACTGAGTAACATAGGCTATTGTGTAATCATCGTCGTCATCGACATTTTGTTTGTACGCGAGTAACACCGTGAGGCGGGAAGCTACATACAATATAGCGGTACGAAGTTCGCGCGGTCTGCTAGTGTATATATATGTAAAGTGGTATTAAGCAACACAAGATTACATTCAGTCTCCTAAGTACAATTTCTACTATATAAAGCAATAAAAAGGATTAATCTAATGATAAGCTGCAAGTAAAATCATTAGGCTTGTGTAATCTCTCTAGAGTCTAGACGATAGCGCCAGCCATCCTTTAATGTATATTAAGAAAGGACAAAGGTACTTAACCTCAAGTGTTTCAAAAGTCTCGATAGCCTAGTGTACGTATTGTGGTGCTAACAGCAATTATTAGCCAACCATTTGCACACATAGTTGAAACCAGATTGAGCAAAATCAAAGACCTCTTCCCAATTATCACCATAAAAAGTAAGAGCAATGTTATCGGCATTAGAAATGATTCTACAGTTTTTAAGTTTTATTTCACACAGTTCCGAAGGTGTAGGCAGTGGCTGTTAAGCCTCAACTAGCCATTATGTTTACATCCCAAAATGGAATAGGTGGGGAACCTATTGCCATACCGGCCACAAAATTTTAGTTATCAATATTTAATCACACATTTGGAAACACAACACACACACAACTTTGGAAATTAATTTCATAAAGTCATTGGTGTGAGCCAGGATTCAAACCAGCAACCTCTGGATTCAAAAGCGGGGAGCTAGACTTTCCCAGACAGACACTTTTCCTTCACAACAATATACATGCATTAAACATACAAACCACACCGTTGACACCTCTATCTATTAAAAAAAACCGCATCATCATCCGCTACGTAGTTTTAAAGATCTAAGGATATAAGGGGACAGACAGCGGCAAGCGACTTGGTTTTATACTATGTAATGCTGATGATGTGCGTGCTATACTTATTTGTCTAAAAATTTAATACTTTTGTAATATACCTCGTGGCGCATTGGTAAAACTACCGGCTGCAGAAATGAGGTCGCGGGTTAGATTCCCACCCGAGCACAAATATTTGTGACAAGCATTATTATTTGTGTGGCGTCTGGGTATTTTTCTATGTATTTTAAGTATGTATTTACAAAACAAAAGTATATATTATGTATTAATATACGTTATCTAGTATCATTTAGTTGCGTGGCTTGGAACTAGAGGGCGCCGTGTGTATCGTGTCCACGATTATTATTATTATTATTTAATTATTTTATAAATTTAGATCTATTGAATGAAATGTCCGAATCGAATAGTTCAAAAAGTTCTAGAAAGGTATTGAATCTGTCTTGAAATGGAAGTAATTTATTTAAATCAGAGTTTATACTAAGGTTTGGTACCTTGGTATAAAGCGACGTGGTTTAATACGACATCATTTTAATTATTTTAAAAAAATTGAAAACCCTGTGAAATTTTTGAAATAGAACCAGCGGTTTCTGAGATTAGTGCGTTCAAAGAAACAAACTCTTACGCTTTATAAGTATTAGATGAGTGGTATAGTGCCAACACTAGCTACCAGATGTCTATTTACAGTTAAAAATCACGCTTAAGCAATTGTCAATTTTTCATATACCGGTTCAAGTTTGCCCTTATTACTTTTATATTATACTATTTGAGGCCGCAAGGCGGCAATAAAAGCGTTAAACGGTTGCACGAGACATTAGAAGTTCCACTTCAATAATGTGATGTAATTTTAAATCCTATATGGGGGAAAAATATTTTTAATGTGTTTCTACAATATATAGTAGGTATCAAATAAAAGGGTTTTTTGATAGTAACTTTAAATATAACGTGACGTCATTCTAAATCCAATATTGCGGAATAAGTATTTTGCATTGCATTTCTACAATGTTGAAAATGGTAAATCCTCGAAAATAGAGGATAGTAATACTACCCAGACCCGGATTAAGATTTATACTTGAGTGGAGACCAAACCCGCCAATCTCGCCATAGTCGGTAGTTTTCCCAATGCGCCATGATGCCCGTCGTAATGTAAGTTAAGCTCTATTAACATTTATTGTGTGATATAAATATATGTTCGTTACAAAGTTTCACTTCTTTAGCGCGTGGCAGCACTTCACGCACATTTTTTTTTTATATTTTCCATTTTGGTTACATTCATTCTGCCGTTCAGATTTCAATCAATGTTGTTGTTTACTATTTTTTCAATGGACTATGATACCAGTCGAATGTTTCTTTTATTGCAATTTAAATAAATAATAATAATCACCATATTTGTCTAGTGTGGAGTCACGTATACATCTGCTTAAAATTCACACCTTTATAAATAGCACTAGATTCAAGCATTTCATTCATCTAGACGACATGATATTATATATTTATTTAGGTATTAGGTAACGACAAGATACAAAAAAAAAACACTTTGAAGTTGCCAAGGTATTGTTTACAGCGAAAGAATTTAAATGGAGGTTTGTCCGGGGGAAGTCATTTACTCTGACAGTTGGGACGTGTTTCCTTTAAAATTTCAAAGTTACAAGCGTTTCAAATACCGCAAGGGATGCCTTAAGTTTTATTGCTGTTGGTACCATAATACTTCCGACTTACCAACAAATTTATATCTGGATATATTCAATATTTACAAAAACATTATTTACTTAATGCGACGAAAACGAACGTTTGAAAGGGAGGAATTCAGAACAGATTCAAGGATAATAGTCGACGATGTAGTGCTGGAATAGGTGAATGAATATTTATTTCTCAGATTTTCGCGAATCACATTCATAACATTAAAACAACTTTTTAGGATTATATCGCGTTTATTTATTACTTAGTTTTATTTATTTCCCGAGTGACTCAACTCAACTGATCATTCAACTCTATACAGAATGATCTTTGTGAAGAGCTTGAAACGTCGGGAAATAAATAAAAATAAGTCATAAATAAACGCGATATAATGCTAAAAAGTTGTTTAAATGTTAGGTGAATGAAATTGTATATCTTGGAAGCAATTTTAGCAGGGATGGAAGGTACACCGCGGATGTAAAAAGACGAGTGGCGATAGGAAATAGCGTAAATGAAGCGTTGGGCAGATTCCTGGGCTCAAAAAATATTAGCAGGAAACCCAGCTAGCAATCCACAATGCAGTCCTGATCTCAATGCTAATTTATGGAAGCGAGAGCTGGGTATGGCAGAGTGTGCATGAATGTAGAATAAGCGCGGTAGAAATGAGGGAACTGGGCAAAATCTGCGGAGTGACTGTCGCTGACCGCGTCGAAAAGAGAGTGTCGGTGTAAAAGTAAGAAACGGCATGCTCCGATGGTTCAGACATGTAGAAAGAATGGATGATGCTAGACTGACTAAGCAGATAGGTATACAAGCGGATGGATGTAGGAGTCGAGGATGGTCAAGATAGGCTCCTAGCCTTAAAAATCGACGCACGTGCATAAAAAGAGTTATGAAAGTCAACGAAGCGAGTGAGGCATGTAAGAATTGAGCCTTATGGCGGACTGTTCTCTCTGCCTACCCCGCAAGGGATTTGGCGTCAAGTTATGTATGTATGTATTATTTATTGAAATGAAACTACCAAACAAGATAAAATCATGGTATATCTTCGTATCCCTCTCCACTGGCAACCTGTCTAGAATACGGGCAGCTTTGCGTGCCACATCTAATTAATTTATATTATATTTGTTTTTCGACGTAATTAGGGCTCCACGCAAATATTAAAAATCATATGCGTGTTTTTACATCTAATTATATTTCCATAGGGATTTTTTTCACTCTTTTATGATGATGATGATATTGGCAGAGCAACCCGGTTCTGAATCGGGATCAAATTACGGCTCACGACTTATGACTCGACTAATGAGTTCTCGGAACACATTAGACAACATTATGTGTGGTGTATGGCAATAGAGTCCACTACCTATTCCATTTCGGACGTAAGAATTAGGTGAATCGAGGTTTATTAGACGCTACCTACACCTTTAGGTAAAATGGGCATAAAGCTACACATAAAAATACTGATTTTTATGCAATGGATTGGGCTTTTCCTGAAACGGTAAATAAACGTTGGTTCATTACCATGAGATATTGAGTGGACTGTGGGTTATCCTGATTTATTTATCCGAATTCCATGTGTACAAAAAAAAAGCGTGTAACCGTAACAATATACGGTTACACGCTTGTAAATATATTATGTAGTCACATTTGACAGGAGAGTAGCCGAGCTTCCATTTGATTGTGATTTTCGATAATGTAATACCAACATAACAACTCCAATTGTAGAAATAATTTTGCGCGAATGTTAAAATTTTAAATGGATTTGTTAAAAGTTTGTTTGTACGTATATATATGATTGGAAAATAGCATTTCTCGAGATTTATACAGCGATAAAACCTATACATATTTATATTTTATTCAGCTATAAAATAACAAATAAAAAAGTAAATGGAATATGTTACACCGAAATAATGAGATCCGTTTTTCATTTAAAACGAAAAATTAACAGAAATATCACGTATATAGGTATCAGACCGAAACGTATTACTCTCCATTTGGCATATTCGGATAAAAGGGTTTCCTTAAACGGAAAATAAATCGTCCGTAATAGGCCCAAGGCGCTGAACCAAGGACTGTTTCAAAATTGAACAAAAGTAAACCATATTTTTTTTCAAATCTGGTTCAAATATGATTTTTTCAATACCATTATTGCAAAAAAATACGTATTTTATTCAAGATTTGTATCTGGTGGATATAACGAACGTCTTTATTGTAGGTATATTGTATTTATCAGTCCCTACCAATGTTATACAGAGAATATGAATTTGTACCCTTTTAATCTTTTTTTATGGGATAGGAGGGCAAACGAGCAGGCGTGTCACCTGATGGTAAGCAACCAACGCCGCCCATGGACACCAGCAGCACATATAGTATTACTGTTACGTTGCCGCCCTTTAAGGGATAGGGGATTGGGAAGGATGAGGAAGGGGGGTGGACCTCCGGGTACCTCTCTCACAGAACGAAACGCGTCATGAGCCGCTATTACGTCGATCTTCTGAGAGGTCGTGGTATTTCACCGGTCGAGCCGACCATTCATGCAGCGAACTGCTTGACTCTACTACTGTTAAAAGTCTCAGAATATAAGGGGACTTTTAAATTATGTAATAAACATCCCCCGTATACGTTTAATAAGTGTTATTAAACTTCGTTAACAAATAAGCAGAAAATACAGTAATACCCCGACTTACGCTACCCCGTTTTACGCGAATTCGGAGATACGCGGTTTTCCATAACCTCTAATTATGTCGTCTAAACAACCAAAAATTAGTCATTGGAGTCTAACAAGAAAAACGCTGTCTTTGGAGTGAAAACTGAATATAATTAAAGACTCAATTCAATTGAAAAGGGGTTACAAATTTTAGAAAAAATAGATTCTCATGAAGAACGCATTTCTACTACAAAATGGGGAATTAAAAAATTACTGGTATGCTACGAGGAAATTTTGCGTGAGAAGAATAAAAACATAACTCGTCAAGCAACATTATTAGAGTATAATATGAAGCCATCAAAACAATAAAAACAAAAAAAAAAACACAAAATATCTTTGATTTAGGTTACACTTTATTAAATATTTTTCTTCTAAATTATTGTTTTCTTGAAACTTTGATCCCGATTAAACATACTTTATAGGTATTTATATGTAAAATTGAACCCCGACTTACGCGAATTCGACTTACACGGCAATCGCTCGGACCCACCTATCGCGTAAGTCCGGGGTATTACTGTATTCATTAGTGCTAAATAATGATTTATGTAAGATTCTCTAAAGCACAGAACTCTGCTGAATAATTATTTATCTAAGATTCAAATCAAAATCAAAATCTCATTTATTCAATTCAGGTCATTAAAGACACTTATGAAGGTCAATATTTTCAATCCGCCAATTCGATTACTCACGCCCTGTGAAGAATTGGCAAGAAACTCAGGGGAGTACTTTTTTGATTTTACTTAATTGTAAGTAAACTAAATTACAAATTATTAGAATAATTTATAGAGCAAAATGAGGTCCCTCACGTTCCTCACGATTCACTAAAGCAAATAACTCTGCTGAATATTATTTATTTAAGATTTAGTTATGCACAGAACTCAACACATTTAGGAGAGAGACACAGAAAAGCAAGTTCTAAGTGTATCTTAAATTCTATCTCCAAATTCTATTCTTAAATCTCAAATTTTATTCTATTCTATAAGCACCGATTTAGGCTTTAAATCGAATAATGTACATTTATTCTAGCAGATTTTCAATGAGAAATTGAAAAGAAAGTGAAGTGAAAGTGTAAATTGATTACCAGCGTAACGTACCAGACAATTGTCAGTTATCAATTCTGATTTTCTAAAATAAAACATATGTATTAATAAGTCAACTACTCTCGAGAGCAATGAATCCGGGTCACTTAAAGAATGTTAAAAATCTCGGAAACTAAAAATGATAGGTTAATGCAATAAATTGTATTTAATAGACAATGTAATACTCCTTAAATGAAAGTAAAAAAAATATGAGTCACCATACATTTTATTAACACAAAATTACATAAAGAAAAAATCTGCTGATCTCTCCTTAAAACAAAAATAGGAAACATGAAATTTTTGAACTTTATTACGATTTTCTTGAATTTTAATACTTCGTATTGCCTCCTCGTGCTTCCATTACTGCGTTTACGCGGTTTGGCATGCTGTACACCAAGTTCCTTATACGATTTTGGGGAATATTCTCCCATTCCTCTGTGAGAGCAATTTTGAGCTCACGAAGCGTGATTGGGGGAGGGTTTCGTTGTTTTACGCATCTGCCTAGCTCGTCCCAAGCATGCTCGATCGGGTTGATATCCGGGTTGCGCGCTGGCCACTTCATACGAGTAATGTTCATCTCTTGAAGGTAGTCATTCACAATCCTACCTGTATGAGGTCGGGCATTGTCATGCATAAATATAGCATCCTCACCTAAATTGACCATAAATGGACCAACGTGATCATTGAGGATTTCTTCCACATATCTTACGCTAGTTAAAGAGCCGTTTTCTATGATCACCAGCTCTGTGCGACTTTCAGAAGAAATTCCGGCCCACACAAGTACAGACCCACCACCGTAGGCTACTTTTTCCTCGATGCATGCTTGCTTGAATCTTTCCCCTGGTCTTCGATACACTCTGTGTCTTCCATCGTGCTTGTAGAGCATAAATTTTGATTCGTCGGAGAACATAACTTTTGACCAATCTTCAATACTCCAATTTACGTGGCTCTGGGCATATCTTAGTCTTGAAATACGATGCCCACGCTCCAGTTTAGGGCCGTTTGCAGGTCTAAGGGGTTTTAAGTTAGATTCAGCAAGCCGACGTCTTACTGTCCATGCACTTGGGTTACTTCCTCCGAGGCGTCGAAACTGATTGGTGAGTTCAGTTCCTGTGAGAAAGCGATTTCGAAGCATGGTGTTCACCAAGTATCGGTCTTCTCGTGCTGTGGTATACCTGGTTCTGCCCGTTCCTGGTCTGCGTAGGTTAGAACCAGTTTCTTCGTAACGTCGGAGAACTCTTTGTACTGTTGACAGCGACACACCAACAGTCCTGGCTGTATCGCGCTGACTCCGGCCGGTTTCCAGCATTGTAAGTATTCTGGTGCATTCTTCAGGCGTAAGCGACATAATTTCAGCTTGAATAATGAATATAGAGCACTATCAACATGGTTTATGTACCCACATAAATGACAGATTACAAACAAAAGCAAAACCAAATGCTGTAATTTCGTAGTTCCATCTTCGAAAGTGGCCCTTTTTCAAATTTGATTTTTTTATGATATAACTTTACAATAACTAAGAAGTTTTAATACCTTCATTTAAGGAGTATTACATTGTCTATTAAATACAATTTATTGCATTAACCTAGCATTTTTAGTTTCCGAGATTTTTAGGATTCTTTAAGTGACCCGGATTCATTGCTCTCGAGTGTATATACTTATATTATTTTTTTTTCAACATAAACATATACAATCAATAAACAAAAATAACATCTGCACGTTTGTTACGCGCCGATACAATAGGTATATCGCTGACGCCGCATTGACACCAATACGTCGTGGACATCGGACCATCGGACCATCGGCACGAGGCGCGCCGTCAGCAGAATGTAGCCCCACATCGGACCATCCTTAATTGCGCAAGATTGGTATCGAATGTATAGTTTTAAGTTAACATATTATGTAGAGCATTCTTGTGACATTCATCGTCCAATTATCACCTACCTAGTTATTAGTTAGAATATTGTAATTTTATTACTTCTATTAAATTTAGTGCAAATTAACTTGGTTTTTTTTGCAACCCTCGGCTGCAGGGTACGTAATTGGCGCAGTCGGTAGGATACTCGCGGGCCGGTTCGCGAAAGTATCTTTCGAATATATCGGGAATCGCGAGTCACCCGGGTGGCTTTCAAGCACCATCACGAGTATCCGAATCTTCACGACCACTTCAGCCAGGGTGTATCCAGACATCGATACTGCAGAGAAGAACAATGTTAATGTAAGTACTCTAGAATAGTTCTTGAGTTGCTTCCTTTTATTTTGTAAGAATATCCTCCAAGATTTTCCATCCCAGGCAATCACGGAACCCTAGGTTAGATAAAAATAGTAAATTTGAAACGTTAGATTCAAATCGAAATTTAGATTATAGTAGCTTAGAATTAGATTTAATTAAAATGTCTAGAGTAGAGGAAATCTATAAGGCATTGCGCATGGTTCCCGAATTTGATGGGAATCCAAATGTGCTCCCTAGGTTTATTAAATTATGTGACCAGTTAATATCATTGTACATCTCGACAGATGAAAATGAATTTTCAAATTTAGCATTAATTAACGGTATCTTAAATAAAATAGTAGGCCCCGCCGCGAGATTAATTAATACACATAGTACGACTGAAAACTGGAATGGCATTCGAAGCGCGCTAGTTAATAACTTTTCAGATCAGCGCGATGAGACCTCGCTTTACAATGACATGGCACTTTTAACTCAAGGCACTTCCACACCACAAGAGTATTACGAAATCTGCCAAAACCTTTTTTCAACAATTATGACGTACGTGACGTTACATGAAACGGTAGAGACAACCAAAGAGTCCAAACGCATACTATATAAAAAATTAACTTTGCAATCCTATTTAAGAGGCCTTCGTGAACCTCTCGGTTCTCGTATCAGGTGTATGCGTCCCGAAAGCATTGAAAAGGCCTTAGAGTTTGTTCAGGAAGAGATGAACACTCTATACCTGCAAGAACGTAATAATCGTATACCAGACAGGAAACCACACTCACACTTAACTAACCCAGTGATGAAGGCAGGTGTCTCCATGTCTCAACCCATTCCAAAACCATTTAATTTTAATATGCCCAGTCCCTCACGTCCTTCCTTTAATATGCCTCAACGTCCTCCACTTCCATGGAAACCCAGCATGAACCAACCACACTATCCACAAGGACCAAGTCGTACTCAGCAGATATTTGGTGCAAGACCACCTAATTATAACACACAAAATTCATTCAGATTCCAACAACCTAAACCACACGATTCAAATAACACACCGAAGCCCATGAGTGGTGTTTCACACTTCGTCTCGCGACCACCACCATTCCGCGGTCACAATTGGGCAACGCAAGGAAATCCACCTCCGTCAAATTATTTTAAAACAAGGGAGATGAATTTCAATGAGTGCTATGATTATTCTTACGACCCCTATTCTGAATACTATAATTACGATAATAGTGAATATGATTATTACGATTATCCTGATGCTAACTATTACTATGATATGCCGATTACGCAACAGTCTATACCATATTCAGATTCATGTTTAGAACCACATAATGACGTACCTTCTGCCGAGACTACTACTCTTTCTCACGATGAAAATTTTCAGGAGGAATCGAGTACAAAAGAACCAACATAGAAATTAATTTACAGACGCAACGTTGCCTACCTTATATACAAATTGCAGATCCACCTTTAAAACTACTAATCGACACAGGTGCAAATCAGTCATTTATTAGCCCTGAAGTTATTACCAAATTTTATTCACACTTACCTTGGAACTATGAACCTTTTGAAGTAACTAATGTGCATGCTACTAGCCGTAATGACTATTCGATTGATTTACCATGTTTTCAGGAATTTCAGGATGATAATTATTTAAAATTTTTCATTTATAACTTTCACGATTATTTTGACGGTCTTATTGGTTTAGATCTTTTAAATAAGTGGGAATCCAATATTAATCTTAAAAATAATAAATTAATTACTAAAAACTCTGTTAACCCCATTGTAATGTATAACTCACGTAATTGCAATTTATACGAGGAGATAATACCCGCGAACTCCTCCAAGTTAGTTAAAGTTCCTATTAACTTCCGAAATGGTGACGCAATAATTCCGGAACAAATAGTGTCTAATTGTAATATTAACGAATGTATTACTTATGTTAAAAATAGCCGTGGTTACTTAGAAGTTTCGAATAAAACCCCGAATGATGTAATTTTTTCGATGTGCGAACCGATTAAAGCCGAAGTTTTTTATACCGGGTGTACGGAACGATCTCCATCAAATAGAACGAAGGAAGTATTGTCTCGTTTACGCACCGATCATTTAAATGAAGAGGAAAAAATTAATTTAAAAAATCTAGTATCTCAATATTCAGACGTTTTCTATTTAGAGAATGAACCAGTTACTTTTAGTAATAAAATTAAGCACAATATACGCACCACAGACGAAATCCCCGTACATACGAAAAGTTGTCGCTATCCATTTATACACCGACAAGAAGTTCGTAATCAAATTTCAAAAATGTTAGAACAAGGTATCATACGTCCTTCAGACTCTGCATGGAGC